>OZ014525.1:64550705-65287187 GCA_963966055.1 Lathyrus aphaca | reverse complement strand
TGTCAGTGTAAGAACAGAGTGAAATGCTCAAGATCATGAGGCTAAGAAAATAATGCTGGAAAGAGGGGGGATATACAGAGACTTTTGTTCGATAACTGTGAAGTTATGCCTACGTATCCTCTCGTGCAATGAGGAAGTCAGAACACCGTAGTTCGACCCAAAGAGACTGAAAGATGAATTGACTTGTGAACTGCTTACTTGTCTATGCTCAAGTGTATGACCTGTCTGGCTCAGGTGCAAACTGTCTTGCATTAGACGGAAGAAGCGAGTTCTCGTTTGTGAGTGAATGAGGTGAGAAAAGAATCCCGGAGGAGACGATTATTGTTTGTTTTTGAGTATTTTCAGTCTTTTATTGCTTTCGAAAGTTTGTCATGAGCTTAAGTCTAAACCAATGGATTTAGTAAACTCATCACATCTTCCCTCTGATTAGGGGTAATGAGAATACCTTAAGTGTGAAGTCAGATTCTCACACTTAATCACCTTTGATGTAGAATCAAGATCATTAACCTACTTGTGATTATTTAGATGTTTTTGGTGTTTTTGTTTAGTGTTAAGTAATGAGATTAAGCCATAATCAGGGATTAAACAGACTCATTACACCATCCTAATAGAAGGATAATAGATGAGAATGTTTAAGTTGAGGAAAGCTCCTCAACTTAATCCATGATTAGGGATTAAGCTCATGACAAAACAAACCTTTGATTAAGTGGATTTTATTTAATGGTATGATGATGAAGTGGATTTTATGATTTGTAAGACAACTTGAGGGGGACTTGTCCATTAACACTAGGGTTAGTCCTTCTTAACCAATTAAGGAAGAATTAGAACCCTAATGCAAGGCCCAAGTTACAAGTGTGATGTCTTGATGATTATTAGGTGAATTGATTAAAGGAGTTAAACACATTAAGGGTTTAACACTTAGGATTAAAGTTATACACTCCATCCTAAGATAAGGATGCAGGCATAAACTTAATCACAAAGCCTTAAAGCCTTTAGGGTTTAGTCCCTGATTATGAGATGAGAAGAGAAGACTCAAAAGAGACACAAAGGTAAAACTAAGAGGGGAGACTAATCAAAACCCTAATCATTGTCATGCTTGGTTGTTCCTAAGGTTTGTGAGGTTTTCAAGAGAAGTCTTCAATGGAACCACCAGGAAGCAGATGAAAGGATCAAGAGAAGCAAAGTGACTTGCTTCATTCAAGAAGTCAAGTCACTTGAAGAAAGAAAGTGGGAGGAACAAGAATGAGCAAGCTCAATCTCAAACACATGTAAAAATGCAGCAATGGATGCAAGAGAGATGAAAAGAAAAGTTATGAGAAGTGAAGGCAAATTCACTTCTCAAGGTTACTTACCACCTGAAAGGTTAGAAAAGAAATGCAGTGAGATGACATGATGAGAAACAAAACCAGAAGCATGTTGATGATGATGATGATGTTATGAGATGCTACAAACATGAGGCAACACATGGAGATGTTCATACAAGTTCATGAATGCAAATGAAGCAAGCTTAGGAACCATGAACATACATGAAAAGTTATGAAGCATACAAGGCCAACAACATGGCAAATGCAAGATGCAAAGATCAAACATGTTTGCAATATGTCTTATGATGTCAAATGAATCACATGGATGCATAAAATATCATGGCAAGTCATGCTGTGCAAGAGAATGCAAGATGGATGCAAATGGAAGCCCAAATTAGGGTTTATGAATCAAACAACAAACAAAAACCCAAAACAGAAGCAAACCCTAGGATAAAAAATGGAAAATACCACTCAAAGAAACCCTAACCCTATACTAAACCAAGGTCCAAAGGGGAGGTCTCAACTCTTAACCAATCTCAAGTTATGAATTTTACAAGTTATTAGGGTTTTTAGGGCTCCTAAACAAAAGAAATACCAAACAAATTGAAAATGAGGAATCAAATCATGGCCATTTAATCCTAGAAACTACATTCTAAACACAATGCAATGCAAGAAGAATCAATGTCCAACTCCTCATGAATAGGCAGAAATGATTTTTTGAACTTAGGATCAAAATGATGCACAAAAAATGATTTAATTCAATGGAAAATTCTCAAAACGCATCAAGATCAAAAAAGAAATTTGGTTTGAAGGTTGGACAATGTTTCTAAATGTCTTAGAACATTTCATGAATTTTTTGGTGATTTTTAAATACTTAAAAGTATTTTTAATAAATTAATTTTCATTAATCAATTAAAAATAATCTTTTAAATATTTAAAAATACTTTTTTAATGATAAAAATAAAAACAAAAATATTTTTATGTCCTAAAAATTAATAAAACTTATGAGAAAAAGTTTCATAATTTTTACACATTTTTTACTATTTTAAATAAATTATGCAAGTTAAATGAAAAAGAAAATGAAAATAAATTAAATAAAAGGAAAGTCAAATGAGTGAAGGGCCAGGATGAGCTCTGGGTTTGAATTGGTTGACCAGCGCGCATCTGGACGGCTGGGGTTGCATCTGAGTTAATCCCAATTAATTAAATAAATAATGAAGATTAGGGCTAAGCAAAGTGATCTGGGCCTTTCATTCGCGCGGGGAGTCAACTAAGTCAACCAATCCAACGCCCAGAATTCAAATGGAAATTAATTACAGGATTAGGGCACAAATGACTTTCAGGTGGCCGGAGAGGACCTCCGGTCGTCTTCTCCGGCCAGCATCCCCCCTGAGAATCCCCAAAACCCTAAAAACCTAACTAAAACGAAATCTAAAAACTGGGAAATGATCCCCACTCACTCACGAACCAGAACCCCTAATCAAAACAAATTTATATCTCCTAACAAGGCTGAATCGAAGCAAACAAAAATTAGGTCAACTGAGTTTCAGAGATCAATTAAACTCTCATTTCATCACCATTTCAAAAACTAAAAGCATATTCATGATCAGGAAGACATGTAGAACAAGTTTAGAACTTAAAAATCCATTTCTGGAAAAAAAAGTTCTTGAGCTACCTGAGATTCGAAGCTTTCACTCCAGCAACTTTCAGACCCCTTTTCCTTGTGCAATCCACTCCTTAGGACCTCTTGATGATGCTTGAATGCTCAGGAGAAATTTATATTGGCTGGATGAAGAGTTTGAGTAACTTCTGCTCAAACTCAGTTGAACATGGCAATGATGATTCTGGCTATTTCTGGCAAGGGTGAAAGGTTGTTTATGGTCCTGATGATGAGTAGAGAAGGTTTATGGAGTTTGTTTTGATGTTTGTGAGCTGTGGAGAGAGTTTCGAATGAAACTGCAGGTTGGAGTGAAAATGGTGCAGTGAGGTTACAGCTTGTTTCAGGCCTGGTTCTTGGCTGGTTTCTTCTCAATGAGTCATGGTGAGATGCTTGGTGAAAATGATTTTGATGTTTTTTGGCTGGGCAGAGAGATTCGAAGCTATTTGCAAAATGGGGTGAGTTTGTATATGTGATGATCTAGAGTGTTTCAGCCTTGCTTCCTTTATGAAATGGCTTGCAAATGGATAGTATATTTTAATCCAAGTGGCCAGAGGATGTGACATGGCCTGTGGTGATTGGGATGTTTGCTTTTGCCAAAAGTCAATTTTTGTGTAAGGAAAGCATGGCTTGGTTCTAGGCTAGTACAAGGCATGGTTCTGGTGCAGCAAGATGAGGTGAGAGGGCTAGCAAGGTGCAGCATCCAATGCATCAAGTTGGTGGAGTGTGATGAGTGTTTTTGCAAGTTGTTGCTTTTTGGTTCACATGTGACTACTTTGCTACACAAGCCATGAACATGAGGGATTTTTGGTCCAAATCTGATTTTCATGTCACATAGAATGTTTATGTCATGGTTTGAATTGAATTAGAAGTTACAAATGGCATTAGTTTATGATTTTGCAAAATTCTCATTTGGTGCACATCTTGAAAATCAATGATTTTTGCCAACTTTGTCACACCATAACTTTTGATCCAAGAAGAATTTGATCATGTTCTTGTACTTTTTGAAAAGGGAAAGATGTAATCTACAACTTTCATGACCAAAGTTTTTCCATTTGAAGCATTTTTGGATCAAGAATCAAGGCTTGAAAAATGACCTAAAATGAAGCATTCTTGAAAAGTCAACTATGCCCAAAAAGTCAACATTTGCAAAAACTCCAAATTATTGATTTTTGTGAACTTCAACCTTCTTCCATGATCAAATAAAGATCATATACACTCAAAATGATGAAGATCACCCATTGGTTGGGTCATTGGGGGCCTCAGATGCCCTGATTTTGCACTGACTTGTCTGAAAAGTCAACCCTTGATCAGATGACTTCCCCATGGAATTTCTTCATGAAACTTGATATGCATACTCCCTATACCATATAGAGACCAATAGAAACAAGAATGACCAAAAAATTTGGAGTTATGGCCTCTGAAACCAAAACCCTAATTTTAGGTCAACTGTGCAGTCAAACTTGGCTCTGCATCCATACCAATCCCAGTTCTTGTGATTCTTTGGAAATCTTGACTTTGAGAGGATATAATATGATGCTTGAACACACATAGATCCCTTTGAAGTGATTGGTGGCCTTTGGAGTGGCTCAAGAAGCTCTTGGATTGCTCAGATCATAAACCTTAGGTGCAGATGACTTAGAACCAATGCAGTGACTCAAAATTGAGATATGAGATGGTATGATTGTGTTTATGCATATGCAATGATCACAAGCCATGGTGTGAATGGGTGAGGGAAAATTTGGGGTGTTTACAAGTGCGAGTGCGGAAAATAAAGGAATTTAGTGCGAGTGCAGAAAGTAAATGAATTTAGTGCGAGTGCGGATAATAAACGAAAGTAAAGCGAGTGCGGTAAATAAATAAAATAAAGTGCGAGTGCGGATAATAAAGAAAGTAAAGCAGTGCGAGAAATAAATAAAAGTAAAGTAATGCAGAAAAGTAAAATACGAACTGGAATTAAAATGGCGGCAGGATTAACTTCCTCCAAAGTGCTCCAAAACTTGATCACACAGACAGATTACAGACTCGATCACTCGATTGCAGAAACACCCCGATGTGGAATGGTAACTGCTTTAAAACTGATATATGCCTAGAGAAATCTAAGTTTGGATGAAGAAAAACGAAAATCTAAAGTCCTATTTATAGGAAAACTAAATGCGGGAAAAGACCAGGATGCCCCCTCCACTAAAAAGTGGAGGGAACTGCTTTTTGCCTTGTGGCGCCCGCCACAGGCCTATGGCGCCCACCATGAGACTGATAGGGAATGGAAGAGTGGGGATCGTGGCAGTTGTGGAGTGGTCTTGAGACGTGGCCACGTCAAGGCTGACCCCATGGCGCCCGCCACGGTGGGTGCCTTAAGTGTAAAACGCTGAATTTCTAGGTTTTCGTCCGTTTCCACTCCTTTTTCGCTCCTTTTCTCGATTCAAGCCCCGATTACATAAAAAACCTGAAAACAAAGGAAAACAGAGTAATAACATAACAAAATAACAATAAAAGCTAAGAATGCATGCGAAATCGGAGTCAGAAATACGGTGAAATTTAGTGTGATCACTAACCAATTTCTATCTAACAAACTTCTAACAGAAAAACAGAAACTCAACTGAAATCTAACAAAATTCATAACCGAATTCTGCTAACAAACTCACCTGAGTTTTCACCAAAGCCTTCTAATCTCACTGATATAAATCCAATATGACTTTGCATCTTAGGGATTTTAATTTCGTTCTTCACGATTTTTTTTCCTGAACTTCACTTTTCTTCATTCCTCATTCTCTTCACCTTCACTCTTCTTCATCATCTTCATTCAATCTTCATCTCCAATTTTCATTTTCTAACTTCACCATTTTCATCCCTCTCTTTTCAATCATTCCAACCTGCACCAATGACAAACCAAATTCATCTCCATCAATCCATTATTTTCGACACTTTTCAACCACACAATCTTCAATCTTTCTCATCAACATAATTTTGTCGGATTCACCCTTTGTCTTCCACCTTTCCCAATTCAATCAACAAACCCTCGAGCAATTTCGATTTCCATCAATTTGCAAGTACTCAAACGAACATGCAAAGATTAACACCACATCGACATGAGTCAACAGAAACAGAAGAAAACTCAACAACAACTTGAATCGCACAACATTGCAGAAGAAGAAGAAGAATAAGAAGAATAGAAGATCGAAGAACCTAACCGTGAAGGAATCGTATCTTACTTGAGTTTTGGTCTTCCGAGAGGTAGGTGATCCCCTTCGTCTTCTTGAGGAATCCGTGTTGATTTTGTTCATGTTTTTTGTAACTCTCAATCTCGACATTTGAGCATTTGTTGAAGAAATCATGGACGAATGTGAGATAAGGAAGACTAAATGGTTGAGGTTTGTTGATGAAGGTCGAGGTTTGGATGACCGGAGGAGGAGGCCACCGCGCCGCTACGGCGTTAGGGTTTTGTGGTGATGAATATGTGACGGCGGAGGGTTTCATAAAGAAGAGGAAGTGAGAAGGATGGGGGTGACCGCGATGAATATGAGAGGCTAGGATTTCAGAGAGAATGAATGAGATGAGAGTGGATGAGGCGCTGGATGACGAAAGGGATGGCGGCGGCGGAATGAGAAGAGAGGGAGAATGAGTAGACTTAGGGTTCTTGTTCTTAATTCATTAGGTTTTATATTACTGGGAGTTTATAAAGTTTAATTGTAGAAAACATTATCAATTATTGGAAATTAAAAGATTAATGAGGACATTAAGAACAAGTTAATGCACCGTTTAAGACTTAAAGAGATACGATTAAGTGGTGGTTTTTGAATTCTGGCCACACCGGAGGTGACACGTGTCACCTTCCGGTAGGCTCTTCCCGTGGCGATCACATGCACGTTGGTTTATCATAAGTATGGTGTGCCTTTGTTTCTAATCTGTATGACACGAATACCCCTGCAAGTCTACGAGATCAACGCTCCAGGTTGAAGTCAACAAATGTTGACTGATCCTCACCATGTTCCATCAGAGTCCTGCGCTAATGGGCCTAAGGAATTACTATCTGCACCCCCCATTGAGCAAGCCCATTCATCTTTTTAACTAAAAAATTACTTCTTGCGCCTTCCCTTCTATTTCTTTCATTTTTTTTTAATTTCTGTTTTAGTATAGTTCAGTTTTAATCCAGAAAAAATACCAAAACTTGTAATAAAATTCCCCAAAAATAACATAAGCCTATTAACTCAATTTAGAATTTTTCCATACTTTTACTTTCTGAGTTTAGCCATTTTCTAATTTTATTTTGATTTTCCATTGAATTCCTTGATGAACACTTCATTTTGTATATTTTAGTTCTCCCACTTCCTGTAACTTATTTGCCCCATTATTTTTTTCTATGTTTAGAGGACTCATAAAGGTAACTAGGATAATTTTTGTTACAATTTTTAGGCCATTGTATCCACTGTTTTGATAGTGTTGTTTGTGTAAAATTGTGAATAAATCTTAGGTAGATTTAAGTGACCATTTGACATAGTTAGGTTGTGAATGTTTAGGACATTTTTTAACACAACATTAGTTTCTAGATATTGACCTTAGGGTATTAATTTCATAATTTTTCCATGCCCCTTCTATTTTTATTAGAGCCTTGATTGCACTAGGTTTTACATGTAATTTCACCTTGAATTTTAGAGCTTTATGGTTGCATTAGGATATGGATTGATTAGGTTTGATCTTAGAACATTAGAATGACTTGGTTTTGCTTAGCTACTAAATTTAGAAGCTTGTTATCATTTAGGATCCTTTAGTTTTAGGACTTAGGCTTAGAATTCCTATCAAGTGTGTTTACATGAGGTGTAGCTTTTATATTTGTTTTATTTTAATATGCATTTTGAACTAATACTTCTTCATTTTGTTCTTATGTTTTGTTTTCTTTAATATTTATTTTCCACTTGTATAGGTTTCCCCATCTTTAGAATCAACTTAACTTCCTTAGAAAGTAATTTGAGTTCTAATTCTTTTCTCTCTTTTTCCTTTCCTCCTTAGGATTAGAAAACTTCACAAACCATTAAGATCCCCCTCTTCTATATAATAACTTAGGGTTGGTCTTAGTCCCCTTTAGTTTTTTCCTTTTTTCCACTTGAGTCCTTCTTTCTCATCTCATAGAGAAAATAATAAAATACTTAATAAAGGTTGAATGTTATCATACGACATGAGACTTTGTTGCGGAGTACTTATGCACGTCCCGTTTCGGGGCGAGGTGTAGGTTAACTACCACGATGGATAAGTCTTAGTATGAGAATTTTCACAAACAATAAACTCAAAACATTTCTCATAAAAGACAATAAACCAAGACATCGCGTCTTCTCTTCTCATCTCATACTCTTTGCGGACGAATACGACTTGCCTCGACAGTTCAAACAGCGATACGATAAACACCCTCGAGTCAGAGCCGGTAACACCTGAGCTAGAACTATGGCAACGTCATCCTAAAAAACACAAACAAGTCTCCGCCTTGGTTAGGCGAACTACGTCAACTCTGGTTCTCATTTTCCCGATGAGGTATGTAGACAGTGGGGTAGGGCCCGTGCGAGCACATTCTTTATTTTCCCTACATTTCCCCCTTTCTTTCCATTTTCTTTTCAAATTCCCTTTCTCCTTTCTCATTTCAGTTCCAGTTAGCAATTCATTTGTTTAATAGCATCTCATTTCTCACCCTTTGAAACAAACAAGAAAGTGTGGATCCCGTCGGGTACGGCGGACGATCTGGGGTGCTAATACCTTCCCAGGTCGTAACCGACTCCCGAAGCCAAATCTTTGGTTCGCAAGGCCTCGTCCTTTCCTTTTCTCTTAGGTTTGTGTAACATTACATTTCTCATTCATTCGGGATAAAAATGCCTGGATGGCAACTCTACCTTTTCCGTGCCACTTTTGTGTTTGTACTAGGAGGAAAATACCGGGAGCGACACATAGCCCTTGCACTTATGTATCATAAATTTGTATCATTCCCAAGCCTCGTTGAGAGACTCATTAGAACCTTGTGAAAATACGGAGATGAATGTTTTAGTGTCCATGTAACAATAATGTAGGAAAAATATCTCTAAGAACTTTTCTTCCAACACATTCCGATCTGTCATCACGGTAGTGGCTTGATCGAGATATCATTCTTTTGATTTTCCAATTAAAGAATGTGGAAACACTCTTTTGAATAGTTTCTCCTCTTGGTTCTCGTCCACTCCGGCCGCACCACCTATTTCATAGAACTTTCTAAGATTCTTAAATGGATCTTTATGGTCTATCCCCGTGAAAGGATTACCATACAAGAGCTGGAGAATCCCAGTTTTCATTTCAGCTTGTCGTCCATATGTCAAATTACGAGAAAATTGCATATTGTGTCGTGGACTGTTGACACAAGGCGTTGAAGCAGGTGGAGGAGGTGGTGGGTGCTCTTCCATGATCGGCGTGAAATGTGGTGTTGGTAGTGGTGTAGAAGTAAAACTTTCTTCTAGAGTTTTTTGTTCTTTGGTAAGTTTCCTCCTCCGTCTAGTCTTTCTATTTAACTTCTGTTCTGGGCTGGGCCTCTAAGGCAGTGTCGGGAAGAAGCCCAACTAGTCGGGCAGAGGCCCTTATAGTCGAGCACGACCCACTAACCCAGACGTAGGGAGACAGCGTCTCCCTCATGTGTGCCATGTCACCCAATTGTCCTCCATTATCTCCTCAAATATAGGGACAATTGGACCAAGGGCAAGACCACGTGCTAGGTCTTACTTGCTCCTGCACAATTCCTTGACAGTTCTTCCTTGGGCTTCGCTGACCCAGCCAAAGTAAGGACCTTGGCCCAGCGTTGGGGGCACAATATAAATACCCTCTTTCACTAGAGGGTCAGGTATTCTGAAACCATTATTCTCTTCTGCCTTTTATGTACTTCATACTCACTTTAGAATCGGAGTGCCTTACAGGTACACCCCATCCAGTCCAACACCATAACTGCCATTCAACGCTTGGAAGGTTCCTTCTGATCAGGTCAGATCAGTGGCACCGTCTGTGGGAACCTAAGTTCTCCCCATCTTCCACAATAGGAGATCAAAACTTCAATTCCTTTCACCCTCCCAGCATAACCAGTGAACACGGCGAGAACCATGCCCTCGGCCTCGTCAATTACGACGAGGCAGAAGACGATCAACACGTCATTCATGAATCCGATCCAAGGGACATACAACCTTCCACCCCGTCGCCTGAGCCTGAGGACAATGGTGTTCCTCAACCTTTGCCAACAACTGCCTTGCAGCCCATCCCGATACCAGTCGAAGGAGACCCCACCATGATATCAATGGCGAACGCTCTCAACCAGACCAACCTCATGCTCTTTCAACAACAAGAGAGGATCATGGCATTGGAGGCAAAGAGCCAGACTAATCCTCCTCGACATGGACACAGATCTCAATCTGAGAGACGCCATCCAGAGGCATCCAAGAAGCAAGGACGCTCACCTACTCGTCGTGGACGACGCTTCCCTGAATCAAAGAAAAACAAATCCAGGGGGCATCCCGAGCGACTGAACGACCAGCCGAGGAATTCCCCTCGACGTGCTCAGAGTCCCAAGAATGAGGACTACTCTCCTTTGAGGAGTGATGGAGAGGACCCTCGTTGTTCTCTTTCGCGAGCCATCGTGGAAACTCCACTTCCAGCAGGCATGGAGAAGCCCCCAAATCTGGCGACCTACGACATAACAACTGACCTCGAATACCATGTCGATAACATTAACACTATGCTCGACTACCGCAACAACATCAGCGGAAATGTCAAGTGCAGATTATTCTCGACAACCCTCAGGAAAGGAGCCATGGCATGGTATAAAAGCTTGGCCCCCGAATCTATCACATCCTGGAGGAGCATGAGGTTGGCTTTCACGAGGCACTTCATAGCCTCCTGACGCCACCCAAAGACTAAAGCAACCCTTGAAGCCATCATACAAGGGAAAAATGAAACGTTGCGCTTATACAATCAGCGATTCAACCAAGAAGCTGTCGAGGTGGATACGACCGATTACATGAAGAAGTATCTTCTCAAGAAAGGGCTCCTCCCCGAAAGTGAACTCAGCAGAGCTGTCAAGATCGAGCCACCTTGCTCCCTCGATGAACTCATGCACAAAGCTCAAGCGTATATTAGATACAAGGACAAGCAAGTCGCCCACAATGTCCAAAGCAACTGCAGTCAAGATAGGACCAAGAGTTCCAAGCACGAAGACTACATCGCCCATCGCTGCAGTGGGGAAGGGCGGAGAGATGACAAACCTCGCGAGGTCTGCAAAGGGAGAGGACCTATGGGGCATTTCTCCAAGTATACACTGTTGACTGCTCCCCGTGAGCGAATCCTCGCCAAATGCGTCAACTCTGAATTCAAACAGGGTAGGGTGAGGTTCCCCAAACCTACAACACCCAAGCCCTACACTGATAAGTCCAAATATTTTTGCTTCCACAAGAGCCACGGACACATAACTGAAGATTGCATCCACTTGAAGGACGCTATCGAGATCCTGATCAAAGAGGGCCACCTCAAATAATACACCAAAATAAGTGAGACTCCCCGGCACAAAGAACAGTCTACGAAAAGAAATCACGAAGACTCTCCGAGCGATAGCTCCCCCTTTCAAGTAGCCTTCTGCATATCTCGCCCTGAAGATTTCCACCTCCCCGATGTCCACATGGGAGGTCAAGTTACTGCTCACAACCCATGGGAAGACTCCCAGCATCCTTGGTCATCTTTGGAGGCGGGATAAACAACGAGAACGTTGCCATCCCCGTCAAGCGGAAGTTCGACGAACTCCTACTGACCACTCCTGACCAGCTGGCGACGTTGACCAAATCTCGGGGAAATTCCAATCCTATATCCTTTTTCCTCGAGGAGCTACTAGGAGGTTCACCCAACTCTAGTATTCCCTTATTGATAAGGGCGAATATGGCGCGTTTTGACGTTCGACGCAGTCTGGTCGACCAAGGCAACTAAGTGGATATCATGTATGCCCATCTGTTCAGAACCCTCAAACTGGACAAGTCAAACTTATCCACCTATGTCAGATCCGACCTCCAAGGGTTCAATAGAGCGACCACAAGACCATGGGGATACGTGGAGCGACTTGTTTTGTTTGGCGAGAATGAGACGACCAGAGAGGTTAAAGTCTAGTTCCTGGTGATCGAGTGCCCCTCACTGTATAACTGCATCCTTAGGCAACCCATTATGGCTGAGATAACAGTTGTGCCATCCATTGTCCACTTAAAGATGAAGTACTACACCAAGAGGGGCCGTGAAGTCACGATTCACGGTGATATCGAAGCTTCCCGGAGATGTTACGATGTTGCTGTCAAAGGGCAGGCCATAATCAACATATCCAAAGGCAACAAGAAGCTAAAAACTGAGGAGCATCCACCTTCCCCGCAAGTCAACTCCATCGATCTCGACAGCCGTCTCAGTGAAGACAACGCCAAAGAGCAGGATCCTGTCAACGGGCATATTCCAACTCATCTAGTACGCCCGGTCCCCGACGGCGAGTTCGAGCTTATCCCTCTGGGCGACAACCCCGACAGAGCTGTGATGATAGGTGCCGGTTTACCACTGGCGATAAAGGGGAAGCTCGCAACCTGCCTCAAGGACAACATGAACCTGTTTGCCTGGAGTGCTGCTGAGATGCCCGGTCTCGACCCGAGGTCGCTTTCCATCAATTAGCTATAGATGTGGCCATTAGGCCCAACGTAGGCGCAAACAGTCTCTCGAGATAGCGGAGGCTGCTGAGTAGGCTATGAAAGACCTTTTAGAGGTGAATTTTATTTCTGAAGCCCAATACACAACCAGGCTCTCTAATGTAGTTCTTGTTAATAAAAATAATGGAAAATGGCATATGTGTGTTGATTATACTGATCTCAACAGGGCATGTCCCAAAGATGCTTTTCCTTTTCCTAACATATATAAACTGATCGACAATTCTGCAGGTTTTAAACTCCTGTCCTTCATGGGCGCATACAACGGATATAACCAAATTCCCATGTCGTACACGGACAAGCGACGCACAGCCTTCATGACCCCGACTGACAATTACTACTACAAAGTTATGCCTTTTAGACTGAAGAACGTCGGTGCCACATACCACTGCATGATGAATAAGGTATTCCGATGAGAAATCGGAGACATGCTCGAGGTATACATGGACGACATGATAGTAAAGTCACATGAGGATTCGGATCATGCCCAACATCTCAGAAAGGTCTTCGAGAAAGCAAGGAAGTGCAAAATGAGGTTCAACCCCAAAAAATGCATCTTCGGCGTTCGAGCAGGGAAATTCCTCGGCTTCTACCTCACCGAACGAGGAATCGAAGCCAACCCGGAAAAATTTCGAGCGTTCTCAGAATTCCCAACCCCGAACTCAAAGAAATCCATTTAATCGCTCAACGACATGCTCGCTTCCATGAAGGAGCATGTCAAGAAATGTGACAAATGTCAAAGACACGCAGACATGCACCTAACTCCCCCTAACGAGCTAAAAACACTTTCCTCCCCATGGCCTTTCACGTGGTGGGGAATGGACATCCTCGGACCATTCGTGACCGGCTCCTACCAAAACAAATATCTCATCGTCAGCGTCGATTACTTTACAAAATGGATCGAAGCTGAAGCTCTCGCCAAGATCACGACACAAAATATACTCTGTTTCTTCAAAAGGAACATCGTCGCCCGCTTCGGCATACCACAAGTCCTTGTCACTGACAACGGAACACAATTCACGGACATAAGGTTCCAGGACTTTGTCTCCAATCTAGGCATAAAGCAACATTTTAAGTCCATGGAGCATCCCCAAACCAACGACCAAGAAGAGGCGGCCAACAGGGTGATCTTACGAGGATTAAAACGCAGGTTGGGGGAGGCAAAGAAAGCGTGGGTCGAGGAGCTACATAGCGTACTTTGGGCCTACCGCACGACCCCACACTCAACGATCGGGGAAAGCCCATTCCGACTAACCTATGGGACTGAGGCAGTCATCCTAGTGGAAATCCGGGAATCCTTGAGACGAACAGAAGCACCCCTCGACGAAGAGTTGAACGACGAAGCCCTACGAGTAGAACTCGAACTCGTCGAGGAAATTCGTTCTGAGGCAGCTCTACGAGAAGCTTCGCTCAAATAAAAGGTCGCTCTACGCCACGATGCAAAATTAATTAAAAGGGTATTCCAAGTCGGCCGCCTTGTCCTTCAACGAAACTAGAAGAACCCGCGAGAGGGCAAGCTGGCCGCAAACTGGGAAGGCCCGTACCGTCTCCGAGACAAAACGGACAATGGGGCCTACTACCTTGAAAAATTACAAGGAGAAGAACTAGCTCAACCCTGGAACGCTGAAAAACTCAAGCAATACTACAGCTAAATGATAGCGTGTTCATGAGAACAAGGAAGGTACAACCATGACCCCTCGATATTGATCGAAAGGAAGGTTGACATCCCCGAAAGACGGGCACGACCTCCCTCGAAGTTGGACACTTCAAACGAACTTCAGCACTGCAGTACCATGTCGGCAGGGCACCCAACTCGCAATGGGAAGGCCCAAGCTACGGGATCATGGCCTCGACCGCGGCCTTTGCCCCATTTTGCAGCGGACGTAAAACCTGTCACCTCGCTGGTTCCCTAAACCGACGATCCTATACAATCAAAGAAAACAAGTTCATATATCATTATTGAAACTAAACAACATAAAAAAATAAACATTGTATTATAAAACCAATCAAAAACTGGCCGGTGAAAGTACAAAAAGGGCCAAGCCCAAATTACAAGAGGCACGCAGGGCATACAAGTAAGGAGGTGGCACGCAGGCCAAGAATAACTATGGCGTGCAGGCCAGATCTACTCATTATGCTCATCCACTTCTCCTTCATCTTCAGAGCCAGCAAAGGGGCATACGATTTCCCCATCGACCACCTCGTAATTAATGGTTGTCCCCTCAGTCACAAGCACGGGGTTGACGATCTTGAGTTGATCGGTAGCATTGTTAAAACCTTCTCGAAAGGTCCCCACGTAGTCCACCTCGAGTTTCCTGATCCGGGAAATTAGGTCACCCCGACATTGTAGGTCCTGGTCCTCTTTGCTCTCCCCCTTAGCAGGGATAGTTAGCCCCTTCAACGCTGTGACCCATAGACGAAGGAACTCGTTCTTCACGACAGTGTCATTGAGTTCAACCTCCCGGCCTTTCAACTTCTTATTCTCTTCGACAAGGTTTTCCCGCTCGACCTTGATCTTAGCCAACTTATTCTTCAACCCCTCCTAGAGCTTATGTTCTTCCTTGTAGGAGGACAAGTCTCGGGAAAGTTGGTCCTTTTTAGTTATGGCAGCCCGGAGCGCCTCCTTCGCGATCCTTAAATCTGACATCGAACAGGTGCTGTCGGACATGACCAATGTCATTTCCATGACCCGGATCACCGTAACAACATCCTCCATCAGAGTAATCCGCCTGCTCGCCCTATCCTAGTCAAGTATGGCTTTGACCTTCGCAGGCTCCACCCCGACAGAACCTTCGGCACTGAAGGCCTCGCGCCCAACATAGCCGGAAGGGAGAAAATAACAGCCTCGGTTCTCAGACGAACCACCTACCATAACAGCTTATTGATTCGGTGGACCCTCAGCACGGGGGCGTTTATGGGTGGGGGAGAATCCAATGTGATGGGACTTTTGGGCGTCGCCATCACTTAAGGAGAATTTCCGAAAGGACTGGAGGTCCCAGAGCCTCCGACCATGTTCTCTGTGGCTACCTGTCGAACGCGGCTTTTGCCCAATTTCTTTGTCTGCTTGGCCAGGCTCGCACCCTGGTTGGTCAATTTTAGCACACGCTCCTTGAGTTTGGGTATAGCATCTGCAAAACAAACAACGAGTTAGTAGGGAGAATAAAAATATTAAAGCAAGGAAAAGTCAAGCATAAAACTGCCTAAAAGTTAGAGAGCCTCGTCATCCGACTTACACTCGAGCACAACCTTAGTATTAATTAGCCGAGCCTCTAAAATGGGAACTTTGTCGTCGCCTAGAAGCAGATTGCCTAATCGATCCACACATGTCGCAAGATCAAAGCTTCGGACGTAGGCCACCAACGTTTTAGAGCCCAACTTGTCCTCGGACCCCATATGCTCGGACTTAACTCTATAATGGTTGGTTGACATGTTGAAGTGATTCGGCCTCCATTCGAAAGGGATCTTCGATAACAAACGCTTCGTGCCTTTGGCATCCCGATGCATAATATAGATGTTATCTAAGGTATGAGCAGTGATGGGCTTCAATGTATACCACCTGTCTTTGAAATTTTGGACAGAGTCGTGGTAGGTTTTGAAGAGCCTCATCGGCTGCTTGAAAGAAACCATATTATGACGTCCATGGATGCCCGACCGCTGCAGATGGAAGACGTGAAAGAAGACGGGCAGTGTGCAACCAATTTGGAGGTACTGACATACCAGTTCGAACGCCCAAACAAACGATATAGCATTGGGGTGAAGTTGCAAGGGTGCCAGTTTGAGCCGCCTGAAAATTCCCGCCTGAAAGTTGGTGAAAGGGAGTCGGATCCCCGCCTCTCGAAAAACGAATTCGTACATAGGAAATTGTCTTCCCTGGAACACCTAACAGATTCATTGATCATGAAGAAGAGCATAACACTCCCAATTGTGAGATTCGTCGGGCCCTAATTCCTCCATGATCGTTTGGGCGGTAGTATGGTCATTGATAAAGCGCGACTCCATCTACAATGGTTCGTCAGCAACCTAAGAGAGATCCCTGCTCCTAGAGGTAGACGACGTGCTCCTTTCTACGGGACGTCCTTGATTCGTGTTACCTGAAAAACAGAGGAAACAAGTGAATTCGAATTTGCATCAAATTCACCCTTCCACCGCAGTTCAAGTGAAAGGGAAAGGGGGAAAACTACCCAACACACACATCGCAACGCCGTAGATGCCCGAGACATTCACCCAAAAACTTCCCGGGGCATTCATCAGATGCCCGATACATTAAATGAATGCCCGAAATATTCAAAGAATACGCTAATGTTTCGCCCGGGACACTCAAAGGAATACACTATGATTCCCTGACACATTCATCCCAAAGGCCACGAAGTGCCCGGTGGATTCAAAGAAAACACATAAGTTTGCCCGACACATTCATAGCATGCCCAGTGCATTCATCCTAAATCCCTAAAAAAACAGCCTAAAAAGGGGACATTTTTATCTACCCCAGAGAATAAGTCACCATTCTAATCTTCCTAACTAACAAATCAAGTTAAAACTACCAAGAAAAGGGATCAGAAGCATTACCTGACATGATTCCAGTAAGTGTAATGACGGTGGTGACGACAACGATCGTTCTGGTAAGAGAAGAAGTTGCAAGTGCGGTGATTCGTGAAGGGAGAGAAAAATGGGAAAAATGAAATGTTCCCTTCACCCCCTATTTATAGGCGTTGCATGAAGGGAATGGGCCTAGGAAATCATTGCCTAGGCTGCCTAGATTCCCTAGGCCGACCAACATTTAATGTGCCGTAACGCAGGAAGCGAAGCGACGCACTTTAAATGCAATTAAAATGGAAACGGAAAGGCAAGACACGTCCCCCTTAAGAATCCCAGAAGATGTCAGACATGCACTTCTGTCCTTGACACCCCAAGGTTGTTCGCACGCTAGCCAGGTAGGAAATATTTCCTGACAAAGAATGGTGCTCGCAATGCTTTACCCCCATTTTACACGCACCTCAACGTCATTCACCCTCATCCTTCGAATTGCATCGTCAACATGACAAAGTGAAGAGCACTGTTAGCCTCTGGTTCAGGGGAGGGGCTGGAAGGTTTTCTGTCCCTTTCGTCGGACTCATGAGTGATAGGTTGGTCTTCGTTCCCACCAATGGTGTAGTCGACGAGGCCATGGACGCGGTTGTCACCGTGTTCGCTGGTCATGTTGGATGGTTGAAGAGACGAGGTGAAGTTTTGATCTTCTATTTCAAAAGACGGGGAAAAACTTTATGTTCCCACTGAAGGCGCCACTGATCTGACCTGATCAGGAGGGACCTTGCAGTGATGAACAACTACGATGGTGAACCGGGGGAGGTGTACCTGCAAGGTACTCCGATGCCAAAGTGAGAAAGAGTTTACGGAGTGCAAGTACAAAAATAGTTTAGAATATAATAGAATACCTGACCCTCTTGTGAAAGAGGGTATTTATAATGTACCCTAGCGCTGGGCAAAGATTCTTCTCACAGGTTGGATTAGCTAGGCCCAAGGAAGAACTGTTAAGGACTGCGTAGGAGCAGATACGATCCAACACGTGGTCTTGCCCTTGGTCCAACTGCCCCTATATATCAGGAGATAATGATGGATAGTTGGGTGAGGTGGAACACGTGGTGGAGATGCTCTCCCCACGTCCCCTTGTATTGGGCCATGGCTCATGCTCGACGACTGGGCCTCTGCTCGACGCATATTGCGTTGGCCCTATCCAGAAAAAAAAACTTTATTGAGTGTCTTTCCTAAAATTGGTCAAATCTTCTTAAAGTTAAGATGGTTTCATTTGTTATGGTGCTTGAGGAACTTGAGGGGCTTGAGGATTTCCTTGGTTTTTACTCCACTTGACATACGAGTTATCATTCCAACCTGCATTATCAGTATTAGAATAAGGGCTACCTCTTTGAAAATTTCTAGCATAATATGCCTCTTATTGTATATCCTTATGGAACACAGTTGCCATTAGCATGCCCTTTCCCATAAAAATCACATTGTAATGTCTAAACCTAACTAACATTGGCTGGAACAATAGCATTTGTAGCTGACTATTTTGAAATAATATCATGTTGGGGTAATACTTTTGTATTCAAAATACTTTAAGTATGTCCTTTGGTTTGTCTCCCATGTAACTTGTTGATTGATATTTATTATGGCACACTTTTTTCATCAACTCTTTCACATCGTCTTAATTCTTAGTCTTTATGGTACCTCCATCTAAGGCATTTAAAAGAATTCTTACTTGAGCTTTTTGACCTCTAGTGAAATGTTGCATCTATTCCATATTGTCCATGTTGTGATTTGGACATCTAAGTAATAACTTGAATCTCTCCCATGTATCAAACAATAACTCAAAATAAATTTCATCGAAATTTGAGATTTATTCTCTTCTCTCCACAAACTAAGTATTTGAGAAAAACGTCTCCAAAAATCTGTCATCCAATTCTTTCTTAGTCTGAATCGTACCGTTTGGCATACAATGCAACCAATATTTTTCCTGTCTTATCATTGAAAAATCAAATAATCATAATTTTACCTGATCTTTAGTCATATTGTTTGTCTTGCATATTGAACAAGTCTCATCAAAATTATCAAACTTTTCCCAAGGATCTTGGATAGATTACCTATCGAATGAGTTGTTTCTTAAACCTGGAAGCACAAAATTTTTTTATATAAAAAGTAACATGGTTAGCTTGTTGAAATCCTAAGGATATATGTTCAGCATCATTCCTCCTGCAATAATTCCCCATCGTGTAATACCCCGTATTAAATTAAACACCCTGGATAATATTAATTAGGATAAATTAGTATTATCTGACTCAGAGATATTTTCTGGAGATTCTCAAATTGGACCTGTTAGTATACTAACTATCGTATATTGGTATAATATATATTGTTTGATTTTTAAAAGAAAGAGAAACATGTTATGTATTATAAAAGGAAAGGACAAGAAAGAAAGTTGGTAAGAGAAAGAAAAGAGAAAGAAGGAACAAAAAAAAGAAAAAAAGAAAGGGAGAAGAGAAGAGAATAAGAGGAAGAAAACCTAAGAAGAGAGAAAGCTTGGATCTTCACCATTACTTCATCAAATCTTCATCTTCACCAAAGTCATCTTCATTGGCAAGGTGGGTTCTTAGTTAGAAACTTTTCTTTTGATTTTTGGTTGAGTTTATAGTTTTTAGGGTTTTGTAGAAAATCTTAGAAATTGATAGATTAAACAGTTAAAACTCGGTTAAATGGAAGAATAATGACTAATATATGATAGTATTCATCTCTAGTGTTTGATTCCCCTGTTTTGGTTATGTTTGGGTTGATTTGGTATGGAAAATGATGTTTACCGTAAGCCTGGAAATTCTGGTATCATAGAGCTCGCTCAGCGAACAAGAGCTTGCTCAGCGAGAAATACAGGAAGTTCCTCGCTCAGTGAGATGACCCTCGCTCAACGAGACCTGAGAGTTCTATTTTGTGTTTTTAAATTGTAACTTGTGATACGGGTATCCATTTTTAGTGCTCCGCATATCGATTCAAAGCTGAGAATATTTACTAATTGATGATGCTAAGAGATATTACGTTTAACCGACTTTTATCTGACTTTTCTGATTAACCGTAATTATGTTAAGTTAGGGAATTTTGGAATGTATGACTAATCATGAGGATTGATTGAGAGTAGATACATGAGATCATCGTGATAATTGTTTAATGGTGATAACTAGACTAAAATGTTAGAATTATGTAATTGCGAACTATATGATTAAGAGTATCAAAAATGGAGAAAGTGTGAGGAATCTTACCATAAACCAATAATGTGGCCTAGTAGTGCAACTAGGATTGTTGGGTGGTATAAATTATGAGATGCCTAGGCTTCTGTAATAATCTTGTGTAAGTCTTGAGGTGGGTGATGTTGAGTCCCACGGGAAGCATCCGTAAAGATTTGAGGTGTGTATGTTACGAGATCCTCCGTAATAGTCTTGTGTAAGTCTTGAGATGGGTGATGTTGAGTCCCACGGGAAGAATCCGTAAAGGTTAGAGGTGTGTATTACACGGTGTCCTCCATAAAGTTTGTATAAGTATCTTTGTGGCTACTTTGTGTTTCACAAGAGCATCCGTAAAGATTGAGGTACCGGTTGTATAGATGCGGGTATTTGATTGAGGCGTGTATCTCACGAGTCATCCGTAAGGTCTTGAGTAAGCCTTGAGGTGGGTTACTTTTAGTCCCACGTGAAGAATCCGTAAAGACTTGAGGCAAAGGGCTACACTAATTAGGCGATAATCTTGAGTAAGCCTTGAGGTGGGTTACCTTTAGTCCCGCGTGAAACATCCGTAAAGATTGAGGTTAGTGTTATATCGAATCCTCCATAAAGTCTTGAGTGAGTCTTGAGGTGGGTTATCTTTAGTCCCACGAGAAGTATCCGTAAAGGTTTGAGGTAGATGTTTCGCTCGTTTATTGGTGTGAGCGTTGTATGGACCATTGTTCCATCTCGTACCAGATCCTTTTTGAGAAGTGACCAAGGACTTGAGTTAGGTTTGATAGAACCTTGTAGAGCTGAGAGGACTCTAAGATAGGGAACCCACTGAGATGTTGATATCTCACTCCACTATTGTTGTTGCTTTTCAGGTTCCTTTTGCAGGTTTAATTTACAAGTGGAGCTATGCTCGAGATGTTTCGAGTGAAGCATAGTTGTAGTCTTCCACTGTGTATTTTTCTGTATCTTGTACAATAATGGATATTGTATTGTTCTTAGCTTTTTATTTTAGTATGATTTCCATGTCTTGTGCCATAGTTTGTATTGTTTATAGAATTGGACAAGAATGTGAATTATACTAATAGGTATTTATGATGGTGTCAGTACCAAAATAACACTTGTATGATATTATTCTAGATATATATTATATGGGCATTACAGTTAGTATCAGAGAAGGTCGTATCCTCGACCTAGCCTCGAAACATCATAAGTAAATCTTTCCTGCCTCATAAGTGTGTCTGGCCAACATGATTCTTAATATCAGATTATGTAGTAATGGGTCTGATCAGCCTAGTGCTATATATGTGGTAGGTAGGACCATGGTTGTGCAACCATGAGGATTCTGTAGTGTTATTGCAACTTGTGCTGTGAGAGTGGGCTTAAACCAAGAGTTAGTAGAGGAGAGCTTTGGTCAGCTCAGTTGAAGTCTTCTTAAGAATTTTACTTCCTATAACGTGGGATTGCAGAGAAGTGTGTGGGTTGAGGAATTCTTTGGAATGGATAGGATCCGATGAGTAAAGATATCTACGGGACAAATGGTCAGTGTATCAGGGAATGAGTAAAGTCGCTGGTGGACCGATAATAGTCACTAGCATAATCAAGAGCGTTGAGAAGCCTCATTCCGCGAGGAGAGAGAGTACTTGTGGAATGTGTGGCGTAAGTTCGGAAATGAGTAAATTCTTGTAAGTGTTTCAATTTTAAGGATGCGGTGGCATCGTGGATGAGCGAGAGCACCTCAAGGGATGTATTCGGATGATACCTCCCAGATGGATTGAATTTAACAGTTAAGAGTGTTCGTTTTCCTTAGGAAGCCAAAAATTATGGTGAAACGTGAAGAGGAACACTAGGATGTGACTACATGTTTCAAGTGGGACAATACACCCCGGACGAAGGATAAAAAAAGATCTATTTAGCAATATGGGATATATGAAGTGCGGAATTGATAAAGTGGTGATAAGTGTTAGAGTAAACACATTGGATTTGGAAGAAGTTCTAGTATGATGGCTTGTGTTTGAGTGAGAGAAGATTACCGCAGAGCGTGAAGTTAATTCGGTATGAGAAGCCATTGGATGGGGTCTGAGTTCAACTGAAGCAAAAGTGTGTTTCTGGATATACAACATGTCCAAATGGAACTATGCGATCAGTGTTACATCTATAGACATCACTCATATCGTCAAGGACAGGATTGTCAATGAATGAGATTGAATAAGTGTAAGGCAAGCCTACAAGTTCGGAGACTTATTATGGACAGTTGTTAATTTGGTATTATATGAATTTGTAAAGAGAAGCAGATGTCCTGGCATTTGGTGGTCTACAAGGACACTGGATGGAGGGACTCTCTTAGAGTTGTTGTTGACTTGGTTAAGAAATATTTTGATGTAAGGAATGCAGTTGTGGAGGTCGAGTTGATTAGTAATGACCTTGCATTGAATTTATGCATATGTATCAGATGAATTTGTAATCTGGGTTGCAGAACCTATTGCTTGGATTCTTGAGAACGAGTCCTCTAACCATAACTCGTCCGCTGGTTCCTTTCAACTTTGGTCGGTTGGAATCATCTATTGGAGATGGATGTGACTTTTATTACGAATGGAATGAGCAGGGAGGCTTAGGTAACAATGAAGATCATAAGTTGCTTCTGTGTTTGAGTAATCAGTTACTCTATTGGTAGTGACTGGTCGTCGTTGTCAAGTTTTAAAAGTTGGATTTTTCTAAGATGTATGCAATTGTACTTGGGTACCCGATTGAAGCGCTCTTAGTACCAATAGAAGTTGTGGAAATATTCTATGAAATGATTAGTAGCGGGTAAGGGAACCCCAGATTATATGTAAGTGAAGGTATCGAAGGTTCGTTAGAGGAGTACATTACCTCAGTTTTCTAGTGTAAGGAATAATCGAAGTATTTGGGATTTATCTCTAGTGGGGTTGAGAAGGTTGTTGTTGTTTTATTTCTCACCAAGGAATTAAAGAGAGAGGACAGAGTTATATACTAGAGATGAGATGTTCATTGTTTTTTTTTCTTCCCGATAAGAGTTATGCGTTGGATTCGTTCATGGACAAACTAAGTGTTAGCTTGCGACTAAACCCTTTTGATAATGTAATTATGCGAGTGGAATCAAACCATTCCGTTATGTATCTGTGTTGTGACCGTGACAGAATGATAGTGCTACTTCTTCACTTGTTAGATTTGTGATCCTCATGTTGTGCCCGTTTGTGCTATCTCGAGTTGTGAACGACGAGCGTTTGTGCTCATGTCCCAACATCGAGAGTGAGAATCATCTTGCAAGATGGTGTGGTCTGAATTAGTAAATTTGAATCAGATTGTTTGTTAATAAGAGAAACAAGTTCAGTTGTGTTTGATCGTTTAGCCTCGGATAGGTAACCGATTGACACATGACTTTTGTTGAGAACCTTAAAGAATCATACCTTCTAAACTGTGAGTCTGTTCCGATTTCCATTCGAAACGTCAGTGGGTAAAGTGTTGAACTTTCCTTTGAATATGTTTTGGTGGACGGTAAATGATTTGGATAATTGGTGTCGTCGTTACGACTATTGAAGAATTTAAGTTGCGAGATTATGCGAGGATCATGAAGTTTCGATCTCTCCGAAATTGTTTGGGTATTCGAATTATTATGTGGATGAGAGAAGAACGATTGGTCGATTTTAGTATTGTTGACGTCAGTTATAGACTCCGTAAAAAGTGATACCAATTGTGTGCAGTTGAGTCGTACCCAAAGATAAGGATGTTAAGTCATCTTCTGAGTAAAAGTGAGAAATGAATGTTCCAAAGTCATGCGTGTAAATTGGACCGTTTAAGGAACGAAACCCTTGAGAGAAATGGATTGAATGGGAAGTTGGATATTGTCTTCAAAGGCGAGCGTTATGGAAACCCGCAAGCGTGCTAAGGAAGATTTAAGTTTGGTATTGATGACTCACCAGTTATCGTAGGTTTTGTGGCGCGACTGCGTTGTTATTGATGGAGACCTTGTGTTAGCAGAAACTTGGATCGAATGGAAATTTTGTAAAGAGAATTGCTATGGAACATAGTGACCATGGTCAAATTGGTTAAGCCTAATTGGATAATTTGTTTTGAGTTTAGATTGGGATTGGAATTGTATCGGTTATGATTGCAGCAGTACAAACCCGATATCTATGTAGTTGGAGAATGGGACCGATGTTATGAACTTGTAGTTGACAAGTGAATCGTTCTATCGTTGCATGTTGCAAGTTCTTATCCTATTAGTTGGTGAGAGCTCCGATGGATAAGTATTTTCTCCGTAGACTATCAGCTTCTTAGTATTGTTTGAGAATCCGTGATATCTCCGTTGTTGGGGTTTGAAAGCATAGTGGAAGGAGACAGATGAAAGAATATAGTTAGATTGTTGAGGATCAAAGGAGAGTTTTATTTCTAAGTGGGTTGTCTATGGTAGGATACTGAAAGAAGGAAGCGTCCGATATAAATGGTTACAGTTTTGATGTAAGACCAAGTGGAATTGGTAAAGGAAGTCGTTTGACAACTTTTGATATAGCGTTAGTGATTGGAGAATCTTAATGAGATGCTTTTGTTGGGAAATTGTACAAGGAAAGGACCTCACCAAGATGCCTTGTGGAACCTTGTCGAGGTAAACCAGAGTGTTTTGTCTCGTGTTGAGAATCAATGGAAGGTTTTAACGTGGCATGTTTCTTTGACGGAAGGATGAGACTAGATGATTAAGTATAAAGCAACAGATAGATTGCGAAAGTAGTAAGTTGGAAATTAACCCAATGTTGGAAACAAGCATGTGAACATGGACGTGAAGTTTGATTCATTTCAAAACGAGGACTTTGAGCCGCAAAGTCAGACTAGAATTTGAGTATGTCAGGATATGTAACGGAGTTAAGGATAAGTATGAATCTAAGACAGTGTTGTAAACTGTCGTGTGGATGAGTAAAGAAAATTCGAGGACGAATTTCAATTCAAGGGGGGAGAATGTAATACCCTGTATTTAATTAAACACCCTAGATAATATTAATTAGGATAAATTAGTATTATCTGACTCAGAGATATTTTCTGGATATTCTCAAATTGGACCCGTTAGTATACTAACTATCGTATATTGGTATAATATATATTGTTTGATTTTTAAAAGAAAGAGAAACATGTTATGTATTATAAAAGGAAAAGAAAATAAAGAAATTTGGTAAGAAAAAGAAAAGAGAAAGAAGGAAAAAAGAGAAAAGAAAGAAAGGGAGAAGAGAAGAAGAGGAAGAAAACCTAAGAAGAGGGAAAGCTTGGATCTTCACCATTTCTTCATCAAATATTCATCTTCACACAACTCCTCTTCATTGGCAAGGTGGGTTCTTAGTTAGAAACTTTTCTTTTGAGTTTTGGTTGAGTTTATAGCTTTTAGGGTTTTGTAGAAAATCTTAGAAATTGATATATTAAACGGTTAAAATTCGGTTAAATGGAAGTATAATGACTAATATATGATAGTATTCATGTCTAGTGTTTGATTCCCCTGTTTTGGTGGTGTTTGGGTTGATTTGGTATGGAAAATGATGTTTCTCGTAAGCCTGGAAATTCTGGTATCGCAGAGCTCGCTCAACAAGAAATGTAGGAAGTCCCTCGCTCAGCGAGATGACCCTCGCTCAGCAAGACCTGAGAGTTCTGTTTTGTGTTCTTAAACCGTAACTTGTGATTTGGGTATCCATTTTTAGTGCTCCTCATATCGATTCGAAGCTGAGAATATTTACTAATTGATGATGCTAAGAGATATTACGTTTACCTAACTTTTATTCGACTTTTCCGATTAACCGTAATTATGTTATGTTAGGGAATTTTGGAAGGTATGCCTAATCATGAGGATTGATTGAGAGTAGATACATGAGATCATCGTGAGAATTGTTTAATGGTGATAACTAGACTAAAATGTTAGAATTATGTAATTGAGAACTGTATGATTAAGAGTATCAAAAATGGAGAAAGTGTGAGGAATCTTACCATAAACCAATAGTGTGGCCTAGTAATGCAACTAGGATTGTTGGGTGGAATAACTTGTGAGATGCCTAGTTTTACCTAGGTTATTGTAAACCGTTAGCGTGCTATACACTAGGCCTCCGTAATAGTCTTATGTAAGTCTTGAGGTGGGTGATGTTGAGTCCCACGAGAAGCATCCGTAAAGATTTGAGGTGTGTATGTTACGAGATCCTCCGTAATAGTCTTGTGTAAGTTTTGAGGTGGGTGATGTTGAGTCCCACGGGAAGCGTCCGTAAAGTCTAGAGGTGTGTATTACACGGTGTCCTCCGTAAAGTCTTGTATAAGTCTCTTTGTGGTTACTTTGTGTTTCACAAGAGCATCCGTAAAGATTGAGGCACCGGTTGTATAGATGCGGGTATTTGATTGAGACGTGTATGTCACGAGTCATCCGTAAGGTCTCGAGTAAGCCTTGAGGTGGGTTACTTTTATTCCCACATGAAGCATCCGTAAAGAATTGAGGAAAAGTGCTACACTAATTAGACGATAATCTTGAGTAAGCCTTGAGATGGGTTACCTTTAGTCCCACGTGGAGCATCCGTAAAGATTGAGGTTAGTGTTATATTGAATCCTCCGTAAAGTCTTGAGTGAGTCTTGAGGTGGGTTATCTTTAGTCCCACGATAAGCATCCGTAACGGTTTGAGGTAGATGTTTCACTCGTTTAGTGGTGTGAACGTTGTATGGGCCGTTGTTCTATCTCGTACCGGATCCTTTTTGAGAAGTGACCAAGGACTTGAGTTAGGTTTGATAGAACCTTGTAGAGCCGAGAGGACTTTAAGATAGGAAACCCACTGAGATGTTGATATCTCACCCCACTATTGTTGTTGCTTTTCAGGTTCCTTTTGCAGGTTTGATTTACAAGTGGAGCTATGCTCGAGATGTTTCAAGTGAAGCATAGTTGTAGTCTTCCGCTGTGTATTTTTCGGTATCTTGTACAATAATGGATATTGTATTGTTCTTAAATTTTTATTTTAGTACGATTTCCATTTCTTGTGCCATAGTTTGTATTTTTTATAGAATTGGACAAGAATGTGAATTATACTAGTAGGTATTTATGATGGTGTCAGTACCAAAATAACACTTGTATGATATTATTCTAGATATATATTATATGGGTGTTACACATCGTTTGTCTTCATAGTGTAACCATGTCTTCTCTTTCTTCTTCTGATTCTTCTTTAGCTTGTTGTGCTTCTCTTCTTGTTTTCGAACTGCTCGTATTATTATTTTGATTTTTGAATCTAACGATATCAGAGTCGAACTCAAACCTCTTATAAACAAATAAATAATACCTCATTAGGACTGGACTAACATCAATGAATAAAAGTAGAAAATAAAAATAAAAATAAACAATAACTAAAGAAAATAAAACATAAAAATAAAATAAAAATAAAGCATTGAACAAAAATTTCCTTGTGGAAATTATCAAAAATTATAATGTTACGAAAAATTAACAATACTATTGTACCTAATTCCTTCGTCGTACAACTCACTAATTCAGACTACAATTCCCTATTTTCTTAGGCGAATTCGAATTAAAATTAGGAAATATAATGTGTGTTAATTATGTATCCAAAAATTATAATTACATATTTCGAGTTAATTACTAAGTTGAACAATTACTTTTTTTATGATCGGTATACATACAATCAATAATCCTTACTCATCTAAATTCATTTTGTGCACTTGTCTACACCTAATAAGCAGTAAACATAAAAGCAATTGAATATAAATTATAGGCTTAATTGATCTTTTAGTCCCGTAATTTAATTTATTGTTTCAATTTAGTCCCACAATTTTAAAATGTTACAATGTAGTCCTTTAATCAACCTCTGTAAGAGTATTAAATCCTTTCCGTTAAATTCAAGTGAAAAAACGTTAGGAAGTTCTTATGTGGCATGACATTAAACTGATGTGGCTTTGTTTTAATATTTTGTTTTATTTTTAATTATAAGAATAATGTATGTGGCATCTCTTCCCTACCTGTCAATTTAATTGTCATTATATTTATTTAAGGTGACATTTTTTTTTTTTAAATTTATGTTTTATTTATTAAACATTCGAAATCTTCTTCTTCTCACTTTCCAAAATCAAAACCCTAGCTATCACAACACCTTCTCATTCATCTCCCATTTTATTCACACAACTTGAATTTTAAAAGAGATTATTCTCAAGAAAAGGTTATCAAACACAATATCATTTTCCATCCCAGGCCCGTCACCAAATAGATAACCTAGAGAAGAGCCACCACCAGGGTAACCCAGTGAAATGTGACCACCACCGCTGCTATTTCCACGACCCATGTCTTACAACTCCTTTTTGAAGAGTAAAATCTAGTCTCTACGGGTGGCTGTGGGAGAAGCAGATATGGAAAACGAAAGGGACAAAACGTCGTGTGTTGATTTTGTTGTTGCAGTCGTTGTTCCTTGGTTCAAAGCAGAGGAAGAAGAAGCGGTGACGTCGTTTTGTACTTGAGCGACACCCATGGAATCTTATGATATGTAAAACCATGTTTTCAAATCTTAATGGGTAGAACACAAAATCAGAAACAATGGAACCTCCTTGAATGGCTATGGTATGACATGTTGTCAAATCTGAATGGGTAGAACGCAAAATCAGAAACAATGGTGACATTCTTTTTATGTTTTTTTGTAATGTATGTGTTTATGTTTTAGGTTTATTACTATCTGTAACTTATAATGTCATTCATCTCATTACTAATAAGAATTTGCATTTTTGTTGCAGATCAAAAAGTTAAACTCATATGTTGCTCTGAAGAAAATTCCAACTTTATGTTATGGTATTCTGCAGCAATTTGGTTTTGGTTTATGCAGCAATTTGGTTTTGGCATTAGTTTCTTGCTGGAGCTTTTAAGAATAAAGAGAAACATTAATGTATTTGTTGTATTTTTATGAAAAATTTGATTTTGTAGTGTAATTTGATTATTTTGATTGTTTTTTTATTGTATTTTATTGTTTTGATTGTTTTTTATGAAATTTATTAAAGGGTTTGATTAATCCAAATTGTTATCAATTTATTATTCTAAAATGTTATGAAATTGTTACAAATGTGTAAAACTAGTTTGATTAAATTTTTCTGATTTGGTCCCTTAAATAATTATAAGGTTTCAATTTGATCCTATTGCTGAGTCATTACACTGCTGGCATGCCATGTTAGCATAATCTAACGTTTTCTCAGCTAAACTAACGGAAAAGACCAATATTACTAACGAAACTAATATTACGGGACCAAAATGTAACGATTTTTTACTAAGGGACTAAAGTGAAATCTAAAATTAATTTATGGGATATGGAAACTAATTATGCCTAAATTATATAATCCAAACATTCAAATAACATAAAACAATCATATGATCCGACAAGTAAAATCAAGTTCGTCTACTAATACCTATTAAAGAGAATTCTAACTACTAATAGTGATACAAGTCATTACCATGATTTTATTTGAAGAGTGCATGAAAATAAATTGGCTCTAAAACTAAAAAAATTATTGTTGTAGAACTTTTACTGCCACTTTCTACTATCAAAATTGGAACCCGTGGAAAAGTGTCATCTATTTTCATTCTAATGACCAGAAAACGTGTCTGACATATGTACCATCGCGACGACGATAAGCAGTATCGCAATTGCAATACTTTTCCATCGCGCCTACATTAAGGTCATCGCGATCACGATAATTCTAGGGGCAAACCATGCTATTTTTCTTGCCTTTTCTTCTTATTTTTTGTAAGTCCCCAATTTATCTTTGGATATTCTTCTCATTTCATCATCATTTTAGCTCATATCTTACTCAAAATTTCATTGATTATATAAAAATACTCATAATATTATGCAATGACAGAGTGTCATCAACTCCATGATAAATAAGTGGTCAACAACTTACCTCATTCAAGGAGGAGTGGTTACCCGTTCTTGGAGGTTTTTGAATTTTAGACCTGTAAGCCTCTATAAATACCTCAACCTTAGGGTTGAAGAATAGAGATCAAAAATACACACGATACACCCCAAAAATTCATAGAGCTTCACACCTTATAAGAACATGCTTTCTCATCACCAAAAACTTCACCAAACATGGCTTCTCACTGTTGTGGGCAAGCCTTAAAACCACCAGAAAACTATTAAGGCCTCTGATCACCCCTACTAGCATAGGGGTACCACATATTATTTATTTTTTTGACAAGTACAATAATGACTATGAAAAATAAATATTGACTGAATATCTCTCATCATAATAATTCTGTGAAAGTTTTTGCACACAATAAATGATATTAGGTTTCAAAATAGTAACATTGACTTTGATAGAGACATTCTTCTTCTTCTTCTTCTTACATGGGGAACATGTACTTTTTAATTCACGAGTTCACACTTATTAAATATTTTGATATCAAATGTAGACCTCCTATCACACCTAGAATCATACAAGTTAATTAGTGTTTTCCTATTCATAATTTGATTAAACGCAACATGTATGTACCTTCAAGATGAAATATTGAAATATCAACTTATCTTGACATATTTATAGATTATTAAGAAAATTCTTGAGAGTTTTCTCAATTAAGATGGGAGTTTGCATCACCTTTCAAGATCAATTGAATGGAACCATACTTCCTAACAGATATACTAACAGGAGTAATTTGAGAAATCTTTAACTTGAAAGTAACTCAATGTTGATCATTCGTGTATTTTATAATATAAATACTCTCTTGATATCTCATATTAAATTTGTAATTCTGGCAACTAATATACGATGTCGAATACGATGTCACGACATCAATATCTGACAAGTTTAAAATAAGGTAAATGGCAATTACAAAAATAAAGAACACATGGAATTGTTAACCCAGTTTGGTGTAACTACACCTACTCTGGGGGCTACCAAGCGAGGAAGGAACTCCACTATCAGTAGTATCAATTCAAAGATCCACAACAAACACCCCAGTTTGCAATCTTTTCACTTAATCCCTACCCAATGTAAGTTCTACCTAGGAACTCCTAGATATGAGACCCCTTCCACTCCCCCTCAATCACAACAGTGATCTTAAACAAACAATTCAGAAAATACAAAGACACTATTCAAAACAATCATTGACCTTGCTTCAAAGCTTCAGTCAAGTACAAACACTCTTGCTTAAAAGCTTTGAGTGGACAAATTACAAATGAACACCTAGTCCAGAACAATCATCAACAAGACAATTGTTTGGCTCACAAGGAAACTAAAATAAACACGAAAATGTTGAATGAACAATCCTTATTTTCCACATCTTCACACTAGGGTAATGCAACCTTTTAAGTAGAAACTTGAATGGGCATGGGCTTGTTGAACTTGCACAACTCATATAAAATATTTTCTTAAATAAAGGAACAAAAATAGCAACAACAAATGTTCTGCTAAAATAACTCCAAGCTGAATCCTCCTTGTCCTTTTGAAAAATCGCTAAATTAAATTTAAACATAATAACACTCAGGTTTAATGACAACAAAATGCGCACACAAATAAGGATTCATCTAGTTCTTCAGGCCCGGTCAAAGATGTCATGACATCAGTCTTGACATCCTGAAAAAAACAACTACATACTAAAATCTTCACACCTGCATAATGCTTAAATCACATGTCATAACATTTCATATGACATCCAAAAATAAACACATATTTTACCATAAAATGTAGTCAATCTTAAATATCTACAAAATTTAAGAACTTTATACGCTAAACAATTCTTTTAAATTTAAGATATCTCTTATTTGCAGAAGAAAAAAATATATATATTTGCAGATAGATTAGTCAATATAAACTTTTTAAGGGATATATTTGTCATATCCAACTATCATTTTTAACATTTCCTTTTTATTTAAAATTAAATTCGTCTTTGTTAAAAATAGAGTAATGCTATTTATTACTATAAAAGTGAAATAAAATGTAAGAATGATCATGACCATTCATTAATATATATATATATATATATATATATATATATATATATATATATATATATATATATATATATATATATATATATATATATATATATATATATATATATCAAAATTATTAAGAAAATGAAGTACATGTTATTATCGGATTAACTATATTAATAACCACCCACCAATATATTGTTATAACCACCCACCCACCAATATAAATATATTTGTAAATTTTAGTATTTTTATTAAAGAAATATTCATCATATACATTAATTATTTATATATTATAGTTGAGAATGAGATTCTAAAATTTTAGTTAGTTCTACGAGAAAAATGAGGATGGATGAACATGGTAATGATAGTTGATGAAAAAGTATTACTAAAGTTTTTGTTTATTTTCTTTGTCATGCTGACTAATTCATTGGTCATTGCTTTTGAGTCAACAAAGTTTAGCTCATATCTTTCTTAGAAAAACTATAAAATAGATGACATTACTGACTTACTCCATGTCACCATGTGTAAATGATCGTAATCTTCCCTTTCAGATGACCAAGTCTTTGAGGAAATATGTTAATGAGTAAAGTTAAGATAAGTGTAACATAGAAAAAATAGATAGAGTGTGTAGTAGAGAAGAAAAGTAGCAATAAAGTATAACACATGGTTTATTTTATTTATTAATTTAATATTTTTCTACAGGTCGAAATGGACAAATACTATATATGTTTTATAATTTTATATATAAGAGTTAAACACATGGTTTAATCTTTTACCAACACTAGTTGTAAACCGAATTATATTATTTATAATTGCCTCGATTAGTAGGTATGTTTGAATTTCATCGTAAATCATCCTTGATATCCATGATTTTTATTTATCTTACATTGAAATTAGAGATGCGAATAAGTTCAACTGAGTTATGTTTTATCAAGTCTGAGTTTGGACTGTTAATAAATATAAAGTTTAAGTCTGATCTGTAGTCTATTATACGTTTATTTTTAGATATGAGTATGACTTTTTTGAATATTTGATTGGCCTACTAGTCTCTTTGAAAGCCTATTTTGTTTGAACATTTATAAATAAGAAACTCAATTAATATTAAATAGACTAACAAATTAAAATATTAATGAGAATAAATGTTTTTATTTACTTATTCAAGTTTATCTATTACTATAATTTGAGTGATATTATTTGTTGGAGAGAATTTATTAAAACAAATGAAAAGTGTTAGATAATTTCTATCTTTTATTTATTTATTTATTTTGCATATACAAATAAAAAAGTGTTAAGATGATTTCTATCTTTCTTACTTGCATTCAATGTTTCCACGAAGAATGGTAAAAACAACTAATTTTTAATGTCTAATTTATTAAACGTGTTTCAAAAGTTAATAATTCATAGTTTTAGAAGGTTAATTATATTTGATAGAGTCAAAGTTAGTTATATTCGATAAGGTCGAATTCAATATATAATTGTTAACTTATGTTATGAAAATTCAATATAGTCGAATACATATGTTATTGTTGCCGAAATGTATTAGCATGTATTCGATAGGTCGAATACATCATATATCATGTAATAAGTTAAATATGTTAGTTGCCAATAAATAGGCATGTGATGACGTAAATCAACAACTTCTCTTTGAATAACAACAACTTACTCTTTTCAATATACAATCATTATTTCCCATTACTCTCTCTCATGTATTCTTGAATAATATATTGTTCTGACAAATTGGTAACAACGAGTCCGCTTGCGATTCAGTGAAACTGGAATGACAAATGGTAGCACTACATTAACACAATTTCCAACAAATCTATCAATTTACAAAGGTGAAAACTATGAAAGGTGGGTTGCACCAATGAATGTCGTCTTTAGATTTCAATATGTGGCTAAAATCATCTATGATGGAGTACCTACATTGAAAGCAAATGCAAGTGATGTTCAGAAGGCTGGGCACAAGGAACAAGGGAAAAAAGATGGAAAGGCTCTTTTCTTGATCCATCAATGTGTGGATCCTAATGTGTTCTATAAGAATTGAAAGTATAAAATTTCAAGAAAGTGTGGGACAAGTTAAATAACTTGTATGGTGGAGAAGAGAAACTGAATATGGTGAAATTTCAAATGCTGAGAAAGGAGTTTGAGATAACACAGACGAAAGAAGATGAATCAGTTACTGATTTCTTCTCAAGATTAGTGTTACTCATAAGCCAGATAGAGGCATGTGGTGAATCAATGAATGATTTGCAAAAGATTGAAAAAGTGTTGAGATCTTTAACTACAATCTTTGATTACATTATAGTGTCAATAAGAATATCCAAGACTCTTGCTAAAATGAAATTGGAGGAAATTCAAGCTTCATTAGAGGCTCATGAGATGAGGTTGAAGCAAATAATTTCAGATAGGACTCAATGACTAGACATGGCTTAATCCCCTCCTGCATCCAGGACGATCCAATAGTCCAAATCCAACCCATTAAGGTTAAATGAACCTGTTTTTCCTCTGCCCCTCAGCCGAGGAGAAATGCCCGACCATCTCTACCATCCTTCGTATTCCTGCCCGATAACAATGGACATTCACCCAAAAACAACCCCGAAATACTCCTGCTCGGTATCACCCTCTGTCCAACGTAACGACTAGTCTAGGCAGGACTCCAACGACTAGTTTCTTGAAGTTACCTATTTTTGGGGGATCTGGGATCTAGGCCCAAAATAAGGACCAATGACCAAGCGTTGGGGGTATTATATCAAGGGTTAATAGTCATTTATCTCCTGCAATATAGGTGAATTTTGATTTACCCCCCTTTAAAAAAATTGGATTATCCCTCTAAATTTTTTGGGTATCCCCCTAAGCGTGTAAAAACCAGAGGGGGTGAATAAACAAATATTTTACAGGGGGTAATTTTTCCACCTAGGGGGAAAAAGACTTAGAATTTTAAATTTATAGGGGGATAATCTAATTTTTAAAGATGGGTGGGGTAAATCAAAATACGTCTATATTGCGGGAGGTAAATGACTATTAACCCTTATATAAATCCTCTTACATGATAGGGCCAGATATCCAATATTCACTCTAAGAACTCTCACTCTTGTACTTGCCCACTTCTATGCATGTTACTTACTTTAGCATCAGAGTGTCTTGCAGGTACACCTTTTCCTTACCTCGACAATCCAACACCATCAACACAGTCCGTGGCCAACTCAAGGTTCTGATCAACCAGAAAGATCATGGCGCCGTCTGTGGGAAACAGTCCTCCCCGTCTTTTTTCCCCGGAAATTAAAGACTAAAGAAACAATTTAACATTTCTTTTATGGCTAACCGCGACGACGTTACCGATGCTCGAATTACCATCATTGTCCCCGTCAGGCAACTGGATAGTGACAAAAGTCACCCCTTCCTCGGAGATAGAAGCCATCGCCAACGAGACAAAATTACTTCCTCCCCGTCTCCTAAGTCCATTGTTGAACCAAATATCGTTCCTGAAGATCCCTAACTCCTCCCAGTACCACCCGACGTTAATTCGACCATTGTTGCCCTGGTCGAGGCCCTCAATCACACCAACATCCTGATCATGCGACATAGCGAAAGGATCGGAGCCCTAGAGGATGCATGACATCCCAAATCTCCTCCCCTAACATGCTAGCACATAAGGTCTTGCAACTCTTCTCCTGGTCGAAGGAAGAACCGTCAACAACCAGAAGACTCTGGATCCATCAGGAAGCGTGACCATATGCCTCCCCGAAGACAATGCTCCCAAGGAGCAAAGAAGATAATGAGAAATCTCCAAAAGGATATCCAACGCTCTCCTCCTCTTCACGACCAAAGTGCCCAATGCCCAAGAAATAATCATCCTTGTTCTCCCTCATACAACTCTAGCGGCGAGGATGAACCTCAATAACCTCACTCTCAAGATATCATGTCTACAAGATTACATAAGGGCTTAGAGAAGGCTCATTCTCTAGGTTCCTACGAAGAAACAACCGACCTGGACGAACATATAAAAGTTAATCAACCAACGAAAAAACTAGAGAAATTGAGGAAAGAATTTGTCATAAACATTGATGATAGAGAGGGTGAATAAGAAGGAAGCCCTATGGTAAATAAAAAACAGACATCCTAACAACAACACATCCCTATTGTAAACCTAGAAAGTGAAAACTCAAATTATAATTTCATGGTTAATGATGTATTTTTAGATTTCTTTTCATCTCTTTTTGATCTTTGTCCAACATTATATATTATGATTCAATTTTTTTCAGCAGAAGCAACCCATTTCTGTTGAATTTCAAACATCACAACCAAACCTTGATAATCCTACATCACTAAAAATCAATTCAATCATTTATTGGTCAATTCCTTTAACAACAAGTTCTCCATTAATCCAACCAATGATAGATGATAATCAAGTTTGAGGTACAATTGTTGACCAACCAGAGAAAATAGTTGTAGAAAACATTGTTGATCTATCCGAAAAAATGGATGAAGACCAACAACTTAGACCATCATTTGATGGGCCAGACAACCAAATGCCTAGCACCCATTGTCTCAATCTAAGGATTATAACCCTAACCATCAATTGACTTGTAAAGAAAAAAGAGATCTGACACCAGGGACCACATATCATGTTGACCAAACACATATGAAACAAGATGTTAGTTTAACACCAGAGTATGCAAATATTGTTCGAGACCAATAAATTCAAGGCCATATCCAACATTAACCTATTCTAGTTGAGGAGGAACGAGCACCAAAATCCCTGGTCCACTACCTTTTCCAATAGCCAGTGAGATCCCAAATTCGAATTCTTGATTTGACACTTCCAACACCACTTTTAATCAAGGAAGACTAGAGGATATCAAGGAGAAGATTCATGTAGAAGCTTTCAAGATACTCATGGGTAGCCGATGGACTCTAGTCGAAAAATATCCCACTTCTTCACCTATTTCATGCAATGAACCTTCTCGTGATTTCTTTGCAGAGTTAATCCAATAGCTGGAAAAAATTGTCAATATTGACTATTTTAGACCACTGAAGAAAATCCCAATGCTCTATAAGATAAAGGTATTTCTAACACAATTGAAGAAGCCAGAGACGCCTGACTCTATTGTTAGCTTGATTCTTGATTTTAAACCGTTTCTTTAGCAAATTGTTCAAAATCTTATGCTTAAAAAAGAACATACTAATATCTAGAATGTTGAGGCTACTTGTGTAATGGAGAAATATGTCATCAGGCTCCTGAGCACTGAGTAAATATTGCACCTAATTGAAGATTTTTTTCTATATTTTTCAAGTTTTGTTTATCTGTTATATGCACTTTTTTGAATATGGAATTTTTATCAAATTATATTTCATCAAGATTTAAAAGAAAAAAATATGATATGATGAAGATTTATCAAACTAATTATTGTAAATCAACTAAATGAAGAATGGTTTCTTGCGCTTGTGGGATTGATTCACTCGTGTTTAAAGATGCAAACCATAATGGGCTTTGAATCTGAATTGTATTGCTATTTAAGGAGGATATTTTCATTATAAAGACTTAGACCTTGAGAACCAAGCAAAATTTGTTTTAGTTGTTAAGTCTTTTGCTTAGTTTTGTTTTGCTTTTGTAGTGCTATACTCTAATAGTAAGATGTATACCTATGTTTAGGAATATAGTATTTTGAGTTGTATTTAGTTCAATCATTCTTAAGATACTGTAACTCTCCAAACACTTGGGAGAGTGTTTAACAGAAAGTGAAAGGGGTTTCATATTCAGGGGGAGTATTGAATACGAATTCACAGGTAGAACTAGGAAAAAGGCATTGGACCAGAAGAGTTCAAATAAGATCAATTTTCACTTTTGACTATTAAGATTTAATTTCATTTCTAGGGTTAACTCCCTCCAGACATGGGTGGATTTATAACGAACTGGGTTAACAAATTTTTGTGTATTTTTACTTATCGTTATTTTTTTATCGATTACATACTAATCTAGTCATACACTCGAAGAATATAATTTCTTTTTAGTTTTGCATTGTCCCCAAACTAAAGATGAGAAAAAGATAATGAAGAGTGTCTCTAGTAATTTGGATTGGACGAATCATGTATTGTATGATTTATTGTATAATGGACTTAACATGTGCAATTAACATAGTAAGTAGGTTAATGAGATATCCTAGCAGCATTTTTTCAGAAAATTTGAATTGGGTGCTAAATTATTTGTATGGTTTATTAAAGGTTGGTTTGAAGTAAATAGGGGAAAATCTCTAGAATCTTTCTTTGAAGGGATATGTAGATGCAAACTATGTTGGAAATTTGAACACTCTAAAATTCTGGTTGAGCTTTGTGTTTACAATGTTTAGGACATCTATTAATTGGAAGGTAAATCGAAAATAAAATTGTGGCTTTATATATAACTCAAGAGGAATATATTTCCATAGATGAAGGGTTCAAGGAAACCATTAGGTTCATAGGTATGATCAAGGAGTTATAAATCACTCAAAAGTGTGCAAAATACATTTTGATAGTCAAAATACAATTCATATGGCTAATAATCAAGTGTATAATGAGAGGAGAAAACACATCCTGACATGTTTTAAATTTATTAAAACAGAATTTAGTCAAACGTGATTTTATGTGAGAAGGTTGATTCAAATGATTATCTGGAAGGTTTGTTCACCAAATCATTAGTAAGGTCAAGGTTGAAACATTACTTAGACTTAATCAATTTTTTCCCACATTAATTCAAACTTAGAAAGCTAAGCAAGGTGGTTAATGGATACATTTGAATCACCATTGGTTTATAAGGCAATGTAGAAATTTATGAAGTGTGCCTCAAGAAAACTCAATAAAACCAAGAATTCATATAATTTAGCTCTTCCTTGAATACAGGGTATTAAAGTTGAAAATCGAGGGGTTTAGAAGAATTGTGAGGTGTTTCAATGAAAAATGAGGCGTTTAGGAAAAAATGTTGTAAAAGATTACAAGTCTTCCTCAAATGTTAGGTGTTCCACTTAAACTTATGCCATATTTAAGGGTTTTTTCTGTCATTTTGAGTAAGAGGTTATTTTCTAAAAGGATAAAATTTAAGAGACAAAGAAAAGGACACTTAGGGACTTATAATCCTAAGAGTTGAAGAATATTTGGAGGTATATAAGAACTGAGAAATACTTCTAAACACTTTGGTAAACATATTATTTTTTATGGTGTGTTAAAGCATGATGGGCGATATCATGCTCGTTTCCTTTCGAGAACACGGGTGGAGGAAGTTCTTTTATGACAGTGGTACTCAGGTGGTGTATGGCTATTGTCATATCTTCTAGAGTCATGGGTAGGAGAAATGTGATCATGATGAAGAAGATGATGTCTTTTCGTAAAACTTGTGCTCTTTTTGGTTCCAACACCTCTAGCTGAGATGTAATATGAGTAGGATTTTCTTGTTGTTTCTATTTGACGTAGAGGAGTCGCTCTTTCTATTGTTGCACTTGAATGAATATGTTCAATGTGATTTTTTTACCATGAATTCCTAAAGAGGCTTTGAGTTATTGGATGTCATGTGAAGTTCAGGTCCAATAGATTCAAGAAGATGGAGTAAAAGAATGTTAATGGTGTGTCTAAGAGGGTGAAAGTGGTGTTGGAATAAAGGAATCATAAGAGACTCTTAATGAATTGGCTGAGAAATTGAAATTTGATGTGTATTGCATTAGGTGGAAAGAGTGTTATCGAAGCTTATGGGTATAGACACCTATGAGATTCTTTAGTCGTGAGAGTGAGAACTGGTGTTGCATTGTCTTGAAGGATCTGAATCGTTGCTTGAACATCAAGATCGCGAATTGTGTTGTAGTGATCATTAATTGAGTTGCATTAGAACAAACCACTAGATAAGGTTTAATAAAATGGTTAACAATGATGTTTGCAGCGTTACAACTAAGAAGATCAGAGAAATTTGTTGAAAATTTGTGAGAATCAAAAGACAATATCCTCAAACGGCACCAATATTTTGTACTAGAACAAAAAAATGTATGAGATATAGAAGATAACCATCATTAAAGACTTTCAGTACACCGGTTTAGGTCTTCAATGATCAAACAAGGGACTGAGGTACATCCAATGTAAACACTCTAACACTTAAGTCAGTGTTTGAGAGAGTTGAAACTTTACATGTGTAAATAAGAATACATAGACGTGACTCTGAGTCATATATATATATATATATATATATATATATATATATATATATATATATATATATATATATATATATATATATATATATATATATATATATATATATATAAATAAAATGACAATTAGAAACATGACATTAGTACGAGAGATTAAGTAATCATCTTATCACTCATATAAAATACTTATTAAACAACATCGGAGGCTCCGACCCTACTCCCACCAAATTGAGTAGTTTTTAAAAATGAACTCACATAGTACCCAACACATTGTCGCTTAGATGCTTAAACCTAATTTTATGTCATTACTTGTTTGCTTCACTTAATTAATCTTTCATGAAATTTCATGCAGCACATGTGTGTTTAATAATATTACATTGTGTCTTTCTAACAACGGCAACTTGACGTTGATTCTTATTTTCTTTACTGCAAATGCAATGCTTAATGTTAGGTAGCACCCAACTTGAAAATAATAGTGTAGTGTGAGTCCTTATTAAAATAAAAATTGTACAAGTATCATGCTGGAAGTTAGAGCACCATACCAAAAATACAATCGATGCAACAACACAAAATCTCGTTGACGGCATATTTACACCTAACTTCTAAGATAAAATTATGATTTTCTTGTAATGTTAATGATTAGTTGTTAAAATACAATAATTGTTGTCAGGTCAACAAGTTGCTTGGTCAACATTTTGTAATAGTTTGCTAACTAATTTGAGCATCACATAAGAAGAAAGTTCAAATCCATTCCTAATGATCTTAATACTTATTTATGTATCATAAATTATTAAAGATAATGAGTTTTCTTCAATCACATATTAGTAAGATTAACATTTGTAAAATAAAACAATTTGGACTACGCTTAGTGTTCTTCCAACCACCAAATCTAAGGTTATACTCATAAATTTTTTTATGAATCAGATACCTTAGAAACAAAGTATAATTGGTTCATTGATCAGTCAAGAAACTTACAAGGATTAAGATTTATGAGAACACAAGGATAACAATAAGGATTAGTTATAAACTGCTATTCTTTCATTCTCTTTAAACAAAATTACAAGTATACAAGAATAACAAATAATCTCTCTCACTTTTGAATTAAGATTTTATCTTTCTATTTTCCCTTATTCAAAAGACAAGAGACTAATATGTTATTTATAAGAAAACTAACATACCAACTTAATGGGCTTTTTAACAATTACTCATTACAAGTTAACTTATGGTACAAGCTAACTTAAACAATTGAATTCATAACACAAGGCCCAATTAAATAACAGCATGTGAGCGGACATCGACGACATGTTATTCGTACTAGGGTTTGTCGTTCCCGAAGATTTGCATCCCGGTGCAGACGCGAACGGTCGACGAAAGGAGAAAATGAGGTCAAGTGAATAGAGTTGCCAGCTAGGTATTTTTATCCCGAAGGAAAGGTAATGCTGCATAAAACTGGAAAAAAGATGGATAAGACGGTTGCGAACCTGAGAAACTGAGAAAGGGGGTTGGTTACAACCTGGGAAGGTATTAGCACCCAGATTGTCCGTCGTACTCGACGGGATCCACGCTTACAAGATTGTGTTTAAAGGGGTAGTGTATGTGCTATCTGTGTGCAAAAGCTAAGAAATGAATGTACAGGTGTCAGTGCAAAAGGTGTGAATTGCTCAGGGACTGAGGCTTAGAAGAGGATGCTGAAAGAGGGGGAAGACACATAGACTTTTGTTTGATAACTGTTAAGTTATGCCTACGTATCCTCTCGTGTAATGAGGAAGTCAGAACACCGTAGTTCGACTTAAAGAGACTGAAAATAAATTGACTGTGAACTGCTTGCTTGCCTATGCTCAAGTGTATGACTCGTCTGGATCGAGTGCTAACTGTCTTGCATCAGACGGAAGAAGTAAGTTCTCGTTTGTGAATGAGTGTGATGAGAAAAGAATCCCGAAGGAGATGATTATTGTTTATTTTTGTGCTTTCAGTTTTTTATTGTTTTTGGTGTTTTGCATAAGTTAATGAGCTTAAGCCTAAATCAAGGGCTTGTAAACTCATTATATCCTCCCTGATTAGGGATAATGAGCCTACTTAAGTATGAGATAAACATCTCAACTTAATTGCCATAATGATGTAGGATTAAGATCATTAACCTACTTGTGATTAGTTAGACATTTTTGGGTTTTTTGTTTAGTGTTAAGTAATGAGTTTAATCTCTAATCACAGACTAGTGGACTCATTACACCATCCTAATAGAAGGATAATAGATGAGAACACTTAAGCTGAGGAAGATACCTCAACTTAATCCATGGTTAGGGATTAAATTCATTATATAACAAAGCCTTTATTAAATGGATTTTAATTAAGGGATGAGATTAAGAAGTGGATTTATGGTTTTTAAGACAACTTGAGGGGGACTTGTCCATTAAACACTAGGGTTAGTCCTTCTTAACCATAAGGAAGAATTAGAACCCTAATGTAAGGCCCAAGTTACAAGATAAAGTCTTAGTGATTATTAGATGACTTGATTAAGAGGTTTAAACAAATTAAGGGTTTAACACTTAGGATTAAAGTTATACACTCCATCCTAAGAGAAGGATGCAGGCATAACCCTAATTCCAAAGTCCTAAAACTTTAAGAGTTTAGTCTCTGATTATTGAGATGAGAAAAGAGACTCAAGGAGACTCAAAGGTAAAAGCTAATGGGGACTAATTACAACCCTAATAATTATCATGCTTGGATATCCTAAGGTTTGTGAGGCTTAAGGAAAATCTTCAAGGAAGCCACCAATGGAAGAAGCAGATGAAAGGAGAAGGAAGTAGAAGAATAAGTTACTTACTTCCTAAGAAGAGAAGTAACTTAAAGGGGGAAAGTGTGAGAGATTGAACACAAGTGAATCAAATTCACTTCAAAGACAAGTTAAAATGCATATGAAAGAGATAAGAAGAAGTGAGAGGTGAAGGCAAATCCACCTCCCAATAATAACTTACCAAACCTGAAAGTGTTAGTATGAATGCATAATGTATAAAGCATAAAGAAATGAAGTGAAATGAGATGCAATGATCAAAGTCAGAAGTGCTCATGCCATGTAAATGTCATTTGGGATGATGCAAAGTCATACAATATGCATATGAATGATCATACAAGGATGAGATGTTATGAAAGCATGCTTTGAAGTTTGAAAACACATGAAAGTTTATGAAATGAAATGAATGCAAAACATGGCAAATGAATGAAGAAATGGTCAAGCAAGGTTCTAACATGTCTTAATATGTCTAAGATGACATATGAATGCATGTAATGTCATGGCAAGTTCCTGTAATGATGAATATGCAAGGTGAATGCAAATGAACATGAGAAATTAGGGTTACATGGATATGTGAGATGCAAATGGATAAAACAGAAGCATATGACATGATAAAAATTTGAAATAAAGCTTAAACAAACTCTAATCCCATATTAGGTCACACCCCAAAGGAGAAGGTCAGAAGCCTAACCTATCAAAAGTTATAATTTTCCTAAGTTTTCTAGGGTTTTTTGGGTGATTCAAAAGGGAAAATGCAAATCAAATTGAAAATGCAAGATAAATCCATAAAGAAAATAACCTATAAACTACATGCAATATGTAACACAATCAAAAAGAATCAAGTTCAAATTTCTTCTTGGTTAGGCAGAAATGATTTTTCAAAGTTAGGGTTTAAAAATGTGATTTTAATGACCCTTAATTCAAAGAAAATTGGCAAACTATGATCAAACCAAAAAATAAATTTGTGTGAAGAGTTTGAAAATGTTTCTAAATGCATTAGAATGGTTCATGATTTTTTTGGTGATTTTTAGAAACCTAAATGTATTTTTAATTAATTAAAATACTTTAATTAATTAAAATACTTTAATTAATTGAAAATATCATTTAAATATTTTAAAAATACTTTTTTAATGCAAAAAATAAAATAAAAATTATTTTTGGATTGAGAAAAATATTTAAAGTCAGAATGCAAAAGAAAATATTTTTGTGATGATTTTTGGTATTTTAAAATAATCATGCAAAAGAAATGAAAATAAAATGAAAATAAATGAGAATAAATGGAAGTCAGCGCATCCAAGGGCCAGGGTTTGAATAAAAAGGGTGGGAATTGACCACGCGCGCATCTCTATGGTCCACATTCAAACTGACTAAATGATTTTTATTAAATTAATTAAGTAAAATTAGGGATTAATGATATAATCTGGTCCATCCACGCGCTAACCCTAAACATGATCTAATGGCTCAGGATCGCTGGGAATTAAAACATGTTTAAGCCCTAATCACTTTCAGACGGCCGAAACAGTGTTCCGGTCGTCTTCTCTGGCAAGGTCTCTACCCTATCTCTCTCCATAGGCCATAAAAACCTCCCCAACTCTCCAGAATCACTCCCCATGCATCAATAAGCAAGAATCAACCATCAAAAACAATTTATTTCACGCATACATGATGAATCGAAGCAAGAACAAATTCACGGGCAACGTTTCAGAAGAACAATACATGCTCATTTCTCAATCATTTTCAAAAATAAACATATCACAATGATCACCTAAACATGTAGAATCATTTAGAAACTTAAAATCATGCTTCTGGAAAAAGTTCATGAAGGTTACCTGAGTTGCAGTTCTTTGAAATGGAGCTTTCTGGGCCTTTCTTTTGTGTAATCCACCTCCTTTGGTCCCCCTGAGTCTATTGTTATGCTTGGAATGAGTTTATTTTAGTTGAATCATGAGTTCTAGTTCTGAGTATGCAGAAATCGTGTTTGAGTTTGAGAGTGTTTCAGGCTATGGTGATGGGTGGGAAATGATCCTGGGGTGATGCTGAGTTGAATGGTGAAGAAAGTTTGAAGTTTGAATGGTTGTGCTGTGAATTTCGAAAAGGTGAAGTTTTCTTGATGTTTTTGTGATTCTGAGTGTTGAGAGGCTTTCGGGCTTGTGTGTTGTATGAAATGAGTTGCTTAATGTCCACATAAACAATGTTGATTGGCCAGAGAGTTGTTGTGGCACAGGCTGATTGGTATGAGAGGTTTTGCAAAAAGTCAAGATTGTGTACTATGAGGTATGGGCACGGGTCAGAGGTGGTTTCATGGGGTGTCTGGCCTCAGATTGGTTCAAGGATGGCCATGGGATTGATTTTGATGTGCTGGAAGGCTTGGATCATGAGCTATCACATGTTTTGCAAATTTCCCTCTTTGAAGTTTCTTGGATCACAAGTCATGAAAACCCTAGGTTCAATGCATAATTTTGATCTTTTGAAGTTTATTTGACATATTGTGAAGTATTTGCGTACATTAGAGGTCATTAGAATGCTTGAACATGCCAAAATGCAAAATCCCTCTTTGACATGAAACTTGAAATTATGTGATTTTTGCCAACTTTGAAAGGCCATATCTTGAGTTCTAGGATGAATCAAGACATGTTCTTGTACTTTTTGAAAAGGTAAAGACCTAATCTACAACTTTCATGCCCAAGAATTTTTCATTTGAAGCATTTTTGGTCATGAAAGAGGAGGTTGAAAATCTTTCCCAAAATGGAAAGTTTGCATTTCAAGTCATTTCCAAAAATGGCAAGTTTGAAATTGGCTAAAAATTCTTCAATCTTGTGAACTTATAACCACTTTTAAGATCAAATAAAGATCATTGAACTTCAATTTGATGAAAATACCCCTTTGGTTCCATTGTTGGGGGCCTTAGATGCCCTGATTTTGACTTAACTTGCTTAGGAAGTTACCTAGTGAGCAGATGACTTCCACAATGAATTTCTTCATCAAACTTGGTACACATGATCCTTATAACATATTAAGACCATAAGAAACAAGAATGACCCAAAAATTTGGAGTTAAGGCCTCTGAAACCAAAACCCTAATTTTGTTCATCTGTGAAGTGAAAACCCTAGCTCTGCTTCCATGCCTTTGCCAGTTCTTGTGATCTCTTAACTTTCATTAAATTTGAGGAGCATAATATGATGATAGAACACACATGGACCCTCTTGGAAAGCTTCAAGACCTTTGGGATGGCTCAGATGGATTCTTGGATTGCTCAGATCACAAACCCTAGATGCAGATGAAATGAAACTATGCAGATGAAACAAATATGCCATATGAGATGTAATGCTTATGCTTATGCAGAAATGAAAGATCAGAAGCCATGGTGTGATAAATAGTGAGGGAAAATTTGGGGTGTTTACAGGGTTTGTTCCAATATTCCACAAATCTCCACCTTGGAACACACCCTATATCAACAAGAAACAAACTAGATTTCTTCATGCAGCTTTATCAACTGCATACAATGGAAAAACTTGCAAATAGGCAACATCTTGGTGATCATATCAGCAACATTATGATTTGTCGAAACCTTCAGCACTTGGACTTCTCCGGGCTTGATTACCCCTCTGACGAAATGTAGCCTCACATCAATGTGCTAAGTTCGCTCAAGATAGGTTGAGTTCTTCGACAAGTGTATTGCACTTTGACTATCATATTTACCCCGACCTTGAAGTTTCAACTCATTTGAAAAACCTTCAAGTCACAATACTTCCTTTACAACTTCAGTTAGGGCGATATATTTCGCTTCAGTGGTTGCTAAGGCAACAATCTTCTGAAGTGTTGCTTTCCAACTAATTGATGTGCCTAACATAGTGAAAACATATATAGAAATAGATTTTCTAGAATCCATACAACCTGCATAATCAGAGTCGACATATCCTTTGATTGTTGCTTTACTATCTTCACTCAAGGCTTCACCATAAATTAGGATTCTATTTAGAGACCCATTTATGTACCTTAGAATCCACTTAAATGCTTGCCAGTGAGCCTTTCCAGGATTCTCCATGTACCTGCTTACAAGACTTACTGCATATGTTATATCGGGTCTAGTATGGACCATAACATACATCAAAGAATCTACTATATTAGCATATGGAATTCTATCCATATAAGTTCTTTCGACATCAGTACTAGGACACTGATCTATACTCAGCTTGAATTGAGGGTTTGTCAGAGTTACAACAGGCTTTGAATTCGACATACCAAACTTTTTGAGAATCTTCCGTATAACTTTTGATGAAACTGAGGTTTTGTCGACATACTTAGTACTGGGACACTTATTTATGCTTAGCTCGAACTGACTTCTGATGAAACTTATGCGTGTCATGAACTTAACGAATCTCCTATTCCACTGTCGAAGAGATTGTTTCAGCCCATATAAAGATCTCTTTAGTTTGCACACATACTCTTCTTTCCCCTCTTCGACATACCCTTCAGGTTGCCTCATCAGGATTGTTTCATCAAGATCACCATACAAGAACATAGTCTTCACATCCATTTGTTCTAGTTCAAGATCGAACTGTGCCACAATGGAAAATAACATTCAGATGGATCTGTGCTTCACAATAGGAGAGAACACATCATTAAATTCGACACCTTCTTTTTGAGTGAATCATCTAGCGACCAACCTTGCCTTGTATCTCTTCGATATCACTCCTTTGATTCCTTCCTTAACTTTGAAAATCCATTTACAGTTGACTAACCTGGTTCCAACAGTTTTTTTGATCAGTTGCCATGTGTTGTTATCATGAAGAGATTTCATCTCGTCATCCATGGCCTTCATCCATTCAGTCTTATTTCGACTCCTCATAACATCCTTATAGTCTCTAGGTTCTTCGTCTAGAACCTCACTTGCAAAGATTAAGGCATAAGCGATAGGATCTACATACCCAAGTCTCTGAGGTGGCTTGATGACTCTTCTCGACCTGTCTCTTTCCAACAGGTAGTCATTGTTAGTCTCTTCAACTTCGACAACCGTTTATACTTCTTCTTCGACTTCATCTGGTTCATGCAATTCAGCATCACTATGCTCCACCTCAATAGGAATTTCTCCATGTTCCAGTTTTTCTTCAATATCATCAGTTTTCTTGAAAGCCATCTCAAATTCATTAAAAACTACATCTCGACTGGTGATACACCTCCTATGACCCGGATCTAGGCACCATAGCCTATAATCTTTGACTCCTTCAGGGTATCCCATGAACATGCATTTCAAAGCTCTTGGTTCGACCTTGTCTTACCTAATGTGAGCATAGTCTACACAACCAAATACTCTTAATTTTTCGAGATCTGGTGGATGTCCCAACCAAACTCATTTAGGTGTCTTCATATCTAATGCAGTCGAAGGACATCTATTTATCATATATGTTGTTTTCGAAACAACCTCAACCCAAAACACCTTCTTCAATCCAGCATTAACCAACATACATCTAACCCTTTTGAGGATTGTTCGATTGAATCTCTCAGCTAGACTATTTTGTTGAGGAGTACCTGCGAATCTTATGCGTTGCAATCTCATACTCGACATAGTAAAGGTCAAAAGATTTGTTGTAGAATGCATGTCCATTATCAGTTCTCAACCTCTTGACATTTCTGCCAGTTTGAGTTTCAACCAGAACCTTCCAACTATTGAAATTCTCAAAAGTTTCATCCTTCGTCTTCTGAATGAATACACATAAATTTCTACAATAATCATCAAATATGGATAGAAATACCTCGCACTTGAGTATGAAGGATTCCTTGCAGGCCCCCAAAGATCAGCATGGATGTAATCAAGGGATCCATATGTTCTTTGTTTACCTTTGTTAAACTTCACCCAACAGGATTTACCAAATACATAAGGTTCATAAAACTCAAACTTCTCGACTTTGTCACCACTTAGCAGGTTTTGTTTCTCCAGTTCGACCAGGTCTCTCTTGTTGACATGGCCCAATCTCATGCGCCATAATTTTTTCTTTGACAAATTTTTTGTGGATGCAACATTTGTCGAACCACTTACAACTTCAGTCTCAAGGGTATACAAGCCTCCTTTCTTCACACCTCTCAAGACTTCCTTCGACCCCTTCATGACTCTTAGAATACTTTTCTATCCTTGAAAACATATCCCTTATGGTAGAATTCACCAAGAGATATCAAATTTCTCTTCAAGTCAGGTACATACTTAATTTTAATCAATAACCTTATTGACTCATCATGGAGCTTGAATATCAGAGATCCAATACCTACAATTTTGCAAGCTTTGTTGTTTCCCAGCAACACTGATCCACCATCTTGATCACATAATTCCTTAAAAAAATCTTTGTTTGAAGTCATGTGCTAAGTGCAACATGAATCCATAATCTACTATTTTCTTGAGTCGCCGCTTGAAACCACAAGAACATCATATGAGTCGAAATCATCTTGAACAATGGTTGCGTTGCCATTATCCTTCGATCTTCACATCAATATTTTCAAGATAAGGAATTAGCTTGTTGAACATATCCAATTGCTCAGCCAACACCTTGTCTTCACTCATCTTGAATGATTACAAGGCTAATTTTAGGTAGAGTCGATTCACCAATGATTTGGTCATGTACAAACCATTAAGTTTCAACCATAACCCTGACTCCATTGTATCCTTTGATACTAGTCAAAGAACCTTATCACCAAGGCTCAATAATATTGCATTTTGTGCTTTCTCAATCATGGCCGTCTTTTTGGCTTCCGTTAACGCGACATTCATGGTCGTCTCTCCCTTCAATTCTTCCAAGCAACCTTGCAGAATAATTAGAGCTTTCATTTTCATGCGCCACATACCGAAATCATTCACTCCGGTGAACTTTACAATCTCATACTTTGTTGAAGGCCTCTCCTCCATGCTCACCGCACCAATTTGTTGTGAAGCAGATACCTTAGAAATAAATTATAATTGGTTCCTTGATCAGTCAATAAACCCACAAGGGTTAGGGTTTATAAGAACACAATGGTAACAACAAGGACTAGTTATAAACTACTATTATTTTCTTTCTCTTTAAACAAGATTACAAGTATACAAGAATAACAAATAACCTCTCTCAATTTTGAATTAGTGTTTTATCTTCCTATTTTCTCTTATTCAAAAGATGAGAGACTAGTATGCTATTTATAAGAAAACTAACATACTAACTTAATGGTATTTTTAAACATTACGCATTACAAGCTAACTTGGGGTACAAGATAACTTAAATAATTGGATCCATAACACAAGGCCCAATTAAACAACATGTGAGCGGACATTGAAAACATGCTATTTGTACTAGGGTTTGTTCCAATATTCCACAGACCTCATAATTAGTATTAACACTATGCTTTCTTTGATCATTCAACAAGAAACGGAATTAGTAGGCCTTCTTGTTGATTATATGAACAATGTTGCCACATATTCATCTGAATCTTCCGCAACTTTGTTAGCCAATTCATAGTAGGAAAAATTCAATCAGAGCATCAAAAGGAAAGGGAAATGATAGTCTAAGGAAAACAATAGAATTTTCATTCATTCCGGAAGGGATAATCATATTATTGATGCATGATTTGTCAATGTGAGATATCAACATCCAACATGTTGTTAAATTATCAATAGAATCCTTAATCCATTAATTAAGTACACAAGTTCTTTTGAATAGTTATATAACAATCACCTTCTTTTTATGCATCTCAAGGGTTTTGGGGTCTTTAGCAATGCATCCACCTTGCAAGTTTATAGAATTAAGGATTACTTTAGGACTAAGAAAATTGTTTGTCTAGGATATAAGGATGGTACATAGGGATACATTCTATATGACCTTGTTTTGGATATAAGGATGGTACAGAGGGATACCTTCTATATGACCTTAACAACCTTAACTCCCTTAATTTTTCTCTCTCTTGAAATGTAGTTTTATATGAGAACTTATTTTTATTCCAATCTTCAAATTTATCTTTGATCATTCCATTTCTAACCTTGTGTGAAACACATTCAATCCTTGATTATTCCATTTCTAACCTTGTGTACGTGAAACACATTCAATCCCAGACATTCTTCTTATTTGCATGACCCAATTGGTAATGATGACCCTTCCCATCGGTTTTATAAAAGAACCGATGGGTATAATTACTCAATTAACCTATAACGAATCTATTCCTTACATTCATACAGTAATAACGCATAAAAAATTGCCAACATATGAATCCACAAGAAATCCTCTACATCTAATAAGAATGTGAATACCATCATATATATATATATATATATATATATATATATATATATATATATATATATATATATATATATATATATATATATATATATATATATATATATATATATATATATATATATATATCTTGGATGTTATCTTGTGAAACTCAAACATTGATAATGAAAGCATTTTTCATGAAAAGCAATTGAAGTGTGGAATAGATATATAGGATTAATTGCAAGTGCAGAAAAAATTTGTTCCAAAGTTGGTGTGTTTACATAGTATCTTATCTTGTAACTAAAATTTTATGTTATGTATCTAACATTTTTTATGTTAAATAAAAATTTGGAAGCGTGCAAAACCAGTGAACTTGAAAAACAATGAGTATGCAATAAAACTAGGATTTGTTCTTCTCCAAGAATAACAATGATGATGATGAATCAGATTTGTCAAAATTTGTACTTGTAGATCGAAATGAAAACAATGTAACATAAGAAACTTTGTATTTTAATATAAAAAATGGATATTTGTAAACAATATAATTTAATATTATGTGTAAACAATGTAATATGTATTAAAGAAAAATTATTTTTCCTCTCGATTTTTGACAGAAACCAAGAGGTGTGTGACACTAGTTTTGAAAATATAAAAATATTATTGTTAGGGGTCGTATCAATGATCATTTCAACTATCCCATCGGTAAATAAGAAATCGAAGGATAAAGTAGCAAGTTTTCATATTGTCCTTTATTACTTCGGTTGGATAAGTGGTCGTAGTAAGAAATTGTTACGAAATATTTTTCTTAGAAAGTGATGTCCTTGCAACCGGTTCTATAAGCTAGAACATTAGATCTAATTGGAAATTTCAAGTCATTACCAAAGGGTTTAGGAGTTAGGTCTTTCTCAAGGTTGTGTGTCTTGGTTTTATTTCTCTGAATAGTGGTGGTTTGTGGTCGTTGATTTGTTGTGGCAGTTGTTTATACATGTTGCTTTCTTTGGTTGATTTCCATGTTGCTTGTTGTTTTGTTGTTATTGGTGGATTTTCTGACCCTTGTTGGAGTTCTTATCATTGACTCTTTTGATTTTTATTATTGGTGTTCTATGTATCTCAAATCTCATTTTTTTTAATTTTATATATTTTAATTTTCTATTAAATACAAATTAACTAAAAGTTGAAAACATTCTTAGAAAAATGAACAATGAAGTTTGATATAAATAAAGTATCTTTTACACATTAGTATAAAGATTAATCTTATATTTTTTAGTGAAGAATACAACGAGAACAAGAGAACAAGAAACAATACAACATTTCAAAAACAAAAGAGTGAAAGGAAAAAAGAAGGCTACACAAGAATCCAAAACACCCTGCTACCACAATCAGTCAATTAGATGTACCACAACAACAAAAATGACTAAGATGCTAACACAAATTTGTCTCGTCGAACAAGAGGTGGGATCAAGAAACAACTTAAAAATCATAACGACTTTTTCAAAATTTTCTTCTAAGAAGATAATTTAATATGATCCACTAGTAGAAGATTGTGTTTTAGTGTCAGCCCATGACGCCAATGATACAAAGCTTCAACAACATCGGTTAACCCACACTACAAGCCATTTTATTTATATTCTTAAATTATTTTTGTTTGACGATTTGGACACGGCTTAGCGGAGGTTAAATATTTTGATTTTTTAATGGATGAGTTCGACACGGGCTAGTCGATGCTAAGTATTTTATTTTTCTTAAATTGTTTTATTTGTTTAGTAGAGACGGTCTAGCCGAGACTAATAATTTATTTTACTTTAAATTATTTTTATTTGATAATTAGACATGGCCTAAACGAGGATAAAATGTTTATTATTTTTAAATTATTTTATTTGGGTTAGTATACACGGGACATGTTAAGTGACACTAATCTAAATAAAAATATATAAACTTATTTTGGTATACCATTAACTTTTTGATAAATTGTTCGCCCCATAACCAATTAAGCTACACATTTATGTTATAATTCATTAAGTTAATAATAATATTATGTATGAACTTAAATTTCTCAATTTCTTTTTCCCCTCTTGCGTTGCATCTTCTTTTTTCCTTTTTCTCTTTTCTTTTTTCCTTTTCCCGTGTCTTTCTCTTTCCCTCTTTTCACCTTCTTTCTTTTCCCAAAATTCCTAAGCCTATAAATCACAAAATCATAATGTTCAAATAAATTAAAACACTTCCAATAATCGAATCAATCCTTATTTCAAATCATTGAACTATTTTCAATTATTACCATTCATTTTGCAAGGTGTGCCCCATCGCAACTTTTAGATTCATATGACGTTTGGTCAAATCATCGTTCAGGGCATCAATTGCTTTAAATATTTGTCTGCTAGTGTCAATCATTTGCTAGGGGCAGCCCATAGCCAATTATGACCGTTTGATTTGCGAGGAGTCCCTCATCGCAAAGTCTCTCATAAATATTTTAGAACACTCCACTTCCATCCCATTTTTCAAAAACACTTCTTTTATATTTTTCTCCATTTTTTCCACTTCTAGCGACCTCAAACCTTCATCCCTCAATCTCATTTTCTTTATCCCTCAAACCTTCAACAATCCATCAATTCTAAAGTAACTTTTCACTTTTAATTTAAAAAATTTCTAATTGTTTTCAATTTACATTCACCTAGTGAAACTTTTATTTTACGTTTTATGTGTTTTATGTACCTAATTTCACAGTAAAGAGCTTCAAATCTAAGATGTGCATTAGTTTGATTTATTCATCCATTTAAGTTACATTTTTCTTCTATTTCTGTTAAGATTTGGATGTATCTGATGTTGGTATTTGTGGATGTTGGTGTGATACTGTTAATCTAAAATTTTGGTATTTGCTGATGTAAAAAAGATATATATATATATATATATATATATATATATATATATATATATATATATATATATATATATATATATATATATATATATATATATATATATATATATATATATATATAAATATCCAAATTTAAGAATTTGTCGGTAGATCAACCCCCCTTTTATTACATTTAAACATGAACAATGTTATTCATGTGCAGTGTTATACCCTAAATTTTGACCCGGTTCAGAACATCTTTGGTATTCTAGAAAAGTCAAAGAGAGACTCTTTTTTACTTTTTACTCATTTTTCAAATTTAGATTTTATTTTGTATATAAGTAACTAAGGGGGTGAGAATATAAAATAAGTTTTTATTTAAATTTAAACATATGATATATCAAAATTATTTTTATACTATTTATAATGGATTTTGGGTTAATATATATTTTTTAATATATTTTATTTTAAAGGGGTTATTAAAAAAAAGAGATATGTATCTAAACTTTTTTTTTTAGTTTTTTAGATTTCTTAAATATAAAAATCATATTTTAAAAAATAGATATTATTATTATTTAAATAAAAGGGAGCGTGGGGTTTAAAAGAAAAAAAATCAATTTTAATTACTTTCAAAACTTTTAGGGTTTTTTTTGGGTTTTAATATAATAATTATTATTGATTTTATCATTAAGAGTGATATAAAGGCTATAAATGTGAGAGATTATCAATTTGAATGCCAGATTCTTCACTTTTTAATATTTTATTTATTTTTTTCTTTACTAGTAACTTTTTATAGTTTTTACTTTTAATAAAAAATCACAAAAATAACATTTTTTATTATTTAATTTTTAATTTTTGTATTTGTATTTAATGCATTTTTTAAAATATGATATTTTCATTAAAATCTTTATTTAATGGAAAAAATCTTTAAATAATCACACAAGTAAAAAAATCAAATCTTTTTTTCAATATAATTTTTTATTCAAATTCATCAAGCCATGAATTCATCTAGATTTATTAGCTTGGACTCTAAGGAATGAATAAAATCAGGTCAGTTAAATCATTCCTAATTTTGACAATCATATTCAATTTCTGACCTAATTTTTTTATCAATAAATAGAACATCTTTTCTCATATTTTCTCACCCACAATTCACAAAGAAAACCCTAAAAGTTGTTGTTCTTCATATTAATAAACAACAAGTAAAGCCCCCATCATCAACGGATCAAGAAAGATCAAAGGGTGAAAAAGAAGCTTAAATGTGTCACGACACTTCAGGTTAGTCAATATCGATCTCAAATACATGATATATTTGTTTTATATGTGTAATTTACTTTTGTTTTCCTACTTTGACTATGCTTGAAAGGTTTTGTGTTTTGTGTGTGTATATACGCATTTGATTTCAACTTTTATAAATAATTTATCGATTGGGTGTTTTTTGTTTAGTAGAATTTTAAATATTAAATAATTAAGCATTATTATAAAATTTAACAAAAATTATATTTTAATGGGATTAACATTCTAATATTTTCTTTTAAATTGATTTTCGAGATAATAATATGGATGTTAGGGATTAATATACTTTATATTTGGAGAATAAAGTTTTGGGATTATTTTTGGGAATAAATTTTAAAATATGGTTTTATCCTAATTTGTTTTAGGGTTTATATATGAGTAAAACTAATTAATTATATTAGTCACAATTGTTTTTTAGATTTAAAATATGGGATCATCATATTTGGGATTTAAAACATGGATTTATGGTATTTTATAAGTGTTAAAGGATTTTTTTCTAGAATAAGGGATTAATAATTTCTATAACAATGCAGATAAAATTCTTATAATTTTTCTAACATTTAAAAATAGGGTTTTCTTCACAAATTATTTTTTGGTTATATATATATATATATATATATATATATATATTAAAAATTAATAAATTATTCTAAAATATGGTTTTTTTAATATTTAACTTGGATTTTTTAAAATTAAGTTTTTATCTACTTTGGAAAATTATTATTATTATAATTAATTATTCAATTTATTTTATTAAATAATTGAATTAATTTGGGATTTAACTTTATTAATTTTTGGGATATAACTTTATTATTAAAATTTTGGGATTAAATTTTATTTTTTAAATATTTTGGGGATTGAACTTTATGATACATTTTTGGGATTTAACTTTATAACTAAGGGATTGATTAATTGATTTAGGGTTCTACTTTAAAGGGTTTCATAAGGATATTTAAGGGATTTTACAATGGATTTTAGGGGCTTTATTTGGGATTTAAGAAATTATTTTAAGGGATATAACATGGAATAGAGCTCTAATTCTCGAGAGCATAAATAAATGATTAGGACTAGGGGATAGGAAGAATACGAACTACAGAGCTATGATCCTTCAAATTAAGGGTACGTAGGCATATGGTTGTAAAACCCTAGCGAGTACAATAAGGGATAAATTAGGGTTTTTTCCTTAAGTTGGAATTTATTTGAATTTTTAATTATGGACGTGTTACAATCAAACCTACCCTAGAAAACCTAAAGAGGATCCTATTAGGTATAATAAAGGCGAGAGATGCCTAACACATTCCTCCCACTTAACTGACTCCTTACCTAGTTTTTCTATTATTTGGGTTTATGGTTTATCACTTATTTTCCTAAAAAATGTGATGGTGACTCCTTAATTTTTAAGCCGGCCGCGACAGCTGGCGACTCTACTAGGGACTTTTAAGGAGAGTCTATCCTAACTTTAGGATTTTAGGGTTTTGTTTGTGTGTGTGGGGGGGGGGGGTGTCTCTCTTTTATTTTTATTTTATTGTTTTTGGGGTTGTATTTTATTTTTATTTTAAACATCTTATATTTGTTTATTTAATATTATATTTGAGTAATTATATATGTGAGTTCTATTTTTTATTGTGATTATTGTTATTATCATATTATCATTTTTATGTCATCATTTGGGATTGGATTATATTTTGTATGGAATCTAAAATCCAAGTTTGGAGGAAACCCATAGAATTAGGATGTAGAATTGAAGTGTTTTGGTGAGATTGACATCTCAACAATGCATGAAGGCTACACTCAGAATAGAATCCCCAAATGTGTCATCACGGAAGGGCTAGCCCCTAACGTAAATGATGATTTAGAAGTGATTCATGACTACGAGAACCTAGATACCTTACCAACTCATGGTGACCTTGTGTATTCAACCCCAAAGGGTCGTTACCAGTTTCCTGCCGAGATGTGATGTATCCCGAAGGATTACCGTAGGAAGACTTACTCCTTCTCATGGTAAAATAAGGGTATAGTCTGTAAGTTCTATGGCTATCAAAACCGCATATCCTACACGTGAGGAGATTGGGTAGACAAAAACCTAGATCTAACCTCTTGTAGCGAATCCACTCAAGCTAGGTCATGATTGCATTTACCTTACATACCCCCTAAACTCGTTTGAATTTCCTATACCTATCATTATCCCTATTTGTAGGGAATCATCCTAGATAAGTTTCCCTATGTACTTTACCATCCTAAACTCGTAAGGGGTTTCTTTCATTTGTCACTATCCTAATGTGACACTTGCATCTAAATTTTTTTTTAGCATACTTGAATTTTTTTTTGCATACCCATGCATTTTTATGCATTTGCATACATACATATACATTTTCATATCCTTTCCGCTTTCGTCCTTGTCCAACTACCAAGAGATAAGAGGTTTCTCAATACTCACAAACGAACTCAAAGGATATCTCAAGAAGCTATGGAGGAACTCAAAAGGGGAAAGTACCATGGAAGAGAGAAGGTAACCCTTCCTCACGTCATCTTGAGGCCTACCTAGATGCTAAAATACAACAACCTTGGAGTATGCCTTCGCAACAGAGTCTGTAACAGTATCTACTTCAACAACAACCTCATGTGTAACACCCAACTTTCTCATTTTATAAAATACATAAATGATACGAAAATAATCAGAGTTTACACAAAAAGTAGGATGCCACATCATAAAAAACCAACCAATGGAACTTATTTTTACTAATGAAATAAAACAGCGGAAATAAACTTTTTATTCAAATCAAGGCAATCTGCCAACAACACCACAATTCCACATAAACTTGTGGTTCAACTAATCTTTAAATAAAGAATGATATGTAACGAAAAAAAATAAAGAATAACAAATGCTGAAAACTCCCAAAATCCTGTGTTACATATTAGAGCGACTCTTAAGACTCGATCAAGCAACACGTACTCCATGCACACTCAAGTACCTGGATTATTTGTACTTCCAAATAAGCATAGATACAATAAACAACAAAGGGGTTAGAACTACATTCAATAATTAACAATGTATAGTACATGTTAAGAGTAGTAACCACACAATCACACACAATCAATACATCATCACATCACACTTGTCACTTCCAATTATGATTCAATAAACACATAGTAATGCAATGTGACTCAACAACTAACACAATGGATGTGGTACCAATACACCATGGTTCATTCAATCGAACCCGATTCATAATAGAGCTCGGATAAATCACATACACCCCTACTTGGCAAAGATTTATTTCCATTACACTCCACATTGGAGTTCAGATGAATCACATACACTCCTCTTGAGCGATGATTTATCACCACCAGACACACCATGAATGCATGACAATAAATATGCATACAACACATGTATAATAGCAATCATACATCTTCACGATCCTTCTGATCACATATGAGATAATACTCACCGTAATACACTCCAGTATTACTACTCTTATCCAAATCGTTCATCAACACACACTACAACAAGAAATATCTCACACTAAGTTAATTAGATAACTATATATTTAATCTACCTAAATTCCATTTTTAATTATTTTCACCACCATTCCTAGTTCCAACAAGTTCTGCCATCTGTCCCAACCTCCGATACCAAAAGAAGTTGCATTAGATGTGAAATCGGGAAATAAATCACGAAAATGACAATTTTCTGCACCTCTGCTGGTCATACGCATAATGCCTTGCGTGATACGCGTAAGGCCAGCTCGGTTGCCCCTCCTGCTATGTGTTCCATGCATAATGCCTATTCTGCAACAGGGTCATATGTAACACCCTTTCTACGCCATCACAAGTATAATACATTTTAACCACAAAATCGGAGTTTTTCTCATATAAAGGGCATCACATTCTTCAAATAACTCAAAACATCATATATCATCACATTTGAGTCATGTCCCATAACACGGGTTAATAAAATCATGAAACACTTTGAATCTCTTTTTGAACAAATATGCAGCGGAAAACAAAACATCATATTTCTCTCCAATAAGATAAAACCTCATAATTTAATCCAAACATCATTTAAAACAAAAAATACTCAAAAGAAATAACATCTTAATTCAAGTAAACATAAACAAACTCAAGCAAAACCCATCCTAATGTTACTAGACACAGAGCAGGACTCCACTTCTAACTAAGGAGATAACTCACTAACTCTGAGCTAAGTGCGCACCGAGCTAACCTTGATTATCTGCGGGATAACATAATAGACCATCACCAGAAGGCAGACAAGGTGGGTAAATTTACATTCAATAAAGTAATATAAGGATGAGAATTTAAAAACATAACAACAACAACAACAATTATATCATCACTAGCTCAATTATGTACGACGTCAATTACGTCACATGACAACCTCAACCATCACAACTCATTTATACACAACATCAAGTACATCACATTATCTCACAAAATCAATACAAGTCATGCTATGTCATTTAGAATGATATGCAACCTCTTATTCGCATGTGGTACCGAAACGTCTTCATGGATGGACATCGGGTCATCAACCCTCCACTAAGGGAGCACATATGAACACCATATCACTTCAATCCGCACATTGGGATTGAAGCTACTAATGGAACGAATTCCCCTCATAATTCAATGCCATGAATGCAAGACGCAATATACACACATCATCCTCAAAACATCATAAACATTGCATCCGCATTCATCATTTAATCATCATTCCTCATACTCACTCATGCCATAATATTACATACTCATAGAACATCATACTACATACTCATCTAACATCATGCCTCTACATCATGTACTCATACTCCATAACTCAAGGAAAATCAAATAATCATCATACATCATTTAATCGCTAATTCTACTCATATAGGCTCTAAAGCACATCATACGACAACTCTACAACATCTTAGCAACTTACGACATAAACCTCATCGAGAAAGCATAATTCTGAATTAAAAATTCATTTTCTAAAAGTCCAGGTCTCGCTAAGCGAGCCACCTTGCTCGCTAAGCGCCCAACTCACGGGTTGTGCTCGCTAAGCGAGCTTCGCGATTTCTGCAGATTTGTTGTGATTTCCAGAATTCTTCTTCTGTGATAAAATCAGTAAATATCCACATTTAACATCAGCATAACAGCAAAATCATATTCAACATCGACATTTCTCATAATAACATCATATACATCATCTAACATCATTATATTCATCAAATCATCATAAAATCACCATCAAAACACAAAATCATCAATCAAACCCTATACCCTAAAACTAAACCTCGAACCCCCAACTCTATTTCCATATTACAATATCAAAATAGAATTACTCCCCATACCTTAGGTTCTGTAATCTTTTCAATAATCTTCTCGAAAATCTCTCCAACCTTCAAGCCTTAGATTTTCCTCTTCTTCAGAGCTCTTCTCCCAAAAGTGTGATCGTTCCAAATGATCATACAAAACCCAACTTACTCACTTTTGTCACTCTTACCCCCTAAGACCTCAATAGACCTTCTCCAAAATACCCTCGCGAATCCTCCACCAAAAGACCACATTACCCTTATCCTCTAATTCCTCTTATTTTTATTTAATTTAATCTCAAATAATAAACTAAACCCCACCATACTTAATATTCTAATATTAATAAAATATTAAGTCACCCTCAAAACTCCATTAAACATCAAATAACATCATAAATCATCAAAATTCACAAGAAACACATCAAATAAATCAGAATTTAACTTTGAGGTGTTACATCATACGCGTAAGGCCTTGCTATTACGTGTAAGAGTAGAGACCAATTTTCAGTAAACATCCATTTTTCAGATCCCTTACGCGTACTGCCACAGTGTTACACGTATTTCCTCCAAGATTGTCATTTGTTACGCATATTACCCATGTGTTACGCGTAATGGCTGACTGACACGTTATGCCTTACATGTAATACCTTCTTGTTACGTGTAATAATAGAGACTGTGTCAAATCCTGAGTTTTTTCACACCAGTCCTAATTCGATCACTTTGATCTCACTTCTACACTCCATATTAGTCCTAAACTTGTTTCTACATTGATTTTATGACTTATAATTTCATATCATTTCATTATCCTCTTATTACTAAACAAATTTGTGTTCTTAGATCTAAATTCGTTACCCTTAACCTGCAACAAAACTAGATCTGCAAACATAGCAATTACATAGCAGCAACAACATAACATATTTACACATATCATGACAGAATAAATCAACCCACGGGAATTTCATCACAGATTCATTCATACAACAATAGATCTACACAAACCGAATTTATACATACAAATTCCTATGAGGGAAAGGACCCCTCACTACCCTTTCATGGTATCAACACCTATTATGAACCCATTCTCCCCCCTTACCTCGAATTTCTGATAAAAATTCCTGCGAAAATTGATGATGTTAAGCCCTAGTTCTCCCTCTAGTTCTTCCTTCTCCAGCATTCTCTAAGTGAAAAATGCAGTTATGACTAAAACCCTTACTAACCCTCAGATTAGTGACTAAATCCCTTAATTTCCTCATACAACCAATTACCAAGTAAATTTTGATTTTTAGTTAATAATAGTATTAATAATGATAATAATAATAATAATAGTTATATTAATAATATTAGGCTTAATAATAATAATAATAATAATAATAATAATATCCCTTATACCACTATTATTAAATATTCCCTCTAATTATCTGATATTACATTATTCATCCAATATATCTAATTTTCCCCGCTTCGTTAATGATACCACACCTACGCGCTCAACCACACACACACCCTAAAAAAGCCAAACAAACAAAATAACACCGACAATTTAATAATTTAAAATGGGGTGTTACATCTTGCATTTCATCAATCACAATAAAGGAAGCTTGGAAGGGAACTGAATCCTACACCAATGACTCATGACTTACTCAGAGGTGCCTTAGTAAAGCTGCAATTACTTGATCTTACTCAAACCCTACAAGTTATGAGCCAAAAACACAAGACATGCCGTCGACTTTCAAAGGAGTAGTCCCATTGGTGAACAGTCACCCCTTACGTTTATAAGTGGAAGAAAATCAAAAGGAATCCCCCTAAAGACAATGGATTAACAAGGAAGCTCACTTCAAGGATATTTAGGCCTTTTTCATTTTCAGTTGTATTTTCTCTTTTTCTAAGGGTTGGTTGTATTAAAGATTATACTTTTGGGAAAATAATTTTAATAAAATGAGCATGCATGTTTTTGGATAAATCCATTCGTTTTCACCCATTCTTATACCATCATGGAAATAAAAATAAAAATAAATCACACATTCTCTTTTCACTTCTCACATATTGACAAACTTAGGAGGAGAATGGTGCAAATAAACAAACAAATTTGTTGATTTATGCTTTAATAGTACGACCTGGCTGACAATGTAAGGCATTGTTTCACTTCCTAAACACTGGAGGAATAAAGAGATAATTCGTAGTCAACCCCCTCGAACCAGAAGTCGGTGTTATTTATATTTTAAAAAAAACTTATTCTTAAACAGGGTCAGGGTAGATTTCAATTAAAATGACACATTCTAATGCAAATGAATCAATACATCTAATCACACAGATAAGGGTTTAAACACATCTCCTTCCTCACATACATTATTAAAAGTTGGGGAAGTAATGAAGATAAATCTCACCATATATTCTTCCTCACGCCATTCAACATTGAGGAAGCAAAGGAGATAAAAGCTCATAATTAAACATGGGAGTCACATCCTTTCTAAATCAAAGAGAGAAAAACACTTAAGAATTGTTCAAAAAAAAGCCCGCTTAGTAAAAAAAAACTAAAAAAAAGGTTGACTTAGACTTAGGAAAAAATTAGGGTATCTCGATGGACCATAAATTCAAAGGAGTTGGTCCACGCAAAAATAAGGGATTAAGAGAAAAGAAAAAGGAAAAATGGAACAATCTTATAAACAGGAGTGGGTGACTGCACCTCAAAAAAAATCTCATCAAGTGCTTAAACCAGTAAATCACTGTGACTGAAAAAAGGTTTATATGCAGGATGAATGCATATGTTGAGTTAATTGAATTTAGGAATGGAGAACATCAAGGAGAGAAGCTAGGGGAACTATAAAAGCATAATCAGAAAAATTGTTGTTAAACTGACTTCAAATTTGAAGGTTTTTTATATCATCATTTTCCCATCTTCATTCGCGCCAACCATGTGGCTGGATATCATCTATCATACATCTTGTATAAATTCTTGATTTCAAAACTTGCATGAACATGGCATTATAATTAATTTTCAAATGGAATATTTTTTCACACAAATCAATACTTAGCATTGAAGGAATATAAACAAGGTTTTAATAAAGGGCATATCGATTCAAGACGCTTCTAACTAGGGACAAATTATTAAGGAATAATTCTAATTAAGGTGAAAATCCTTATGATCATAGGGGCACATTGTAACACCCTTCTAACCCCACATATAATACGCGGTAAAATAATCATTTAAAACCAAAGTACAACATAGAAAGGGTGTCACATTTTCGTCTTAAAAACATCATAATAACAATCATTCTTCGTAACACGGGTTTTTCAAAAATTTAATTCAAAACATCGCAGCAGAATTATTCTTATTTCAACAAAATCAAGACTTCAAAACATCTTAATAAAATCATAACAAATAATCAACTCAACAAAATATATAGAACTCGAAGGTTCACAACGTTTCCGACCCGATGTTACATAATCAGAGCAAGACACCCTCACGACTATGGAAAATAAAACCGACTCCAAAGCTACCTTCTCGAGCACCACAAACTAATCTTGGTTATATGCACGTTACCCACATGGAGGCAACATTCAAACATGCAGGGTGAGCATTCACAATTCATTATAAGAGATATAAAGAAAATAACATAAATGGGAAAACAATCAACATCATCATAGTATCATCAAAGAATTACATACAACTAATCACAATTCATATCATGTACATGCAATGTCACTTAATATGAAATGCAACGTCATCAGAATATGCATGTGGTAGAAATCGTCATAAAATTGTCATTGGGGCCATTAACCCTCCACAAGGGAGCACATCTTAATTACCTCATTCCACATAATGGGATTGAATCCACCTTGGCCAGAGTCCTATCGTCATCACTGGACCGAATTCCTAATATTCCATGAATGCACGATGCAAAACATCATAATACTTATCCTCAACGGATTAATCACAATTGCATCAACATTCACTTAGCCATTCATCATATTAGTCCCATACCACATACACATCAAAACATATACATCATAGCAACACCTTAAACATCTTACAACAATATATACATCATAATAGCACCAGAATAGTCATCACAACACCAAATTATCGACATACAAACAACCCCGTAATTACCCCAAAAATTAATTCGACGGTTTCTTAAATTAAATAGTGGAAAAATAATTAATTTTATTAATTTCATTTTACCAAATTAAAGTTCATAATGTCAGAACCCTATATCAATCATAATGAACAACACTAAAATCGGACTTATGGATCAAAAGTTATGAATTTTCAAACTTTTCCCAAAACCTGTCTGCTACAGTGGTAACCGGTTAAACATTAGCTGTTAACCGGTTAACCAAACCTAAAATGCCCATAAACTAAAAATTTAACATGGTAATCGGTTACCCATTAGCTGGTAATCAATTAACACTAATACATAAGGAGTTTTCTACTATTTATTTTACGAATTTTGCTCCAAAACCACTCAAATTCCCCTACAGGTTCATCATTAAACAACCCAAAACACACATAGATCACCATATTATCATAGTATAAATCAACACATCAAATTATACAGCACATACATCATTCAACATCAAAAACACATCCTAATTTCATCACTTTATACCTATTTCATCTAGAACTCATCATAAACCCCAAAACCCCATAAAACACCAAACCTATCTATATTAAGAACCATATATCAATCATAATGAAATATATACTCCCCATACCTTAGATGTTAAATCTTGAATTCCCTTCCTTGAGATCTTCAAGAAACCTCTTTGCCATATCATTTCTACTTCTGTTCCTCATAGTCGTTCTTTAAAACATGATCGACCAAAAGTGATTCTCCCAACTTCAATTTTTTGTTTTTGTCACTCTTACCCCTTAAACCATTATCATGTTATTCCATTCTTACCCTCACTTATTCCACCCAAAATTACCACATTACCCTCAAAATCTCTAATATTCTAATTTCATCCAAATAATTAGAATCATTCCTTATTAAATCTAAATAACCATAATTAAATTATTTAAATTATAACCAATCTTCATTATTCAATTTAATCCAACATTACCTCATAGCACATAATCCTATCATCTTGCATCATAATCATTCCAACATCACATATATCCATGATCATCACACAAACTCATATAACCACACTAAATAAATTAAATAATTAATCTATATTTTTCGGGGTGTTACAACTCTCCCTCACTTAGAATACTTCCATCCTCGAATATTTTACCTGATACAAACAACTCAGGATACGCCTCACACAACCTGCTCTCCCACTCCCAAGTCAGGAAAGGAAACACCATGAATAACAAAAAACAACAAACCACCTCATCAACGACAACAACAACAATAACAAGATGCACAACTCACGCAATGAACTCAACGACCAACTCAATACACCAGGAATAACCAAGTTACGAACACTCAAGTTCACTCTTGAACCGGAACACAACACGATTGTTACCATCACCAAAACAAATTAGGCAACAACAAAGATAAGAACATAATGCTCCACGACACAACATCATCTTAACCACATTAACATAACCATAATACAAACCTCGTTGTCACACAACATCAAGAAAACAATTTCTACAATTCACCAATCGAACATGTAACTAGTACATCCATCTATATAGTAATAGATGATTAATATTCAAACTTTCAACCATATGACTCCAATTCTGGAATGTCCAATGGTCTCATCATTCTTGCAGATTCTAACGTTCAACCTTTGAACTCTTACAAGTCACGCATGCATACACGAACTATGCTACATCACACTTCTGTTGCATACTCTGATTACTCATAACTATCAAATCTACCAATTTCACATCCAACTTCTGAATCTCTCTAATATTTACCAGAAAATCATTGTTCACTTTTAATATACCCAACCTCACACTCTACTGTGTCCATTAACAACCCAACTCAAGTCTTTGAAATGCTCAATCAATCCTAACTCTCAAACCATCACAACAAACATAAGCAAATACTCCTAACTCAAAAGCAACAACTATGACATTACCTTTATCAAAATGATAGTTCAAGCCAAAGTCATAATACTTCAATATTTCTATCCGTCTTCTTTGCCTCATATTCAATTCCTTCTGACCAACAAATACCTCAAACTCTTGTGATCATTATATACCTCAAATCTGGAACCAAAAAGATAATGTCACCAGATTTTAACATAAACGCCATAACCGCCAACTCTAGATCGTTCGTAGAATAATTCCTCTAACAAACTCTTAGTTGTCTAGAAGAATAAGCAACCACTTGACCATTCGGAATTAACACTCCACCAAGACCCATCTTCGACACATCACAATACACCACAAGGATTCGTTCGGATTTGGCGATAACAACACTGGAGTGGTCATTAATTCTTATTTAGTTCCACAAAACCTTCTCCACATGCAATATCCCACACATAATCTTGACCCTTTGGAGACAACAACGTCTACGGTAATGTCAACTTAGAAAAGCCTTCAATAAACTTGCGATAATAACCTACCAACCCAAGAAAACTACAGATTTCAGTAGCAGATTTCGGAGTCTCCCATTGTAACACCGCATCAATCTTCGAGTGATCTATAGAAATTCCACAACTAGAAATCACGTGGCCAAGGAACCTCACTTCCTTCAACCAGAACTAACATTTCGATAACTTCACATACAAATTCCTCTCTCTCAACACTTGCAACATAGTTCCCAAATGCTTTGTATGCTCTCTTTCCGATTTGGAGTATATCAGAATATCATCAATAAAAACCATCACAAACTTGTCCAAATACTCATGAAATATTTGGTTCATATATTCCATGAACTCACCAGGTGCATTAGATACCCCAAACAGCATCGCAGTGTACTCATAGTGACCATACCTCATCCTAAAAACTATCTTCTGAATATCATCTTCTCTAACATGAATCTGATGATAACCAGACCTCAAATTAATCTTGCTGAACACATAAGAACCTACTAGTTGATCCATTAAATCGTCGATTCTCGGAAGTGGATATTTATTCTTGATAGTCATATTATTCAATTGTTAGTAATCGACACACAACCTCATGCTACCGTCTTCCTTCTTAACCAACAACACAGGAGCACCCCACGAAGAAACACTAGGTCAAACAAACTTATCCTCTAACAATTCTCCTAATTGTTTTTTCAACCCACTTAGCTTCACATAATTGTTAAGTATCTTCCTACTCAGGACTTGCTAAAATACCAAACACATTACAATTCATTTCATCCCAGAGGGAGTCTTTATCCACGTAGAGGACTTTAACAACATTCATAAAAATATTTATTTTTTCCTTTAATTCTCATAACATTGAGGATCCATATATTTTCACATTTAAATCTCATTCCAAATTGAAATCTCGATAATACCATCTCCACATCTGGTTGATGATAGAACTCCTATAATTCTCTCTGCCATATGTCGATACTTTTCTATCACAAGTATGATTCCAATCTCTTTGAATTTATTTTTACTTTACTATTACCATCACAAAAGCTATCACCACTCTATTCATTCTTAATCATCATAAGATGCATCCCTATGCATTTTATCCAATACCTTCACATTCTTCCAAATTCCCAATCATCCCATTCCCTAAATCCATTCCTTAACAACATATCCTACTTGACCTCGTCTCAAACAATATGTGATTCACAATTACTCAATAATACTAACAACATTCAACAATTACCTACATGATCCCACAATAGAATTTACAACATTCCTCGCTCTATCATCACTCGAAATATCGACTTCATACACAACTCATCAATTATGCAACATATAGCAACATCAATTTCACACTTTGGAGGAAATTATTAGATATCCTTAGGAAAATGTCAAGAATTGCACACCCTTAGAATATGACTAATAAATACCTTAAATTTGCAACATGTTCCGACAATAAAATATGCAGTGAAACCACAATTCAAAGCACTTGGTTTAACTCCGAACTGTTCATCCTCAAGAGGAACCTCGAGTTAATCCAACATATCGCTTTAACAACAAGTTGCAATCACCTCTGAGAAGACATTAAAACTCACACACAACTGGAACATCATTATCTATATCACTACCCTCCATCCCCCAAGTAGAATACATCAACAACACCTGACCATTCTCCCTTAAGACATTCTAATTTGACCAATAGAGAAGCGACTTGAACTCCCTTCATCTTCAAATTTAATAATCGGTATCGATTCATCAAAACAATCTGCATGCACTTGGCTTAACTACGAAAAATCCACCGTACATGCCATCTGAGCCGGCTAGATACGTTTATCTCATCCAACATAATTCCATCTACTATCAACATGAGATTAAGGATGATTAGTCCTCAATTTGTCGATAGATAGCCGACAACCATGTTGGGGCATAAACCATATTTACTAAACTACAATGAATTCTTAGTTTCCATAAACCATATTTACTAAACTACCATGTTGGGGCATAAACCATGTTGGTCCTTACATCTAGTGCACTAAGCTATTTTAGCCATGAATTCTTAGTTTCCATAAGCTTTATCTTTGTATTTCTTTTAGTTTTAGAAACAACATAACTCCCACGATGCTCGCACCCTTAAATTCTGTAGAACATCGATTTAATATTCCACAACCAAAACATCTCAGTGAAGCAAAGCTTATCCTCCACTTGTTTCAAACCAACACCCGCAGACAACGATTAGAAAACAAGCAAGTACCGACAATGTTTCACACACATGTCGCATTCTAAGGAACAAACAACATTAGACAACCTGGCCGAACGGACCGACCTGCTCTGATACCATTAATGTAACATTATTTTAACCCCACATATAATATCCGGTAAAATAATCATTTAAAACCATAGTACAACAAAGAAAGGGCGTCATATTTTCGTCTTAAAAGCATCATAATAACAATCCTTCTCCGTAACACCGGTTTTTCAACAATTTAATTCAAAACATCACAGCGAAATTATTCTAATTTCAAAAAAATCAAGACTTCAAAACATCTCAGTAGAATCATAACAAATAATCAACTCAACAAAATAAATAGAACATGAAGGTTCCCAATGTTCCTGACCTGATGTTACATAATCAAAGAAAGACACCCTCTAAACTAGAGAAAAGAAAACTGACTCCAAAGCTACCTCCTTACGCACCACGAACTAATCTTAGTTATCTGCACGTTACCCAGGTGGAGGTAACATTCAAACAAGCATGGTGAGCCTTCATAATTCATTATAAGATATATAAAGAAAAGAACACAAATGGGACGATAATCAACATCATCATAGTATCATAAAAAAATCACAAACAACCAATCAAAATTCACATCATTCACACGCAATGCCACTTAGTATGAAATACAACGTAACTGAAATATGCATGTGGTACCAATCGTCATAAAATGGACACTGGGGCCATTAACCCTCCACAAGGGAGCACATCATAATTACCTCAATCCATACAATGAGATTGAATCCACCTTGGACTGTAGTCCAATCATCATCACAGGACCAAAGTCCTAATATGCCATGAATGCACGATGCAAAACATCATAATAATTGTCCTCAACGGATTCTTCACAATTGCATCAACATTCACTTAGTCATTCATCATATTTTTCACATAGCACATACACATCAAAACATATACATCATAGCAGCACCTTAAACATCTTACAACAACATATACATCATAATAACACTAGAACAATCATCACAACATCAAATTATCGACATATAAACAACCCCGTAATTATCCCAAAAATTAATCTAACGGTTTCTTAAATTAAATACTGGAAAAATAATTAATTTTAATAATTTTATTTTACCAAATTAATGTTCATAATGTCAGCTTTCTAATGCTTCAAACGACACTAAAATCGGACTTACGGATCAAAAGTTATGAATTTTCAAAGTTTTCCCAAAAATTGTCTACAACAGTGGTAACCACCATACCTAAAATGCCCATAAAATCGAAATTTAACATGTTAACCGGTTACCCATTAGCTGGTAATCGATTAATACAGATACAAAAGGAGTTTTTATTTTTTTAAACGAATTTTGCTCCAAAACCACTCAAATTCCCCTACGGGTTCATCATTAAACAACCAAAAACACACATAGATCACCATATTATCATAGTATAAATCAACATATCAAATTAGATAACACATACATCATTCTACATAAAAAACACATCCTAATTTCATCACTTTATACCTATTTCATCTAGAACTCATCATAAACCCCAAAACACCATAAAACCCCAAACCTATCTACATTCAGAACTCTATATTAATCATAATGAAGGTTATACTCACCACACCTTAGATGTTAAATCCTGAATTCCCTTCCTTGAGATCTTCAAGAAACCTCTGAGCCCTAGCCTTTCTACTTCTGTTCCTCAGAGTCGTTCTCCAAAATATGATTGATCAAAAGTGATTCTCCCAACTCCAATTTTCTGTTTTTGTCACTCTTACCCCTTGGACCCTTATTATGTTATTCCATTCTTACCTTCACTTATTCCACCCAAAATTACCACCTTACCCTCAAAATCTCTAAGATTCTAATTTCATCCAAATAATTAGAATAATTCCTTATTAAATATAAATAATCATAATTAAATTACTTAATTTATAACCAATCTTCATTATTCAATTTAATCCAACATTACCTCATAACACATCATCCTATCATCCTGCATCATAATCGTTCCAACATCACATATATCCATGATCATCACACAAACTCATATAATCACACTAAATCAATTAAATAACTAATTAAATCATTAATCTAGATTTTTCGGGGAGTTACACATATCATCTGAAGATCTTACTAGTTAGGGGTAAAGCATCCCAGGTTTTGACCCCACGATATAGAATCACCTCCATGACTCTAATGGTATGGGGTAGACCTTTCAAAACTCTCATACTGGGGCAGGTCACCTTAAGAGCATAGTGAGGCCAATCACTCCAATAATAAATCTAATCAGGGGTATACCTTTCAAGGTTTCAAACAATGGGACATACCTTTCAAGGATTCAAACAATGGGACACACTTGTCAAGATGTAAAAATTAGGGGAAATTCATATAAAGGTCATATCGCATTATGGTGGGATCCAAGTTCCTCTTCAGACAAAACCTCAATGAAAAAGGAAAGACCATTAAAAAATTCCGTATTGGGGCAGGACACCTTAACGACATGGAAACCAGTCATTCCAAAGGTCAATCAATTTGGGGTATACTTTTCCAAGACTCAAATACTGGGGCAGTTCATCTCAATGTCGTATCAAGGCATGATGGGATCTAAGTTCCTTTTCAGGCATAATCCTTCAAAACTCAATCAATCAATGGCAATACCTTCTGAAGCACAAATCGAATTATCAAAAGGATTTCATTCGGATTTTATTTTCAAGGGGTTTTAATAAAGAATTTATCAAAGGGGTCTTACTAAAGGATTTATCAAAGGGGTGTACGTACAAGGGGATTTACAAAGTGGGTTTTATCGAGGGATTTTATAAAAGGGGTTCTATCGGAATTTAAGCAAGGGGTTCTATCAGATTTTTATCCAACGAGTTTTATCAAGGGATTTCATCCAAAAGGGGTTCTATCGAAATTTTGTCAATTGGGGGGGGGGGGGGGGGTACCAAGAGATTTATACCAAAGGGGTTTTATCACATGATTTTATCAAAGGAGTTCTACAGGATTTTATCAGGGAGTATTATCGGAATTATATCGAGGGGATTCTATATGAGTGTTATACAAAAGGGTTTTATATAAGGGGTTTCAAAAAAGGGGTTTTTTTATTCCGAATTTTTATCCAAGGTGTTATATCAAAATTTTATACCAGGGAGTTTTACCAAAGAGGTCTTACCGAATTAAAGTGATTTTCAGGGAATCGTATCGAAGGGATTCTACCGGATTTTTATCCAAGAGGTTATATTGGAATCTTATGTCAGGGAGTTCATAAAAGGGGTTTTACCGGAGTTTTGTCCAATGGGTTATATGTAAGGGATTTTCAGGGGTTTTACAAGAGGGGTTCTATCAGATTGTTGGGGATTTATTATGGGGTTCCAATTAGGAGTTAAGGGGGTTCCATCCAGATATTTTATCCAGACTGGTCAAGGTATCACGAAAGTGCTATTTGATTTCGGCAACATGATCAGAGGATCATCGAAATCATATGAAATATTGACCCATAAGGGTTGAAAAGGGTTAGAGGTTCTATCAGAGATTAATCAGGGGTTCCAAATGGGTTTTACCAAGTAATTATGTTAGGAATATCACGGGGTTCTATTAGGGGTTCCATCGGGGTTTTACCAAGCGATTCTGTCAAGAATTTTCGCGGGGTTCTATCGGGGATTAATCAGGGGGGTTCCATCGGGGTTTTATCAAGCAATTCAGTCAGGAATTGTAATCAGGTGTTCCATCGGGGATTTATCAAGCAATTTAATTAGGGGTTGCATCGGGGTTTTAGTTTGTCAAGAATTGACGTCAAGGGCTTCCATCAGGGTTTTATCAAACAATTCAGTTAGGAATTGTCATAAGGGGTTCTATCGGGCTTTTATCAAAGTAATTTAGTCAGGAATTGTCGCCATGGATTCCACCGGGGTTTTACCTAATTAGAACCAGATTTGCAAAAAGTTTATCGAGTTTTTGGAGTTCATAATATCATATATAAAGATATAGGAGTGATTGGAGCACCATGGTTTGAGCTGCTCTAAGGCCATGGGGGTTTTTCGTCAAAATTAGGGGTCCTCTTATATTTAATCGTCTTCTCCTCAAACGGAGGATGGCTCATCAAAATTATCCATCTGATTCGAAGTCGGTTAAATAGGGGCAACTTTCATACCCAAAATTTTGACTCGGGTTCTGGACATCCTTGGTATTCTAGAAAAATCAAAGAGGGACTATTTTTGACTTTTTAACTCATTTTTCAAATTTAGATATTATTTTATCTATAAGTAACTAAGGGGGTGGGAATATAAAATAAGTTTTTATTTAAATTTTTATTTAAATTTTTATTTAAATTTAAATATATGATATATCAAAATTTTTTTTATATTATTTATAATGAGTTTTGGATTAATCAATTTTTCTTAATATACTTTATTTAAAAGGGGTTATTAAGAAAAAGAGATGTGTATCTAATTTTTTTTTTTTTTCAGATTTTTTACATATAAAAAACATATTTAAAAAATAGATATTATTATTAAAAAGAAGGGAGCGTGGGTTTTAAAACAAAAAAAAAATCAATCTTTATTACTTTTAAACCTTTTAGGGTTTTTTGGGTTTTAGTATAAAAATTATTATTGATTTTATTATTAAGAGGGGTATAAGAGTTATACGTGTTAGAGGTTGTGAGTTCGAATCTCACCTTCCTCATTTTTTAATATTTTATTTATTTTTTCTTTACTACTAATATTTTTTATTTTTTATTTTTAATAAAAAAATCATAAAAATAACATTGTTTATTATATAATTTTTAATTTTTCGTATTTCTATTTAATGCATTTTAAAAAATATGTTTTTTTCATCAAAATTATTATCTTATGGAAAAAATCTATAAAAAAAATCACATAAATAAAAAAAAAATCAAATCTTTTTTTTCATTATCAATGTTAGAATATTACTATTATTTTTATTTAAAAATATAATTTTTTATTCAAATTCACCCAGCCATGAATTCATCTCGATTTATTGGCTCGGACTCTAAGGAATGAATAAAATCAGGTCAGATTAAATCATTTATAATATAGACAACCACATTCAATTTCTGACCTAATTTTTTAATCTATAAATAGAACCTCTTTTCTCATATTTTCTCACTCATAATTCACAAAGAAAACCCTAAAAGTTGTTGTTCTTCACATTGAAGAACAACAATAAGTAAACCCTAAAAGCCTCAATCATCAACAGATCAAGAAAGATCAAAGGGAGAAAAGGAATAAACAACACAGAGGAGAAGGGAGAAGAGCACCAAAAGAAATTGAGGAAGGAAAAGGAAAAAAAATCTTGCACTAAGGAAATATGGAGAAAACATAAAGGAACGCAAAGAAAAGAAGGGAGGAAGCAGCTTAAGTGGGTCACGACACTTCAGATTAGTAAATCCCGATCTCAAATACATGATATATTTGTTTTGTATGTGTAATTTATTTGTGTTTGTCTACTCTGACTATGCTTGAAAGATTTTGTGTTTTGCGTGTATATATGCATTTGATTTCAACTTTTGTAAATAATTCATTGATTGGGTGTTTGTGTTTAATACAATTTAAAATATTAAATAATTAAGGGTTATTATAAAATTTAACAAAAAATATATTTTAATGGGATTAATATTCTAATATAATCTTTTAAATTGATTTTCGAGATAATAATATGGATGTTAGGGATTAATATACTTTATATTTGGAGAATAAATTCTTGGGATTATTTTTTGGAATTAATTTTAAAATAAGGTTTTGTCGTAATTTGTTTTAGGTTTATACATGTGTAAAATAATGAATTATATTAGTCACATTTTTTTTGGGATTTAAAATATGGAATCATAATATTTGGGATTTAAAGCTTGAATTTATGGTATTTTATAAGTGTTTAAAGGTGGATTTATAATATGGGTGTATGGATTTAAAAATAGGAATTTATTTATTTGAAAATCGTTTTTATAATTATTTGATTAATTTACTTTAAAAAATAATAATGAATTTATTTTTTGGGAATTATATTTTATATTATATTTAAAGTATTTTTTTTCTAGAATAAGGGATTAATAATTTCTAAAACAATGGGGATAAAATTCTTACAATTTTTCTAACATTAAAAATAGGGCTTTCTTCACAAATAATTTTTAATATATATATATATATATATATATATATATATATATATATATATATATATATATATATATATATATATATATATATATATATATATATATATATATATATATATATATATATATATATTAAAAATTAATGAATTATATTTTTCGGAATTTAAAATATGTGTTATAATATTAATATTTTCATTACAATTTATTGGGATTTTAAAAGATGGATATTATATTTCTAAAATATGGTTTTTTAATATTTCATTTGGATATTTTAAATTAGGTTTTTATTTACTTTGGAAAATTATTATTATAATTAATTATTCAATTTACTTTAATAAATAATTGAATTAATTTGGGATTTAACTTTCTTAATTTTTGGATATAACTTTATTATTAAAATTTTGGGATTGAATTTTATTTATTAAATATTATGGGAATTGAACTTTATGATAAAATTTTAGGATTTAACTTAATAACTAAAAGATTGATTAAATAATTTGAGGGTTCTACTTTATGGGGTTTCATAAGGATATTTAAGGGGTTTTATATTGGACTTTACTTGGGATTTAAGAAATTATTTTAAGGGATATAACATGGGATAACGTTCTAATTTCTAAGAGCATAAATAAAGGATTATGATTAGGGGATATGGGGAATATGAACTACGGAGCTCTCTGATCCTTCAAATTGAGGATACGTATGTATATGGTTGTAAAACCCCAGCGAGTACAATAAGAGATAAATTAAGGTTTTGGGCTTAAGTTGGAATTTATTTGGATTTTTAATTATGGATGTGTTATAAACAAACCTACCATAGAAAATCTAAAGAGGATCCTATTAGGTATAATAAAGGTGAGAGGTGTCTAACACCTTCCTCCCACTTAACCGACTCCTTACCTAGTTTCTCTATTTTTTGGATTTATGGTTTATCACTTATTTTCCTTAAAAAATGTGATGGAGACTCATTAATTCTTAAGTCGTTCGTGACATGCAGTATGAAATATTATTAATTCTATCGTAGTTGGATGTATGATAATATGTTTCCAAGAAGACATGGGCTTAAGCCACATTTTAAGAAAGGATTTATCGGATTTCTCACATATGTGTTTGCTCTTGAATGTTGTATAATCAAAGAAGAGGTAAGATGTCCGTGTTTAAAGTGTGGTTGTAGAGAAGATGGGCTTTAGGCCAAATTTTTGGTTTTTGACTTCTAATGGAGAAAAACAGTCAGAGATGTGTAAAGAGGCTTATAGAAGTCAAACAAATATTGGACCAAATATAAATAGAGAGGCTTAGAGAAATTAATCACATATTTAATACGAGGAATAATTTAATCTAATATATGATATGGTTGGTGATGCATTTAGGGTGAATGTGACTTATGATGAACCTCAAGATTTTGATGTCGAAGAGCTCCCGAACGAGAAAGCGCAAAAGTATTATCAATTTTGAAAGAAATAAATATACCATTTTTTGAGGGGTCTTCTGACTCTATGCTATCAATATGTGTGAGGCTCTTGGCTTCAAAATCAAATTAGAATGCTCCTGGCCAGTGTTTGGAATTCTTTATGAAAATGATGTTAGACGCGACTCTTGTGAAAGAAAAGATGTCTACATGTTATTATAATGCAAAGAAGATGGTGTCAATATTGGGACTAGAAGTAAAAAAGATTGATTGTTGCATTGGAGGTTGCATGTTGTTTTATGATAATGAGATTGGTACAAATGATAGGGCATTTGAGGAATGGTGTTGATCGAAAGCAAAAACAAGTTGTAGTGAAGTCCATGTTCTATATGCCAATTATACCTATATTGCAAAGAATATTTGCATCAATGCATAGTGAAAGCCAAAAGGCATGGCATCATACAAATAAAATCAGTTCAGACATGATACAACATCCATCTGATGGTGAGGCATGGAAAAACATTGCTATAATACATCAAAAAGTGGAAGCTGATCCCAAAAATATTAGACTTGGATTATTCTCGGATGGTTTTACTTTGTATATCCAATCGTCGGCAATTGCCGATTCTTATTAGTCAATTATTGTTATCCTTTACAATCTCCCTCACGAGGTGTGGATGACAAAACCTTACATGTTATTGGAATACATCATTCTAGGACTATCAAGCCCAAAGACAGGAATATATGTTTATTTACAACCTTTAATTATATGTTTTTTGATAATGTATTTAACACAGTGATGGATGTCCAAATCAAGACAAAAGATAATGAGAATGTTAGAAAGGACTTGAAAATATTGTGTAATTTAAAACACTTGGAGTTGAAACCTCAACCAAATGTAAAATAATTAAAACCCAATGCTAATTACACTTTTACTCGCCAAGAAGCTAAAGCATCCTCTCGGTGGTTAAATGGGTTGAGAATGCCCGATGGTTATTCTTCTAACTTGGAAATAAGTGTTGACGCAAAAACGGGGAAGTTGCATGGAATGAAAACTCACGATTATCATGTTTTCATGGAACTATTTCTTCCAATTGTATTCAATTCACTTCCTCCAACATGTGTTTAATCCACTAACTAAGATCATTCTATTTTTTAAAAACGTTTGTGCGTCACATTTAAAATTATATGACATCATTAAGTTAGAGAAAATATTTCCTCCAAGTTTATTTAATTCTATGGAGCATTTCCACGTGCATATTTCTTATGAAGCTTAGCTTGGTGGACTTTTTCAATATAGATAGTTGTATTCAGTTGAGCAATTCATGGGTGATTCAAAGCGACTAATGAAGAATGTGTCAAGAGTTAAGGGATCAATATGTGGGCATTACTTGCATCGAGAAACATCACATTTTTGCTCTCATTATTTCAATCACGTGATGTTGACTCCAAGAATCATAAGGAACAAAGTTCACTTAAGTGAAAAGGTCAACTTAACTTATTAGTCTTTGTTCCTCCTTCTAGAACGACGAGTGTGCATTGGTTGTCTGAAGAAGAAATGCAATCGACTCATGTTCATGTGTTGATTAACTGTGTTGAATTTTAACCATGTCTTGAGTAAGTTTATTAAATTAAGTATATATTTGTTTTTATACAATACTTGTTGCCTTCTAACCTACTTTTTTTTCTTCCAAAAAGGACATTTAATACCTACTATTTTTGAAGCACAATTGAACAAGCATGAATTGGTTACACACATGCCTATTTTCCTGCATGGTTCAAGCAACAATTGTAATCCATTATTGCGCCAAGTCCTGAAATAATCCATTTGAGAAGTTTCCCTAAAGGACCACATCAACATGCAAATGAATGACACACATACTTTGTAAACAGATATAAATTTCACACTAAAACTTGGACAAAATGGAAGAAAGCAATAAACAGTGATGTAGTCATAAAAGGAGTTACAAAGGGTGGTGAGAACGACTTCTATGGTGTTATCACACATATTTATGAGTAGGTATATAATTATATAGACTCATAAAATAAAATTGTATTGTTTCATTGTGATTGGTATGATCCATCTTCTAGAGGAATAAAAATAGACAGAAAACTATAACACTATTGAGGTCCGAGTGGATACAAAGTACAAAAGAGTATGACCATTTCATATTGATACATAATTAGAGCTGGAAAAATAGTCTACCCGACCCATGAAGGATTGACCTATGACAGGCTCGGGCTTTATATGGTTTGGGTTAAAAAAAAACAGTTTACAAACAGGCCACAATTTGATTGACCAAGCCCGGCCCTTTGTGTGCCTCTATTTTTTTGAGTCAGCCCAGTTTCTGTTTACTATTTATTTTATAAATTAAAAAAATGATTTTTATTTATTTATTTTAAAACTTATACAAAAGGTTAAAATATCACACATCAAATGTTTTTTCTAGTACATAAACACTTTTTGCTACTTCTTTGCAAAATATATTATCTAGTGTAACTTGCACTATGTAATATGTGCTTACTTTTTATTATAATTATGTCACTGTAACTTTTCTATTCAATGCATTAAAAATGTGTATTCTTAATATAGTATCTAACTTGTGATAAATAATTACATATTGAAGCTAATATCTAACTTATAATAAATAATATGATTGTAAAATTTTGCATATATAATTCAAAAGTAAAATAGGTTACACACCAAAGCTATAATTTTGTATCATTATGTTCATTCACAAAAGCTTGGAAGTTATATGGTTGAATCAAACTTCAAAATGCTTGAAAAATATTTAGCAAAAACCAAAATGCTATGTTAGTGTAACTTTTGCTTGTAATTTGGATACTTAATGCATTATATCTTATGTGCTCAGTTTTGTAATCATGTCACCGTAAATTTTCTACTCAATGTATTATTAGTCTAAATTTTGAATATAATATCTAACTTATGATAAATAATTATACACTGAAGCTCTAGTATCTAACTTATGATAAATATTAGGTTAAATTACAGTTTTGGACCCTCTATTTTATCAAACTCACGGTTTTAGTCCCCCTATTTTCTTTTTAAACAATTTTTCTCCCCATCCCAATTTTGATCCACTATTCATATATTGTTTATGTACTATTCGTGCATTATTCATGTACGGGTCAGGTCATGCACTGTTCATGAACAGTACATGAACAATAAATGTTTCTTTGGACCAAAATTTATATAGGAGACCAAAACTGTTTAAAAAGAAAATCGGGAGACTAAAATCGTGAGTTTGGTAAAATAGGGGGACCAAAACTGTAATTTAGCCTAAATAATATGGTTGCAAAATTCTACAAAATTCAAAAGTACAATATCATTGATTTTATGTTCATTCAAAATAATTACAAAATTATATCACCTTTTTTTTAAAGCAAGAAGTATATTAAAACGAGTACAAAGGATACTCGAACCATGATACAAAAGAAAACGATATAAACCCCACACACACAAAAAAACAGAAGAAGTTATCCACCAATTGGATCCTAACATAAATAATACAAAGAGTATTTGATAAATTTATACAAATCACAATTGGGATGTTTAATTTCTTCGACAAAAGACCATCTCCAAGCCATAAATTTCACCTTCCAAATCAAATCAGAAACGTTCTATTTCACCTTCTTGAAAATGATATCGTTCCTAATTGACCATAAAAACCAACTAGTCGCCAACCACAAACTTCCTTCTCTTCCCTCCTTAATTCTCTTGGATTTGCAAAAGGAAACCCAATCCAAGAAATAACTTTTGAAATCTCTAACACCATTGAAAGATATACCCAACCACTCCTCCACTTCTAACCAAACCAATGTCAAAACCGGATAATAAAAAATAATGTGCTTTAAGGTTTCATGAGTGGATTCGCAAAAACAACAATTAATATTGTTATCCAAAGAAACAATGTCATAATAAACTAGTTGATCCTTCAACGGGAGTTTATTCAAAAAACACCTCCAACCAAAAGCCTTGATTTTCAAAGGGACTAAAACTTTCCACACCAAAGTGAAAGCTAAATCATCCTGATTTCTAGGTCCATACAAAACTCGACAATTATTCATTAAGGAATAGAAAGAACTAACCGAAAAGGAATCGCCTAGTTCCTATGAAACCTTATCCCTATCATTGTTGAGAGGTTTAAATCAGGCAATAACAAGGTGCAGCGCTTGCAGCTCCGATGCTGCCTTGGTAGATAACATATGGGATGAAGCCTCAGTTTCCATTGCAATAGTCGCTCCATTCGCCGAAACTCTGTTATTGACGAATGAATCTGACACCTGAATACCAATTCTAGAATTATGAGTGAGATGAAAAGGGTGTTGAAACAAATCAGCAAAATCATTCTCCTGATGCGGGCCCTCGCCCTCCGTAGGTACAAAATCTATCTACGATCTCTTGTCACTAACAACATTGTTTTGTGCTTAAGAATCTTGCAAATCATGAACCTGGGCAGTGGAAGGTTGGAAAACCTCAACAGAATTTTGATTCAAAAAATTAGTGACGATGTTATTTGTACCTCCAGTTCCTGCAATAAAAGAAATGTTAGTTTGAGCATTAATCCCTTTCTCTGTTATGGGTGTTGGAGCTGGGTAGTTTCCACAAAAATGGCATTTTATTCCTAGGTCTCCCCAAATCCAATTTCCTCCCTCTCAACCCCTAAACTGCCCACCAAGACATATTTTTAAGTAAGGATCTAGAAAATAATTTTGGGTACTCGCTTTCAAACCTTCCTTTACCCGACCAATTAACATACCAAAAGGGAGTATTAAAACCATTACCCAAATGAAATTTACAATTGTTGATGAAAAAAATTCCGAGTAAATCTTATTGATAGATAAAAGATCCATCCATCACGTTAAATAAGAGGTCCAACTAGAACGATTGGAACAATTACCCGTAAAGTGAAGGTAAATATCATTGTATCTAGCTTTCAACATTTTGAACCAAAGCTCTTTCGATCCTCCTAAAATTCTCCGTCTCCACTTATGAAGCAAGGTGTAAACACCCCAAATTTGCCCTCACCCATTCACACCATGTCTTGTGATCTTTTCATATGCATCAGTTCAATCACATCATCTCATATTGCATAGTTGCTTCACTGCATTGATTCAAAGTCATCTGCATCTAGGGTTTGTGATCTGAGCCATCCCTGAGCCATTTGAGCCATTTCAAAGGTCTTCAATAACTTCAAAGGGGTCCATGTGTGTCCAAACATCATATCATATCCTCACCAAGTCAAAGAAGTCAAAGAATCACAAGAACTGAGAAAGGCATGGAAGCAGAACCAGGTTTAACTGCACAGATGACCTAAAATTAGGGTTTTGGTTTCAAAGGCCATGAATCCAAATTTTTTGGTCATTCTTGTTTCTATTGGTCTCTATAGGGTATAGGGATCATGCATATCAATGTTCATGAATAAATTCCAAGGGGAAGGCATCTGATCAAGAGTTGACTTCTTGAGCAAGTCAATGCAAAATTAGGGCATCTGAGGCCCCCAATGACCCAACCAAAGGGTATTCTCCATCATTTTGAATATGTATGATCTTTATTTGATCATAGAAGATGTTAGAAGTTCACAAAATTGAAGAATTTCAAGCCATTTGCAAAATTTCCTTTTTGGGAAAGTGACTTGTAATGTAAACTTGCCATTTTGGGAAAGTTTTTCAACCTCCTCAAATTGATTCAAAAATGCTTCAAATGAGAAAACTTTGGTCATGAAAGTTGTAGAATGGATCATTCCCTTTTCAAAAAGTACAAGAACTCATTCTAATTCATTATGGATCAAAAGTTATGGTTTGTCAAAGTTGGACAAAATCACATAATTTCAAGTTTTGTACCAAAGAGGCAAAGTTGCAAAACCTCATGCCAAGCCTTTATGTGACCTCTAATGGACTTCTATGCATTACAAAAACCTAAACCATGACCTAAAAATCAGAATGCACCAAAGAATCTCCAAGTTTCATGACTTGTGCATTAAGAAATTTCAAAAGGGCCAAAAGATCACAAAGTTGCAAAACCTCACACAAACCCTAATCCACTTGCTAATTGGCCTCAAGACTGATTCTATGGCTCTCCTCAATCCTTGCCGCGCAGGACACCCCATTGTCCCTAGCCTACCAAGTGCCCATACCTAAAGTACAAAACTTTTGACTTTTTGGCAAGAAGCCCATACCAATCAGCTGTAGCCACCACCCACTCTCTGGCCTATCACAACATGTTATGTGGATCAAACCCAAGCCATAACACACAACAAGCCAGCCTGAAAACCTCAGCATCCTCAAGTTCTCAAAAATCATCCCCCTTGCAAATTCCTTCAAAACTCACTGAATACTCACTCAATCTTCAAACAAATTCCACCAGTCATCTCTAAATCATTCACTGATCTCAAACCAACCATTAAAACAGCCAAAAACACTCCATACACCAAACACGATTTCTGACCAGTTGGATTGCTACCACTCAAACCAACCATCTTCAAAGATTTCCAAGCATTGCAACTGCCTCAGGAGGTTCAAGGGTGTCTTTTTGCACCAAGGAAGTGGCCAGAAAGCTCAGAGGTGAAAAGCTTCATCTCAGGTAGCCACTGAAATTTATTTTCCAGAACTCTCTTTTAATGTTACAATATGATAAAGCATGCTCCACTGATCACACTGAACTTTGAAATTTTGAAAATGGTGTAGAAATGAGCTTGTATTGATTGACTGGAATTTCTGCCATTTTTGTTCTTCCTTTCGAATCTTGAGTTTGGGTGAGAATAAATTTGTTTTGAGAGTGGATTTGGATTCAGGGAGGTGAGAGGAGTTAATCTGGAGTTTTAGAGCTCGAGAAATTACCTAGGGAAGAAGTTGGCAATTTTCAGGTGAGGGGGTCACCGGAGAAGATGACCGGAGCTCTTCTCCGGTGACCTGAAAATCATTAATGTGTAATTAGGGTTAGGGCTTCAAGTTTGAATCTGGGCGCTTAGATTGGCTTTACCGCGTGTGAGTGTGTGGCTGAGATCATGTCATTAATAATTAATCAGGATTAATTAATATTTTAATTAGGTTTAGTTCAGTTTAAATTCTGTCCCTTGGATTTGGCGCGTGGTCAAAGCTTTCAAACCCAGTTCCAATCTGGTCCATCCATTTTGAATACTTCTCATATTTTAATTTTAATTTCATTTTCTTTTAATTTAATTTATACGAATTATTTAAAATAGAAAATCATGTTTAAAAATTCTGAAAATTTTTGTCAAGCTTTTCGTTAATTTTCAGAACCCAAAAATATTTTTATTTTTATTTTTTGCATTAAAAATCATTTTAAAATTATTTAAGTGTTTATTTTTAATTAGTTAATGAAAATTAATTAATTAAAAATGCATTTAGGTATTTAAAAATCACCAAAAAATTCACATTGCATTTAAAAACATTTAGAAACATTATCCAACTCTCAAAACAAATTTCTTTTTGGTTCTTGATAACTTTTGATCATTTTCATTGGAATTAAATTCATTTTAAGGCAATATTTTGGTTCAAACTTTGAAAAATTCATTCTGCCTAACCCTTGAGAGTTTGATGATGGTTCTTCTTGCATTGCATCCTCCATAGCATGTAGTTTATAGGATAAAATTGGTTTGATTTGATCTTGAATTTTCAATTTGTTTGGTATTTTTCTTTGTGAGGCACCCCAAAATCCTAATAATCTTAGGAAATTCATAACATTCACTAGGTTAAGAGTTAGGTCCCCTCCTTTGGGCAGTGAACTTGTATAGGTTTAGGGTATCTTTGATTGCATTTTCAATTTTTTGTCATGTCATTTGCTTCTGGTTTTGAGTTTTTGCTTTGCATGTTGTATGTAACCCTAATTTGTGCTTCCCTTTGCATCCATCTTTCATTTGCTTGCATCCAATGACTTGTCATGACATTTTGTGCATCCACATGATTCTTAATACATCTTAGGACATATTAGAATCATGTTTGATCATTGCATCTTTCATTTTCCATGTTGTATGTCCATTGCATTTCATAAACTTTTCTTGAACTTTCATGGTTCAAAGCATACCTCATTTGCATCCTTATGTTTGTTTGATCATTCTCAACTCTTGACATGTGTTTGCATCATCTCTTAGCATCATTGAAATCATGCTTATGCTTCTGACTTTGTCTTGCATCATGACATTTCATCTCATTTGCATTGCATCTCATTTCTTTTGCTAACCTTTTCAGGTGGTAAGTAATTTGAGAAGTGAATTTGCCTTCACTTCTCACAATCTCTTCTCATCTCTCTTGCATCCTTTCTGCATTTTTATCTTTGTATTAGAGTGAGTTTGCTCATTCATGTTCCTCTTACTTTCTTCCTTCAAGCAACTTGTCTTCTTAAGTGAAGCAAGTTGTTTTGCTTCTCTTTGCTTCTTGCTCCTTTCATCTGCTTCCTTCCTGGTGGTTTCTTTGAAGATCTTCTTGCAAACCTCACAAACCCTAGGAACAACCAAGCATGATCATAATTAGGGTTTTGATTAGTCCCCCCATTTAGCTTTTACCTTTGTGTCATCTTTGAGTCTTCTCTTCTCATCTCATAATCAGGGACTAAACCCTAAAGGTTTTAAGGCTTTGTGATTAAGCTTATGCCTGCATCCTTCTATTAGGATGGAGTGCATAACTTTAATCCTAAGTGTTAAACCCTTAATGTGTTTAAATCTTTTAATCAATTCATCATAATAATCATCAAGACATCAAGCTTGTAACTTGGGCCTTGCATTAGGGTTCTAATTCTTCCTTAATTGGTTAAGAAGGACTAACCCTAGTGTTAATGGACAAGTCCCTCTCAAGTTGTCTTACAAATCCTAAAAATCATTTCTTCATCTTATCATTAATAAAAATCCATTTAAATAAAGGCTTTGTTTTGTCATGAGGTTAATCCCTAATCATGGATTAAGTTGAGGAGTCTTTCTCAGTTTAAGTGTTCTCATCTATTATCCTTCTATTAGGATGGTGTAATGAGTCCATTAAATCCTTGATTATGGCTTAAACTCATTACTTAACACTAAACAAAAACAACAAAAACATCTAAATAATCACAAGTAGGTTAATGATCTTAATCCTACATCATGGTGGATAAGTGTGAGGTGTTTACTTCATACTTAAGGTATGCTCATTAACCCTAATCAGAGGGAAGATGTTATGAGTTTACTAACCCTTGGTTTAGGCTTAAGCTCATTAACTTATGACAAACCTCAAAAGCAATAAAAAACTGAAAACACAAAAAACAAACAATAATCGTCTCCTCCGGGATTCTTTTCTCACCTCATTCACTCATAAACAAGAACTTGCTTCTTCCGTCTAATGCAAGACAGTTAGCACCTGAGCCAGACAGGTGATACACTTGAGCATAGACAAGTAAGCAGTTCACAAGTCAATTTATCTTTCAGTCTCTTTGGGTCGAACTACGGTGTTCTGACTTCCTCATTGCACGAGAGGATACGTAGGCATAACTTAACAGTTATCGAACAAAAGTATCTGTATATTCCCCCTCCTTCCAGTATTATTCTTTAGCCTCAAAATCTTGAGCATTCCATCCTTGTTCTTACACTGACACTTTATATACTTCACTTCACATTTATTTTACACTGACACTTGCATTCTTTTCCAGCTTTTGCACACAGATAACACTGACAACTACCCCTTTAAGCACAAATATTTTAAGCGTGGATCCCGTCGAGTACGGCGGACAATCTGGGTGCTAATACCTTCCCAGGTTGTAACCAACCCCCTTTCTCAGTCTCTCTGGTTCGCGACCGTCTTATCCATACCTTTTTAGGTTTATGCAGCATTACCTTTCCTTCGGGATAAAAATGCCTAGCTGGAGACTCTTGTCTTCTGAGTTCACCCCTGTGTGTGCTCTCACCTCCTTCGCCGACCGTTCGCGTCTGTACCCCTCTTGGCCCTGTGTCATTTTGGTGGGAGCGTCAGCTTGGCGACTCTGCTGGGGACCCTTATACTGTAACCAGGGCTTCTGGTTCTTTTTGTGGGTTCCTCCTAGCGCTTGTTTGATTTGTGTTTACTAGGGTGTTATGTGCTAATTGTGTTTATATAGTTGCTTTATTTACTGCTTTATGTACAGTTATTTATTGCTTTCTTTACAGTTTTATACATCATATTGTCATACTGTCATTGCTGGATCTGGTTTTCTTTGGTGGGTGGGGTTTCATTGAGAGTTTAAGGTCCTATACCTGGGACCTGAGTGACACCTAGGCTAGAGTGGTTCATATTCTTTCCCATTCCATTTCGGTCTGGTGCGGGAATATGAAACACGGTTCAGATGTGGGTTTCTTCTTGAGAACTCTGTGCTACAGATTTCCTGTAGTGTTAGGGCTATCTGGGAAGCCTGCCAAGTCTGGATGACCTTTATTTTTTACCTTCAGAAACTGAGGTGAATTATAGGAGGATCTTTTATGGTTATTGTAAGCACTGTACCTCCGGGTTAGAAGTGGTTACACTTCTCATAACTGATCCAAGTCTGAGGATCCTTGTTTTAGAACATCGCATGTGAGGGGGCTGGGCTGTTTATAGGTTTGCAGGTACCCCTGGCCACATCATACCCTGATACTTGTTTTGATTAAGAGTACTTCATTTTGGACAGTTCTTGTGATTTAACCCTGGACATGTGACTCTTTATTTGAGTCCCCCACCCTGGTTACTGGATTTCTGAGCCTTCATCTGGACTTCTTGAACATACATGAACTCTATATCAAGACAGATAATCAGATCCAGCTTGATCACAAACCATTGCATATCATTTGCATACATCATCATTGCATCATTTAACATTTGTTTATTTGTTTTTCAGGGTATCCACATTGTATCTGGCTTGGTTTTGACCCCTTCATCTGCATAGACCTCTGTTTCATCAGTTATCTACTTCAGCTATCTTCATCAGTTGTTTGCTTCAGTTACCTTTATCATTATCAGCTTATCAGTGGCTCATCTCCAGTACCAGTCTTGATCAGCAGTCATGGCTCCTCCCAGGAAAAGCAACATTGCATACCATTTCTTTGAGCCTGTGTTTACTGGTATCAGGCAGGTCCAGTCACTTATCACTCCAGACTACATCCCATTATTCAGAGAGCATTATGGAGGTATCCTTGATATGGTTATGGACCTGGACCCTTCTCAGAGGAGCATGATCCACACTTGCCTGCAGTTTTATGACCCTCCTTTGAGATGCTTCACTTTCCCAAACTTTCAGCTAGGACCTCTTTTGGAGGAGTTTTCATCATTGATTGGAGTACCTGTCAGGGGTGGAGTCCCCTTCAACCCAGAGATGACTTCTCCCAGCAATGGGGAAGTGGCAAAAGCACTGTACCTGGAGCCTACTTTGATTGAGCAGAATATGACAACAAAGGCTGGGATCCCTGGTTTACACTTAGACTTCTTGATTTCTCAGGCCATCCTGAAGACCTCTTTGGGAGAATGGAGGGCAGTTTGTGCATTTCTAGCTCTCAGCATATATGGGGTTGTACTGTTTGCAGATGAGCCCAAATTTATTAGAAAGAATGCCATTCACCTTTTCCTTCTGAGGAACCCAATACCCACATTGCTGGGAGACTTCTATTACTCCATTCATCAGAGGAATGAGAAACAAAGGGGGAAGTTAGTGAGATGTTGTGCACCTTTGTTTCACACCTGGCTGCTCAAACAATTGCCTAAGACAGATGCCTTCCTGAATCCTCACCAACAGAATAATTGGGCTAAGAGACTTATTGCTTTGTCTTCAGATGATATCAGATGGTGCACCCAGAGCACCAAAGGCAAAGACATAATCACCTGCTGTGGGCAATACCCAAATGTACCTCTGATAGGAGTAAAGGGTTGCATCAACTACAATCCTTTGCTGCTTAAAAGACAACTGGGCTATGCTTTGGTTCACCCTCCTAGAGTGCAAGATCTAGCTGAGACCCTGTATTGTGAGATAAAGCCTAATCTAGCTGCCGTCAGACAAGCATCCTGAGCTTGGGACAACATCCAGACAAAAGGGATGGCTATTCTTGGGAGGTGCAATAATGTTGCTTCAGCTCATTAATATGACTGGTCCCATGCTAGAGCTCAGATTACTGGAATGCCCTTCACCATTGAAGATATACCTGGACCATCCACAGCACAACCAGCAGCCACTATCAGCCTGGAAGAGTTTGAAAAGCTGAAGGAAAGGAATGAGAATATGTCTCAAGCTCTGAAGAAGACTCTTTGGGAAAGAAGTGATGGTCGTCTGGACATTGAGAGGTTGGAAAAGCTTAAGTTGGAGCATCTGGCTAAAATTGAGAAAACAGAGGACTACATCAAAAAAGCAAGAGCTGGAGAGCAAATATTGAAGAATGCCTGCAAAGAGGCCAAGTTTCAGAAGGCTAGGACTAATCTCTATCTGCAAGAAAGTCAGGCTAGGTGGGTCCGGATCACTGAAGCCCGTACTCAAGAAGACCAGAAAACTCAGGCCAGGATTGAACAGTTAGAGGCCAAGGAAAAGAAGCAACAAGAAGCTTTGCTGGCAGCCCAGAAGGAGATTTCAGAGTTGAAGATCAGGGCTGGTTTGAAGAGGTCAAAGGACCAGGACAGGCACAAGAAGCTGACCACTGCCATTGCCACCAGAAACCTCCTCATCAGAAACATCACAGAGCATCCAGCTGGTCCAGTGACTGAGGCACTTCTGAAGGAGGTTAAGGAGGATGAGTTTGGATTAGATGTCTGACTTTTTGATTGTTGTTATTTTCATTTGATGTACTTTTCTTTTGTTGTATTTTAACCCTTCAGGGGCATATGTTGTAAAACAAACTATGTATTGTTCAGTATTTGTAATATATTTTAGTTTGATTCCATTGTGGGGTTTCCTTTTTCCCAACAACATCAAAGCATCTTCCTCGAGGTCTGGAAAGGTCAAAACCAAGAACCAAGCTGGATACCTTGGAAAACAAATAAGCATACTGCATTACATACTAACTTTTGTTTTGTTTTGTAGGTTTTTGTTATTAGTTTGTTTGTTTCTAACTCTGTTGTGGTTCAGGAAATATTGCTCGCCGCCGGGTGTTCCCTCTCAACCGTACGCACCGGTATCCTACTCGCAACAACCTTCCTGGTATCCAAATGGATCAAGTACAGCAGGACCTGACAGAGGTCAGAACTCAGATGGCTAATGAAAGAGTGGAGATGAGAAACCAAATGGCCCAATTCATGACTGTAATGACTGGCTTGGCCCAGAGTCCGGAAAGGTTGAGGGCATTGGTAGAAAGACAAAACCCCGAGGAACCTCATCCTGGGACTGGAGGGACTAGTAATAATGAGGGAGGTCAGCCTCATGTTAACCCACCAGTATTTGGACCTCATCTAGATCCGGAAGTCAACATCCCAAGAAATGTCCAGGGCAACACTGCTGCAGGCAGGATCTTGCAAGAAGATCCTCAAGAGGAGCAGTTTACTGTAATGGGAGCTGGGGATGAAGTCTATGATAGAAGGTTTGATGAAATTGCTGAGAAGTTGAGATCTCTGGAGTCTCAAAATTCCTTAGGCTTCGATGTAATGGATATGGGGTTAGTGGATGGGGTAAGGATTCCCCACAAGTTTAAACCCCCGTGCTTCGAGAAGTACAATGGAACTTCCTGTCCACGAACTCACTTACAGTCCTTCCTAGGAAGACTTAAAGCATATACCATGGATGAAAAACTGTGGATATTTTACTTTGACGATAGCTTGACTGGAGCTTCAAGAGAGTGGTATTCACACTTGACCAGAGCTACTATCAGATGCTGGAAGGACCTAGCTGAGGCTTTCATCAGGCAGTACCAATACAATCTGGACATGGCTCCTAACAGGACCCTCTTGATGGGAATGTCTCAATCCTCCAGGGAAAGCTTCAGGGAATATGCCCAAAGGTGGAGACAGCTTGCTGCTGCTGTCCAACCACCCATGTCAGAAAGAGAAATGGCCGACATGTTCATGAATACTCTGCAAGGAACATATATTGATAGGCTAGCTGCCTTTTCTTCCACCAGTTTTGCTGACGTAGTTATAGCTGGGGAAAGAATTGAGAGCCTTTTGAAAATGGGTAAGATTTCTGATAATGGTGCAAGTTCATCCAGTAACCCCAGGAAACCTTTTGTGGGACCTCGAAGGACCGGTGAGACAAATGCCATTCATGCCAACAGGGGCAGACCTCAGTATGTCCACAGATCAATAGCAGATGTCACTATTCCAGCTCCGATTCCTCAGCAACCAGCATATCAACAACCACAACAACCACATTATCAACAGCAAGTTCAGTATCCGCCACAGAGAACCTACAACAACAACAACACTCAACAACAAAGACCTTTTCAGCAAAGACCGTCACAGGCAAACAGGGTGATTGACCATATCCCTATGCCTTATGCCACCTTATTGCCACAACTCCTGAAACTCAACTTGGTTGAATTAAGGACATTGGCACCACCAGATCCCTCAAATCTCCCAAGGAATTATGATGTCAACGCCAGATGTGCTTTCCACTCCAATGCACCTGGCCATAATACGGAAAAATGCAGGGCTTTGCAAATGAAAGTCCAAGATCTGGTGGATTCTAAAGCCCTCAACTTTGCACACCCTCCAAATGTCAACAAGAATCCTATGCCTCACCATGGTGGGCCGAGGATTAATGCTATTGAGGAAGATAGACCATCTACCTTGATCACCAGTGTTGCACAAATTCAGACACCTCTGGTCGAAATTAAAGCTCAGCTTCTAGAGTGCCAGGTGTTTCCTGGGTGTGAGCTCGGTTGTGGGTATTGCAACATTGCAGTCAACGGGTGTGATAATTTGAGAAGCGGCATAGATGGTCTTATCAAAGATGGCATACTTCAGATTTCGACAACGGCACCTACAAATCCAGCAATTCCTTTGACAACAATTCCTGATTCTCCTACAACTGCAGCAACAATCATTCCTACCAATTCATCAATATCATCAGCAATGGCTCCATCCATCACTTCAACAAATCAAATGTCAACAACTTTTTCTTCTACAATATCAGCATCCATTTATTCAGCAGAATCTTCTACAACGCCAGCAGAAATTAATGAAGATATCTCAGCAGTCACCATCTACTATGATCCATCAAATGTTCCTCCAAACAACAACTTTCAACAACAAACAGTGGCACTTCCTGCCAGGTCACCAGTCATAATTTACTACGATCCACACACCATCACAGTACCCTCCTCTGCAGTAGTCAGTCCAGTTACTATCACGGTGCCTGGACCAGTTCCATATGAAAGCAGTAATGCCATACCTTGGCATTATGGCTCCGATCTCTACTGCAACGGGGAGAAAATCACTTTGGATTCTTCAACCTCTTCTCCACAAATTGATAATTTTGGGGGAGGCGGAGGCTTCACCAAAAGCGGACGCCTTTTTGCCTCACAAGTGCAAAAGCCTAGTGCCGAAGCAGAAGCTGCTGCCAAAGCAAAGGGAAAAAGTGTGGTATCTGAAGAGCCAACTGCCAAAGAAACTCAGAAGACATCTTTTGAACAAGATGTAGACGAGTTTATGAGAATCATAAAGAGAAGTGACTACAAGGTGGTGGATCAGCTTCACCAAACTCCCTCAAAAATCTCCATATTATCACTATTGATGTGTTCTGAAGCTCACAGGAATGCATTATTGAAAGTCTTGCACGCAGCATACGTGCCAGAGGAGATTACCGTTAATCAGCTAGAAACTGTGGTGGCAAATGTCAACACCAGTCATGGACTGGGTTTTACCAATGCTGACTTAACAACTGAGGGACACAACCACAACAAGGCTTTACATATCACCTTGGAATGCAAGGGTGCTGTTCTATCTCATGTACTGGTGGACACTGGGTCATCGCTCAATGTCCTACCAAAGAAAGCCTTGGTGAAGCTGGAGTATGATGGCTTGGCATTGCGTCCGAGTAATTTGGTGGTGAGAGCATTTGATGGCTCTAAAAGATAAGTGCTTGGGGAGATTGATCTGCCTGTGATGATTGGCCCGCAGACTTTTAAAATTACCTTCTATGTGATGGACATTCAGCCGGCCTACAACTGTTTGTTGGGTAGAACCTGGATCCATGCCGCTGGCGCTGTTATGTCTACCCTTCACCAGAAGCTGAAATTCAAGTGGGAAGGCCAGATCATCACCATCTGTGGGGAAGAAGACATCTTTGTTAGCCATCTGGCTACGTACAAGTACATAGAGATGGATGGAGAAATCCATGAAACCATGAGCCAGGGGTTTGAGGCCCTAAACATTAATGAAGCATCTTCTGTACTGGGAACCTCCATGACGTCTTACTAGCAAGCCCGAAAGGTTGTTGAAGAGGGTAATGCCCAAGGCTGGGGCAAGCTGTTGCCCGTGGAAAAGAAAGAAGACAGATTTGGGTTAGGTTACAAACCAACTCAACAAGATCAATCAGAGGTTGCAAAAGAGCCCAACTTTGTCAGCGGGGGGATGCTCACCCCGGATGCTGTAAACAACTTGGAAGACGAGGAGGAAAGCGACCGCAACCTAGAGAGCTGGATACGTCCAAGGATCCCGGGGAGCCAAGTCCTTAACTGGTCTTCCCAGGAAATTATAAGGGTTACTCATGCAGAGTAATTATTATTTCCTGTATTTTTAAGCATGCATCAAGTCTTGCATCTTGCCCAAGATGTCAAGACTCATTTTGTAATCGGGCCATCTTGTAATTTTGTGCAAACAGATCAATCAATGAATATCGAACATCTTTTGCAAATGAGTCTTTTCCTTTTCCGCTCACTGTTTTTCATTTTTCTTTTTGTACAAAAAATAAAATGGCAATGTTTTTCAAAATGATAACTTCATTTCACTTTTTCTAAACAAGATTAAAATCAATCACTAAAATAAACAATCTAAAACCTTGCAGAAAGTGCCCTCCAGACTGCACCGACAACAACACAGCTATGACTTTGTATGACTTTGACAATCCAATCAATCAAGCCGATGAAGGGGTTGAAGAAGATTATGAGCTTCCTGAAGAGCTAGCCAGGTTGTTAAGGCAAGAGGAGAAGGTAATCACTCCTCATCAGGAGGAGATTGAAACGGTTAATCTTGGTACGGAAGAAGATGTGAAAGAGGTTAAGATCGGGGCCTGTCTACAAGATTCAGTAAAGGAGGAACTGATTGACATGCTTCAGGAGTATGTAGATGTCTTTGCTTGGTCTTATCAGGATATGCCAGGGTTGGACACCGATATTGTTATGCACAAGCTGCCTCTAAAAAAAGACTGTCCACCGGTAAAACAGAAGTTGCGCCGTACTCGCCCAGATATGGCAATGAAGATTAAAGAAGAGGTACAGAAGCAGTGGGACACCGGTTTCCTTGATGTGACTAGCTATCCGCCGTGGGTCACTAATATTGTACCTGTGCCTAAGAAGGATGGCAAGGTGATGATGTGTGTGGATTACCGGGACCTGAACAGAGCCAGCCCGAAAGATGACTTCCCTTTACCTCACATTGATGTATTGGTTGATAATACGACACAGTTCTCGGTGTTCTCCTTCATGGACGGATTTTTAGGATATAATCAGATCAAGATGTCACCTGAAGACATGGAGAAGACAACTTTCATCACACCCTGGGGCACATTCTGTTACAAGGTGATGCCATTCGGACTGAAGAATGCTGGTGCAACTTATCAACGGGCTATGGTAACATTATTCCATGACATGATCCATAAAGAAATTGAATGTTATGTGGATGACATGATTTCCAAGTCCCTCACAGAAGAAGACCACCTGGTAAAGCTGTTGAAGTTATTCAAGCATTTGAGGAAATACCAACTGAAGTTAAACCCCAACAAGTGCACATTCGGGGTGCGATCTGGTAAGCTGCTGGGATTTATTGTAAGTGAAAAAGGGATTGAAGTTGACCCTGATAAAGTCAAAGCTATTCAAGAAATGCCTGCACCGAGGACGGAAAAAGAAGTTCGGGGGTTTCTAGGTAGATTGAACTACATCTCAAGGTTCATATCTCACCTTACAGCAACCTGCGAACCTTTGTTCAAGCTGTTAAGAAAAGAACAAATGGTCAGGTGGAACGAAGACTGCCAGAGGGCTTTTGACAAAATCAAGGAATACTTACAGGAGCCTCCAATCCTTATTCCTCCAGTTGAAGGAAGACCTCTAATTATGTACTTGACAGTATTAGAAGAATCAATGAGGTGTGTGTTGGGCCAGCATGACGAGTCTAGTTGAAAAGAGTATGCAATATACTACCTAAGCAAAAAGTTTACCGACTGTGAACAACGTTATTCACTGCTTGAGAAAACTTGCTATGCTTTAGCGTGGGCTGCTCGCCGACTAAGGCAGTATATGTTGACCCACACTACCTTGTTGATTTCAAAGATGGATCCAGTTAAGTACATTTTTGAGAAGCCAGCACTTACCGGACGGGTTGCAAGAGGCAAATGATAATCACAAAATATGACATTCAGTACACATCTCAAAAAGCCATCAAAGGCAGTGTATTGTCTAATTATCTTGATGAGCAACCTATTGATGATTACCAGCCTATGAGATTTGACTTCCCTGATGAAGACATCATGTTCATAAAAGCAAAAGATCATGAAGAGCCTGTTCACACTGAAGGGCCTGACCCGGAAGAAGAATGGACTATGATGTTTGACGGGGCTGTTAATATGAATGGTCGTGGTGTTGGTGCAGTACTCATTACACCTAAAGGAGTTCACATGCCTTTCTCGGCAAAACTCACTTTCAACTGCACTAACAACGAAGCTGAATACGAAGCTTGTATTATGGGTCTTGAGGAAGCCATTGACCTCAGGATCAAGACTTTGACTGTATTCGGAGATTCAGCTCTGGTAATCAATCAAACCAATGGCAAATGGTACACCCACCAAGATCATCTGATACCTTATTGAGATTATACAAGGAGGTTATTGACTTTCTTCACAACGGTCAAGCTTGAGTATATCCCTCGAGACGAGAATCAGTTTGCGGATGCTCTTTCTACCATTTCATCCATGATCAAAGTTCAAGCTGCCAACTTTGTGCCTCGGATATCAGTATCCAGACTTGACAGACTAGCATACGTGTTCTCAGCAGATGTTGTTAAAGATGATAAGCCTTGGTTCCACGACATCAAATGCTTCTTGGAGGATCAAACATACCCACCTGGGGCATCTTCTAATGATAAGAAGACATTAAGAAGGCTTGCTGGCAGTTTCTTCCTGAATACTGATGGTTCTCTGTACAAGAGAAACTTTGATATGGTACTCCTCAGATGTGTTGATAGGGCAGAGGCAGACTTGCTGATGCACGAGGTGCATGAAGGATCCTTTGGTACCCATGCTGGAGGGCATGCAATGGCTAAAAAGTTGCTAAGATCAGGCAATAATTGGATCACAATGGATGCAGACTGTTGTGCTTATGCCAGGAAATGCCATAAATGTCAGATTTATGCGGATAAAGTGCATGTGCCTCCGAATCCTTTGAATGTGATGTCTTCACCCTGGCCATTTTCCATGCGGGGCATCGATATGATTGGCAAGATTGAACCGACTGCTTCAAACAGCCACAAATTCATCCTAGTTGCTATTGACTATTTCACCAAGTGGGTTGAAGCGGCTTCTTATGCCAATGTTACAAGGCAAGTGGTAGCCAGATTCCTGAAGAGAGATATCATTTGTCGGTATGGAGTGCCCGAGCGAATCATTACTGATAATGGTTCCAACTTGAACAACAAAATGATGGCAGAACTATGACGGGACTTCAAGATCCAACACCACAACTCTTCTCCCTACAGGCCGAAGATGAATGGCGCTGTAGAGGCAGCTAACAAGAATATCAAGAAGATTGTGCAGAAGATGGTGGTTACCTATAAAGACTGGCATGGAATGCTACCATTTGCCTTGCATGGGTACCGTACGTCAATCAGAACATCCACTGGGGCATCACCGTATCAGCTTGTTTATGGTATGGAGGCAGTCATACCTGTTGAAGTTGAATTACCCTCCCTGCGAGTACTAATGGATGTTAAACTGAATGAAGCAGAATGGGTCCGATCCCGATACGAGCAACTAAGTCTGATTGAAGAAAAGAGGTTGGCTGCAATTTGTCATGGGCAGCTGTATCAGAAAAGAATGAAGAGAGCCTTCGATCAGAAAGTCAGGCTCCGAGAGTACCAAGTAGGAGATCTTGTGCTGAAAAGACTCTTCCCTCCTCATACAGACCACAGGGGCAAGTGGACTCCGAACTATGAAGGGCCATTTGTAGTAAAGAAAGTTTTCTCTGGTGGAGCACTGATGCTCAATACTATGGATGGTGAGGAATTCCTGTCCCCTATGAATTCGGATTCAGTTAAAAAATACTTCGCATGAAAATGACCCGCTGGACATAAAAACAGAATGTATGTCCAGGCAAAAATAGGGCATCCCGGCGAGTCAAAAACAGAATAAAAGACTCGGGCAAAAATAAGGGAAAATAAAATAAAAAAAATGTACACCCGCTGAGTTGAAAATCCGCATTGGACAACTCAGGAAAAAATGGGTATCCCGGTGGATCGAAAACCCGAAAGGGCGATCCACGCAAAAAGAGGGAATAAGCGAACAACTGCATTCTGAATTCGTCTATATCACTTACAACATGGTAAGCTTCAAAAGGATAAAGCATCGGTCAGAATCAGCCTTCTTCAGAAAGCAAGATAAGAAGAACGTCAATGTCATACAAGTCATCGCAAAAAGGGAAGCTCCTTGAAGCGTCATCAACATTGCCAACACCTTTTTGTCTTTTAATTTGTGACGATCTCCTCATTTCAGGGAATCTGCTTTTCTGACTGTATCTTGCCGATTCAAGGCACGTGAATTAATAAAATCAGATTTTCAGTCGCACACTGTCTCGTACTCTCTTATTTGCAAAAATGTCCGATGTCAGTAATTTTTTGATCGCATAAATACAAATGCGTCTTTCCTAAACGACATGATTGCAATATATATATTTTCTCCCGGGAGTGTCTAAACTCCTATGATGGAATCTAGTAAGGGATACCTCGGGGTACTTGTGCGTTTCTTTGTCTTTACAGGATTGCAGGTAATTCAAAGCACAACATGGGGCATGAAGGCTTCTCCCCAGTAAGTTGCTAAATAATTGTTTCCTCAAACACACCTTCCAAACAACACCAGAGATGCTTTCTCCCCATCAGAGTTGCCAGGCATCACTTCTCCAACATTTCCTTCAAAGAGCAGCACCAGAAGGTGTTCATATCCCCAACTGAGTTGTCAAGTATCATCCTCAGAAGGATCCCCCACAGAAATCTCTAGGGAGGTCTATCAGTAATCTACTTCCCCGCAGAGTCTCAGCCTCCATCCAGAAAAGCAACGCCTGAAGATCTCACAACAGAGTGACGAAAGCTTCTACAAACCCTAGCTGGGTCCCTCGTTACCAAGTTAGGTTTATCAATGACCTACTTCCCCGAGCAGAGTCATGAATGTCAGATCTACCAATGATCTCATCCCCAGTTGGGATGTCCACTTCAAACAGATCAGCCAGAGATCTCTACGGCAGTGGGATCCGAATCCCGGATCGGTATCTTTGCATAATCATAGCATTCGCATCATATTTTCCCCCACAGAGCGTAGCATTCCGTCTAATATGGAGCATTACGGCAAAAATCAAACATGTTACATAATCATAAGCCATGTTTTGAATCAAACACTTGTAAATACTGACATTCCATCAACAATATACAGAATATTTCCCAATTTCCCACCAGAGAGCCAAAGCATTTCCCTTACAGAAATAAATACACACTCCTTCGGCACTCATCCGTGTCATCATCCCCCAGTAAATTGCCCGAGCAAACAGATGCTTCCCGACACTCGTCTGTGGCATATCCCCAACAGAAAGCCAAAGCGTCCCCTTTGCACTCACAACATATGTGTACATATTTATACAAATTCCCCGACACCCGTCCGTGTCACTCCCCCAGCATAGTTGCCTAAACGCTCTAGAAATCAAATACTTGTCTATAATACACTTTTTCTGGCACCCGTCCGTGTCATGCTCTCCCCAAGCAAGTTAAACACTCGTCTGTGTCTCATTCATACCTCTTTACTCATACAGATACTCGTCCGTATCTTGTATATGCCACTTAAATCCCCTCAGAATCAACACTCGTCCGTTTTCTTTGTTAACCAGTTGGTACTCGTCCGTATCATCATCTCTGAACATGCGTCAAGCTTTTTTTTCCTACTGATACTCGTCCGTATCATAGTCTTAAGGATGCTCGTCCGCATCTTTAATCTATACACAGTGTCAAATACTCATACCTTCATCTCTTGGATTTAGACACTCGTCTGTCTCTACCCTTCCCCAGAAGAATCCCCAACAAAACTTGTTAAACTATTCATCTGACATTCGTCCTATGTCATGATACCTTTTCGGCAGCCGTACCCTGCCAGGTGATCGTCCTTCACCTTTTCGATGATCGTCCTTCATCACCCCCAGTGGAGTCTCTATTCATTAGAACCCCTTTCTATCCGACATTCGTCCTATGTCGTGACTTTTTTAGCAGCCGTCCCCTGCTAGGTGATCTTCCTTCACCTCCTGATGATCGTCCTTCATCATTTTATCTGATGGCCGTCCCCATCGTTGATCTTGTTATCTGACATTCGTCCTATGTCATGATACCTTCAGAGCAGCCGTACCCTGCTAGGTGATCGTCCTTCACCTCTTGATGATCGTCCTTCATCATGCTCATCCGATGGCCGCCCCCATCGTCGACCTTTTTATCCGTAATTCATCCTATGTCGCGATACGTTTTGGCAACCATACCTTGCCAGGTGATCGTCCTTCACCTTAGATGACCGTCCTTCATCTTATCCCCGACAGAGCAGCCGTCCCCTGCTAGGTGATCGTCTTTCACCTTTGATGACCGTTCCTCATCATTTATTTCTTCAACCCGATGGTCGTCCCCATCATTTACCTATAATCCCTAGAAAGTCTTGATGGTCGTCCCCATCATAATCTCTTGTATCCCCAGCTTGTCGGCCGTCCCCGTCATTGCTTTTTTTCCCGCATTTTCCCCAGCATGTCGGTCGTCCCCGTCATTGCTTTATCCCCAGCAGTCGTCCCCTGCTCGACGGTCGTCCTCCGTCGCCCGCACTTTATAAATATACTTTATTTCCCTTTTTACAATCTATATCCCTTTTCTTCTTCTTTCTGTGAGTGCAAATTTTGAACTGTCTTTGGTATTCAACCACAAGTTATCTTGTTTGCCTGTTACGCCGTTGCTTACATTCTACACAACTAACTCATGTTTGAATAGGGGCAGCTGTAAACACCCCAAATTTGCCCTCACCCATTCACACCATGGCTTGTGATCTTTTCATATGCATCAGTTCAATCACATCATCTCATATTGCATAGTTGCTTCACTGCATTGATTCAAAGTCATCTGCATCTAGGGTTTGTGATCTGAGCCATCCCTGAGCCATTTGAGCCATTCCAAAGGTCTTCAATCACTTCAAAGGGGTCCATGTGTGTCCAAACATCATATCATATCCTCACCAAGTCAAAGAAGTCAAAGAATCACAAGAACTGAGAAAGACATGGAAGCAGAACTAGGTTTAACTGCACAGATGACCTAAAATTAGGGTTTTGGTTTCAAAGGCCATGACTCCAAATTTTTTGGTCATTCTTGTTTCTATTGGTCTCTATAGGGTATAGGGATCATGCATATCAATTTTCATGAAGAAATTCCAAGGGGAAGGCATCTGATCAAGAGTTGACTTCTTGAGCAAGTCAGTGCAAAATCAGGGCATCTGAGGCCCCCAATGACCCAACCAAAGGGTATTATCCATCATTTTGAATATGTATGATCTTTATTTGATCATAGAAGATGCTAGAAGTCCACAAAATTGAAGAATTTCAAGCCATTTGCAAAATTGCCTTTTTGGGAAAGTGACTTGTAATGTAAACTTGCCATTTTGGGAAAGTTTTTCAACCTCCTCAAATTAATTCAAAAATGCTTCAAATGAGAAAACTTTGGTCATGAAAGTTGTAGAATGGATCATTCCCTTTTCAAAAAGTACAAGAACTCATTCTAATTCATTATGGATCAAAAGTTATGGTTTGTCAAAGTTGGACAAAATCACATAATTTCAAGTTTTGTACCAAGGAGGCAAAGTTGCAAAACCACATGCCAAGCCTTTATGTGACCTCTAATGTACTTCTATGCATTACACAAACCTAAACCATGACATAAAAATCAGAATGCACCAACGAAAAGGAGTCGTACCTTGTGCTTGAGAAGCCATTTGTAGAAGATATAGAGTCTGGAATCGGTGGTGACGGTAAGATGCGGTGGTCGACGGCTGTGAGCGAAGGTGGGTGAACGAGCAAGACGTCGGAGAAGAAGATGAAACGAAAAGTTCAAAGTGAAGCCTGTATATCCTATTTATAGGGAGGGAAACACGTGCAGGCACGCGTGACCCCTACACGCTAGCCCCTAGGCTAGCCGTCATATCATTAATAAGCGCGAATTCCCAAATATTCCAGCTTTTCGTTTCACATTCTCCCGTCGAGCAACGTACCAACTGCTCGCCCCTCGAAGGTCGGCAACATAAAATTCCTAGCCCAGATACTGCTCGTCCTCGAGCACGAAACCATTACTAAGTCACTGCTCCTCCGCACGAGCAATGACTTGGGGGCTCCTGTTTTGGACTGGCCCAATTCCCATAATTGGGCCAAGCAAACCAACTTGGCAGAAGCGCTCGACGTCGAGCAGAATCAAGGATAGTGGTCTCTGTCGACCAAGGGCGTATCGACCAAGATAAAGCCCTCCAACGGCTAGTTTTGACTGTTACCTATTTCTACGGATTCCTCGATCCGCGCCCAACGGTGTAGACCAATAATCTTCCACTTAGCCCCTTATATAAACCCTCTCATTTGGGAGGGCCAGGTATTCAATTCTCTGACCTTAATTCTCGTACTTGCCCACTCTTTGCTCGGTTACTTACTTTAGCATCGGAGTGCCTTGCAGGTACACCCCCTCCTTTCATCACCAACCATCTTTCAGTTACGCTCGAAGCCAGCCGTATCGGATCCTGATCTCCAGGTACGATCAATAAGGATTATGTGTGTCATTGGGGGATTTCTCGGGCAATCCCAGTTAGAGTTCGGGCTTCAACATGTCAGGCTAAAAAAGCTCGGATGATAAACGGACCCTAATTTTGTTGTCCAAGCCCTCATTTTTCGGACTTTTTAGCCCGTCCCATTTTTCAAGCTCTACACATAATGTTAGTGAAGTTTATTACGTACCTTTTCCTTTAATTCAACCACTTAAATGAAGATGATGTGTTGTAATAAGTCCAATCCAATAGGTCATATAAAAAATGAAAATGTAATGGAAGATTTTGCATACCAAGATGATGAAGTTTCACCCATTAATGAGATATGGGTAGAATTTCGTTTTTTAATGAGATCAATGTGAAATGGGAAGTATGTGGATGGATGCTCAAGAAAAACTCAAGTAATTTTCTTTTAATATTTAGTCCATTTATTTATATATTTTAATTACCTAACGTATTTAAGTTAATCTATCTTTTTTATAGGAGGAGTATGATATAGAACCCATCGTTTATCTATCAAAGAATCCTGAACTACATGCACCGCCACCGGGATATCCTACTCTTCCTAGTCTGTCATTCCAGACTTCGTATTTTGTATCAGGCAGGAAGAAGACAAATGGGATGGTGTATGGTGTCAGACTCCAGGGTCAGCCCAATCAAATTAGAGGCTCAATTCTAATTTACAGATGGGTTAAAATTTAAAAAATAATAATTAAAAATGATACATACAATATATATATATATATATATATATATATATATATATATATATATATATATATATATATATATATATATATATATATATATATTAATCAAAATAAAATATAATTATAATTATTTTGATTTTGATCTATCTTATTTTTTAATGTATTAGGTTTTTATCATAACATTTTTTAATTTATTTGATTTTTAATAATATTTTTTATATTTATTAATATTAGTATGAAAAAATTGGAGTTTTTCAAAATTTTGGGGCCTCCAAAATTTGAGGCCCTGTGCTGTAGAGTTTGTTGCTCCTGCACAGGGCCGAGCATGTTGGTCTCGTTGGCCAAAAATATCAGGCGGCATGATAGGAGTTTGAGAATGAGAATTGTTGATAGAGATGGATCATTGTGTCTGCTCATTTTAACCGGTGAAATGCTAGAAAGTATCATAAACTTGGCGCATTCTGAGTCATCACGCGAAACAGTAGTAAGAAAGGTATAAATTGAAGAATTGAAGAGAAATCAAATAGAGTTGGAGGATGTCTTACGAGTTGCAAATGAGCGCGCACAAATATTTGAATAATTTATGGTCACACAGATAAATCAATGTTCTGATGGTGGATATGAAAGAATTGATGATCAAAGATAAGATGACGAGAGGAGGAAAATGGATTTATTTAAAATGTTTGAATATGAAGCTTTTTATTCTTAAATTTAATTTTGATGGATATGAAGACTATTTAATTTGTTTCAACTTTAATCCTAAAAATTATTTTTATGCTTTATTTATCACAATTATATTATAATGTTTATAATAGTATAATTATAATATTTTAAATATTAGCCAGGGATAACCTCTAAACAAATATAATTTGACTTATTTGCATGGGATTACTCCTCTCAAATACCTAAATCAAAATGTGACATTGCATTATGAGAGATTTTATTCCTCTTAAATTATTGACACATTATGCCATCTAGTATGTGTTTATACAGCGTGTTTGTACCATGAAAAAAGAGTCGGATTATGGGTCGGGTTTAGCTCTTAGATCATTTTTAATGGTGAGAATTTAGTGATTCTTTAAGCCTTAAGTTTTGTTATATTTTTTTATATCATTGAAGTGTGCTGATGTGACGATATTGGTTGCTTAAATTTAAGACATGTAACTTCCTAAAATAATTTCAAAAATGGAGAACTTAACATTAAAATATTATTATTATTTAATTAATTCAATGAAAAATTAATTCACGATGGTTGGTAATTAAATATGTGCAATATTACACTTTAATTTTATTTTGTTATAATTACTATTTTCATTTTTAAAAAAATATTTAACAGATGAAATGCATTAATTTTTTTTCTTATTTTAGTGCAGCACGTCATTATGTCTTTTATACATTTTTATAATAATTTCATTTCTCAACATTTATGTATTTTTTTAAAATTTATATCTTTTTATATATTAATTATAATTGAATTAATTAATTAATAGATTTAAAATATTGTGTAAATAAAATAATATAAATTGATGGGATTAAATATATATTGTTTATTTATAGTTACAATTCGAGTAAAAATAGTTGAAATTATTTAAGACATGTAACTTTCTAAAATATTTTCAAAAGTTAAAAATTTAACATTAAAGTATTATTATTATTTAATTAATTAATGGAAAATTAATTCACGGTGGTTGGTAATTAAATATGTGCAATGTTACACTTTAATTTTATTTTGTTATAATTATTATTTTCATTTTAAGAAAATATTTAAAAGATGAAATGCATTAATTTTTTTTCTTATTTATTTTAGTGCAACACGTCATTATGTCTTTTATACATTTTTATAATATATTTCATTTCTCAACATTTATATATATTTTAAAATTTATATCTTTTTATATATTAATTATAATTGAATTAATTAATTAATAGATTTAAAATATTGTGTAAATAAAATAATATAACATGCGATTAAATATATATTGTTTATTTATAGTTATCATCCGAGTAAAAGTAGTTGAAATTATTTATAGGTTACTTAAATATAATATGGAAATTTAAACCCACAAAATAGACACAAACAACCAAAATTAATTCTCCCAAAAAAAAATTAACAATGTGGCAAACCCTTCTTAAAAATATTTGCAAGAATATCTATTGTGAGGTCCCACTTTGCAGATAGTTTTTTTTGTGTTGAATTCTTGTAGTTATGAGAGATGTAACACTAGCAAAGGAGTTTATTTCTTGTAATCTTATTTTTATATTAATTATTTAATTAACATGTAAGAATATATGATTAAAAAGGTGAAGTCATTTATCCTATAACTTACAATATTGAGATTTGAGACAGTCTTTAAGTAAATGATGACTGATAAGTATCAGTAGTATACAAATTTATAAACTATAATGTATGTGTATTGGGTTGACCGACATTTAGAGTTGAATCTAAAGTCATGGTCATGCATGGTTGCTTCCACCATATTTCTTGCCAACTACCTCGTGTTTCTCTTAATCTAATGCCATCCACCCATGCATCTATCTACCAACCCAACAACAAAGAAAAGAACGGCCCTAGATTGCCACGTTGCCAAATCTTAACCGTTCATTAGTAAGTGATGATCAAACGGCGGTAATTAATATTCAACAAACCCACTTTTCTTTTATTCTACTTGTGCAACTTGTCTTTCCCCACCTACCAAACTCACATATCACACCAACACACATGCAATGCACAAGATTATTACAAAACATTACCTTTCAAAGTCTTTATATAAAGCTTAACCACTCTTCCCTCACATCTCAGGAAACTCATAACTCTTTAATTTCTTTGATAATCATTTGAGTTTCCATTCTCTTCAAATTCTTGCAACCAATTCTCAACAGAGAAACATTACTTACTTTTAGTATCAATTCAAATGGAAACAGTAGCAGCAGCCATAACAAAAAACAATGGTTACGAATCATTTTGCGTGACAAATGCTAAGAATAATAACATGAAAGTTAACAGCGCGGATCCTTTGAATTGGGGTGTTGCAGCGGAGGCAATGAAAGGGAGTCACTTGGATGAGGTGAAACGTATGGTGGAGGAGTACCGGAAGCCAGTGGTTCGTCTTGGTGGTGAGACGCTGACGATTTCTCAGGTGGCTGCCATTGCCCAACATGATCATGGTGTAAAGGTGGAGCTCTCAGAATCTGCTAGGGCTGGCGTAAAGGCGAGCAGTGACTGGGTGATGGAGAGTATGAACAAAGGCACAGACAGTTACGGTGTCACCACCGGCTTCGGCGCCACCTCTCACCGGCGAACCAAACAAGGTGGTGCTTTGCAGAAAGAACTTATTAGGTAATATATACTTTTTTTCTTTCTTTCTTAATTTGCATATATCTAGCTCATTATAGATAAATTATTCATGGATTTTATCATTAAAGTCAACTATTTTATAATTATTTAACCACACATAAAAATTCATTGCATGTATATAAATTAAATCCATTCAATATATATCTTTACAAAATTATAGATAAATTATTCATGGACTTTCATATGTTTTGTTAGAAGTACATTAGCTATTCGTAACTTTTTGTTGTTGTTTTGGTACAGCCAATTTGTAACTTTTAATTAGTTAATAAATATTAGTTTGTTTTTTTTTCAACGTAGTACTTAAAAATAAAAACAAGTGGTAGGGTTTTCTAACCACTACTGATAAATACATAAAGTAACGTTTTATTTTAAGGTGCAACTTGTTAAGTTACTTTTTTTTATTTTATTTTTTAGTTTATTGAATAAAAAATAAACTTGTTTATTAGTGTATGGGTAGCAAAAAATATATTATTAATGAAAAAAAAACTTACTCTACTTAATTCTTGTTTTTAGGTTTTTGAATGCTGGAATATTTGGAAATGGAACTGAGTCAAGCCATATACTTCCACACACAGCAACAAGAGCTGCTATGCTTGTGAGAATCAACACACTTCTCCAAGGTTATTCTGGAATTAGATTTGAAATCTTGGAAACTATAACCAAACTCATTAACAACAATGTCACTCCATGTTTACCACTTCGTGGTACAATCACAGCTTCTGGAGATTTAGTCCCTCTTTCTTACATTGCTGGTTTATTGACGGGAAGACCAAATTCAAAAGCTCATGGACCATCAGGAGAAATTCTTAATGCAAAAGAAGCTTTTCAGTCAGCTGGAATCGATGCTGAATTCTTTGAATTGCAACCAAAAGAAGGACTTGCACTTGTTAATGGAACTGCTGTTGGTTCTGGTTTAGCTTCTATTGTTTTATTTGAAGCTAACATATTAGCTGTGTTGTCTGAAGTGCTATCAGCTATTTTTTCTGAAGTTATGCAAGGGAAGCCTGAATTTACTGATCATTTGACACATAAGTTGAAGCACCATCCTGGTCAAATCGAGGCTGCTGCTATTATGGAACACATTTTGGATGGAAGTGCTTATGTCAAGGCTGATAAGAAGTTGCATGAGATGGATCCTCTCCAGAAGCCAAAACAAGATAGATATGCCCTTAGAACTTCACCACAATGGCTTGGTCCTCTTATTGAAGTCATTAGATTCTCTACTAAATCAATTGAGAGGGAGATTAACTCTGTGAATGATAACCCTTTGATTGATGTTTCAAGAAACAAGGCTCTGCATGGTGGGAACTTTCAAGGAACACCTATTGGTGTATCTATGGATAATACACGTTTGGCTCTTGCGTCAATTGGTAAACTCTTGTTTGCTCAATTCTCTGAACTAGTCAATGATTTTTACAACAACGGGTTGCCTTCAAATCTCTCAGCTAGTAGAAATCCCAGCTTGGATTATGGTTTCAAAGGATCGGAAATTGCCATGGCTTCTTATTGTTCTGAGTTACAATATCTTGCAAATCCGGTTACAACTCATGTCCAAAGTGCCGAGCAACACAACCAAGATGTGAACTCTTTGGGTTTGATTTCATCTAGGAAAACATATGAAGCCATTGAGATCCTTCAACTCATGTCTTCCACATTCTTGATTGCACTTTGCCAAGCAATTGACTTAAGACATTTGGAGGAGAATTTGAAAAACTCAGTTAAGAACATTGTAAGCCAAGTTGCTAAAAGGACCCTTACAACAGGTGTCAATGGAGAACTCCATCCTTCAAGGTTTTGTGAAAAGGACTTGTTGAGAGTGGTTGATAGGGAACATGTATTTGCCTATATTGATGATCCTTGTAGTGCTACATATCCATTGATGCAAAAATTGAGGCAGGTGTTAGTGGAACATGCATTAGTAAATGGTGAATATGAGAAGAATTTGAACACATCAATCTTTCAAAAGATTGCAACATTTGAGGATGAATTGAAGACCCTTTTGCCAAAAGAGGTAGAAAGTACTAGGGTTGCATATGAGAGTGGAAATCCAACAGTACCAAACAAGATCAATGGATGCAGATCATATCCACTTTATAGGTTCGTGAGACAAGAGTTGAGAACTGGTTTGCTAACAGGAGAAAATGTCATTTCACCAGGTGAGGAGTGTGATAAGTTGTTCACAGCTATGTGTCAAGGAAAGATCATTGATCCTCTTCTTGAATGTTTGGGAGAGTGGAACGGTGCTCCACTTCCAATTTGTTAATTTTATTAGTTTATTTTGAAAAAATTTCTTTGTATCTATATATCCATGTATTGAAATAATCATTAGGTTTGTCATGCTTTTAAGAAATTAATATGGAAATCTTCATTTCAATTTATTGGAATGTCAATGTGAAAACTTGTAATTTACTTTTATAATAGAACTTCATTTGTTTGACATATTTTTTAGTAAGACAATGCAATTATATGATGTATCTCATATTTCTGATGCCAATATTTTTTTTACAAACAAATAATTCGAGTAAACTAGAAAAAGTAGGGGTACTCAACCTATCATACAAACAACACATGTTACAAGTACACACCAACTTAAGCTATGATCAAGACCACATCAAGGTATATACAAAACCAGAATTTACTGTTTAATCTACCCAAAAGATAATTGTTTGTCCTTTTTTAAGAGAAATAAACAATTTGCAAAACATTACATTAACCAAACCAACAATGTCATTCATTCCATAATGTTAAAGATAGTTAGATGGAGGTTAACTTTAATCTTAATTAAGATGAAGAAAAGAAGATGCTTTTCATCATAAGTGAGCATGTCCAAATCCTTTTCTTTTAGCTGACTATTTGACACCATCAGTTGATGCCATATCTTTGACTTTGGGAGGACAGAGGAGGCACTTGCAAGCTTATTAAGGTTGGAAAGAATTAAACAATAAAAACTAAAATTATTGGTATAAACAATTAAACAATATAAACTAAAATTATTTTAGAATTTGAGTTTTTTTTTTAAATTTCTAGTTTAAGTGTTTATATATATATATATATATATATATATATATATATATATATATATATATATATATATATATATATATATATATATATATATATATATATATATATATATATATATATATATATATATATATATATATATATAAGTAATGATCAACTTATTCCAAGAGTAAGTATTTTTAACTTACTTCATAATTATAGTCTTTAAATTCGATTCAACCAAATGCTTAAATTAACAGTTATATTTATAACTATTCAATTGAATCTATTTTAAAGGCTACGATTTCCAAAAGTAAGTATTTTTAACTTATTTCATAATTATAGTTTTTAAATTCGATTCAATCAAATGCTTAAATTAACAGTTATACTTATAACTATTCAATTGAATCTATTTTAAAGGCTACGATTTGGAGTAAGATAAAAAAAATCTTTACTCTCTCTCTCTCTCTCTCTCTCTCTCTCTCTCTCTCTCTCTCTCTCTCTCTCTCTCTCTCTCTCTCTCTCTCTCTCTCTCTCTCTCTCTCTCTCTCTCTCTCTCTCTCTCTCTCTCTCTCTCTCTCTCTCTCTCTCTCTCTCTCTCTCTCTCTCTCTCTCTCTCTCTCTCTCTCTCTCTCTCTCTCTCTCTCTCTCTCTCTCTCTCTCTCTCTCTCTCTCTCTCTCTCTCTCTCTCTCTCTCTCTCTCTCTCTCTCTCTCTCACATTTATAAGTTTAAATAGTTTAAATTTATAGTTTAAGATTATCTTATTTATTCTTAAAAAATGTTTGAAATTATGGATTTTATTTATTTTATTTTATGAATTTAGTTTTTAGTTTATAGTTTTTTTTATAATAATTTATAGTTTTAATAGAAATTATTGTTATAAATAATTAAAACAATAAGAAAAAGGTAAAATATGGGGAAATATACTTTTTTCCGTACTAAACTAAGTGCCTTCTTGGGCCGACGCAAAATTAAAATAAGTAATTTCTTAAACAATTAAAAAAGGTGGCAAACGGAATTTTTGGAGGGGAAATGGTTTTTTTGGAACCAATATTAGCGTCGTTTTAAACCGCCGCTAACATAAAAAAAAATCTATAACTAAAAAAAGGAGGGAACAAAATTTGTGGAGAGAAATGAATTATTTTCGCACCAACGATAGCGTCACAAATAGTCGTTTCTACTATAAGAAAATAAAAATTATCTAAAATTAAAAAAAGGAGATAACAAAATTTATGGGTGGAAATGAATTATTTTTGCACCAACATTAGCATCGCAAATAGTCGTTGCTACTATAGAAAAATAAATAAATAAATAAATAAACAGTTGAATGAAATTACAAGAAATATTTTAAATAAAATTAATTATATCCAAATATAGTGTCAACTTCAATCGACGCTAATAATTAGGTGTGGCAACGGGGCAGGTCGATGATGATTTTTACCTCCACTAAATCCAAACCTGAATCCCCAAAAAGTCTATGTTCCCCAAACCCAAACGTGGATGGGGAATTAAAACATAAACTCATTCCAAATGGGTTCGGGTCGGGTTCAGATATCCCCACCCTGTCACCATCTATTTAGTAAAATCACTTTTTTTCAATAGAAATATTTATTTTTTCAAAATAAATTTAAATTACAAATAATAAAATTAAACAATCTCAAAAAATTTCATACATACATTTCAAATATTTTAAATAATTAATAAAAATCAATATATCAAAGCATTGACCATACATTTAATATTCCAAATTAATAAAACTAAATAATAATGTACATAATAAAATAAACGGGGAGGGTTTGGAGACTGGTTCAGGTGGATATTGGTATCCTATTATCCGACCCGTCCCCATAGTTTTTAATCGAGGAAAACCCAAACCCAGTCAAAGCGGGGTTTCTCCATCAACTTTGGGGCGGGTTCGGATGGGTACCCACAGGTATGTGTTTTGTTTCCATGCCAACTAATAATAATGGCCAATAAAAAAATTAAAACAAATGTTTTTAACCATTAGCGACGACTATTTGTGACATTATATCAACACTAGAAGCGTCGGAGTCGGGGCCGACGCTAAAAATTTACCACTAAAATGTGTTTTTCTTGTAGTGGGGTATGTTCTGCTATACATATCCCAACAAACAATATTCTCCTTACAATAAATTGTCTTAACAATGAGAGAACGGGTGATGACAACAGGGATACGAAATATATTGGACTGGATACTTGAAGCGTCTTGTCCTAATTGCTTAAGGAAGACATTTATCCAAAATTATTTTACAGGATTTGGATAAATGGGTTTGTATAGCATGTCAAAGTATTTTCTCCATTTTTGAGAGGAGACAACACTAGAGAGGTCAAAACCTTGACTCTTGAGCTCAGTAAAATCAACAAATTTCACATTAGGGATAATAATAGAACATTTTTCACCAATGTAGGAGTTAGAAGCCATAACTAGTTTTAGAGTTGAGAAGAAGGAAGGCAGACTAAGAAAATGGTTTTTGAGAAAACGCAAAAGATAATTAGAGTGAAAGGTGAAACATAGTTTATATGGGGAGGGAAAAGAAGTTAAAGAGATTAAAAAGGAGGTAGTGTAAAGAGATAAACATACAAGAGACTCAAATGTTACCAATAAAAGCCGTAGTAATAATGTTTCTAACAAGAAACACAACATAACACGCTTGTTAAAAGACATTATTACATAACATTGAAAATGAACAATAAAAACTAAAATATTTTGAAAAGACACTGCAAAAAAAATCAAACTTGTAAGAGAAAATAGTGATAAGTAGGCTTGAATGGTCAATAATATCTCTTTGGTTCTTGAGTTAGTCAAATCTAGGAGCAATCAAACTTGGGAAGATGTGCTTTGAGGACCAAAAGTTGTATTTCTCTCCATTGTCCATTAGAGAATAATAAATACAGTAGATTTTGCTTAATCCCAACGTTCTCTATATAAAAGAGACTTCGTTGCAGGAAGGATCATAATCCTTTTTTTTATCTAGCGTTTTTCCATTTCTCTCTAATTATGAGCAATTCATCAAAGAACGCTAAAAAGGGTTCTTCCAAAGAAATCGTCCATGCCATTAGGAAGCTTAAGAATGTTGAGGAGAATAACAAGGATAATATGCCCAGGAGTCGCTCCCGGGATTTTCATCCTAGTACAAACGCGAAAGTGGCGCGGAAAAGAAATAAAGTCGCTAGCCTGGCATTTTTATCCCAAGGAAAGGGAAAGGTAATGATGCACAAACCGAAGAGAAAGGAAATAACGAGGTCTTACAAACTAAAGAGATTGGGTTCGGGAGTCGATTATGAACTGGGAAGGTATTAGCATCCCAGATCGTCCGCTATAACCGATGGGATCCACACTTGCTTGAACTATTTTAAAGGGTGAGAAATAAATTGCTGCTAAAAAACTGCTATTAGAACTAGAAAGAAATGAGGAAAGGGAAAAATGTAGGAAAAATAAAAAGTGTGCTCGAATGGGCCCTACCCCACCGCCTATGTATCTAATGGAAAATGAGAATCAAAGTCGCCGTAGTTCCCCTAACTAGGGAGGAAAATTGTTTATGTTTTGTATGATTGAACTGCTTTTGCCTATGCTCAGGCGTTGCAGGCTCGTCTAGTACGAGTGCATTTACCGTCTTGCAAAGAGATATGTCGAAGCGAGTTCTTTCGATAAGAGTGAAGATGATGAGAAGAAAATTTATGAAGGAAAGACGTTTGTTGTTGGTTTGTAGATTTTAGAAGCTTTTATTGAATTTGGCATAGGAGAATGTATTCATGTCTTATTCACATGAGTGTGTACTTCTCACATCACTCCGAGATTGGGTGGATAAGAAGTACACCTAGGTATGGAGGAAATCCCCAAAATCAAGTTCCGAAGATTAAGGCCTAAACACATTTCCCTAATTTTGTTTTATTTAGTGTTTTTTGTATTTAGATGAAAAAGTGTTTTTTAAGTTTTTTTTGTGAAGCATCTTCATGGTAAGACTTATTCATCATTATATATACCCTACACCCCATTCCCATATGGAATGTGTGCAAGTATCTCATGGCAAAGTCCCTTGACACATGAGAAAACTTATTCTTTATTAGGGTGCTTTGAGTTGTTTTGAGATGAGAAAAGAAGACTCAAGTCGAGAAATGAAAAAACTAAGGGAAACTAAGACTCACCCTATGTTATTTTTTAATTGAGATCCTATGGTTAATGAGGTTTTCTAATCCTAAAGAGAAGAGAAAGAAGAAAATTCTAACTCACTTCAAGGATTGAAGATGAGATTAGAACTCAAAGGGATGAAAAGAAAGTGAAGTGTCGAGGAAGCATAAAATATTTATTGCAATCACAAGTTGAAAGCTTTAAAAGAGGAAAAAAGGAAGTAGAATGTAGGCGCACACCCACATTATTCACTTACCATTAACCCCTGAAAAGGTTAGTAAAATTAACGATTTATGAAATAAACAAATGATAAAAAAAGAAAACAATTAAGTACCAACATCTCCTAAAATTATTATGGTCTAAAATAGATTCAAACCAAAGCCTAAGGGTACCTAAAAGCTAAGAAAAACACAAAGTCAACAGCTACAACATCGCTTTAGCATACAATCAGCTATCAAATGAAAATGGCACACAAACAACCTATTACATCTACCAAACAACATGACAACAGGTGTAAAAAGGTGCAAAAACAATGCAATACAACATACAATTAACAACTATTGTGCAAAAATACAGCAGTGAAAAGTATGGCAGAATTACATCACTTTATCATTTAAATGCATGAGCAACAAATGCATGGATATGCATCACATAGCAACATCAAAGAATGTAACATGATTAGTATATACATGGACATGTGAATGCAAGCATTACAAAAGAGAAGTAGAATGTAGGCGCACACCAACATCAAAAAATGTATTTTCCACACATAGAAAAAATATGTGCATTTTCCAAAAGATGAAACTTTAATGCAAGCGAGCAATAAAATGAATATGCATTACAATGCACTCTAATCTGAAGCAAACATTGACAATGAAATTCAATCAAACAAGTAATCAAGCAATCAAGAACATGTGCAAACATACATGGATCATGCACTTTTATCAAGTAAGATGCAACATATTTAATTATACACGCAAGTGTCTGAGACATGCCTCGATCATGAAAATAGTGTAAAACAGAACTTTAAATCATCATTAACATGCTAACAATGAAGTTCAAACATGGTAACAACATTCACATTTCATCATGAGCACAAATTCACCATTATGCAAAAAACCGAAAGTAAACAAGCATACATGTCAAAAGATGTCGAAGCTACATGAACCTGCACCAAAACAGCTTCTACAGATTCCCTAAAATCATAACCTAATGGTCCATGATGATTAAAGATGGAATGACATGCTAACATACATTAAAATGCATACAAAATCTAAAATTTCTAAGTGTTAATCGGTTAATAAACGTGTTAACCGGTTAACACTGCTAAATTCTACAGAAAAACAAAAAAACGCATTGTGTTAATCGGTTAAGAGATGTGTTAGCCGATTAACACTGAATCAGAATAAAAAGTAAATGCAGAAAAAAGCACTTCCAACAACCAACTTATTTCAAGGGTTCCTAATACAGTTCCTATCAAGTAAGCACGAAATTAACACATAAATGCATCGATACAACACTAATCGGAACCAAAAACACATCAAGAAAACAAAACCTAACAATCTGATTAAACAACGCATCACAAATCAACAAAAAATGAAGAACGCATATGTCAATAAAATGAAAAATAATTTAAAACATAAGTGATTTTGATTTTCACCAACCTACAAATAGGAGTTTTGCTTTGGTAATCGTTGCTATGGAGAATCAACGCGTTATAGAAGAGAAAATCCACACCAAAAAAGTAGCAATTTCTTCAATAATCCATGATATCAATTTAATGATGGAGGTTTAGCTTCAAATTCTTCAAGTTTCAATGTAAAACTTGAAGAGTTTTGGAAGATGAAGCTTTGTGTGAGTTTTGGAAAATGGGAGAAAAAATGTGAGAAAATTGAGAGTGATGAGAGAAATTTGTGAAAAATGAATTGTTTTTCTTTGGTTTGGATTGAAAGGTGTTTATATACATGTTAGGTTTGAAGGGTGGTTTGAGTTAGGAGTGAGGCTTGGGTATTGGCTTGGGAATTAGGTTTGGGATTAACTTAGGAGTGAGTTAAAAGTTAGTTGGGAATATTCTTAGAATATTCCCTTAGCATATTCCCTTTGAATATGGTAGAACATTCTAGAAAGTTATTTTAGAAAGTGGTAGAATGAAGTGCAAGGTGAAGTGGAAAAGTAAGAAAAACCCTCCATGTTGAATTTTGAAATTTTTGCCAAATTCACGTGTTAACTGGTTAACGAATGTGTTAACCGGTTAACACAAGCCAAATTTGAACCGAATCGAAAAGAATTTATCCCACTTGCGAGATAAAGCGAACAAGACACACATTGAGTGAGCTTGAAAAGAAACTATCATAATTTGGATGATAACTCAAAGGTACAAAACAGGACTTGGACGGAATCAAAAAGCATTTATCCCACTTGAGAGATAAAGCGAACAAGACACATTGTGGGTGAGCTTGAAAAGAGACTATCATAACTTGGATGATAACTCAAAGATATGAAACCGGACTTGGAAAAAATCGAAAAACATTTATCCCAGTTGGAAGATAAAGCGAACAAGATACACCGTGAGTGAGCTTGAAAATAGACTATCATAACTTGGAAGATAACTCAAAGATACAAAACCGGACTTGGATGGAATCTAAAAGCATTTATACCACTTGGGAGATAAAGCAAACAAGAAACACCGTGAGTGAGCTTGAAAAAAGACTATCATAACTTGGATGATAACTCAAAGTTACAAAAGCGGACTTGGACGAAATCGAAAAACATTTATCCCTCTTAGGAGATAAATTGAACAAGACACACCGTGAGTGAGTTTGAAAAGAGGCTATCATAACTTGGATGAGAACTCAAAGATACAAAACCGGACTTGGACGGAATCGAAAAGCATTTATCCCACTTGGGAGATAAAGCGAACAAGACACACCGTGAGTGAGCTTGAAAAGAGACTATCATAACTTGGATGATAACTCAAAGATACAAAACCGGACTTGTATGAAATCTAAAAGCATTTATCCCACTTGGGAGATAAAGCAAACAAGACACACCGTGAGTGAGCTTGAAAAAAGACTATCATAACTTGGATGATAACTCAAAGTTACAAAAGCGGACTTGGACGGAATCGAAAAGCATTTATCCCTCTTGGGAGATAAATTGAACAAGACACACTGTGAGTGAGTTTGAAAAGAGGCTATCATAACTTGGATGATAACTCAAAGATACAAAACCGGACTTGGACGGAATCGAAAAGCATTTATCCCACTTGGGAGATAAAGCGAACAAGACACACCGTGAGTGAGCTTGAAAAGAGACTATTATAATTTGGATGATAACTCAAATATACGAAACCGTACTTGGACGAAATCGAAAAGCATTTATCCCACTTGGGAGATAAAGCGAACAAGACACACCGTGAGTGAGCCTGAAAAGAGACTATCATAACTAGGATGATAACTCGAAGATATGAAACCGGACTTGGACGAAATCGAAAAGCATTTATCCCACTTGGGAGATAAAGCGAACAAGACACACCGTGAATGAGTTTGAAAAGAGACTATCATAACTCGGATGATAACTCAAGAAAATAAAACCAGACTTGGATGGAATCGAAAAGCGTTTACCACACTTGGGTGATAAAGCGAACAAGACACACTTGTAATACCCTAAAATTTGCTCTCTTAATTTATTGCCAACCTCAAGTGGTTTATGCTTCGTCATTTTGCATGATCGTCCGAGCATCGCATTGCATTAAAAAAATAATAAATAATAATAATAAATCATGAGCATTTGCATGTGCATGAGGCATGCAATTGGGTAGGCTATCAGGTATTGGAGCTCAAGGGGAAGAAAATAACACTACAAAAAATAATCCAAGCCAATTCCATGAAACGCATCCAAAGAAAAGAGGAATTAAAATTTTAATTTTGTTAACCGGTTAACGCATTTGGTTAACCGGTTAACGGGTGCGAAAATGGAAAAAATATTTCAAAAAATTGGTTGCTTTTCACCATTACCTCCACCTTTTTTTCACATTTTGCATACTTCATCACACTCCCTTCACATTTCAATTTCACCTTGGAAATTCTACCATATTCTAAACTCTTCTAGGATATTCCAAGGAATATTCCAAGGAATATTCTAGAACTCCAACTATCCCTAACTAACTCCTACCTTAGCTCCATACCTAGCCTAATACTCAAGCATGCTCCCAACCTAGTTTCATGCCAAACCTACACATTATTTAAACCTTAATCATTCCAAAGCAAGAGAAAAAATCTCATTTTTCACCATTTTCATCTTCAATCTCTCATCTCTCTCAAATCCCCCACTTTTTCACCTTTCACCAAGAGCTTTTTCATAGAATTTCTTCAAATTCTTCATTGGAATTTGAAGAACTTGAAGCTAAACCTTCATCAATCATCCACATTGGAGCTTAATTGAAGAAGTGCTTCTATTTTTGGAGTGATTTTTGAGCATTGGAAGTGATTAATCAAGAAGCATCAAGAACGAATCGCATTTATTTTGCATTCGCGGATCTTTGGTCTTCTTCTTCGCTTGCACTCCAATTCACACCGCAACATTCACCGAAACAATCCTCCGCTTCGTAGATTGGTGATCTAAAACCACTTTTCGCTTTAACTTATTCTCTTCATCTCGCCGAAACGACATTCTTTGCATGTTTATCGTTTCGATTATGTTTTACCATTCAATTTCATTTTGATTGCGATTTTCACATTTTAATTGTTAGAAGCTAGATTTGTAGCTTAATCTAGGTCCTAATAGGTGTTAGAATACCTCCTTTAAGTAGAAAATTCGTGTTAACATGTTCATGTATGTGTTAGGGGTCCATAGAAGTGAGTTCATGACCATAAGTGCTTATTTCTCAACTTTTTTTACCTTCCTGTTCAGTGTTAACCGGTTAACGCATTTGGTTAACCGGTTAACACGTTAAAAAAAAGCCCTGGATTTGAAATTTTTTGGGCGTTAACCGGTTAACCTATAACGTCAACCGGTTAACGCTGTTGAAACTTGGAAAAATGCTTTGTTTCTTTGCATGTTTGCATTGCATTGTGTCTTGATCATTCATATAGTGATAGAGCATGATTTTAGGGAATTTTTAAGACCACTCTTGGTATCTCATTCCATCATTTCGAGTCGTTTTGACATGTTTCCGTTCCTTTTGCGTTTTGTGCTAATTTGTTCATTAGTGCATAAAGTGATTGATATCATATTGTTGCTATGTTCAATGCATCATTTGGCATGTAAAAGATTATGCTGCATTCTTTTTTTTCATCCCTTGCATGTTTCGTTAACTCGTACGCATCATTGCATCATATATTGTATGTTGCATTTCACATAATCATAAATATGTATGTGCTTGCATTTGGTTTGCATTTTGATTACATTTGTATATTAATTCAATTCTGATTTTTTGCATCAAGTTGCATGATTCATTGTGTTAATTTTTTATATGTGTTCATAATCTATATCCATGTGTTTATGTGCCATACTTGAAATGCATGCTTGTTGCATATTGATCATTTGGTGCATCCTTCCATAATCACTTGTTATTCATAGTCATGTTTTAAATAATCATGTTTATTGATCCATGTTCATGTTGCATTTATCCATGTTAATTGTGCATCTACTATTGGTTTTGTGCATAAAAAATGAAAAAATGACCAAATATGCCTTTTGCATTTCATAGCTTTTTTTTATGCAGTAGCTGTAAAATGTATGTTGATTGTTGCATTTCCATACTTTTTAATCCTGTTTTGCATGCTGATTGTGAGCTGTAAAAAGTTGTGTGCATTGTGTATTGCATTTCATTGCTGTTTGTGCATTTAGGGGCTGTAATAGGTTGCTGGATTTTGCTTTGCATTCTTTTTAGTACCCTTAGACTTAGGATTGAGTCTAGTTTAGGTCCTAGGCGCATTAGGATTTAATTGGTACTTTGTTTGCCTTATTATTTTAGATAATATGCAACACTAACCCTTGTTTTGTAGGGAGGTTAAGGTAAGTTCTTCACAACTTATTCCTTTTACTTTCTTCATGCATTTAATTTGCATTTTACACTACCTTTCATAATTGTGTTTGTTAGGTTTTCTCACAACTTCATGTTAATCCCTTTGCTAGAATCAACTTAACTTCGTTGAGAAGTAAGTTGTATTTTATTTGCCCTTTGTTTCTCTTTTCCTTTTCATTAGGATAGAAACCACACTAACCTAGGTTCTTCCATGCATGATAACACTAGGATCTTAGTCATCCCCTTAGACTTCTTGCCTTTGTTTCGCTTTGCTTTCTCTTTCTCATCTCATGAAGAAAAGTAAAAAACACCTAATAAAGGTTGACTTTCTCGTACGAAACGAGACTTTTCCGCTAGTTACTTATGCACGTCCTGTTTTGGGGCAAGGTGTAAGTCATCTACCACGGTGAATAAGTCTTAGTATGAGAAGGTTCACAAAAAATAAACAAAAAACACTTCTCTAAAAGACAAAACAACAAAGAAGAATTGTCTTTTCCTTCGGGAATTATTTTCTCACCTCACTCACTCTCAACGCGAACTTGCGACGACTTGTCTCATTTGCAAGACGGTAAACACACTCGTTCAAGGCGAGCCTGCAACACCTGAGCAAAGACATAAGCAGTTCCAGCGCATAAAAAACTCATAAATAGTTCCCGCCTTAGTTAGGTGAACTTTGTCGACTATGATCCTCATTTACCCGATGAGGTACGTAGGCAGCGGGGTAGGGCCCGTTCGAGCACATTCTTTATTTTCCCTACATTTTCCCCGTTATTTATTTTTGATCTCTTTTCCAGTTTCCTTTCTCATTCCCGTTCCAGTCAGCAGTTTTTGTTCAACAACAACTTTATTTCTCACCCATTGAAACAAACAAACAAGCGTGGATCTCGTCGGGTACGACAGACGGTCTGGGGTTCTAACACCTTCCCAGGTCGTAACCAACTCCCGAATCCAAATATTTGGTTCGCAGGACCGTGTCCTTTCCTTCTTCCTCAGGTTTGTGCATCATTACCTTTCCCATTTATCCGGGATAAAAATGTCCGGCTGGTGACTCTACCTTTTCCGCGCCACTTTCGCATTTGCACTAGGATGAAAATCCTGGGAGCGACAGATGGGGATCGAACCCAGAATCTATGGTTTCCCCTTTCTAGAGTCAATCCTAACGCATGTTTGTTTTTGTTTCCTTGGGTGTTTATGTGTGTGTTGATGTGTGTTTATTTAGTGTTTCATTTACAGTTTTTACTTTACAGCATTTATTTACTGCTTTCAGTATTTATTTCACATGCATCATATATATCGGACTGTGCTGCTTTCCATTTTTTCTGTGGGATGGGAGTTACTGTGAGATAAGCCAAACACCTGGCTTGAATGCACTATAGGATTAGCATGGACATACATTGTACTTCCATGGTATCTCACCATGATGAGTGGCGATGTGTTCCACACCCAGATTGCGACCGTCTTGGAACTATTCTGTGTGGGGGTTTGCCTCACTTCAGGGTACGACCTCGATAGTTATGTGCATCTGGTGACCGATCATTGAGGACCTTAGTGGAAACATCCCTCTCCAGTGATGACAGTGGCAGACCACATTTGTTGGAAAACCCACTCGCATCCGAGGGTCCACTGGGAACTTGCATAGGATGACCTGGTTCTCTCATAGGAATCTAGTTAAAGAAAATTGTTCGTATGACGATAGTACTGTATCCTTAAGGTTGAATGTACTATTGTTTCTCGATTCAGTGTTTGAAGCTGGGGACTTATGAGGGATGCTTGTTTCCTTGGACTCAATTGAGACCTCCCTGAGTAGTACATAATTCCAAACTGATTCCCTGATTTGGTCATGAGCCATCTCTCAGAGATGGTGAATGTATTATTGCTATTCGGCTTTGAGAGTCCATGATGTTGACCCGAGTAGCACCCCCGTGATATGGGAGGGGTTTACATGTTTCCAGGAACCCTGAAACTTCCAACATACCCATTTTTCTAGTATTGTTCAGTATTGTGATCTGGTTATTTGGTTCTGTGGTTCTGAGATCTGGGATTCTTATTCAGAAGAGTTGTTACTATGATTGTGACCCTGCACAGACACATGATTATATGCTTGACACATCACAGACACGTCACCAATCACATGTCTTGCATCGCATAAGCATCATGACATCATTAATCATTGTGTTCTTTTCCATTCTCATGGTTCATACTTCTCCCGATTCTGGGTCATTACTACGGTAGAATGGAAGATGCCCAAAAAAGAATTGTGCACTACAAATTCTTCGACACAAAAGTGGATATGATCAACCAGATGGTGTCTCTCATTACCCCGGGTCAGCTGGGATACTTCAAGGGGAAATATGGTGATATTCTGGATTTAGTGTTCAATCTGGACAGTTCTCAAAGGATCGCTATTCATACTTTATTATAGTAGTATGACCTATTACTTAGGTGCTTCCCCTTTCACGACTTCCAGTTAGGCCCTCTCCTGGAAGAGTATGCTGAGATTCTAGGAGTGCCAGTTCAAGATCAGATTCCCTTCAACTCAGAAATGACCAGACCAACTCATTCTGACATCGCCAAAGCTCTTAATTTGAGCTCATCTGAAGTGACTAACAATATGACTACTACCAAATTTGGAGTGCTTGGTTTCTCTCTAGAGTTCCTGGTTATAAGAGCTAGAGAGCTTGCTACGACAAATCAGTGGGATTCAGTTTGCGTCATCCTAGCATTATCCATATACGAGATCATCCTGTTTGTTGATGTGGACAAGTTCGTGGATATTAACGCTATTCATCTCTTTGTGCTGAAGAATCTGGTACCCACTCTCCTGGGTGACCTCTATTATTCAATGCATTACAAGAACGAGAAAAGGCGGGGTGGCTTGGTCAAGTGTTGTGCCCCTCTCTTCTACAGATGGTTCATGAGGCATATCTCCGTTACTGAAGCTTTCACGAATCCTAAGGTGGTTTAGGCGCAAAAGCTTAGTGCATTGTACCTCAGGAACATCAGATGGTTTACTTTGAGGATGAAAGGGAAGGACCAAATCTCCAGCTGCGGAGGGTATCCCAATGTTCCACTCTTAGGTGTAGTTGGGGGGCATCAATTACAACCTTATCCTTCTGAGAAGACAATTGGGACATGCACTCAAGGTCATTCCCAAAGAATCGGAGCTGGTTCAAACTCTCTATTTTCCTATGAAGGATAATCTCCCCTTGGTTCGAGAAGCTAAGGGTGCTTGGAAATTCATCAAGAGGAAGGGTATAGAGCGCTTGGGTAAAATTAACAACCAAATGTTCCCCGAGTTCGAGGCATGGATAAGGGAGAAAGCCCAAGTATCTCTAATCCCTTTCTCTGCACCAGCTCCACCTCCTACAACTGTGCCTTTGGAAGACTACCGGAAGTTAGAAGCTTTTGTCAAACAGCTTAGAGCAGAAAATCAAGAGGCTGATGATTCCTGTCAGAAGCTAAAGATTCAGAACCATAAGCTAGAAGAGAGAGCTTATCAAGCCGAAGACTTGGTCAGACTCAAGCAGCAAGACTTCGAAGAACAAGAGCTCTACTTCAGGAAGAGAGGTTTGACTAAAATCCACAGGGCGAGTCAGTGCCAAAAGGATAAGAAAGCCTTGGATGAAGCTAACGAAGCAGTGACCCTTTGATAAGAGAAGTGGGAAAACTGTAACGCCCCGAAATCTAAATTTAATTATTTAGTCATTTATTTAATTAATTTAGAAAATTTGGAGAGTTTGGGTTAATTAGAGAATTTTGGAGAAAAAGAGCATTTTTATATAATAAGGATAAATAGTGTTTTATTATACTATTTTATTATTATTATTAAAAGTATATTAAAGAAAAGGGTAAGGTGGTCCTTTTGTGAAATATATGAGGGTAAAAAGGGAAAAGACTCAACTGGAATGTGTTTTGGTAAAAAGGAATACACTATCAGTTTTCTCATTTGGTTTTTCTATCGTGTTTGGTGAAGTGCTCTGAAGAAAGAGGAAGCTCAGAGTCAGGAGGTTGTGGAGAACCCCAGAGAAGAGTGTAAAGCGGCAAAATTCTCTAAGGTATGGGGAGTTTTTATAATCTATGATAAATGTGTAGGAATTGGAATATGAATGGATTAGGATGGTATGAGTTTTAGGAGTTTTAGGAGTTTTTGGGGTTTTGAGTTAGGTTGAGTTTATGAGAAAGTCTTGATGAATTAGAGTGATTATAATGAGTTATAATCATATAATTGTTGGTATAATTATTATCTTGATGTTGTTGATGTTTGATTGATGTTTTGAATGGTTTTTGAGTGTTTTGATGTGAAACCCGTAATGGGATTTGGGGGGGTTTTGGTGTTGGAGCAGCCTGTAATTTGTATAGCAGAGAACTGCTGGAAAACGTGCGTTAACCGGTTAACGCTATGGGTTAACCGGTTAACCATTGTAATTTTTGGAAAAATTCTAGAATTTCGTAGGCGTTAACCGGTGAACGCTATGGGTTAACCGGTTAACACTGTTTGAGAAGAAAATTTTAATTATTTAAAAATTCATAACTTTCAAACCGTAAGTCCGATTCGCATTCCGTTTGAAGCGTCGGAAATAGCATAAACTGAACTTTATTTTGATGAATAAAAACGAGAAAAATGCAATAGTTTTTGATAAATGAAATTGTGAAATAACCTTATAATTACCTCATAATTTACCGGGTACGGGTTAATTCTTGATGTGTTAGAGTGGTTATAGAACCAGCGTTCTGGGTGTAATGTCATGATGATATATATGATTGTTTGGTGATTGGTTTGCTGATGTGAAATGAATGATGCGAATTATTTTGATGAATTTTACGATGTAGCGCATCATTGCATTTCATAACATTCACGATGGGGCTTCGGCCTATTTATTTGCTTTAATCCCATTGTGTGGATTGAAGTGTCTCGATGATTTACGATGTGCTCCTTTGTGGAGGGTTGATGGTCATGTATCCATCTCACGATGAAAATGGTACCACATGCATATTGCATATCAGGATGTTAGAATTGCATATTCTGGATGAATTTCATGACTGTGTTGGTGTTGCTTGATTTCATGATCGTGTTGTGGTTGTTGCTCAATTTTATAGTTGGTGATGTCATGATATGTTGTACTAATTTATTTATGATTCTATATTCTGGCACGTTTATGATATATTATGATTACTCACCCCGCCTGCTTGGAAATGTTGCCTCCTTCGTGGGTAACTTGCAGATGTCGAAGAATAGTCCTGCAGTGCAATAGGAGTAATTCATGAGTCTCGGAGCGTGCTTTAGTGTTCCTTAGAAGTGGTTCTGGTGTATGTGTCCTGCTCTGTGTCATGTAACACTGGGATGGGTTTTACTCTGTTAAACTGTTTGCAGTTATGTTGTTATTTGGATAAATGTTTTCTATTTTATGATGTTAAATTCAGGATGGTGAAAATTATGTTTATGAAGTTTTGAATTATGAAGTTACATTCTACTGCGAAATGATTTATGATATTCTTGATGTTGATTAACCCCTGTTACGGGACAAGACACTGTTTGTGTTGAATTATGATGATATGTGATACCCTTTTTAGATGATTACTCTGATATTATTTAAATATTATGTTTTGGTGTAGAAGGGTGTTACATTAGTGGTATCAGAGCAGGTCGGTTTGTCCGGCCAAGTCTTGTTGTTGTCAGTCAGTTGTCAAGTCATTATTTACTTAACGATTATTCTCTTCTGATGTGGTAAGTGTTGTGCAGAATGGCTGGAAACAACACGCGTGCTCTTGCTTATGCTATTGCAGCTCTTGCTCAGACTGCTGCTCGAAACAATGCGCATGATGAGTTTCGTGCATTGGAGAAATTCCAGAGGAATAATCCACATGTGTTTGAAGGAACTCATGACCCGTCGAGCGCACAGAAGTGGCTCAAGGCAATTGAGAAGATTTTCAGAGTAATGGCGTGTGCTGACGCGTAGAAAGTTCAATTCGGAACTCATATGTTGTCTGAGGAAGCTGAAGACTGGTGGGATAATACTCGTCAGCGTCTCGAGGATGAGGTTGTTGTGGTGACTTGGGATGTGTTTAAGGAGGAGTTCCTTAAGAAGTATTTTCCGGAAGATGCTCGTGGTAAGTTGGAGGTAGAATTCCTTGAACTAAAGCAAGAAACCATGACAGTGGCAGAGTATGCTGCCAAATTTGAAAGGCTGGTGAAGTTTTGTCCTCACTACAACAGGGCAAATGCTAAAATTTCCAAGTGCCTTAAGTTTGAGAATGGGCTGAGACCTGAAATTAAGCAGGGAATTGGATGCCAACAAATTCGCAAGTATGCAGAGTTGGTCGATAAGAGTCGTATTTATGATGAGGACAGCCGAGCTCGGTCAGCTCACTATAAACAGCTCAGCGAGAAGAAAGACAAGAGTCAGTATAGAGGGAAACCTTATGTGACTACTGGTGATAAAGGGAAACAGACGGCATCTGATGAGAAGAAGCAAAGTAGGGGAGCTGCTAATGTACCTGTTAAGTGTTACAAGTGTGGAGAGGCAGGTCATAAGGCCGATGTGTGTACCACCAGAGTTATGAAATGTTACCGTTGTGGCAAGCTTGGGCATAAGATGAGTGATTGTCCTAATGAGAGCCCAACCTGTTACAATTGTGGTGAACAGGGGCATATCAGCGCCCAATGCCAGAAACCAAAGAAGAATGCTGCTACTGCTCAGAATGCTGGAAGGGTTTTTGCATTAGCTGGTTCGGAAGCTCCAAAGAAGGACAACTTGATCAGAGGTACCTGTTTTATTAATAATATTGAGTTGATTTCTATTATTGACACTGGAGCTACACATTCATTTATTTCTCTTGAGTGTGCTAATAGATTGGGTTTAGAGTTGTCTAATATGAACGGTAATATGATAATAGAGACTTCTGCTAATGGTTTTGTGACTACCATGCTTGTTTGTTTGAAGTGTCCTTTGTCAATTTTTGAGAAGAATTTTGTGATGGATTTGGTGTGCCTACCATTACACCAAATCGATGTTATCTTTGGTATGAACTGGTTGGAATTCAATTATGTTCATATTAACTGTTATAGTAAGACAGTGAAGTTCCCTGAAGTGAGCGGGAATTGTGAGTTTATGTTTTTATCTGCTAAGCAAGTGGATGAACTTGTATTGGATGAAGCTTTGATGTTTGCAGTGTATGCATCATTGCAAGTTGATGATAAGACTGTCAGTGCAGAGTTTCCTGTGGTTTGTGAATTTCAAGATGTGTTTCCTAGTGATATAAGTGAATTACCACCGGAACGTGAAATTGATTTTTCTGTGGACTTAGTACCGGGTACGAGTCCTATCTCGATGGCTCCTTATAGAATGTCGGCTTCAGAGTTGAATGAGTTGAAGAAACAATTAGAAGAATTGTTAGAGAAGAGGTTCATTAGACCCAGTGTTTCTCCTTGGGGTGCTCCGGTGTTTCTCGTTAAGAAGAAGGATGGTAGTATGAGATTGTGTGTCGATTACCGGCAGTTGAATAAAGTGACTATCAAGAATAAGTACCCACTTCCGAGGATCGATGATTTGATGGATCAGCTAGTAGGTGCTTGTGTCTTTAGTAAAATTGATCTGAGGTCTGGTTATCATCAAATTCGAGTTAAAGCTGATGATATTCCGAAGACAGCTTTCAGGACGAGATATGGGCATTACGAGTATACGGTGATGCCATTTGGGGTTTCTAATGCGCCTGGTGTGTTTATGGAATATATGAATAGGATCTTTCATGAGTATCTTGATAAGTTCGTGGTGGTTTTCATAGATGATATCTTGGTATATTCTAAATCAGAAGAGGAACATGCCGAGCATTTGAGGGTTGTGTTGCAAGTGTTGAATGAAAAGAAATTGTTTGCTAAATTATCTAAGTGTGAGTTCTGGTTAAAGGAAGTGAGTTTCCTCGGCCATGTAATTTCAAGTGGTGGAATTTCGGTGGATCCTTCAAAGATTGATGTAGTATTGCAGTGGGAGACTCTGAAGTCAGCTACATAAATTCGTAGTTTTCTTGGGTTGGCTGGTTACTATCGTAAGTTCATTGAAGGTTTTTCTAAGATAGCTTTACCGTTGACGCAATTGACTAGGAAGGGTCAAGCGTATGTGTGGGATGTTGCTTGTGAAGAGAGTTTCATAGAACTGAAGAAAAGATTAACGACCGCGCCAGTGTTGGTCTTACCGAATCCAGATGAGTCCTTTGTAGTTTATTGTGATGCTTCCAAGATGGGTCTTGGTGGAGTTTTGATGCAGGATAATAAGGTGGTCGCTTATGCTTCTAGACAATTAAGAGTTCATGAGAGGAACTATCCTACTCACGACTTAGAGTTAGCAGCTGTGGTGTTTGTGCTTAAGATTTGGAGGCACTACTTGTTTGGTTCGAAATTTGAGGTATTCAGTGATCACAAAAGTTTAAGGTACTTGTTTGATCAGAAAGAGTTAAATATGAGGCAGAGGTGATGGCTTGAATTATTGAAAGATTTTGATTTTGATTTGAATTACCATCCGGGTAAGGCAAATGTTGTGGCTGATGCTTTGAGTAGGAAGTCGTTGCATATTTCGATGCTTATGGTGAAAGAATTGGAAATGATCTAGCAATTCAGAGACATGAGCTTGTTGTGTGAAACTACTACTGATAGTGTGAAATTGGGAATGTTAAAGCTAACCAGTGAGATTTTGGAAGAGATTCGTAAGGGTCAGAAATCTGATTTGAAATTAGTTGATCAATTGATGTTGGTTGATCAAGGTAATGCAGGTGACTTTCGAGTTGATGAAGATGGAGTTTTGAGATTCCGAGATAGAGTATGTGTTCCGGATATTATAGGAATTAAAAAGAGTATTTTAGAAGAGGGGCATAAGAGTCGACTGAGTATTCATCCTGGTGCTACGAAGATGTATCAGGATTTATGCAGGTTGTTTTGGTGACCGGGTATGAAAAGAGACATTGCTGAATTTGTATATGCTTGTTTGATATGTCAGAAGCCAAGATAGAACATCAGAGACCTTCAGGTATGATGCAACCGTTGAATGTTCCTGATTAGAAATGGGATAGTATTTCCATGGATTTCATGACTAGGTTACCTAAGACTGCTAGAGGTAATGATTCAATTTGGGTAATTATTGACCGGTTAACTAAGTCGGCACACTTCTTGCTGATGAAGATTAACCATTCCATGCAAAGGTTAGCTGAGATTTATATTGAGGAAATTGTGAAGTTGCATGGTGTACCTTCAAGTATTGTATCGGATAGAGATCCGCGGTTTACGTCGAGGTTTTGGAAGAGTTTGCAGGATGCCTTGGGTACTAAGTTAAGGATGAGTTCTGCTTATCACCCGCAAACGGATGGCCAGACAGAAAGAACAATCCAATCTTTAGAAGATTTGCTGAGAGCTTGTGTATTAGATCAAGGAAGGTCTTGGGATGGTCATTTTTCGTTGGTCGAGTTTACGTATAATAACAGTTTTCATGCTAGTATCGGGATGGCTCCATATGAGGCGTTGTATGGTAGATGTTGTCGTACACCAATATGTTTGTATGAGTCAGGAGAGAGTTTAGTACTTGGACCAGAGATTGTCCAAGAAACAACTGAAAAGATAAAAATGATTCAGGAAATGATGAAAACGTCGCAGAGTCGTCAAAAGAGTTATCACGATAAGAGAAGGAAAGCACTTGAGTTCCAAGGGGGAGATCACGTGTTCTTAAGAGTTACTCCTATGACTGGTGTGGGAAGAGCTTTGAAGTCTAGAAAGCTCACTCCACGTTTTGTCGGTCCATATCAGATTATGCAAAGGATAGGGGAAGTGGCCTATCGAGTGGCTTTACCTCCCTCTCTTGCGAATTTACATGATGTATTCCATGTATCGCAGTTAAGGAAGTACATTTCGGACCCGTCACATGTAATTCAGATAGATGATGTTCAGGTGAGGGATAATCTGACGATTGAAGCTTTACCAGTGAGGGTTGATGGTAGGGAATTGAAGCAACTTCGAGGCAAGGAAATTGCTTTAGTGAAGGTATTGTGGGGAGGACCAGCTGGAGAAAGTTGGACTTGGAAGCGGGAAGATCAGATGAGGAAGTCGTATCCGACTCTATTTACTTCAGGTAATTTTCGAGGACGAAAATTCTTTAAGTAGGGGAGAGTTGTAACGCCCCGAAATCTAAATTTAATTATTTAGTCATTTATTTAATTAATTTAGAAAATTTGGAGAGTTTGGGTTAATTAGAGAATTTTGGAGAAAGAGGGCATTTTTATATAATAAGGATAAATAGTGTTTTATTATACTATTTTATTACTATTATTAAAAGTATATTAAAGAAAAGGGTAAGGTGGTCCTTTTGTGAAATATATGAGGGTAAAGAGGGAAAAGACTCAACTGGAATGTGTTTTGGTAAAAAGGAATACACGATCAGTTTTCTCATTTGGTTTTTCTATCGTGTTTGGTGAAGTGCTCTGAAGAAAGAGGAAGCTCAGAGTCAGGAGGTTGTGGAGAACCCCAGAGAAGAGTGTAAAGTGGCAAAATTCTCTAAGGTATGGGGAGTTTTTATAATCTATGATAAATGTGTAGGAATTGGAATATGAATGGATTAGGATGGTATGAGTTTTAGGAGTTTTTGGGGTTTTGAGTTAGGTTGATTTTATGAGAAAGTATTGATGAATTAGAGTGATTAGAATGAGTTATAATCATATAATTGTTGGTATAATTGTTATCTTGATGTTGTTGATGTTTGATTGATGTTTTGAATGGTTTTTGAGTGTTTTGATGTGAAACCCGTAATGGGATTTGGGGGGTTTTTTGGTGTTGGAGCAGCCTGCAATTTGTATAGCAGAGAACTGCTGGAAAACGTGCGTTAACCGGTTAACGCTATGGGTTAACCATTGTAATTTTTGGAAAAATTCTGGAATTTCGTAGGCGTTAACCGGTTAACGCTATGGGTTAACCGGTTAACACTGTTTGAGAAGAAAAATTTAATTCTTTAAAAATTCATAACTTTCAAACCGTAAGTCCGATTCGCATTTCGTTTGAAGTGTCGGAAAGAGCATAAACTGAACTTTATTTTGATGAATAAAAACGATAAAAATGCAATAGTTTTTGATAAATGAAATTGTGAAATAACCTTATAATTACCTCATAATTTACCAGGTACGGGTTAATTCTTGATGTGTCAGAGTGGTTATAGAACCAACGTTCTGGATGTAATGTCATGATGATATATATGATTGTTTGGTGATTGGTTTGCTGATGTGAAATGAATGATGCGAATTATTTTGATGAATTTCACGATGTAGCGCATCATTGCATTTTATAACATTCACGATGGGGCTTCGGCCTATTTATTTGCTTCAATCCCATTGTGTGGATTGAAATGTCTCGATGATTTACGATGTGCTCCTTTGTGGAGGGTTGATGGTCATGTATCCATCTCACGATGAAAATGGTACCACATGCATATTGCATATCAGGATGTTAGAATTGCATATTCTGGATGAATTTAATGATTGTGTTGGTGTTGCTTGATTTCATGATCGTGTTGTGGTTGTTGCTCAATTTTATAATTGATGATGTCATGATATGTTGTACTAATTTATTTATGATTCTATATTCTGGCACGTTTATGATATATTATGATTACTCACCCTGCCTGCTTGGAAATGTTGCCTCCTTCGTGGGTAACTTGCAGATGTCGAAGAATAGTCCTGCAGTGCAATAGGAGTAATTCATGAGTCTCGGAGCATGATTTAGTGTTCCTTAGAAGTGGTTCTGGTGTATGTGTCCTGCTCTGTGTCATGTAACACTGGGATGGGTTTCACTCTGTTAAACTGTTTGCAGTTATGTTGTTATTTGGATAAATGTTTTCTATTTTATGATGTTAAATTCAGGATGGTGAAAATTATGTTTATGAAGTTTTGAATTATGAAGTTACATTCCGCTGCGAAATGATTTATGATATTCTTGATGTTGATTAACCCTTGTTACAGGACAGGACACTGTTTGTGTTGAATTATGATGATATGTGATACCCTTTTTAGATGATTACTCTGATATTATTTAAATATTATGTTTTGGGGTAGAAGGGTGTTACAAAAACCATATGAGAGAACAGAAAAAGGCAGAGATAGAGTACAAGCTAAAGATCAAAGGCCTTCAAGAGACTCTGAATGAGCAAGGAGAGCTGCTCTAGAAAGCCCACCAGCAACGAAGAGACCATTTTCAGCAGATGGCTAATATCCATAAGGAATTAGAAGAGTTGAAGCTTCGGGCTGACATCAAGAAGATCAAGACTGAACCAATTCCTAGCAAAGAAAAGGAGGAAGTATTCCTACAACAGATCAACGAGCTGCACGTTTCCTTTGACCTGCGGGACATTATCATCCTGAAGCTCACCCAGGAGCTGAGTCATCCGGACATTGCCCAGTTATTTCAAGCAGTCAAGCGGCTTAGCTGGAGGTTGCAAGACATGGAGCTTCATAGGGCTTAGTTTCATACTCTTGTATTTGGATTACCCACATGCTTGTTGTGGGTCTACTCTTTGATATATGAATTGGCACCCTTTGGGGAAGTTTTTACGTTCAGATCCCAGTTTATGATATGTATGATTTAGTTTGAATCTTTGTTGTTATCTCTTACACTGACACATGGTATTAAGCACCAGTTCACCACGACTATCATCTTATCTGAGCATCAGGCATGATTTTCTTCCCTAAATCTGAAAGGGTTATCTGAATTCTAGAATATTGGAATGGGAACGTAAAAAAACCCTTGAGAATGAAAATGAACACAACATTGCATGCATATCATTTGCATTTTTTCTTTTGCAGGTTTTCCAGGGTTCTTAATTTATGTTCATTTTTAGGAAAGATTGCGAGAGCCACCAAGGCTCGTCTTCTTAGGCAAGACTTACCGCCACACTGGTACGCTACCCGTTGAAATCAGAGGAATTTCATGGATACAGTGCAGACAGAACTGAACGAGCTTCGCACCCGAATGGGGGAGTTTATGATGATGATGCAGGGTATAGCCCTGGGGCAGCAGGAGATGAGGGTTGCTATGCAAAGGCTCAACCCTCCGCAGACAGATCCACCAGTGGTTACCTTGGACGCCCAAGGCAATCCAATCAACGACACTGTCATCCCACTTGTGGTAAACAGACCACCAACTCCAGAGGATGCTGGCCCGACACCTGTCTGTCGCTCCCACCAAATGAGGCTGGGCCAAGAGGGGTACAGACGCGAACGGTCGGCGAAAAGAGGTGAGGACACACAAGGGTGAACTCAGAAAGAAAAGAGTCGCCAGCTAGGCATTTTTATCCCGAAGGAAAGGTAATGCTGCATAGACCTGAGAAAATATGGATAAGACGGTTGCAAACCAGAGAGACTGAGAAAGGGGGTTGGTTACAACCTGGGAAGGTATTAGCACCCAGATTGTCCGTCGTACTCGACGGGATCCACGCTTAAAAGATTTGTGTTTTAAAGGGGTAGTGTCAGTGCAATCTGTGCATCAAAGCTGGAAAGAATGCAAGTGTCAGTGCTAAAAGAAAAGGTGAAGTGTATAAGAGAAGTGTCAGTGTGAGAACAAGAATGAGATGCTCAAGACTATGAGGCTTAAAGAATGATGCTAGAAGGAAGGGGAATATACAGAGACTTTTGTTCGATAACTGTTAAGTTATGCCTATGTATCCTCTCGTGCAATGAGGAAGTTAGAACACCGTAGTTCGACTCAAAGAGACTGAAGGATGAATTGACTTGTGAATTGCTTGCTTGTCTATGCTCAAGTGTATGACCTGTCTGGCTCAGGTGCAAACTGTCTTGCATTAGACAGAAGAAGCGAGTTCTCGTTTGTGAGTGAATGAGGTGAGAAAAGAATCCCGGAGGAGACGATTATTGTTTGTTTTTGTGTTTTCAGTCTTTTATTGCTTTTGAAAGTTTGTCATAAGAAAATGAGCTTAAGCCTAAACCAAGGGGTTAGTAAACTCATCCCATCCTCCCTCTGATTAGGGGTAATGAGAATACCTTAAGTGTGAAGTCAGCATCTCACACTTAATCACCATGATGTAAGAGGTAGGAGGTGAAGGCAAATCCACCTCCCAAACAAACTTACCATTAACCTGAAAAGTTAGTACAAGATGCATAAGGGAAGACATGAGATGAAACAATGCATATGGATGGGCAAAGGCCAAAGTAAGAATCATACACATGATGCAAATTATGTAAAGGGATGATTCAAACACATGTCAAGAGTTGTGGATGATCATGCAAGGATGAGGATGCAAATGAAGCATGCTTTGAACCATGAAAGTTCAAGAAAGTTTATGAAATGATATGAATTCATAACATGGTAAATGAAAGATGCAATGATCAAACATGATTTCAATATGTCCTAAGATGTCTTATATGTCATGAGGATGCACAAAATGTCATGGCAAGTTCATGTATGCAAGCAAATGAAAGAAGGATGCAAAGGAAGGCAAGAATTAGGGTTTATGAACAACATGCAACACAAAATCAAAAATCAGAAGCAAATGACATGATAAAAAATTGAAAATGCAATCAAGGATACCCTAAACCTATACAAGTTCACTGCCCAAAGGAGTGGATCTAACTCTTAACCTAGTGAAAGTTATGAATTACCTAAGATTACTAGGGTTTTGGGGTGCCTCACAAAGAAAAATACCAAACAAATTGAAAATGCAATATCAAATCAAACCAATTTTATCCTATAAAATACATGCTATGGGGGATACAATGCAAGAATAACCATCATCAAACTCTCAAGGGTTAGGCAGAATGGATTTTTCAAAGTTTGAACCAAAATAATGCCTTAAAATGAATTTAATTCCAATGAAAATGATCAAAAGGCATCAAGGACCAAAAAGAAATTTGTTTTGTGAGTTGGATAATGTTTCTAAATGTTTTAAAATGCAATGTGAATTTTTTTGTGATTTTTAAATACCTAAATGTATTTTTAATTAATTAATTTCTATTAACTAATTAAAAATAAACATTTAAATGATTTAAAAATAATTTTTAATGCAAAAAATAAAAATAAAAATATTTTTGGGTTCTGAAAATTAATGAAATGCTTGACAAAAAAATTCAGAATTTTTTAACATGTTTTGCTATTTTTTAAAATTCATGCAAATAAAATACAAACAAAATGAATTAAAATTGGTTAACAGAAGAATGAATCGATTCATGCTTGGATGAATCAATTCATAATGATCAATTTTGAGAAAACAGAATTAGTTAAACAGCATGAATCGATTCATCAAAGGATGAATCGATTCATTTTGCGAAATCCAGGAACCACTCAACAGAATGAATCGATTCATGCTAGAATGAATCGATTCATTATGCTGTTTTTTCCAAAAATTCATAATCAAACTCATTCCCTAGGCTGTTTTAAGTGCTCTAACTCTCCATATTTCATCCTCTACCCACCCCAAACATGAGTCAATCACAAGATCACATTTACAATGCATCAACAACAAGATTTGAGCAAAATCAAGAAAACTGCAAAAACTTCAGAACATGCATACACACTCATTTCTCAACCATTTTCAGTGTTTCAAAGCTTAACATGATCAGTGAAACAAACTCTATCATCCTATAACAAGAGATTGCATTTCTAAAAAAAATGTTCTTGATGATACCTGAACTGGATCTTTGAACTTTAGAGCTTTTGGCCAGTCCTTTGCTTCAAACAAGTTCCAATGATCCTCCTGATGATGGGATGAAGCTTAGAAAACTTTTGAGAATGGCTGGTTATGGCTGTTTTGCTCTGGTGTAGCAGAAATAGAGGTCTTGGTGTGTGATGTTTCAAGCTGTTTCAGGGGGTGGTTTTTGTTCTAAGGGTGATTTGTGACTTGTTGGTGAAAGAAAAAGTGAAGTTTGATGGCTGTGTGTGGAGATTTTTTCAGAGAAGAAGTTTGGGACAGATCTTGTGCAAGTTTGATTGTGTGTTGTTTCAATGCCAAATGAGCTGCTATATCACTCCCATAAAGTTTGAGTAGGCTGTGGAGCAGGTTAGTAGAGGCTGCTGGTCACTATTCCAAAAGCATGGGAGAAAATGCAAAAAGTCAAGGTTTGGTGTACTTGAGGGGTGGGCCATGGCAGAGAAGATTTCTGTGTTTGGATTGCCTCAGCTGAGTTCAAGGATGGCTCTTGGATCAGTTGATGTGAGCTGGAAGGGATGAAGGGTGAGATCTCACATGTTTTGCAATTTTGCAACTTGTTACACTTTGTGATTTTTGGCCATGGACATGTGACATCTCTTGGGAAATATGCAGCAAAATGCACCATACAATGTTGCTATGATACTTTGATAATGATTAGAGACCAAACAAAACCAAAAGAAACCTTCTTGCAAAATTTCCCTCTTTGTGATTTTCATAAAAAATGGTTTATGATACTTGGATATCAAGGCATGAAAATGAGAAATTTCTTGGGCCAATCTGAATTTTAGGCATTGCATTGTGTTTGTATGAAGATTAGAAGTCACTTTGAAGTCATCTTTGGCCTTGGCATGAGGTTTTGCAACTTTTCCCTTTTGTGCAAAAGTGAAAATTCAATGATTTTTCCCAACTTTGCAAAGCCATAACTTTTGATCCAAAATGAATTAGAAAGAGTTCTTGTACTTTTTGAAAAGGGAATGATCCAATCTACAACTTTCATGACCAAGGTTTTCTCATTTGAAGCATTTTTGAATCAATAAGAGGAGGTTGAAAAACTTTCCCAAAATAGCAAGTTTTCATTACAAGTCACTTTCCCAAAATGGCAACTTTGCAAATGGCTTGAAATTCTTCAATTTTGTGAACTCCTAACATCTTATATGATCAAATAAAGACCATACACATCCAAAATTATGGAGAATGCCCTTTGGTTGGGTCACTGGGCCTCAGATGCCCTGATTTTGCACTGACTTGCTCAAGAAGTCAACATTTGATCAGATGCCTTCCCCATTGAATTTCTTCATGAAACTTGATATGCATGATCCTCATAACATATAGAGACCAATAGAAACAAGAATGACCAAAAAATTTGGAGTTATGGCCTCTGAAACCAAAACCCTAATTGTAGGTCATCTGTGCAGTTAAACCTGGCTCTGTTTCCATGCCTTTCTCAGTTCTTGTGATTCTTTGGTTTCCTTGACCTTGTGGGGATATAAGATGATAATTGAACATATATGGACCCCTTTTAAATGATTGATGACCCTTGGAGTGGATCAAACAGCTCAGGGATAGCTCAGATTACAAACCCTAGATGCAGATGACTTAGAACTAATGCAGTGAAGCAAAAAATGCAATATGAGGTGATATGATTGAACTTATGCACATGAAAAGATCACAAGCCATGGTGTGAATGAGTGAGGGCAAATTTGGGGTGTTTACAGCTGCCCCTATTCAAGCATGAGTTAGCTGTGCAGGATGTAAGCAACGGCTTAACAGTCAAACAAGATAACTTGTGGTTGAATACCAAAGACAGTCCAAAATTTGCACTCACTGAATGAAGAAGAAAAGGGATATAGATTGTAAAAGGAAGGTAAAGTATGATTATAAAGTGCGGGTGACGGAGGACGACCTCCGAGCAGAGGACGACTGCTGGGGATGAAGAGCAATGACGGGGACGGCCGACATGCTGGGGATATAAGAGATTATGATGGGGACGGCCATCAAGTAAAGCTATAAGATTCTCTGGGGATTATAGGTAAATTAAATAAATGATGAGGTACGGTCATCAAAGGTGAAGGACGATCACCTAGCAGGGGACGACTGCTCTGTTGGGGATAAGATGAGGGACGGTCATCTAAGGTGAAGGACGATCACCGGGCAAGGTACGGTTGCCAAAAGTATCGCGACATAGGACGAATGCCGGATAAAAAAGTCGACGATGGGGACGGCCATCGGATAAGCATGATGAAGGACGATCATCAAGAGGTGAAGGACGATCACCTAGCAGGGTACGGCTGCTCTCAGGGTTTATCATGACATAGGACGAATGTCAGATAACAAGATCAACGATGGGGACGGCCATCGGATAAAATGATGAAGGACGATCATCAAGAGGTGAAGGATGATCACCTAGCAGGGGACGGCTGCTAAAAATCACGACATAGGACGAATGTCGGATAGAAAAGGGTTCCAATAATGGAGACTCCGCTGAGGAAAGGATGAGGGACGGTCATCCAAAGGTGAAGGACGATCACCTGGCAGGGTACGGTTGCCGCAGAGGTATCATGACATAGGACGAATGTCAGATAGAAGGGAAATAGTTTGACAAGTTTTGTTGGGGACTTCGCTGGGGAAAAGTAAACACGGACGAGTGTCTACATCCAAGAAATGAGAGGTATAATTGTTTGGGTACTGTGTATAGACTAAAGATGCGGACGAGCATCCCTAAGACTATGATACGGACGGGTATCAAAATTGACACATGTTCAGAGATGATGATACAGACGAGTATCAACTGGTTAACAAAGAACACGGACGAGTATTGATTCTGTGGGGACTCTTCTGGGGAATAGTAGACACAGACAAGTGTCTAAATTCAAGAAGACATAAATGTTTGACACGGTGTATAGATTAAAGATGTGAACGAGCATCCTTAAGACTATGATACGGACGAGTATCAGGTAGAAACAAACGCTTGACGCATGTTCAAAGATGATGGTACGGACGAGTACCAACTGGTTAACAGAGAACACAGACGAGTGTCGAATCTGAGGGGATATAAATGGTGTATACAAGATACGGACGAGTATCTGCATAAGTGAAACAGGAGTAATAAGTATGAGTGGTGTATAGATGAGTGTTTAATGTGCTGGGGAGAGTGACACTGACGGGTGCCAGGGAAGATGTATATATATATATATATATATATATATATATATATATATATATGTATCTGTGAGTGCAAAGGGGACGCTTTGGCTTTCTACTGGGGATACGACACGGACGGGTGTCCAAAAGAAGTATGCATTTGTAATATATAAGTGGTTTGTTTGTAAAGAAAGCTCGGGCGATTTTACTGGGGAATCATGACACGGACGGGTGCCCAAAAGAATTATGCATTTGTATTTATGAGTGTAAGTCCAATGCTTTAGCTTTAGCTCTCCGCTGGGGATATGACACGGACGGGTGTCAGGAAGTATCTTTAGGGAAAATGCCTTGGCTCTCTGCCGGGGAATCTGGGGAGTTTTCTGTATACCGTTGATGGATTGTCAATATTTACAAGTGTTTGATTCGACACATGGCTCATGACTATGCAATATGTTTGATTTTTGCCGTAATGCTCCGTATTAGACGGAATGCTACGCTCTGTGGGGAGAATAATGATGCGAATGCTATGATTATGCAAGAGGTAACCATCCGGGATTCAGATCCCGTTGCTGCGAAGATCTCTGGCCGATCTGCTTGAAGTGGACATCCCAGCTGGGGATAAGATCATTGGTAGATCTAGCATATATGACTCTGCTTTGGGGAAATAGGTCACTGATAGACCTATCCTGGTAATGAGGGACCCAGCTGGGGTTTGCAGAAGCTTTCGTCACTCTGTTGTGAGATCTTCAGGCGTTGCTCTTCCGGGTAGAGGCTTGAAACTCCGTGGGGTGATGGTTCCCTGACTTTTGCACTCGGCTGAGGAGGATTAATAAATGGCAACTCAGCTGGGGAGAAAGCACCTCAGGTGCTAATTGGGAGATAGACTGAGTAGATAATGATTTGCCAGTTTTCCAGGGGGAAGCTTCCATGCCTCATGTCGTGCTTTGAATACCTGCAATCCTGAAAAGACAGAGAAACGCACAAGTAATCTCGAGGTATCCCTTACCGATTTCCATCATAGGAGTTTAGACACTCCGGGAGTAAGTATATTTCCTGCAAGCACGTATTTTTTAGAAGAGAAGCATCTGTATTTATGCAATCAGTATCTTAAAGACATCAGACATTTTTTCGCAAATGAAAATGAAAATGTACGAGACGAAACATGACTGAAAATCTGATTTTATTAATTTGTGTGCCCTGAATTGGCAAGATACAGTCAAAGAAACGGATCCCCTAAAATGAGGAGATCGTTACAAATTGAAAGACAAAGAGGTGCTGGCAATGTTGATGACGCTTCAAGGAGCTTCCCTTTTGCTATGACTCGTATGACATTTGACGTTCTTCTTATCTTGCTTTCTGAAGAAGGTTGATTCTGAACGAAGCTTGATCTTTTCGAAGCTTACCAAGTTGTAAGTGATACAGATGAATTCAGAGTACAGTTGTTCGCTTATTCCCTTATTTTGCATGGATCGCCCTTTCGGGTTTTCAATCCATCGGGATACCCATTTTTGCCTGAGTTGTCCAATGCGGCTTTTCAACTCAGCGGGTGTACATTTTTTTATTTATTTCCCTTATTTTTGCCCGAGTCTTTTATTCTGTTTTTGACTCGCCGGGATGCCCTATTTTTGCCTGGACTTACATTCTATTTTTATGTCCAGCGGGTCATTTTATGCGAAGTATTTTTTAACTGCATCTGAATTCACAGGGGACGGAAAGTCTTCACCATCCATAGTGCTGAGCATCAGTGCTCCACTAGAGAAAACTTTCTTTACTACGAACGGTCCTTCATAGTTCGGAGTCCACTTGCCCCTGTGGTCTGTATGAGGAGGGAGGAGTCTTTTCAGCACAAGATCTCCTACTTGGTACTCTCGGAGCCTGACTTTCTGATCGAAGGCTTTCTTCATTCTTTTCTGATACAGCTGCCCATGACAGATTGCAGCTAATCTTTTCTCTTTGATTAGATTCAGTTGTTCGTATCGGGATCGGACCCACTCTGCTTCATTCAGTTTAACATCCATTAGTACCCGCAAGGAGGGTAATTCAACTTCAATAGGTAGGACTGCTTCCATACCATACACAAGCTGATACGGTGTTGCCCCAGTAGATGTTTGGATTGATGTACGGTACCCATGCAGGGCAAACGGTAGCATCTCATGCCAATCTTTATAGGTGACTACCATCTTCTGCACAATCTTCTTGATATTCTTATTAGCTGCCTCGACAGCGCCATTCATCTTTGGCCTGTAAGGAGAAGAATTGTGGTGTTGGATCTTGAAGTCTCGACATAGTTCTTCCATCATTTTGTTGTTCAGATTGGAACCATTATCAGTAATGATTCGCTCGGGCACTCCATATCGACAGATGATATCTCTCTTCAGAAATCGGGCTACCACTTGCCTTGTAACATTTGCATAGGAAGCTGCTTCGACCCACTTGGTAAAATAGTCAATAGCAACCAGGATGAATCTATGGCCGTTTGAAGCAGTCGGTTCAATCTTGCCAATCATATCAATGCCCCACATGGCAAAGGGCCAAGGTGAAGACATCACATTCAGAGGATTGGGAGGCACATGCACTTTGTCCGCATAAATCTGGCATTTATGACATTTTCTGGCATAAGCACAACAGTCAGCATCCATTGTGATCCAGTAATAGCCTGATCTCAACAATTTCTTGGCCATTACATGCCCTCCTGCATGGGTACCAAAGGATCCTTCGTGCACCTCGTGCATTAACAAATCTGCTTCTGTCCTATCAACGCACCTGAGGAGTACCATATCAAAGTTTCTCTTGTACAAGGAACCGTCAGTGTTCAGGAAGAAACTACCAGCTAGCCTTCTTAATGTCTTCTTATCATTGGAAGATGCCCCAGGTGGGTATGTTTGATCCTCCAAGAAGCATTTGATATCATGGAACCAAGGCTTATCATCTTTGGCAACATCTGCTGCAAATACATACGATGGTCTGTCGAGTCTGGATACTGATATTCGAGGCACAAAGTTGGCAGCTTGAACTTTGATCATGGATGAAATGGTAGCAAGAGCATCCGCAAACTGATTCTCATCTCGAGGGATATACTCAAGCTTGACTGTTGTGAAGAAAGTCAATAACCTTCTTGTATAGTCCCTATAAGGTATCAGATGATCTTGGTGGGTGTACCATTTGCCGTTGGTTTGATTAATTACCAGAGTTGAATCCCCGAATACAGTTAAAGTCTTGATCCTGAGGTCAATGGCTTCCTCAAGACCCATGATACAAGCTTCGTATTCAGCTTCGTTGTTAGTGCAGTTAAAGGTGAGTTTTGCCGAGAAAGGCATGTGAACTCCTCTAGGTGTAATGAGTACTGCACCAACACCACGACCATTCATATTAACAGCCCCATCAAACATCATAGTCCATTCTTTTTCTGGGTCAGGCCCTTCAGTGTGAACATGCTCTTCATGATCTTTTGCTTTTATGAACATGATGTCTTCATCGGGGAAGTCAAATCTCATAGGCTGGTAATCATCAATAGGTTGCTCAACAAGATAATCAGACAATACACTGCATTTGATGGCCTTCTGAGATGTGTACTAAATGTCATATTATGTGAGGATCATTTTCCATCTTGCAACCCATCCGGTAAGTGCTGGCTTCTCAAATATGTACTTGACTGGGTCCATCTTTGAGATCAACAAGGTAGTGTGGGTCAACATATACTGTCTCAGTCGGCGAGCAGCCCACGCTAAAGCACAACAAGTTTTCTCGAGCAGCGAATAACGTTTTTCACAGTCGGTAAACTTTTTGCTTAGGTAGTATATTGCATACTCTTTTCGACCAGACTCGTCATGCTGGCCCAACACACACCCCATTGACTCTTCTAATACTGTCAAGTACATGATTAGAGGTCTTCCCTCAACTGGAGGCATAAGGATTGGAGGCTCTTGTAAGTATTCCTTGATTTTGTCAAAAGCCCTCTGGCAGTCTTCGTTCCACCTGACCGTTTGTTCTTTTCTTAACAATTTGAACAAGGGTTCACAGGTTGCAGTAAGGTGAGATATGAACCGTGAAATGTAGTTCAATCTACCTAGAAACCCTCGAACTTCTTTTTCAGTCTTCGGTGCAGGCATTTCTTGAATGGCTTTAACTTTTTCAGGGTCAACTTCAATCCCTTTCTCACTTACAATAAATCCCAGCAGCTTACCAGATCGCACCCCGAATGTGCACTTGTTGGGGTTTAACTTCAGTTGGTACTTCCTCAAACGTTTGAATAACTTTAGCAGATTTACCAAGTGGTCTTCTTTTGTGAGGGACTTGGCAATCATGGCATCCACATAACATTCAATTTCTTTATGGATCATGTCATGGAATAATGTTACCATAGCCCGTTGATAAGTTGCACCCGCATTCTTCAGTCCGAATGGCATCACCTTATAACAGAACGTGCCCCAGGGTGTGATAAAAGTTGTCTTCTCCATGTCTTCAGGTGACATCTTGATCTGATTATATCCTGAAAATCCATCCATGAGGGAGAACACCGAGAATTGAGCCGTATTATCCACCAATACATCAATGTGAGGTAAGGGGAAATCATCTTTCGGGCTGGCTCTGTTCAGATCCCGGTAATCCACACACATTCTCACCTTGCCGTCTTTCTTAGGCACAGGTACAATATTAGCAACCCACGGCGGATAGCTAGTCACAGCAAGGAAACCGGCGTCCCACTATTTTTGTACCTCTTCTTTAATCTTCATTTCCATATTCGGGCGAGTACGGCGCAGTTTCTGTTTTACCGGTGGGCAGTCTTCTTTCAGTGGTAGCTTGTGCATGACAATATCGGTGTCCAACCCTGGCATATCCTGATAAGACCAAGCAAACACATCCACATACTCTCGAAGCATATCAATCAGTTGCTCCTTTACTGAACCTTGTAAGCAGGCTCCGATTTTAACTTCTTTTACGTCTTCTTCTGTACCAAGATTAACCGCTTCGATCTCCTCCTGATGAGGAGTGATAACCTTCTCTTCTTGCCTTAACAACCTATCTAGCCCTTCAGGAAGCTCATAATCTTCTTCAACCCCTTCATCAGCTTGATTGATTGGATTGTCAAACTCAGACGAAGCCATAGTTGTGCTGTTGTCGGTGCAGTCTGAAAGGCACTCTCTGCAAGGGTTTAGATTGTTCATTTTAGTGATCGATTTTAGTCTTGTTTAGAAAAAAGTGAAATGAAGTTGTCATTTTGGAAAACATTGCCATTTTATTTTTGTACAAAAAGAAAAAATGAAAAACAGTGAGCGGAAAAGAAAAAGACTCATTTGCAAAAGATGTCCGATATTCATTAATTGATCTGTTTGCACAAAATTACAAGATGGCCCGATTACAAAATGAGTCTTGTCATCTTGGGAAAGATGCAAGACTTGATGCATGCTTAAAAATACAGGAAATAATAATTACTCTGCAGGAGTAACCCTTATAATTTCCTGGGAAGACCAGTTAAGGACTTGGCTCCCCGAGATCCTTGGACGTATCTAGCTCTCCAGGTTGCGGTCGCTTTCATCCTCGTCTTCCAAGTTGTTCACTGCATCCGGGGTGAGCATTCCCCCGCTGACAAAACTGAGCTTCTTGGCAGCCTCTGATTGATCTTGTTGAGTTGGTCTGTAACCCAACCCAAATCTGTCCTCCTTCTTTTCCACGGGCAGCAGCTTGCCCCAGCCTTGGGCAGTACCCTCTTCAACAACCTTCCTGGCTTGCTGATAAGATGTCATGGAGGTTCCCAGTACAGCAGACGCTTCATTAATGTTTAGGGCCTCAAACCCTTGGCTCATAGTTTCATGGATTTCTCCATCCATCTCAATGTATTTGTACGTAGCCAGATGGCTAACGAAGATGTCTTCTTCACCACAGATGGTGATGATCTGGCCTTCCCACTCGAATTTCAGCTTCTGGTGAAGGGTAGACGTAACAGCGCCAGCGGCATGGATCCAGGGTCTACCCAACAAACAGCTGTAGGTCGGCTGAATGTCCATCACATAGAAGGTAATTTTAAAAGTCTGCGGGCCAATCATCACAGGCAGATCAATCTCCCCAAGCACTGATCTTTTAGAGCCATCAAATGCTCTTACCACCAAATTACTTGGACGCAATGCCAAGCCATCATACTCTAACTTCACCAAGGCTTTCTTTGGCAGAACATTGAGTGAGGACCCAGTGTCCACCAGCACATGAGATAGAACAGCACCTTTGCATTCCAAGGTGATATGTAAAGCCTTGTTGTGGTTACGTCCCTCAGTCGTTAAGTCAGCATTGGTAAAGCCCAGTCCATTACTGGTGTTGACATTTGCCACCACAGTTTCTAGCTGATTAACAGTGATCTCCTCTGGCACGTATGCTGCGTGCAGGACTTTCAATAATGCATTCCTGTGAGCTTCAGAACACATCAACAGGGATAATATGGAGATTTTTGAGGGAGTTTGGTGAAGCTGATCCACCACCTTGTAATCACTTCTCTTTATGATTCTCATAAAATCGTCTACATCTTGTTCAAAAGATGTCTTCTGAGTTTCTTTGATAGCTGGCTCTTCAAGCACCACACTCTTTCCTTTTGCTTTGGCAGCAGCTTCTGCTTCAGCATTAGGTCTTTGCATTTGTGAGGCAAAAAGGCGTCCGCTTCTGGTGAAGCCTCCGCCTCCCCCAACATTATCAATCTATGGAGAAGAAGTTGAAGAATCCAAAGTGATTTTCTCCCTGTTGTAGTAGAGATCAGAGCCATAATGCCAGGGTATGGCATTACTGCTTTCATATGGAACTGGCCCAGGCACCGTGATGGTAACTGGACTGACTGTTGCAGAGGAAGGTACTGAAATGGTGTGCGGATCGTAGTAAATAGTGACTGGTGATCTGGCAGGAGGTGCCACTGTTTGTTGTTGAAAGTTGTTGTTTGGAGGAACATTTGATGGATCATAGTAGATGGTGACTGCTGAGATATCTTCATTAATTTCTGCTGGTGTTGTAGAAGATCCTGCTGAATAAATGGATGCTGATGTTGTAGAAGAAATGGTTGTTGACATATGACTTATTGAAGTGATGGACGGAGCCATTGTTTATGATATTGATGAATTGGTCGGAATGATTGTTGTTGCAGTTGTAGAAGAGTCAGGAATTGTTGTCAAAGGGATTGCTGGATTTTTAGGCGCCGTTGTTGTGATCTGGAGTATACCACTTTTGATAAGACCATCTATGCCGCTTCTCAAATTATCACACCCGTTGACCGAGATGTTGCAATACCCACAACCGAGCTCACACCCGAGAAACATCTGGCATTCTAGGAGCTGAGCTTTAATTTCGACCAGAGGTGTCCGAATCTGTCCAACACTGGTGATTAAGAAAGATGGCTTATCTTCCTCAATGGCATTGATTCTTGGTCCTCCATGATTGGGCATGGGATTCTTGGTGACACTTGGAGGAGGTGCAAAGTTGAGGGCTTTAGAATCCACCAGGTCTTGTACCTTCATTTGTAAAGCCCTGCATTTCTCCGTATTGTGGCCAGGTGCATTGGAATGGAAAGCACATCTGGCGTTGACATCATAATTTCTTGGGAGATTGGAGGGATCTGGTGGTGCCAATGTTCTTAATTCAACCAAGTTGAGTTTCAGGAGTTGTGGCAATAAGGCAGCATAAGGCATAGGGATAGGGTCAATCACCCTATTTGCCTGTGATGGTCTTTGCTGAAAGGGTCTTTGCTGTTGATTGCTTTTGTTGTTGTTGTAGGTCCTCGGTGGCGGATACTGAACTTGCTGCTGATAGTGTGGTTGTTGTTGTGGTGGATATGCTGGTTGCTGAGGAATCGGAGCTGGAATAGTGACAGCTGATACGGATCTGTGGACATACTGAGGTCTGCCCCTGTTGGCATGAATGGCATTTGTCTCACCGGTCCTTCGAGGTCCCATAAAAGGCTTCCTGGGATTACTGGACGACCTTGTACCATTATCAGAAATCTTGCCCATTTTTAGCAGACTTTCAATTCTTTCACCGGCTATAACTACGTCTGCGAAGCTGGTAAAAGAAAAGGCAGCCAATCTATCAATATATGTTCCTTGCAGAGTATTCATGAACATGTCGGCCATTTCTCTTTCCGACATGGGCGGTTGGACAGCAGCAGCAAGCTATCTCCACCTCTGGGCATATTCTCTGAAGCTTTCTCTGGAAGACTGGGACATTCCCATCAAGAGGGTCCTATTAGGGGCCATGTCCAGATTGTATTGGTACTGTCTGATGAAAGCTTCAGCCAGGTCCTTCCAGCATCTGATAGTAGCTCTGGTCAAATGTGAATACCACTCTCTTGAAGCTCCAGTCAAGCTATCTTCAAAGTAGAACATCCACAGTTTCTCATCCATGGTATATGCTTTAAGTCTTTCCAGAAAAGACTGCAGGTGAGTTCGTGGACAGGAAGTTCCATTGTACTTCTCGAAGCACGAGGTTTTAAACTTGTGGGGAATTCTTACCCCGTCCACTAACCCCATATCCATGACATCAAAGCCCAGGGAATTTTGAGACTCCAGAGATCTCAACTTCTCAGCAATTTCATCAAGCCTCCTATCATAAACTTCATCCCCAACTCCCATGACAGTGAATTGCTCCTCTTGGGGGTCTTCTTGTAAAATCCTCCACCCAGTAGTATTTCCTTGCACATTAGTCGGGATGTTGACTTCCGGATGTAGATGAGGCCCATATACTGGTGGGTTAACATGAGGCTGAACCCTCTCATTGTTACTTGTTCCTCCAGTTCCAAGATGGGGTTCTTCCGGGGTTTGTCTCTCTACCAATGCCCTCAACCTTTCTTGACTTTGGGCCAAACCATTCATTACTTCCATGAATTGGGTCATTTGGTTTCTCATCTCCAGCCTTTCATTAGCCATCTGGGTTCTGACCTCTGTCAGATCTTGCTGTACTTGGTCCATTTGGATACCAGGAAGATTGTTGCGAGTAGGATACCTGTGCGGACGGTTGAGAGGGAACACTCGACGGCGAGCAATAATTCCTGAACCACAACAGAGTTAGTAACAAACAAAACAAAATCCTACAAAACAAAACAAGAGTTAGCATGCAATGCAGTATGCTTATTTATTTTCCAAGGTATCCGGCTTGGCTCTTGGTTTTGACCTTTCCAGACCCTGAGGAAGAATGCTTTGATGTTGCTTGGGAAAAGAAACTCAAATGAAACAAACTGACAAATACATTACAAAATGGTGGATCATACATAGTTTGTTTTTACAACACATGCCCCTGAGGGGTCAAAATACAACATAAAAGGAAAAGTACATGAAATGGAAATAACAACAAGCAAAGAAGTCAAACATCTAATCCAAACTCATCCTCCTTAACCTCCTTCAGAAGTGCTTCAGTTACAGGACCAGCCGAATGCTCTGTAATGTTTCTGATAAGAAGGTTTCTGGTGGCAATAGCAGTGGTCAGCTTCTTGTGCCTGTCCTGGTCCTTTGACCTCTTCAAACCAGCCCTAAGCTTCAACTCTGAAATCTCCTTCTGGGCTGCTAGCAGAGCCTTCTGTTGTTTCTTCTCAATGGCCTCTAACTGCTCAATCCTGGCCTGAGTTCTCTTATCCTCTTGAGTGTGAGCTTCAGTGATCCTGACCCACCTATCTTGACTTTCTTTTAGATAAAGATCAGTCCTAGCCTTCTGAAACTGGGCCTCTTTGCAGGCATTCTTCAAAATTTGCTCTCCAGCTCTTGATTTCACGATGTAGTCCTCTGCTTTCTCAATCCTGGCTAGATGCTCCACCTTAAGCTTTTCCAACCTCTCAATGTCTAGACGACCATCACTCCTCTCCCAGAGGGTCTTCTTCAGGGCTTGAGACAGATTCTCATTCCTTTCCTTCAGTTTCTCAAATTCTTCCAGGCTGACAGTGGCTGGAGGTGGTACTGTGGATGGTCCAGGTGTATCCTCAATGGTGAAAGGCATCCCAGAAATATGAGCTCTAGCATGGGACCATTCATAATACTGAGCTGAAGCCACATTGTTGCACCTTCCAAGAATGGCCATCCCCTTGGTCTGGATGTTGTCCCAAGCCCAGGATGCTTGCCTGACAAAGCTAGATTAGGCTTTATCTCACAATACAGTGTTTCAGCCAAGTCTTGAACTTTAGGAGGATGAACCAAAGCATAGCCCAATTGTCTCTTAAGCAGTAAAGGGTTGTAGTTGATGCAACCTTTTACTCCTATTAGAGGTACATTGGGGAACTGTCCACAGCTAGTAATTATGTCCCTGCCTTTGGTGCTCTGGGTGCACCATCTGATGTCATCTGAAGTCAAAGCAATAAGTCTCTTAGCCTAATTCTTATGTTGGTGAGGGTTCAGGAAGGCATCAGTCCTAGGTAAGTGTTTGAGTAGCCAAGTGTGAAACAGAGGAGCACAACATCTCACCAACCTTCCTCTCTGCTTCTCATTTCTTTGGTGAACAGAATAATAGAAATCTCCCAGCAATGTGGGCACTGGGTTTCTCAGAAGGAAAAGATGAATGGCATTCTTGCTGATAAACTTGGGCTCATCTGCAAATAGTACAATCCCATATATACTGAGGGCCAACAATGCACAAACTGCCCTCCATTCTCCCAAAGAGGCCTTCAGGATGGCCTGAGAAGTCAGAAAGTCTAAGTGCAACCCAGGGATCCCAGCCTTTGTTGTCATATTCTGCTCAATCAAAATAGGCTCTAGGTACAGTGCTTTTGCCACTTCTTCATTGCTGGGAAAAGTCATCTCAGGGTTGAAGGGGATACCACCCCTGACAGGCACTCCAATCAATGATGAGAACTCCTCCAGCAAAGGTCCTAGCTGGAAATTCTGGAAAGTGAAACATCTCAAAGGAGGGTCATAAAACTGTAGGCAGGTGTGGATTAAAATCCTCTGAGAAGGGTCCAAATCCATAACCATATCAAGGATGCCTCCATAATGCTCTCTGAATAATGGGATATGGTCTGGAGTGATAAGTGTCTGGACCTGCCTGATGCCAGTCACCTCAGGCTCAAAGAAATGGTATGAAATGTTGCTCTTCTTGGGTGCCATGACTGCTGATGAAGAGCTGAAACAAATGCTGATGATGAAGACTGATACTGGAGATGAGCCACTGACAGGCTGAGGCTGGTGATAAAAGTAGCTGAAGCAGGCAACTGATGAAGATGACTTGAAGCAGGTAACTGATGAACAGGGGTCTATGCAGATGAAGGGGTCAAAACCAAGCCAGATACAATATGGATACCCTGAAAAACAAATAAACAAATGTTAAATGATGCAAATGATGAGTATTCAAATGATATGCAAGGGTTTGTGATCAAGCTGGATCTGATTACTGCCTTGATATAAGTCCATGTATGTTTAAGAAGTCCAGATGGAGGTTTAGAAGTCCAGTAACCAAGGTGGGGGACTCAAATAAAGAGTCACATGTCCAGGGTTAAATCACAAGAATTGTCCAAAGTGAAGCATTCTTAAACACAACAAATATCAGGGTATGATGTGGTCAAGGGTACCTGCAAACCTGTAAACAACCCAACCCCCTCATAGGTGGTGTTCTAAAACAAGGATCCCCAGACTTGGATCAGTTATGAGAAGTGTAAACACTTCTAACCCGGAGGTACAGTGTTTACAATAACCATAAAAGATCCTCCTCTAATTCACCTCAGTTTCTGAAGGTCATAATAAAGGTCATCCAGACTTAGCAGGCTTCCCAGATAGCCCTAGCACTACAGGAAATCTGTAGCACAGAGTTCTCAAGAAGAAACCCACATCTGAACCGTGTTTCATATTCCCGCACCAGACCGAAATGGAATGGGAAAGAACATGAACCACTCTAGCCTAGGTGTCACTCAGGTCCCAGGTATAGGACCTTAAACTCTCAATAGAACCCCACCCACCAAAACAAAACCAGATCCAACCAGATGACAATATGACAGTATGATATATAAAGCTGTAAAGAAAACAATAAATAACTGTACATAAAGCAAAAATAAATACAAATATACAAACACAATTAGCACATAACACCCCAATAAACACAAATCAAACAAGCGCTAGGAGGAACCCACAAAAAGAACCAGAAGCCCTGGTTACAGTATAAGGGTCCCCAGTAGAGTCGCCAAGCTGTCGCTCCCACCAAATGAGGCCGGGCCAAGAGGGGTACAGACGCGAACGGTCGACGAAAAGAGGTGAGGACACACAAGGGTGAACTCAGAAAGAAAAGAGTCGCCAGCTAGGCATTTTTATCCCGAAGGAAAGGTAATGCTGCATAGACCTGAGAAAATATGGATAAGACGGTTGCGAACCAGAGAGACTGAGAAAGGGGGTTGGTTACAACCTGGGAAGGTATTAGCACCTAGATTGTCCGCCGTACTCGACGGGATCCACGCTTAAAAGATTTGTGTTTTAAAGGGGTAGTGTCAGTGCAATCTGTGCATCAAAGCTGGAAAGAATGCAAGTGTCAGTGCTAAAAGAAAAGGTGAAGTGTATAAGAGAAGTATCAGTGTGAGAACAAGAATGAGATGCTCAAGACTATGAGGCTTAAAGAATGATGCTAGAAGGAAGGGGAATATACAGAGACTTTTGTTCGATAACTGTTAAGTTATGCCTACGTATCCTCTCGTGCAATGAGGAAGTCAGAACACCGTAGTTCGACTCAAAGAGACTGAAGGATGAATTGACTTGTGAACTGCTTGCTTGTCTATGCTCAAGTGTATGACCTGTCTGGCTCAGGTGCAAACTGTCTTTCATTAGACGGAAGAAGCGAGTTCTCGTTTGTGAGTGAATGAGGTGAGAAAAGAATCCCGGAGGAGACGATTATTGTTTGTTTTTGTGTTTTCAGTCTTTTATTGCTTTTGAAAGTTTGTCATAAGAAAATGAGCTTAAGCCTAAACTAATGGGTTAGTAAACTCATCACATCCTCCCTCTGATTAGGGGTAATGAGAATACCTTAAGTGTGAAGTCAGCATCTCACACTTAATCACCATGATGTAAGATTAAGATCATTAACCTACTTGTGATTATTTATATGTTTTTTTTGTTTTTATTTAGTGTTAAGTAATGAGTTTAAGCCATAATCAAAGATTCAATGGACTCATTACACCATCCTAATAGAAGGATAATAGATGAGAACATTTAAGCTGAGGAAGGCTCCTCAACTTAACCCATGATTAGGGATTAACCTCATGACAAAACAAAGCCTTTATTAAATGGATTTTAGTTGATGATAAGATGAAGAAGTGATTTTTATGGTTTGTAAGACAACTTGAGGGGGACTTGTCCATTAACACTAGGGTTAGTCCTTCTTAACCAATTAAGGAAGAATTAGAACCCTAATGCAAGGCCCAAGTTACAAGTTTGATGTCTTGATGATTATTAGATGGATTGATTAAAGGATTTAAACACATTAAGGGTTTAACACTTAGGATTAAAGTTATACACTCCATCCTAATAGAAGGATGCAGGCATAAGCTTAATCACAAAGTCTTAACACCTTTAAGGTTTAGTCCTTGATTATGAGATGAGAAGAAAAGACTCAAAGAAAACTCAAAGGAAAGAGTCTAAGGGGGACTAAACAATCCTAAAATGTTATCATTCTTGGAAGTCCTAGGGTTTGTGAGGCTTAAGAGGAGAAATCTTCAAGGAAGCCACCAAGGAGAAGCAAGATAGAAAAAGGATGAGAAGAGAAGAGAAAAGAGAGAAGAGAGGCACAAGTGAGAAAGCTCACTCAATGACAAATAAAAATGCAGCAGGGATGTAAAATGGCAAGATGAGAAGAGGTAGGAGGTGAAGGCAAATCCACCTCCCAAACAAACTTACCATTAACCTGAAAAGTTAGTACAAGATGCATAAGGGAAGACATGAGATGAAACAATGCATATGGATGGGCAAAGGCCAAAGTCAGAATCATACACATGATGCAAATGATGTAAAGGGATGATGAAAACACATGTCAAGAGTTGTGGATGATCATACAAGGATGAGGATGCAAATGAAGCATGTTTTGAACCATGAAAGTTCAAGAAAGTTTATGAAATGATATGAATGCATAACATGGCAAATGAAAGATGCAATGATCAAACATGATTTCAATATGTCCTAAGATGTCTTATATGTCATGAGGATGCACAAAATGTCATGGCAAGTTCATGTATGCAAGCAAATGAAAGAAGGATGCAAAGGAAGGCAAGAATTAGGGTTTATGAACAACATGCAACACAAAATCAAAAATCAGAAGCAAATGACATGATAAAAAATTGAAAATGCAATCAAGGATACCCTAAACCTATACAAGTTCACTGCCCAAAGGAGGGGATCTAACTCTTAACCTAGTGAAAGTTATGAATTTCCTAAGATTACTAGGGTTTTGGGGTGCCTCACAAAGAAAAATACCAAACAAATTGAAAATGCAAGATCAAATCAAACCAATTTTATCCTATAAACTACATGCTATGGGGGATGCAATACAAGAAGAACCATCATCAAACTCTCAAGGGTTAGGCAGAATGGATTTTTCAAAAGTTTGAACCAAAATAATGCCTTAAAATGAATTTAATTCCAATGAAAATGATCAAAAGGCATCAAGGACCAAAAAGAAATTTGTTTAGAGAGTTGGATAATGTTTCTAAATGTTTTAAAATGCAATGTAAATTTTTTTGTGATTTTTAAATACCTAAATGTATTTTTAATTAATTAATTTCTATTAACTAATTAAAAATAAACATTTAAATGATTTAAAAATAATTTTTAATGCAAAAAATAAAAATAAAAATATTTTTGGGTTCTGAAAATTAATGAAATGCTTGACAAAAAAATTCAGAATTTTTTAACATGTTTTGCTATTTTTTAAAATTCATGCAAATAAAATACAAACAAAATGAATTAAAATTGGTTAACAGAAGAATGAATCGATTCATGCTTGGATGAATCGATTCATAATGATCAATTTTGAGAAAACAGAATTAGTTAAACAGCATGAATCGATTCATCAAAGGATGAATCGATTCATTTTGCGAAATCCTGGAACCACTCAACAGAATGAATCGATTCATGCTAGAATGAATCGATTCATTATGCTGTTTTTTCCAAAAATTCATAATCAAACTCATTCCCTAGGCTGTTTTAAGTGCTCTAACTCTCCATATTTCATCCTCTACCCACCCCAAACATGAGTCAATCACAAGATCACATTTACAATGCATCAACAACAAGATTTGAGCAAAATCAAGAAAACTGCAAAAACTTCAGAACATGCATACACACTCATTTCTCAACCATTTTCAGTGTTTCAAAGCTTAACATGATCAGTGAAACAAAATCTATCATCCTATAACAAGAGATTGCATTTCTAAAAAAAATGTTCTTGATGATACCTGAACTGGAGCTTTGAACTTTGGAGCTTTTTGGCCAGTCCTTTGCTTCAAACAAGTTCCAATGATCCTCCTGATGATGGGATGAAGCTTAGAAAACTTTTGAGAATGGCTGGTTATGGCTGTTTTGCTCTAGTGTAGCAGAAATGGAGGTCTTGGTGTGTGATGTTTCAAGCTGTTTCAGGGGGTGGTTTTTGTTCTAAGGGTGATTTGTGACTTGTTGGTGAATGAAAAAGTGAAGTTTGATGGCTGTGTGTGGAGATTTTTTCAGAGAAGAAGTTTGGGACAGATCTTGTTCAAGTTGGATTGTGTGTTGTTTCAATGCCAAATGAGCTGCTATATCACTCCCATAAAGCTTGAGTAGGTTGTGGAGCAGGTTAGTAGAGGCTGCTGGTCACTATTCCAAAAGCATGGGAGAAAATGCAAAAAGTCAAGGTTTGGTGTACTTGAGGTATGGGCCATGGCAGAGAAGATTTCTGTGTTTGGATTGCCTCAGCTGAGTTCAAGGATGGCTCTTGGATCAGTTGATGTGAGCTGGAAGGGATGAAGGGTGAGATCTCACATGTTTTGCAATTTTGCAACTTGTTACACTTTGTGATTTTTGGCCATGGACATGTGACATCTCTTGGGAAATATGCAGTAAAATGTACCATACAATGTTGCTATGATACTTTGATAATGATTAGAGACCAAACAAAACCAAAAGAAACCTTCTTGCAAAATTTCCCTCTTTGTGATTTTCATAAAAAATGGTTTATGATACTTGGATATCAAGGCATGAAAATGAGAAATTTCTTGGGCCAATCTGAATTTTAGGCATTGAATTGTGTTTGTATGAAGATTAGAAGTCACTTTGAAGTCATCTTTGGCCTTGGCATGAGGTTTGGCAACTTTTCCCTTTTGTGCAAAAGTGAAAATTCAATGATTTTTCCCAACTTTGCAAAGCCATAACTTTTGATCCAAAATGAATTAGAAAGAGTTCTTGTACTTTTTGAAAAGGGAAAGATCCAATCTTCAACTTTCATGACCAAAGTTTTCTCATTTGAAGCATTTTTGAATCAATAAGAGGAGGTTGAAAAACTTTCCCAAAATAGCAAGTTTTCATTACAAGTCACTTTCCCAAAATGGCAACTTTGCAAATGGCTTGAAATTCTTCAATTTTGTGAACTCCTAACATCTTCTATGATCAAATAAAGACCATACACATCCAAAATGATGGAGAATGCCCTTTGGTTGGGTCACTGGGCCTCAGATGCCCTGATTTTGCACTGACTTGCTCAAGAAGTCAACCTTTGATCAGATGCCTTCCCCATTGAATTTCTTCATGAAACTTGATATGCATGATCCTCATAACATATAGAGACCAATAGAAACAAGAATGACCAAAATTTTTGGAGTTATGGCCTCTGAAACCAAAACCCTAATTGTAGGTCATCTGTGCAGTTAAACCTGGCTCTGTTTCCATGCCTTTCTCAGTTCTTGTGATTCTTTGGTTTCCTTGACCTTGTGGGGATATAAGATGATACTTGAACATACATGGACCCCTTTGAAATGATTTATGACCCTTGGAGTGGCTCAAACAGCTCAGGGATAGCTCAGATCACAAACCCTAGATGCAAATGACTTAGAACTAATGCAGTGAAGCAAAAAATGCAATATGAGGTGATATGATTGAACTTATGCACATGAAAAGATCACAAGCCATGGTGTGAATGAGTGAGGGAAAATTTGGGGTGTTTACACCGTCTTTGTGCAAGACCGTCAGGAGGATCAATTCACTCTGGTTAATAAAGATATGGGTTTTGGAACATGAACCAACAATCAGGATTTCCAGATGCTGGGTGAGAAGGTGCGTGCACTAGAATGCAAGGATACTCTTGGTATCGATGTCTCCGATATGGGATTGGTTTCAGGGATGGTTATCCCTCCAAATTTCCGACCACCAACTTTCGACAAATATAACGGTAACTCTTTCCCGAAGACTCACTTGCAGGCCTTTTATCGCAAGATTGTTGCGCATACCAAGGACGAGAAGCTTTGGTTGTATTACTTCCAGGACAAACTTTCTAGGGGCTCACTGGAGTGGTATATGAAGTTAGAAAAGAACTTTGTCTGTAACTGGAAGGAACTTGGGGTAGCCTTTCTCAAGCAGTACCAGTATAACATTGACATGGCTCCCAGCCGAACGCAACTTCAGAGCTTGTCTCAAAAGAATTCTGAGAGTTTCAAAGACTACGTGCAAAGATGGCGCAAAGTTGCTGCCAGGGTCCAACCACCCTTGCTGGAAAGGGAGATGGCCGATCTCTTTATGGATACCCTCCTGGGGCACTTCATGCAGAGATTAGTGGGCTATTCCTCCAGTGGATTTTCTGATATCATTCTGACAGGTGAAAGAATAGAAAGCTGGATGAAATAGGGCAAGATTCAAGGCAACAGAGCGTAAACCTCCGGAGTTAAAAAGCCTTTTGTAAAAAGAAGGGAAGGAGAAGATGGAGCCGTTTATGCTCAGAAGAAGAGAGGGAATCGAAACGCTTATGCAACTTCCGTCACCATTTCTGCTCCTGTTAACCAGCAACTGGTTCAGCAACCTCAACAACAATGCTAGTAGGGTTATCAACAGCAAAGGGTTCCTCGTCCTTACTACCCTCCCAGAGCAAAAGATAGGCATCTCGAAAAGCCTTTGATGAACTCTCAGTTGCTTCAAAATCTCCTCCAACTTCAAATGGTTCAACTGAGAACTCTGCAGCCTCCAAGGCCGGGGCAAATCCCTGAAGGCTATGATGCCAATGTTCGTTGTGAATTCCATTCTGGGGCTCCGGGCCATAGTACCGAGAATTGCAAGGCTTTGAAGCATGTCGTCCAAGACCTGATAGACTCCAAAGCGATCAATTTAGCTCCAACTCCCAATGTGATACAAAATCCCATACCTGATCACAGAAGAACTATTGGGGCTGTCGATAACGTTGAATGTATGAACCTGGTATCCGATGTCAGGGACCTGAGAACTTCATTGTTGGTTGTAAAAGCTTGCTTGGCTGAGAAGAGCATCTTTCCTGGCTGTGAAAAGAACTTCTCAGAATGTGCTAACGCCATTGATGGTTGTGCTCGATTTAGGTCGGGTGTATAGAAGATGATGGACGAAGGAAACATATAGTTTGATAAGATTGCGAGAGAAAATGAGGTGTCAACTGTGACAATTTTCTACAATCTGGCACAAGTTCCCGCACCGGCAAGGGTGGCTCCAATAACCATTACAACTTCGCGACCCGTCCCGTACCAGAGTGATAGAGCGATCACTTGGAACTATGGGGAAGAAGTCTATTACAATGGTCAGAAGCAAAATCTGGCCGCATCCAGTTCATCTCCGCACCAAGTCGAGAATGTAGGGGTCGGAGGGTTCACCAGAAGTGGCAGACTGTTTGCTCCTGAAACACTGAGAAGCAATGTAGTACCGCCGAGAGACAATGTTGAGGCTCAAGCTAAAGCCAAGGGCAAGCAGCCCATGACCAATGATGCACATGCGCCGGTGACAGATCCTGACATTACTTTTGATAAGGATGCGGATGAGTTCCTAAGGATTATCAAGAAAAATGACTACAAAATTGTGGATCACTTACAACAGACTCCCTCTAATATCTCGATCTTATCTTTATTGGTGTGTAAATATTTGCATAAGAAGGCCTTATTGAAGATTCTAAACAACGCTTATGTGCCACAAGATATATCCATAAATCAGTTGGAAACGGTGGTGTCGAGTGTAAATTCTAGCCATGGCTTGGGATTCACGGATATGGACCTAACATCTAAAGGTCACAGTCACAACCGTGCCTTGCACATTTCCATGGAATGCAAAGGGGCCGTGCTTTCTCATGTGCTGGTGGACACGATGTCGCCATTGAATTTACTTCCAAAGAAAGCCCTTATGAAGCTGGATTATGATGGGGTTTTGCTGAGGCCAAGTGACTTGGTCGTTCGAGCTTTTGATGGCTCGAGGAGGTCAGTATTCGGAGAGGTGGAGCTATCGTTCAAGGTGGGACCACAAGTCTTCAAGCTACTTTCTACGTGATGGATATCCAGTCAACCTATAGCTGCTTGTTGGGACAGTCGTGGATACACGCAGCAGGGGCAATATCTTCTACTCTCCATCAAAAGCTCAAATTTGTTTGGAAATGACAGATTGTGACCATATGCAGAGAAGAAGACATCTTCATCAGCCACCTAGCCTTGTTCAAATATGTGGAAATGGATGGAGAAAACGTCGAGACTCTTTGCCAAGCTTTTGTGCCCATTAAATATGAGAATGCATCATTGTCAGCTGCTTTGTCAAAGGACGCGAAGAGAGGAGCTTCCATAGCCTCCTATAAACAAGCCCAAGAGGTAGTAGAGTCAGGTGCAAAGGAAGGCTGAGGCAAAATGATCGAAGTCCCAGAAAAGAAGGACATGTTCGGAGTTGGCTACCAGCCTGGTCAGTCAACACCAGGACAAAGTGCTAGAGGTCAGAAAGGCCCAATTACCTTTAATAGTGCGGGATGGTTTGACCCCAGCAATGTCTGTGCCGCGTAGGAAGAAACAACCAGTAGTGTTTGTGAACTAGATGAATGGATAAGGCCTTGTGTTCCAGGGACGCAGCTCAACAACTGGTCGGCCGAAGCAATTATCTCTGCCACTCAGCCTAAAGAGTAATGGTTTTATGTTTTTGCTCTCCTGTATTCAAGCTTTATGCCTTGCCCGAGGCATAACAGCTCACTGTAAGGGCTCATTATTCATAATACAATATCATAATCATCAATAAAGTGGACATTTTTGCATTCAATGATGTTGTTCCCTGTCTTTCATTTTCATTTTCATTTAAAAAAAAAATAAATGGCAATGTTTTTCGTGTCTCACACCGTTTCTAAAATCTAGCATGAATCAACATTCATGCAGATACTCCTCATCGGGTCTCATCGGTAACGACCTTGCTATGTCTCAGTATGACTTCGACAGTCCGATTTACCTAGCTGAGAAGGAAGGTGAGGAAGATTTTGAACTACCCGAAGAGCTATCCAGATTAATCAAACAAGAGGAGAAGATGATTCAACCACACGAGGAAGCCGTTGAGGTGATAAACCTGGGTACAGAGGAAGACAGAAAATAGATCAATATCGGGATTGCCTTGGAAGAAACTGTCAAGAGCCGCTTGATCTCCATGCTCCGAGAGTACGTCGATGTCTTCACTTGGTCCTACCAAGACATGCCCGGGTTGGATACCAACATTGTAGTGCATAGGTTGCCTCTCAAAGAAGACTTCCCGCCGGTAAAGCAAACATTGAGACAGACGCATCCTGACATGGCCATCAAAATTAAAGAAGAGGTTCAAAAGCAGTTTTATGCCGGATTCTTGGCCATGACAAGCTATCCTCCATGGGTTGCGAATATTGTGTCAGTCCCTAAAAAGGAAAGCAAGGTCAGAATGTGCATGGACTACATGGATTTGAATCGGGCCAGCTCCAAAGATGACTTCCCGTTGCTGCACATCGATGTGTTAGTTGATAACACCGCCCAGTTTTCTGTATTTTCCTTCATGGATGGCTTCTCAGGCTACAATCAAATCAAAATGTCGTCAGAGGACATGGAGAAGACTGCATTCATTACCCCATGGGACACCTTCTATTACAAGGTCATGTCGTTTGGTTTGAAAAATGCTGGAGCTACATACCAATGTGCAATGGTGACGTTATTCCATGACATGATTCATCACGAGATTGAGGTCTACGTTGATGACATGATAGCGAAGTCACGGGCAAAAGAAGAACATTTGGTCAACTTATCCAGTACACTTCACAAAAAGAAATCTAAGGAAGTGTATTGTCGGATTATCTGGCCCAACATCCAATTGATGATTACCAGCCGACAAGGTTTGGATTTCCAGATGAAGACATCATGTTCCTCAAGTCAAAAGACTGCGAAGAACCACTCCCGGAGGAGGGGCCAGACCCCGAATTCAAATGGAGTCTAATGTTTGATGGAGCTATGAACATGAACGATAGTGGAGTTGGTGATGTCATTATCTTGCCGGAAGGGATCCATATGCCCTTCACTACCCGACTGACATTGAATGCACTAACAATGAAGCTGAGTATGGAGCCTGCATAATGGGGATTGAGGAGGAAATCAACTTGAGAATCAAGAACCTCGAGATCTTCGTAGATTCTGCTCTGGTCATCAACCAAGTCAACGACAAATGGCTGGTTCATCAACCTCATTTGACTCCTTACAAGGATTATACCAAGAGGTTGCTAACTTTCTTCACCAAAGTCATGTTGCACTACATACCTCAAGATGCGAATCAGTTTGTTGATGCTTTGGTAACCTTATCTTCCATGATTAAGGTTCATCAAGAGAACTATGTGCCTCGAATCGATGTCTCCCATCTCGAAAGGCCGACATATGTATTTGCAATTGACTGCACTGATGATAGCAAACCTTAGTATCATGATATCAAGCAATTCCTGAAGTCTCAAGTATACCCGTTAGGGGAATCAAGCAAAGACAAGAAAACCCTCAGGAGGCTGACAGGCGGGTTCTTAAATCAAGACGATGTGCTCTACAAATAGAACTTCGATATGGTCCGGCTCAGATGCTTGGATAAACAAGAAGCAGACATGTTAATGGAAGAAGTTCACGAAGGCTCCTTCGGTACCCATGCTTGAGGGCATGTTATGGCAAAGAAACGTCTCAGATCGGGGTATTATTGGATCACCATGGAACCCGATTGCTGTAAATATTCCCTTAAGTGCCACAAGTGCTAAATTTACGCCAACAAGGTTCACGTACCTCCAAATCCGATGAGTATCATGTCTTCACCTTGGCCGTTTTCCATGTGGGGCATTGATAAATTGGCAAGATCGAGCCAACCGTTTCCAACGGTCACCACTTCATCCTGGTGGCTATCGACTACTTCACGAAGTGGGTTGAAGCGGTGTCTTATACCAATGTCACGAAACAAGTGGTAGCCCGATTCATCAAAAGGGATATCATCTGCCGATATGAAATTCCCGAAAGAATCATTACTGACAATGGTTCTAATCTTAACAACAAGATGATGGCGGACCTGTGCCGGAATTTCAAAATCGAGCATCACAACTCTTTGCCATATCGCCCAAAGATGAATGGCGTCGTCGAGGCGGCCAACAAGAACATCAAAAAGATAGTGCAAAAGATGGTTGTGACATACAAAGATTGGCATGAGATGCTATCATTTTCATTGCATGGGTACCATATGTTGGTGCGTACTTCGAGAGGGGCAACCCCATTCTCATTTGTATACAGTATGGAGGCAGTCCTACCGGTTGAAGTCGAGTTCCCTTGTTGAGGCTAATGATGGACGTCAAGCTTGACGAAGATGAATGGCTTCGAGCCAGGTACAACCAACTGAGCCTCATTGAAGAGAAATGCCTAGCAGTTGTATGCCATAGATAGTTGTATCAACGTCGAATGAAATAGGCTTTCGACAAGAAAGTACGGCCTCAACGGTTCATACCAGGCGACCTGGTGCTGAAAAGGATTCTTCCTCCCAATAAAAATCACAAGGGCAAGTGGACACCCAACTATGAAGGTCCATTCATGGTCAAAAAGTTCTTCTCGGGTGGAGCCTTGATGCTAGCGATCATGGATGGCGAAGACTTCCAATCCCCTGACAACGCAGACGCAGTGAGAAAATACTTCGTGTAAAAGGATCCGCTGGACAAAAACAGAATGAAAGTCCAGGAATAAAATGGGCATTTCGGCGAGCCAAAAACAGAATAAAAGGCTCGGGAAAAAATTAGGGAAATATCTGAAAAAATGTACACTCGCTGAGTTGAAAAGCCACACTGGACAACTCAGGCAAAAAAGGGTATCCCTGTGAATTGAAAACCCGAAAGGGCGGTCCATGCAAAAGAGAAACTAAAACGAACTGCTGCGATGTGCGAGATCTGTGATCCGTCATTTGCAATCAAAGGAGACCCGAGGGTTAAAGATCAATTCAATTATCTGCCTCAAAGAGAATCAAATGGAGAAGTCTTGAGGACATACAAGTCATAGTCGGGTCGGAGCTTAATAAGACTTTGTTTTCACATTGCCATTAAGATAGTTTAATTTCCTTTTGTGCAATTTCCTCTTTCCAGGGGTTGCTTCCCGTGTAATTCCTATTAATGGCCATTCTTAAATGAATAAAAGCGTAATTTTAGTCAAATTTTTTTCCACAAATTTTTGTTTTTTATCTACCGATTATTGATTGCGAAAAAAACGTCCAACAAATTATGATAAATATTGCTTTGTGAATGCATGAATGCCTTATAACTCATGCAGGAGATTAAAAACACTTGACATGCATCCGATGGGTTGAGTGATTGGGATGGATTCAGACCAAGACCCTGGGGCATGCAGGTCAAACTAACTCTCTATTTCACATGTACTATCAGCTGTCTTTGTTAACATGCAGGTACAGGCGTTGCCAACCAAGGCCATCGCCGGCACAGAGCTTCGAGAGGTCTCTTCCTCAGAAAGTCTTGAAGCATGACCCCTCAACAGGTCTCGTTATATTATCGCCTCTCCAATAGAGAAACAACAAAAAGAACGATAATTCCCAAGCAGGGGAGTATCAATATCTCATCCCCAACAGAGGACGACTTCCACTTCTACCTCTCACTCCCAACAAGAGGTGATTAAATCCTTATTTTTGGCATGAAATATCCTCAGTTGAGTCTTTTTATCCCTAGTGGGATTAGAAACGAAAGGCCTTCCCCAACACAAGAAGCCTTATTTCTAGCCAGAGACGATTCAAGACTCTCAGCGTCAGCAGGAAATGTCACCCGACGACATTCTCCATTATCCTTAGTATAATCAGAATTGGAAAAAAGGAAAACATTCTCCTCAAGCAGAGAGCCCTCCTTCAATAAAGGAATATTCCCCAACAAGAGTTTTCTTATCTCCAGCAGCACGGGAGAATTCATCATTCCCCAACAGAGGCAGGATATAGAAGAAACTAAATTCTCTTATCTACCCAGTAATGGTTACCTCTTTCCTAGCAGGTTCGCCGGACAAAACCCAACCCTCATTGGCATCTGTTCCCCAAACAGGAAGGGGTGTATTTGACGAGTCCCCAACAGATCTCTTCCCCAAGTAGAAGATATCACTCCTAGGGGTCTTGCCCCCAGCAGGTCTCTTCCTTAGCAGAGTACTAACGTGTCCTTCTCCCCAACCGAGTCAGAAGGATATCATTCCCCCAACGGAGTTCAGTGGGTAGCGTACCTCTCAGCATATCAAGTTCATCCTTAACAGGGTCTTGGCTCTCCAATCTCAAAGTCCAATTTATTTTTGGCAATGGAGGCAGAGACAGTGGATCATTAACATTATCTCTCTGCAGAGTTGCTTATTCCCCGTAGAGTTGCTCTTCCTAACAGGGACTCAACACAATCAGTGCAGAAATTGGTTCTTCCCCAGCGAAGTCGTCGAGGATACCTGTTATATCCTCATCAGGAGATCCCTAGCATTTGCATATAGTAATCATCATTACATTTGCATCCTCAAAAATGCGTAGCATTTCCATCATTATGGAACATTACGCCATAGAAAAATCCAAACATATACATACGAAGCATAATCCAGTTTTGGTACCTTGCACAAAATCCTGAAACATTAGTTCTTTAATCAGACCGAAGTATCCCCACAGAATGCCAAATTCATTTCCCAGTGTGGTTATTTCTACCGAGTCTTGTTTGACATCCCCAATCGATTCCATTTAAGTACAGTGGTTTTGTCCTCGAGTCTCCGTTTAAGTACAACGGTCATGTCGTGGGCTCTCGTTTAAGTACAACGATCTTGCTTCTTTCGGGTATTCCATTTAATTACAATGGTTCCCCGATCGAGTCTTATTTAAGTACAACAGCCTCACCTTTTTTTCGTGTCTCCGTTTAAGTACAACAGTCACGTCGCGAGTAATCATTTAAGTACAATGATCCCGTTGTCCTTGACTTCATCTAAGAACGATGATTTCAGGTCTACAATTCCATTTAAGTACAATGGTCTCCCCAGTGAGTCTTGTTTAAGTACAACAGTCTCATTGTTTCCGCGTCTCTGTTTAAGTACAACGGTTACGTCTCAGGCTCTTGTTTAAGTACAACGATCCCGCTCCTTTTGGGCATTCCATTTAAGTACAATGGATCTCCGGTCAAGTCTTGTTTAAGTACAACAACCTCACCTTTTTTTGGCGTCTCTGTTTAAGTACAACGATCGCGTCATGGGTAATCAGTTAAGTACAATGATCTCGTTGTCCTTGACTTCATCTAAGTACGATGATTTAAGGTCTACGATTCCATTTAAGTACAATGGTTTCGTGTTGTCGAGCTCCCATTTAAGTACAATGGTATCATTCTTTTGTCTCCGTTTAAGTACAACAGTCACGTTTCGGGGTATCTTTTAAGTACAACGGTCTCATCCCTTCTGATTTCGTTCCAGTACGATGGTTTCATTCCCGATTGCGTTTAAGTACAATGGTCTCGTTTCCTTTGAGTTATCATCTAAGTACGATGAGCTCATTCCTTTCGTCCTGCCAGAGGTCAATCTCATGTGTCTTGTCATCCAAGAATGACGTTCTCTTCTCAATCACTTTTCATCCCACAGAGTCCAAATTTTCCGGTTTATTCGGGTATTCACTCACTCCATACCTTGAAGGTCTTAAAGCCATTGTTATCATCCATTCAGGTCTACAGATGATTGAATATGGGCAGCTGTAATACCCTAAAATTTTCCCTCTTAATTTATTGCCAACCTCAAGTGGTTTATGCTTCGTCATTTTGCATGATCGTCCGAGCATCACATTGCATTCAAAAAATAATAAATAATAATAATAAATCATGAGTATTTGCATGTGCATGAGGCATGCGATTGGGCAAGGCTATCAACTATTGGATCTCAATGGGAAGAAAATAACACTACAAAAATAATCCAAGCCAATTCCATGAAGTGCATCCAAAGAAAAGAGGAATTAAAATTTTAATTCCGTTAACTGGTTAACCGATTAACGGGTGCGAAAATGGGAAAAATATTTAAAAAAATTGGTTACTTTTCACCATTCCCTCCACCTTTTCCTTCACATTTTGCATACTTCATCACACTCCCTTCACATTTCAATTTCACCTTGGAAATTCTACCATATTCTAAACTCTTCTAGGATATTCCAAGGAATATTCCAAGGAATATTCTAGAACTCCAACTAATCCTAACTAACCCTACCCTAGCTCTATACCTAGCCTAATGCCCAAGCAAGCTCCCAACCTAGTTTCATGCCAAACCTACACATTATATAAACCTTAATCATTCCAAACAAAGAGAAAAAAATATTATTTTTACCATTTTCATCTTTAATCTCTCATTTCTCTCTCAAATATCCCACTTTTTCACCTTTCACCAAGAGTTTTTTCATAGAAGTTCTTCAAATTCTTCATTGGAATTTGAAGAACTTGAAGCTAAACCTTCATCAATCATCCACATTGGAGCTTAATTGAAGAAGTGCTTCTGTTTTTGGAGTGATTTTTGAGCATTGGAAGTGATTAATCAAGAAGCATCAAGAACGAATCGCATTTATTTTGCATTCGCGGATCTTCGGTCTTCTTCTTCGCTTGCACTCCAATTCACACCGCAACATTCACCGAAGCAATCCTCCGCTTCGTAGGTTTGTGATCTAAAACCACTTTTCGCTTTAACTAATTCTCTTCATCTCGCTGAAACGGTATTCTTTATATGTTTATCGTTTGGATTGTGGTTTACCGTTCAATTTCTTTTGATTGCGATTTGCACATTTCGAATTTTAGAAGCTAGATCTGTAACTTAATCTAGGTCCTAATAGGTGTTAGAATACCTCATTTAAGTAGAAAATTCATGTTAACATGTTCATGTATGTGTTAGGGGTCCTTAGAAGTGAGTTCATGACCATAATTGCTTATTTCTCAACTTTTTTCACCTTCCTGTTCAGTGTTAACCGGATAACGCATTTGGTTAACCAATTAACACGTTAAAAAATGCTCTGGATTTGAAATTTTTTGGGCGTTAATAGGTTAACCTATAGCGTTAACCGGTTAACACTGTTAAAACTTGGAAAAATGCTTTGTTTCTTTGCATGTTTTCATTGCATTGTGTCTTGATCATTCATATAGTGATAGAGCATGATTTTAGGGAATATTTAAGACCACTCTTGTTATCTCATTCCGTCGTTTCGAGTCGTTTCGACATGTTTCCATTCCTTTTGTGTTTTGTGCTTATTTGTTCATTAGTGCATAAAGTGATTGTGATCATATTGTTGCTATGTTCAATGCATCATTTGGCATGTAAAAGATTTGCTACATTCTGTTTTTGCATCCCTTGCATGTTTCGTTAACTCGTATGCATCATTGCATCATATATTGTATGTTGCATTTCACATAATCATAAATATGTATGTGCTTGCATTTGGTTTGCATTTTGATTACATTTTTATATTAATTCAATTCTGATTTTTTGCATCAAGTTGCATGATTCATTGTGTTAATTATTTATATGTGTTCATAATCCATATCCATGTGTTTATGTACCATACTTGAATTGCATGCTTGCTGCATATTGATCATTTGGTGCATCCTTCCATAATCACTCATAGTCATGTTTCAAATAATCATGTTCATTGATCCATGTTCATGTTGCATTTATCCATGTTAATTGTGCATCTACCATTGGTTTTGTGCATAAAAAATGAAAAAATGACCAAATATGCCTTTTGCATTACATAGCTATTTTTTTATGCAGTAGCTGTAAAATGTATGTTGATTGTTGCATTTCCATACTTCTTACACCTGTTTTGCATGCTGATTATGAGCTGTAAAAAGTTGTGTGCATTGTGTATTGCATTTCATTGTTGTTTGTGCATTTAGGGGTTGTAATAGGTTGCTGGATTTTGCTTTGCATTCTTTTTAGTACCCTTAGACTTAGGATTGAGTCTAGTTTAGGTCCCAGGAGCATTAAGATTTAATTGGTACTTTGTTTGCCTTATTATTTTAGATAATATGCAACACTAACCCTTGTTTTGTAGGGAGGTTAAGGTAAGTTCTTCACAACTTATTCCTTTTACTTTCTTCATGCATTTAATTTTCATTTTACACTACCTTTCATAATTGTGTTTGTTAGGTTTTCTCACAACTTCATGTTAATTCCTTTGTTAGAATCAACTTAACTTCGTTGAGAAGTAAGTTGTATTCTATTTGCCCTTTGTTTCTCTTTTCCTTTTCATTATGTAGACACTGCACTAACCTAGGTTCTTCCATGCATGATAACACTAGGATCTTAGTCTTCCCTTTAGAATTTTTTCCTTTGTTTCCCTTTGCTTATTCTTTCTCATCTCATGAAGAAAAGTAAAAAACACCTAATAAAGGTTGACTTTCTCGTACGGCACGAGACTTTGCCGCAGGTTACTTATGCACGTCTTGTTTCAGGGCGAGGTGTAAGTAATCTACCACGATGAATAAGTCTTAGTTTGAGAAGGTTCACAAACAATAAACAAAAATTACTTCTCTAAAAGACAAAACAACAAAGAAGAATCGTTTTTTCCTTCGGGAATTCTTTTCTCACCTCACTCACTCTTAACGCTTACTTGAGACGAATTGTCTCATTTGCAAGACGGTAAACGCACTCGTTCAAGGCAAGCCTGCAACACCCGAGCAAAGATATAAGCAGTTCCAGCGCATAAAAAACTCAAAAATAGTTCCCGCCTTAGTTAGGCGAACTATGTCGACTCTGATCCTTATTTTCCCGATGAGGTACACAGGCAACGGGGTAGGGCTCATTCGAGCACATTCTTTATTTTCCCTACATTTTCCCCGTTATTTCTTTTCGATCTCTTTTCCAATTTTCCTTTATCATTCCAGTTCCAGACAACAGTTTTTGTTCAGCATCAACTTTATTTCTCACCCTTTGAAACAAACAAACGAGCGTGGATCCCGTCGGGTACTGCAGACGGTCCGGGGTGCTAACACCTTCCCAGGTCATAACCGACTCCCGAACCCATGTATTTTTTTCGTAGGACCGTGTCCTTTCCTTCTTCCTCGGGTTTGTGCAGCATTACCTTTCCCATTTATTCGGGATAAAAATGTCTGACTGGCGACTCTACCTTTTCCACGCCACTTTTGCGTTTGTACTAGGATGAAAATCCCGGGAGCGACAACACTGTGAGTGAGCTTGAAAAGAGACTATCATAACTTGGATGATAACTCGACTGAGGACAACAAGTATTGAATGGTAAGAGTAACAATGTTGAGGACACACTGACTCTGAACTGCCACCATTTCCCAAAAATAAATTGGACTTCGATGTAGTTGAAGAATGAAGACCTTGCTAGGGAAAGTCTCAAACTGATAAGAATCTGATTGGGAGGTACGCCATTCGTAGAACTCTATTGGGGAAGTAATAACACTCTGATCTGGCTGAGTAGAGGCTTTGTTGATACCCTGCTAAGGAAAAATTATGTTGGGGAATCACTCAAGCACGAAGTCCTCTATTGGAGGAGAGATGACAATGAAGATTGGACGTTGGTTGAGGAAGGTTTCGAACAACACCGTCAAAAAGGAAAACCATCTGAATTTTCACCATATTCACCGCTGCTAGGGAATTGTAATACCCCAAAATTTTCCCTCTCATTTCCATGCCATTTAGTATATCCTTTCATACATTGCATGACATTTAGATCACAATTGCATCATAAACATACATGAACATACATCTCCATTTGAGCTTTCATAGGTTGCGAAAAACCTTTATTTCTTCATGCGGCACGTGCACAAGAATCTCCAAAGAAGCCAAAGTTTTCGGTTGATTCAGAGTAGTTTAAGCAGAATATCAGTTTTATGGTGCAGTTTGCAAAAGTTGTAACTCATGACCGTAAACTCATTTTGGCTTGAAATTCAATGGTAAGAACCTTTTCATTATTCTCTACAACTTTTGTGTTTGGCTCGGAGGGCAATTCATCAAGGAAAGTGGCGAGAATTATTTGTTTCTGAAATTTCGGTGTCGCTGATTAACTGTGCTAGCAGTACTCAAGAGTTCGTAACTTATGATTGGATCAACATTTATGGGAGATTCATATGCCAAAAGTCCAGTATTTATATCCTTTCCAACTTTCATGTTTTGGTCGAGAACTAATTATGTGAAGAAGATCTCCGAATGAGCGAGTTTTCAGAGTCGACATAGTGAAAAACGGTGTTGAACCGGTGAGTTTTGAACACTAAAAAATTCATAACTCTCGGCTCGTTCATCGGATTGATGTCATTCTGGTGCCTAAAATTCCGTTTAGATTTTATCTTCATCATGTGAATTCAGTTTGGGTTAGGTCCGAGCGGAAGGATCCCGAAAATGTGAATTACTAGTGGGGTTCTTTGATGCAGTGCACTGTCTGTTAGATTTTGTAAAATTCATAACTCGGTCAATTTTCATCGGGTTGCACCCGGAAAAAAAAGGATAAAAGTGGTTTCACGAGAAAATTCTCCATTTTCGTTTGTCCGGTTGAGCTCTCATTTTAACACAAGGTCATTGACTCATAGATCTACAACTTTGTTGACAAAGTCGAGTCGAGATTATGCTCCGAAGAGGTTGACCTTGTCACATTTTCGAGTAGCTGACACCAAATAAGCCGAAAAAACAACTTATTCAATGATGTCTTGCAGCTTAAACGTATCAATTGCACTCGATTTTAATCCTATGGCATTCGTTCTTTTTGTGTTGCAACCGTGATTCAGAGGCGGACGATGTTGTGGAAGGCTCAGAGCCGAAATCTCTTGCCAAAGACAGTGTTATTTTCACTTAAGCTGAAATTCTATCTTTTGCCATTCATTTTACATTCCACTATATATTCTTTTAACCCACAATTTGTCTCATAACTTCAATCATATTTCACAAACACCAAAAACTCTCAAAACTCTCTCTAAAGGATCAAAGTTCATTCTCTCAACTTTTTCTCAAGAACACAACAACAACTTCATCAAGAATTCAAGAACACTACAATTCCGATCAAGCTTTCGGTAGCCGAACCACCACAAACCACCACCTCCGGTCAACTTCACCACTGCACATCCACCATTTTCCGCTGCCGGCAGCCGCGCGACCTCTCCTCCTCTCATCCGTTCGTGATCGCGCATCACTCCCTCCGGATTCACAATTATTCACTCCCTCATGAATAATTGTTGAATTGTTTCTTGAATTGAATTTTCAAGTTGATTTAATCTTGTGGAGATTATGTGCATTGATTCTTGATTTGATTGTTGATTGATGCTTGATTAATTGATCCTAATAATTGTTGTGGTACATAAGTGGAAATGCTTGTTAAAATTGACTTAGAATAATCGGTGCATGTAAGGTGTTTGACAAAATTCCTAGGAGAGCTAATTATTGTGACTTGATATTGATTAAAATGCTTGAATTTTGAATTCATCCTTGTTTCAATGTGAAAATCCGAAATAGGATAGATTGATGTCTAATCGATGATGTTGTTCATGTGTCGCGTGTCGAAAAGTGCGTTTTGGTCATAACTTCCTAACCGTAGCGTGTTTTCACGAATGTGAATAATGTAACTTGACTTTGTTGATGATTCCGGAGCCACTAGTAAACTTTTTAGTAGATTTCGGACAATTTTTTTCGGCTACTTCGCTACTACCAGCCGACGAAATCGGCCGAAAAGTACCACTTCCAAGCGGAATTTTCAAAAACGATTGCATATTTGAATCCGTTGGCACGTTTATAAGTTACCATGTGATTTTCGTTCAATTCCGAGTCGGTGATTTTTGACGCGTTTTTTTCTTCGTTTTAAGGCTTTTTAAGTTCGGTTTGGTGCAATTTTGATACATTGATCTTTATTTGACTTGTACTTATGTTTGTTGATCATTTGTCGTTCATTGCATGTAAATTTGCTTGATTTCAGTTTGAGTTTGCATGTAGTTTATGTTAGTGCATAGGCGCTACACCGTTTTGAAACATACATTTCAATGCATGTCCACGACCCGTATGCTCATCTTTCTACTTGACTTTGAGTTGTAAGGCATAGGTGCAACTTCCGGTTGCACCTCTTTTTGGTTTCTAATGCGTTTTTTCATGTAAGGTTCTCGCAAGGATCTTGATGACAGTCCCTTGGTTGATATTCCACTTTATTTGTGGGATACCGTTTGGTTTAAAATGATATTTTGTACCGTTGTTTTCACATCTTGAGTGATTTATTTTCACTCCGATGACTTGAGCTTATATGGGAAATGCGATGTCCGACTTGCTTTGTTTGTGGATGCTAGCTTGTTCGAGCGGACCTCTGGGTTTCTATTTTCTGTTTAGCTTGTTGGTGCTTCGATTTAAATCCGCGCGGTATAGTGTCTTATCTGATTTACTATTTCCGCACTTTATCGCTTACATAGGTTGGAGTCCCGACCGTTTCTTTTTGGTGGGCATTTTCTGGAAGTCCTCCTTCAGAGGCTCTGTATGTGTTTTTTTACATTTGTGCAAAGACCTCCAAAGAGGCGCCCATTCCCATTCCCATTCCCCTTGATAAGATCTCGAAGAAGGCAAGCGAAAAGGGCTCGTAATCAGCCTCACACTATCATTGAGTCTTTCATTAGCTCGCACTCCGCGTTGATGCTTTTGGATAAAGTCTATCTTGCTTTTGTCCGGTCAGTCTGTAGAAGAGGATTTCCCTTTCTGGATCCCCACGCTTTTTGTAGCCCACGTCCGTTAATGTTGACGCTTTGTGCTCATACGCACATGATATTTCCCCCATTCTGTTCTTACTTGGTGATATGAAACCATGTATAAACATACTTCTTTCCCACAATCACGAGCTCGAGGAGATCTCTTTGTTTCGTGTACCCATCTTGCCCGTTCCTCGATATCGTGGTTACGTGTCACCCCTAATTTTGTCCTGCTTCGATCCTCCATATCATTGCTAGGCCTTCTCTTTGCCACTGTGAAGACATAATCCACATGTGGATGTTTGCTACTCAAGTGATGTGGATACTCCTCGAGCTTGTTTGCTTATTTGTGTGATGCGATCGTCTCCCCATAGGATTTTTAGGCTTTGTATAGTCTCTCGTTTGCATGTTAACTTAGGTAGCACGGTTCCTTCGTCTAGGACTACCTTTTTTGCATGAGCATTCCTAAAACACAAATCAAAGTCTTTGTTTTCTTTTCATAAGAACATGTTAATTCCTTCTACTCCAGGTGCGTGAGCCTCCAAAGGTCGAGCAGCCGGTAGAACGTGAATTTAAAATTGTTCAACTAAGAAATCCAAAACAAACAAAAGTAGTTAGTCGAACTACGTTAACTCTGATTCCTAAAGAGGGATACGTTGGCAATGGGGTAGGGCCCATCCGAGCATAACACTTTCTTTTCCCTACGTTATTTTCCATTTCTTTGACCATTACTTTGCTTTTGCTTTCCATATGCTTTCTATGTTCAATTGTTTAGATAATATTTGTTTTGTAGGGGTTATGGTAAGTCATGTGTGTGGGAGGGTATCCCACATACAACTTCTTCCTTCATCTCTTTATGCTTTCAAGTTGTGATTGCTTTAGCATTGTGCTTTGCTTGTATAACTTCATCACTCCCCCTTTAGAAACAACTTAGCCTCTTTAGAGAAGTAAGTTTTCTTCTAACTTCTTCATATTCTCTTCTTCTCTTACATTCCTTTCTTTCCTTTTCCTTCTTCTTCTTTAGGATAGAATGATAACTCACTAACCTAGGACTTCCATGCATGATAACATTAGGATTTTGTTAGTCTCCCCTTAGATGTTTTACCTTTAATATCTTTTGGCTCTCTCTCTTCTCATCTCCAAACATAACTTTAAGTCACTTTAATAAATGACGAGTCTTCTCATGTGACACGAGACTTTGCTACGAGATACTTGCACGCATTCCATTTCGGGGCGAGGTGTAGGATATCTCTCGTGGTGGATAAGTCTTAGCATGAGATTACTTCACAAAGAAAAGCTAAAAAACACTTCTTCATCAAAAATCCCAAAAACATCTAACAACTTTAAAAAGTTAGTGAGCTTAGGCCCTAAACCTTGGAAACAAGTCTTGGATAAATTCTCCTTACTTGGTATGCTTGTTCTATTATTCCATCTTGGAATGTAGCAGCAAGGACACATTCCATGGAAAAGAGTTTGAGTTCATTTCCTTGTGCCATACTCATAAAAAACTCCTAAAAAACACAAAGAAAGAATAATCGTCTCTCCTTCGGGAATTATCTTCTCACCTCACTCACTCCTTACGAAAGAACTTGCTCCTACTTGTCTCTTTGCAAGACGGTTACGCACTCACGTACGAGCCTGCAACACCTGAGCATTGACATAGCAATTCAAGCTTTTAAAACACAAGCAGTTTTCCTCCCTAGTAAGGGGAACTATGGCGACTCTGATACTCATGTCCAGATGAGGTACGTAGGTAACAGGGTAGGGCCCGTTCGAGCACTCTTTTATTTTCCCTACATTTCCCCCTTTATTTTCTTTTATCCAAATCCAGTTTTAAATTATTTTGCAACAGCTTCATTCTTTTACGCTTTGAAACAATTTCTTTGCAAGCATGGATCCCGTCGGGTACGGAGGACGGTCTGGGGTGCTAATACCTTCCCAGGTCATAACCAACTCCAGAACCCAATTCTTTGATTCGTAGGACCTTGTCCGTTCCTTTATTTCTCTGGTTTGTGCAGCATTACCATTCCCGTTCCTTTGGGATAAAAATGTCTGGGTGTCGACTCTACCTTTTCCGTGCCACTTTCGCGTTTGTACCGGGATGGAAATCCAGGGAGCGACAAGAATAAGGAATCTTCATGTGCTGCTGGGGATAAGAAGACTCTTGTGATAAATATTGATCCGTTGAAGGAAACCCCTCTGTTTGGGGATATCAACCTTTTGTTGCTCCGCTAGGGAAGATTTCAATTTCCAACTCTACTGGGGATGATGAAGAATCTCAATGAGAATGCTTCCTGTTGAAGATAAGAGTCTTATATCGTCTCTTGCTAGAGATAAGAGATATGAAGCGTCTCATGCTGGGGATGAGAGATATAGAGCGTCTCTTAATAATGATACCATCTTCCAAGGAAATACCAACCCTTTTCTCGTTGCTCTGCTGGAGAAAAGATAGTCTGATGAGACTAGCTGAGGAATATGATTAATGAAGCATGTTGAGGAATAAGCTCTTTGATGAGTCTTGCTGAGGGATATAAAACCAACAAAAGGGAAATTTTCTTGGATATAAAGATGATGCAACGGTAACAACGAAGATCTGCCTTTCATATGAGGCCAGGTGACTACATGCTTGAGCAAGGTAGACGATTCACTAAGCCTGAATTTTGTGTCTTAGGAGTGCTAAAAAGAAACATGATTCACGGAGACTGAATCTTGCGTCTGAGGAACGCTTAAAAGATGCACTTTATTCTATGGGATAGACATGAATAGGATCTTACATCTGATATGTGCGCTGTGACATCCTCTTCAAATACCTTATATGTCAGATAAATGGTAAAAATACACTGTCAGAACACTGCGTCTGAGGAACGCGTTGTAAGATTCCTTTCATGTATCCTCTAACTAAATAAGTGGTAACAGTGCTTATATTAGAACCATGCGTCTGAGGAACATGCTGTAAGATTCTCTTCACTCCTCTTATGCATCAGACATGTGGTAAACTATATGTCTGAACCCTGCATTTGAGACATGCGCTGTAAGATTCTTCGTACTGATTTGACGATAAATCCCACCGTCAGGACCTTGCGTATGAGGAACATGTTGTAAGACCCTCTTCACATACCCTAAGTTGAGTGATATAGAGACAACACGTTGATTAGAACCATGCGTCTGAGGAATGCGGTGTAAGATTCTTTTCTAATGATGCATTGCCTAGAACCCTGGGTCTGAGGACCGCATTGTAAGATTCTCTCCAAGGAAAAGACGTGTCATCTACCAAATAGATAAGCACTCTAAGATTGGTCCACTAAGACTGGACATTGAAACTAATCCACTGAGGCTGGATTTTGAAGTAAATCCACTGAGGCTGGATTCTAAAGTTGATCCACTGAGACTAGATTTTGAAGTTAATCCACTGAGACTAGATTCTGAAAAAAAGAGTAATAAGGTGAATGACTCTGCATGGGGAGAATTCTATTTACGGAACTTTTTTGGGGAATAAGAACGTCCTGACTAACATTCAGCTGAGAAGTGAGACAAAGATATTTTGACAAATCTGACTCTTGTTGAGGAATGAATGATCATTGAAACGATCTCAGAAATCCGTAAAAGGATAATAGTCTGTTGAGAAGACTGTGAACAAATCTTCCTGCTTCGACTTGTTAACTCTTGCCAAAAATAAATTGACAACTTCACTAGGGAATATTTCCATAATAGGAGTACATCCCAATCATGAAATTCTGCGGGGAAATGACAATCTTCCGACTTGGCATGAGAAGAGATAGAAAACACCTTTCAGTGGGAATACTCTCTGCTTGGGGAATACCACCCTTTAACATCTTGCTCTGAAAAGCATTAAAAATTTTAGAGACTCTGATTGGGGAAAAGATCCCCACAGTGCTCTGTGCAGTAAATGATTCCGCTCTTTCAAGCCATTGAACTATATTGTTTACGAGGAAATTATCTCAAGAGGATTTTACAGGAGACCTGGCATCCAAAGCACCCCAATGTCTTCAAAATATTGTAGAGATTCATTGGATCTCGAAATAACTGCCCCAAGACAAGCGGTCTATGAAAGTATTTTCCTTATGAGGACTCACGAAAAACCTCGAATCACTGTGAGAAATGTTTCCCCAGTGTCTGAGCCCTGGATAGGTGCTTCTGATTGTCTGTCTTCGGGAAAGAGTGACTTATAGTGCTCTTGGGCGACCTGCCCCAGTACGAGCCTTTGAGAAATTGGCCTTGACTGACTGATCTTCAAGTGAACACCCAGACTAGATGCTCTTGGAGAGATTTTAACCTCGAAGTGATTACTCCAGTTTGGCTGAATTGTGAGGAGATTTCTCAACATGATTGCCCCGGATTGGCTAAATTGTGATGAGATTGCTGAACATGATTGCCCCAGATTGGCTGCGCTTAACTCAATTGGTTGGAAAAAACACCTAATCAAAAAGAGCTTATTGGAAAAGTGAACCTCCACATGATTGTCCTTCAGAAGTTTCAGACTTCTCAACTTTGCAAGATCAAGCTTCTAGATTGAGGTTCCATATGTGAACTTTTATGATGCCAAACAAATGTATGCAAGCAGAAAATGTTTTATTCTTAGAATGAAAATTCTAATGCAACACACATGTTAATCTTGAAGTTCATATTGAAAATATGTCGCAAACCTTTGTGAGCGAATCACTAGTTAAGATACGACATAGGTTTTTGAATAGAAGAAAACTTGCACATACAACACCAACAAAGATCTGTTAGCACAACTAATAGGAGTCAGGAATGCTATCTCGTGGTAGTATGCTCTCGAATTAACCCTGCATCAGTTAGGACTTTTGAGGGTTGTATCGTGGCCTGGTTTACGATTACAGAAACAAAGGATATAGGCTCGAAGTTTATTGTGCCCCTCTCTTCGTGATGTCCTCCATTCATATGTTCATCAAATTTGGCACAAGCGTTCACCTTTGAAAAAGGGTTTTGTGATGGTTGAGGAACCAATAACACTAACGGTTTAAGCACCAATTAGGTTGTCATTGGGATTCAGTCACCCCTATTGTCTTTTGTGTCTCTATCACATGACTCTGTTCTTGTTTAAGGATATTTCTTATGTAACCCTTTTCGTCTTTCGCTTTTCATTTTTTTGCTTATCCCTAACTTTTGCCTGGACTGATTCTTTTGAATCTTTTGCAATTGGAGTCCAGCGAGATGCCCTAACTTCTGCCTAAGTCGCTTGTTTTCGAGTTCGACTTAGCGGGCTCTTTTATTTCTTTTTTCGATTTTTTTTAACAAAATGTGTGACACTATTTGTCTTGATTGCTTTGTGAGGGTTGTGACTGCCTCATTCTTTGGTCGATCAAGGATAACAATTGTGGCTTCCAATCTTTAGACCTCTTGATTTGTATAACCATTGTGGTTTCTGGTCCTTAGGCATCTTGATTTGGAACAACGAAAGGTAATGGATCCTTAGATACACTTCTTTATGAAAGTCTGAATGCTCAGTCCAACTAGCTGACACCTACCCTGCCCCTGGGTTAAGTGTAAGGTTTTTTCCGTGCAAAAAGAAACTCCTACTTCAAGGCTCAAAAGGGTTAACAAGGGGCTATCTTCCTTATATCTCCAGCTATTGAAATTTGAAACAATACTTGTACATCGTCAATAGGGTCTTATTCAAGAGCATACAGATTAGAGATTTTTGCATTTTTGTTTCGTCATTCTCCCTCGTAGAGTTTAAGCATTACATTTAGTATTGTAATACACATACACAAAATCATGAGTGAATACAAATGAATTACTTCAAGAAAAATAAGTGTGTTTTACTATGGTTATCATTAAAAAACAAACATGTTTCATGTATACATACATATGTTTAAACAAAAAAAAGAAACTACAAATGAAAATATAGTAAAGAAACTAAACATTTCCATTATTGAGGAGACTTGACTCCGTCTGGACTTATCAGTCTTGGATATTTCCAGTAATCAGTAGCTTTTTCATGGACTTTGAAATCTTCAATTAAATGGCCACATGCCCAGCATGGCAATTATACTTCATCTTCCAGTTATTCTGACCTTAAGGCTCTGTTGTGGGATACTAACATGAGACGTATGAGAAATAAAGTTTCCCCATAAGGTTGCTTGCAAAGACCTGACAATCTTCTGCCTACATATCTCCATTAACCCGTGACAAATGAAGAATCAGAGCGACGTAGTTCCCCCCACTAGGGATGAAAATGCATTGAAGGAAACAAACAATTTCAATTAATGAGAGTATTGAAATATTTATGGATTTATTTCTTTTGGAGATGCCCTTGTAATCTGGGTCGTTAATTTGAAGACTTCATCTTAAAGGCAGACCATCTGGTGTAACGACCTTTTCATTAATCAAACCTTGCACCTTATGTTCGAACTCCCTACAATTGTCAATTGTATGTCCAAACGTTCCTAAGTGGAACTCACATCTAGCAGTCATGTCATAGTCAGGAGGAAAAAGATACGACACCGACATATCATGGCTCAACTTAATCAAAGAGCTCTGAAGAAGGCGGGAAAGCAATTGGCTTCAAGGAACTGGAACTTGAGCAAGCACTCTTTCAGGTTTCTTAGGCCCCCTATCTCTGTTGATGACTATTCTGATGACGATGTTGATTAGGGCGCCCTGATCTCCCATGTACCTTTCTTCCTGTATTTGGCAAAGACTATTGATGTGATGACTTTGAAACTAGAGCCGAGGAGCATGCCTCTAACCTGGGGTAAGTCCTAGAGGAAGGGAAGGGATATTCACTTCTTTAGAGGTCGTTAAAGCAGGATTACCAACTACCTTCACACCAACTGGTCCAAACTCGATTACTCCGGAATCAATTAAGTCTTGCACCTGGTGTTGGAAATATTTACACCCTTAAATATCATGCATGGGTGCTCCTTAGTGAAAATAACAATAAGCATTGACATCTCATCCTTTTGGAAGCGTAGCAGGTGGTGGCGACAACTTGCGGAGCTCAATCAACCTCAAATGAAGCAAGCACTGAAGTATATCGGCAGGGGACATTGGTAAAGGGTCAAAATCCCTTTTTCGCTTCTGCTGATGAGGTGGTACAACCAGGGGAGTCCCAGTTATAATATTCTGATGTGGTTGTTTCAAAACCCAAGGCTTACGATGTAAGGAAGATCCTTGAATGGGGGGAGGAATACCCAGCTCCTTTGCAGTAGGTGGAGGAACATCACTTTGCTTGGCCTTCTGCACACGTGCAAATCCGATTACCCCTGAATCGACGAGTTCTTGGACCTTATGCTTGAGCATCTTACAATTTTACACATTATGGCCAAATTCTCCTGAATGGAATTCACACCTAGCATTGACATTAGAACCCATAAGGTATCTTGTATTCTGAGGTCCCACATCAATCAACTTAATCAACTTCAATTCCAGCAAAAGTTGAAGCAGCTGTGCATATGGCATCGGGATTGGATCGAACTTCCTTTCAGAATTTTGTGTCTTGCACTCCTCAGGAGATGGTGGCTGATGAGAAAAATATGATAATGGAGGAGATTAGGAAGGCAATCCATGTTCCATCAAAGGTCCCAAAGAAGTGGGAGGAGTCAGAACTTCGGTTGCAGAAGTAGACAACTGATTATCTTCCTTCTTCAATACACCACCCAAAATTTCTGTGATCCGGTCAATTTGAGTCTTCATCCAGTTGACCTCTTCTCTCAGCAATTTATGATCCTAGGATAACACTCGAATTTCCACCATAAAATGTCCCAGCTGGGCCTTCATCTCATTCACTTGCTCTCGGAGTTGTTCCATGTCCATACTCTGATAATTGTGATTCAAGTTGGCCATTCTGAAGAGAAACCAAATCAAGATAAGAATTTGTCTCTGAACACCTGTCATGAATGCGAGGATAAATGGAAATGCAATGTTCGGTTATTTCCCAAGATTCTATTTGCTTTGATTCACATTTTAATATAGAAAAAATCCAACGACCTGATTCAGATATGCGATCCTCGGAAATAACTGAACATGTGTGAAAAAATGTTATGATGTCATGTATGCAGCAGGCATGTGATCAACGATATGTGTTGGTGTCGATGTTGAGAAGTGATTCAATTATCTGTGGAGAGCCATAACATTATATCTGAATAAACCCCAGAACTAAGAATCAAATAACCACATAGAGTTGGATCAAATCATAAAGTCACTGATGAAGTGGGTATGTAGAAGGTCAGGGTTCCTGTAAACTTGTAAACAATCCCCCCATATCACAGGTGTGCTACCAAGGGTCAACATCATGGACTCTCAGGTCGAGTAGCAATAATACGTTCACCGTCTCCGAGAAACGATTTGGTATTATACACTAGAAAAGGAGGTCTCAGACGAGTCCAAAAAAAACAAGCATCCCTCACAAGTTCCCAGCTTCAAGCACTGAGATCGAGAAATAATAGTACATTCATCCCGAAGGGTACAATACTAGCGTCATACGAAAAGTGCTTTAACTGAGTTCTTATGAGAGTACCATACCATCCTATGCGAGTTCCCAGTGGGCCCTCAGGTGTGAGTGGGTTTGCCAACATATGTGGTCTGCCACTGTCACCACTAGAGGGATGTTTCCACAAAGGTCCTCAATGATTGGTCACCAAATGCACATAACTATCAAGGTCGTATCTTAAAGAAGAGGAAATCCCCATACAAAATATTTCCAAGACGATCACAATCTAGGTGTGGAACACACCGCCACTCATTATGATGATATATAATGGAAGTACAATGTCTGTCCATGCTAAAGTCTATGGAGCACTCGAGCTTTGGTATTGGGCTCGTCTCAAAGTAACCCCATCCCGCCAAAAAACTAGTCCAGGCAGTCAAGTATATGATGCATGAAAAGTAAATGCGGAAAGCGGTAAATAAAGTAGTAAAGTAAAGTTGTAAATAAAGAAGTAAAGCTAGACTAAAGCACGCAACAACAAACAACTAAACACCCAAAGAAACAGAAACAAACAAGCGCTAGGATTGACTGGCATAGGGAACCAGAGATTTTAGGCTCTCATCCAGAGCAAATTCGGCAGCTGTCGCTCCAAGGATTTTCATCCTAGTACAAACGCGAAAGTGGCACGAAAAAGAAACAAAGTCACCAGCCAGGCATTTTTATGCCAAGGAAAGGGAAAGGTACTACTGCACAAACTGAAGATAAAGGAAAGAACGAGGTCTTACGAACGAAAGAGACTGGGTTCAGGAGTCGGTTACAAACTGGGAAGATATTAGCACCCCAGATCGTCTGCCGTATCCGACGGGATCCACGTTTGCTTGAACTGTTTCAAAGGGTGAGAAATAAACTGATGCTAAAAAAATTACTATTGAAACTGGAAATAAATGAGGAAAGGGAATAATGTAGGGAAAATAAAAAGTGTGCTCGAATGGGCCCTACCCCAGTGCCTATGTATCTAATGGGAAATGAGAATCAGAGTTTTCGTAGTTCCCTTAACTAGGGAGGAAAACTGTTTGTGTTTTTTATGATTTAACTACTTATGTTTATGCTCAGGTCTTGCAGGCTCGTCTGATATGATTCCATTTACCGTCTTTCAAAGAGACACATTAAAGTGAGTTCTTTCATTAAGTGTGAAGGAGATGAGAAGAGAATTCCCGAAGGAAAGACACTTGTTGTTGGTTTGTAGATTTTAGAAGCTTTTATTGAATTTAGCATAGGAGAATGTATTCATGTCTTATTCACAAGAGTGTGTACTTATCACATCACTCCGAGATGGGGTGGATTAGAAGTATACCTAGGTATGGAGGAAATACCTAAACCAAGTTCTGAAGATTAAGGCCTAAACACATTTCCCTAATTTTGTTTAGTAAGTGTTTTTTGTATTTTGATGAAGAAGTGTTTTTTAAGTGTTGTTTGTGAAGCATCCTCATGCTAAGACTTATTCATCATGATATATACCCTACACCTCATCCCCATATGGAATGTGTGCAAGTATCCCATGACAAAGTCCCTTGCCATATGAGAAAGCTTATCCTTTATTAGGGTGCTTTGAGTTGTTTTGAGATGAGAAAAGAAGACTCAAGTTGAGAAAGGAAAAACTAAGGGAAACTAAGACTCACCCTATGTTATTGTTTAATTGAGATCATATGGTTAATGAGATTTTCTAATCCTAAAGAGAAGAGAAAGAAGCAAATTCTAACTCACTTCAAGGATTTAAGATGAGATTAGAACTCAAAGGGAAGAAAAGAAAGTGAAGTGTCGAAGAAGCATAAAATGCTTATCGCAATCACAAATTGAAAGCTTTAAAAGAGGAAAGAAGGAGGTAGAATGTAGGCGCACACCCACATTCGTCGCTTACCATTAGCCCCTGAAATGGTTAGTAAAATTAATGATTTATGAAATCAATAAATGATTAAGAAAATAAAACAATTAAGTACCAACATCTCCTAAAATGATTATGGTCTAAACTAGACTTAAACCTAAGCCTAAGGGTACCTAAACGCTAAGCAAAACACAAAGTCAGTAGCTACAATAGTGCTTCAACACACAATCAACTATCAAATTCAAATGGCACACAAACAACCTATTACAGCTACCAAATAGCATGGCAACAGGTGTAAAAAGTGGCAAAAACAATGCAATGCAACATACAATTAACATCTATTGTGCAAAAATACAGTAGTGAAAAGCATGGCAGAATTACATCACTTTATCATGTAAATGCATGAGCAATAAATGCATGGATATGGATCACATAACAACATCAAAGAATGTAACATAGACATGTGAATGCAAGCATTACAATCATTTTGCATCAATATATTTTCCACACAAAAAAAACAAATATGTGCATTTTCCAAAAGATGAAACTTTAATGCAAGCGAGAAACAAAATGAATATGCATTACAATGCACTATAATATGAAGTAAACATTGACAATGAAATGAAATCAAACAAGCAATCAAACAATCAAGAACATGTGCAAACATACATGGATCATGCACTTTTATCAAGTAAGATGCAACATATTCGATTATACGTACAAGTGTCTGAAACATGCCTCGATCATGAAAACAATGCAAAACAGAACTTTGAATCATCATTAACATGCTAACAATGAAGTTAAAACATGGTAACAACATTCACAATTCATCATGAGCACAAATTCACCATTATGCAAAAAATCGGAAGTAAACAAGCATGCATGTCGAAAGATGTCGAAGCTACATGAGCCTGCACCAAAATAGCTTCTACAAATTCCCTAAAATCATAACCTAATGTTCCATGATGATTAAATATGGAATGACATGCTAACATACATTAAAATTCACAAAAAATCCTAAACTTCTCAGTGTTAATCGGTTAACAGATGTGTTAACCGGTTAATACTGCTAAATTTTGCAGAAAACCAAAAACACACTATGTTAATCGGTTAACAGGCGTGTTAACCGATTAACACTGAACCAAAATAAAAAATAAATCCTGAAAAAAGCACTTCCAACAGCCATCTTATTTCAAAGGTTCCTAATACAGTTCCTATCAAGTAAGCACGAAATTAACACATAAATGCATCGATACAACACTAATTGGAACCAAAAACACATCAAGAAAACAAAACCTAACCATTTGATTAATCAACGCATCGTAAATAAATAAAACATGGAGAACGCACATGTCGATAAAATGAAAAATAACTTAAAACATAAGTGATTTTGAGTTTCACCAACCTACAAAGCGGAGGTTTGCTTTAGTAATCGTTGCTATGGAGAATCGACGCACTATAGAAGAGAAAACCATAGATCCGAAGCTCTTTTGCACGAATACACAAAATAAATGCGATTTGATGAACTTCTTTAAAAATCACTTCCAAGAGAAAATTCACACCAAAATAGTAGCAATTTCTTCAATAATCCATGAAATCAATGCAATGATGGAGGTTTAGCTTCAAATTCTTCAAGTTTCAATGCAAAAACTTGAAGAATTTTGGAAGATGAAGCTTTGTGTGAGTTTTAGAAATTTGGAGAAAAAATGATAGTGATGAGAGAAATTTGTGAAAAATGAATTGTTTTTTCTTTGGTTTGGAGTGAAAGGTGTTTATATAAAAGTTAGGTTTGGAGGGTGGTTTGGGTTAAGAGTGAGGCTTGGTCATTGGCTTGGGAATTAAGTGTGGGATTAGCTTAGGAGTTAGTTAAAAGATAGTTGGGAATATTCTTAGAATATTCCATTGGCATGTGGTAGAACATTCTAGAAAGTTCCTTTAGAAAGTGGTAGAGTGAAGTACAAGGTGAAGTGGAAAAGTAAGAAAAAACCCCATGTTGAATTTTGAAATTTTTGCCAAATTCACACGTGTTAACTGGTTAACCAATGTGTTAACTGGTTAACACAAGCCAAACTTGAATATTTTCCTCCTTTTGATGGGAAACCCTGAAAATGCACTTGTGCCATTCGTTTTGACCATGTCTTGACCTTGAGCAGTGATAATTGATATTACCACTGAATAACCCTCAATCACATGCCTTATGCATTAATCAATGATGCATAATTTATTTTATTATTTATTATTATTTATTTTGCAATGCATGAAATAATATGCTAAATGACATGGAAATGAAGCATAAGCTACTTGAAACTGGTAATAAATAAGAGGGAAAATTTTAGGGTGTTACACCAAGACCTTTGAAGGTGCCAAAACACATGTTAGTTCATCTGTTGTAGATTCTTAAGTAGGAAAAACTTTGTTGGAACAAGCTTCGTTCTTAACTATCCTTGAGTTTTGATGATAACAAAACTTATTTTGTATAGGGGAATAATGTTGTACTCTAACTATTTTTTTAATTGCACTTATCATAGAAAATAGGTTCTGACTCCAAAGAAGTTAACTTGGAGAAAACAAATCTTAAGAAGTCAAATGGTCAAGCCAAACTCTAAACTAAAGACCCTTAACCCCAAATCAATTATTGATATTGGAGGAAAACTCCTAAAGGTATTATCAATGAAACCCTCAAAGAAAACTCAACCAAATTTGATTACAATAATCCTAAGTTAGATCTTATCAATCTAATCTTGATGGCACTTAACAAAAATGGTTATGTGTAGTTGTTGAATGTATGCAAAGAAAGGTTGAAGATGATGAGTAAATTCTAAGTGTGTTCTTGGTTTCTTTGTTTAGAAATGATTCATGAATGCTTATTTATATATGTGTGTATGTAAATGAAATAACCTACAAAACATATTCTTAGAAAAAATTACAAGTTTTGAAAAGTTTGAATAGGATGTATTGACTCCAAATTCATATGAGTCAATACATAGAGCTTGGGAGATGCTACATAGACTTTATGTATCAATAAGAGTGACAAAGAATAAGTAATTTGCAACAAAAAAAACTTCAGCATGAGTTGCTACATACCACGGATGAGCTGCTACTTATATACAATATATATCATCTCAATGCATCTGAAATTCTGTGATCAGGTATGAGATGTCCTAAGAGATGTCCCAACACTTAATAGGACATTTGACAAATTTAACCAAAACTTAAACAGCAAGAAAAGTAAACAACACAGAAGTTTGTTAACCCAGTTCAGTGTATAACCACACCTACATCTGGAGGCTACCAAGCCAGGAGGAAATCCACTATTAGTAATATTAATTCTAGACTTAAACCACCCTGTTTAATCTATCACTTAATACTTACCCAATGCAATTTCTACCTAAGACTCACTTAGATAAGAGTACCCTACTCACTCCCCCTCAATCACCCAGTGATCAAGTTTACAAGTTTACTGAAATTGAAGACATCCTTCAAACAAAACAGCTTGATCTTACTTAACAGTTTCAATCAAGTCACAAATGCACTTTTGCTTAAAAGCTCATAAAGTGGTACATAAAAACAACCTGCTATTAAAACACTAGACACCCTATTTGGTCTTCTGAAATTCGTACTCAATTCTATGAGTTTCTGTTGTTTAAATAGGTATCTGAATTTTGGGCTTTCTGTAGAATGATCCAGCCCTAATGTGCAGCAACTGTCACCTTGAATTTAGGGTTTGTTACCTCCTATATTCTAGGTGCATTAGGTCTTCTGTTTTAATCTGAATCTTCAATTTAAAACTCCCTACAGATGCGCCTTGTTCTGTTTTTATCCAGCATTAATTAATCCCAGATAGTTCTCCTTAAATATCTCTGATCTGTTAATCAATAATTAATTCTGGTAGCAGGTCTGAGATGTCTCAACATCTGTTGGGACATCCTGAAAAACTGAACTTAATTTATTCACACAATGTCCCAACATCTGATGAGACATCCTGAAATAAATTCACATACTCTGTTTGATAATGTCCCAACATCTGATAGGACATTCTGAACTGAATTTAGCATTTCTTGTTTGGTCAAAAATTCTGCCAATTCTTAAACATCTACAAACTCCCCCTTTGGCTAATTTTTGGCTAACATCTTTCCTGGTTTTCAGAGTGCAGCAGAAGTTCTTTTTATCAGAGTATATCATTACTTTTCTGTTGATTTTTATTTGAGATTACTCCCCCTCAAACAAATATGTGTCCAGTCTTGTTTCAACAGAAATACACACTGATTCAGTTCAGACAGAAACAAACAGATTTCATTCAAAAATTAAACAGCAGTACAAATTTGTTGTTGTTCTCCCCCTTGGTAGACACAAAATTAGGGGCCAAAGACACTATTACTGTCATTACATTGCTGTCATTACATTGCTGTCACATACATTGATCACTCAGATTCATCACTCTCAGTTGCTTTTTCCACTTCAGTGTCTTCATTCTTAGCAGCTTCACTTTCTTCAGCAGCCTCACTGTCTTCACCAGCTTCACTGTCTTCATCAGTTGCAACATTCTGATCTTCTTCACTTTCCAATCTTTTAATTATTTCTTCAAGCTTCTGCTTTCTAGCTTCAAGTTCTTTGCAGGTGATTTTGAGTTCAGCAATTAAGGCTTTCTTGGAGATTGGATTCTTAGCAGAGGAGGGACCAGCAGATGTCCCAGCAGGTGTTTCAACATCTGCAGCATGGTGACTGAGAAATAATTTGTAGTGAAAAGCCAGGGGGCTCTCTCTTTTGCATGCTGTATCCTTGTCAGTGAGAATGCCCGGGTATTGATTGAGCACTATCCCACACAGCAATGATGGAAAGGCTATTGGAAGCTTTGTTGCTGAGGAGCTGGCATGCTTCATGGTTTGATCAAAGATAAAAGCTCCATAGTCCAGATTGGTTTGAGTTCCCACAGCATAGATGAATCTGGCTAGACCAGTTGAGATTGAGGAAGTGTGGTTGGTAGGCACCCAGTTAGCAGTTCCAATTCTGTTCAGCATGGCATACTTTCTGGTAAGCATGCTCACAGAGAGCTTTCCCTTCACAGGCCATGCCTTGACCTGGTTTGCAGTGATCACTTTACAGACTTGATTATCTGTCTTACCTAATTCATTGGGTCCATCTGTTTCTCTTCCTAGATACTCATTGATGATTTGAGGAGAAAACTGTACACATTTACCTCTAACAAAAACTTTTCTAAACTCAGAAGACTTACCATTTGAGCAATCCTCCTGAAGATTCACAATGAACTCTTTGACAAGTAGTTCATAGCAGGGAGAGAGGTCTGAGACTGTTTTGAATAGTCCTGCAGCAGAGATGAGGTCTATCAGTTCTGTGCACTCAAGTGCATTGCTGCTTAGTTCTCTTTCCAAGGCAACCCTTCTTTGATACACATATTTCCATCTGTTGACACTGGAGACATGATGGAAGGATATGTTGTCCAAGGGAGCTTCTGGGACAGCAGTTGAAGCTCTAGCTGGTGCTGGTTTCTTCTTGGGAGGAGATGTTGGGACATCTGATCCAACATCTGAATCTGATGGTGTTGCAGCTTTTCTCTTCTGGGTTTGAACTTTGCTCCATGGTTTTGTTGGACCAAAGGTAGCTTTAGCTTTGCCTTTCTTTGAACTAGCCTTCTTCTTCTCAGGGATGACAGGTTCAGCTTGCATCTTTCCTTTCCTGGACCTTAGTCTTTTAGCAATGCTGGGTTTCACAGATGCTATGATCTCTGCATCAGAGTCCTGCTCCAGATTGACCACTGGAGGAGATTGAGCAGCCTCCTCTTCAGCTGGTTGATCAGCAGGGATTTGATCTTCATTTGAGCCTTGAGCCTGTTCTTCAGAGACCTCTTCATCATTTTCATTTGAAACTTTTTCCTTAGATTGTTCCAGATCAACATCAGATGAGTTCTTTTTCTTATCTTCAGATGTTCCAACATCTGTTGGGACATCTTGTTCTGCAGCAGTGTCCTTTGTAGCTTGAGCTGGTTCTTCTTGAGGTGCAGGAATGGTGTTCAAAGGAACAGAGATCCCTTTCACCACTCTTTGTTCAGAAAAGACTTGGTTAACAATCTCCTTGATGGAATCATCAACATATTTGGAGTATCTTGTAGACATGTTAGCAGGAGAGGGAATGCCTTTAGCTTTGCTTCTGATTTGATCTTTACATCTCTTTGGTGTTCTTGCCTTTTTAGTGTGAGAGGCGCTTCCCCTGAGCTCGTCCAATGGTGTTGATGGCATTGGCACAACAGAGATTGGAGTGGCATGAACCACGTCTTCCTTGTTGAGAATTTCCTCAGCTGTTTTAGGGTTTTGAGACATTGTAGAGGAAGAAGGATGAACAGCTTTAGGGTTTATGATTTCTGAAGAATTGAGAGTTAATGTGATTCGCTTGTGATGATATGATGAGAATCTTGATAGCTTCTTATAAGTAGTTACTAAATAATTAGCCGTTACAGTCCAAATGATTAAGAATGGAATTCCCAAGGATCTTGTCCAGACTAGCTTTGCCATCTGGAACTTATGCCATGCAATGTCATATGACATGTTGGCACATCTCATTAACTGCTAAATATCACATAAACATATTCCAAGTTTGCCCCTTAAGTTCTCAAATTGTGTAGCATCCAATGCTTTGGTAAAGATATCAGCTAATTGCAGATCTGTAACAACATGCTCCAATGAAATCACCTTCTCTTCTACAAGATCTCTGATGAAATGATGTCTGATATCAATATGCTTTGTCCTGCTATGTTGAATAGGATTTTTAGATATGTTGATTGCACTTAAGTTGTCACAGTACAATGTCATGACATCCTGTGGGACATTGTACTCAGTGAGCATCTGCTTCATCCAAACCAACTGAGAACAACTGCTACCTGCTGCTATGTACTCAGCTTCAGCTGTAGATAAAGATACACAATTCTGCTTCTTACTGAACCAAGAAATCAGATTGTTTCCTAGAAAGAAGCATCCTCCTGAAGTGCTTTTTCTGTCATCAGCACTTCCTGCCCAATCAGCATCACAGAAGCCAGTGAGAATAGGTTTGCAACCATGAAAGTACATTATGCCATAGTCACAAGTACCATTAACATATTTAAGGATTCTCTTGACTTGATTGAGATGACTGACTTTTGGATCAGCTTGATATCTTGCACAAACTCCTACTGCAAATGCAATGTCTGGTCTGCTAGCAGTCAAGTATAACAAGCTTCCAATCATGCTTCTATATAAACTATGATCTACATTCTCACCCTTTTCATCTTTAGTCAGCTTTAAATGTGTAGGAGCAGGAGTTCTTTTATGAGAAGCATTTTCCATTCCAAATTTCTTCACTATGTTCTTGGAGTACTTGCTTTGTGAGATGAACATTGAGTCTTCCATTTGCTTAACTTGCAGACCAAGAAAATAGGTTAATTCACCTACTAGACTCATTTCAAATTCAGCTTCCATCTGCTTGACAAAATGTTTGACCATCTTATCAGACATCCCACCAAACACAATGTCATCAACATATATTTGTGCAATCATGACATTTCCTTCTTCATCTTTAACAAACAGGGTTTTATCAATCCCACCTTTTCTGTATCCTTGCTTGATAAGAAATGTGGTAAGTCTTTCATACCATGCCCTTGGAGCTTGCTTCAGACCATAAAGTGCTTTCTTGAGTTTGTATACATGATTTGGACAGCTTGGATTAACAAATCCTTTAGGCTGTTCTACATATACCTCTTCATTAAGATAACCATTAAGAAAGGCACTTTTCACATCCATTTGAAATAGCTTGAACTTTAAGATACAAGCAATTCCCAACAGTAGTCTTATTGATTCAAGCCTTGCTACTGGTGCAAAGGTTTCATCAAAGTCTACCCCTTCAATTTGAGTGTATCCTTGAGCCACAAGTCTAGCTTTGTTCTTTGTAACAATTCCTTGTTCATTTGACTTGTTCTTGTACACCCATTTTGTACCAATCACATTTATGTCATTAGGTCTAGGAACAAGATTCCACACTTCATTCCTTGTGAATTGACCTAATTCCTCTTGCATAGCACAAATCCAGTATTCATCAGTGAGAGCCTCCTTGATGTTTTTAGGTTCTATTTTGGACACAAAACAAGAACCTGAAATCACTTCTCTTGATCTAGTGCTCACACCTCTGTTGGGATCACCAATTATTAAATCTTTGGGATGATCCTTCTGTATTCTGATGGAGGGAGGTTTACTGGATTCTTCTGTCCTTGTATCAGATTGAGTGCAGTTATATTGATCATCCTTTTCTTCAGCTTCAATCTTGATATCAGCAGATGTTCCAACATCTTCTGGGACATCTGTAGGAGCATCATCAATTATCACATTTATGGACTCCATGATAACCTTGGTTCTAGAATTAAATACTCTGTATGCTCTGCTGTTTGTAGAGTATCCAAGGAAAATCCCTTCATCACTTTTAGGATCCATTTTTCTCCTTTGCTCCCTGTCTGCCAGAATGTAGCAGTTACTTCCAAACACATGAAAGTACTTAACAGTGGGTTTTCTGCCCTTCCAGACTTCATATATTGTGGACAAAGTTCCTTTTCTCAAGGTAACTCTGTTATGGATATAGCAGGCAGTGTTCATGGCTTCAGCCCAGAAAAACAGAGGTAGCTTTTTAGCATGTATCATAGCTCTTGCAGATTCTTGAATAGTTCTATTTTTTCTCTCAACAATCCCATTCTGTTGAGGAGTGATAGGAGAAGAGTATTCATGATTGATTCCTTCTGAAGAGCAGAAATCTAAGAATTTTTGATTCTCAAATTCCTTTCCATGATCACTTCTAATTCTGATCACACAGCTGGATTTTTCCCTTTGTAATCTTTGACATAATTCCTTGAATACATCAAAGACATCTGACTTTTCTTTAATGAAATTTATCCATGTATATCTTGAAAAGTCATCAACCACCACATATGCATACCTCTTACCACCAAGGCTTTCAACTTGCATAGGTCCCATGAGATCCATATGTAACAATTCCAAAACTTTGGAAGTTGTCAGATGTTGGAGCTTTGGATGGGACATCTTGGTTTGTTTGCCTATTTGACATTCACCACAGATTTTGCCATCATCAATCTTCAGTTTAGGGATACCTCTTACAGCATCCATAGATATGATCTTCTTTATGCCTCTGAAATGAAGATGACCTAGCCTTTGGTGCCATAGTTTTACTTCTTCTTCTCTAGCTAAAGAACAAGTTGAAGTGGGACTGAAGTCTAGTGGCTCCCACATGTAACAGTTGTCTTTAGACCTTGCACCTTTCATGACAACTTCTTGCTCTTGGTTAGTCACTATGCATTCAGTTTTTGTAAAGTTTACACTGTATCCTTGATCACATAGTTGACTTATACTGATCAGGTTAGCAGTTAAACCTTTAACAAGCAGCACATCATCTAATCTTGGAACATCTTGACAATCCAAGGTTCCAACTCCCTTGATCTCTCCTTTAGCTCCATCTCCAAAGGTAACATACCTGGATGAATATGACTTTAAGTTTACTAGCAAATTCTTCAATCCAGTCATGTGTCTTGAGCATCCACTGTCAAAGTACCAGTCTTCTTTAGCTGATACTTTCAATGATGTATGTGCTATGTATGCAGTACTTTTCTTTGACCAGATGAGTTGAGATTTCTTTTGATGCCTCTGCTCTGAGTGTTGTTCAGCTGATCTCCAAGCTTGATTGTTGATCTTGTTCTTGGGTATGTGACTTTGATCAGTCTGAATGTCAGCTTTTGGTCTCCAAACTTTCTTGATTACTTCGGTCTTTTGCTTAGGAGATTGCTGATTTCTATGCAGCACTTTCTTGGTACCTTCTACTTTCTGCTTGGAAGGTTGCTGACACATCTGATTTGGATATCCATGTAGCTTATAACAGTGAGGTTTGATATGCCCAAATCTTCCACAGTGATGGCATCTCCATCTTTGATACTTCTTCTTCATTTTGTTCTTTCCAGAATGTTGAGACATCTGTTGGAACATTATGTTTGTCTTTGTGTTCTGATGTTGAAGCATCTGTTGGGACATCTTGTTTGACTGTGTAATTTTTGAAGTAGTTTTGCTAGAGCTGGCTTCATCTCTGTTATATCCCAGTCCACTTTTGTCCCCTGAATGTTTATTATTGCAGAGAATAGCATCCAGTGTATTTGAGCTGCTGTTCATCATTCTAACAGATTTGGACATATGTTCCAGCTTAGAATTGAGAAGAGTTACTTCACTTTTTAAGGTATCAATGATTACTTGATCACTTGCTTTTTCTTCTTCTAGTACTTCATTCTGCTTCTGGTTTCAGAACTATTGATCCATCTTTGGTGTCTTGAACAGGATGTTTCCATCCAACATTTACTGCTCTCCATGCCCTGTTGTCAAGTGACTTTAAGAATGCAATCATTCTTGGCTTCCAGTAGTCATAGTTAGAACCATCCAGTATAGGTGGTCTATTTACTGACCCTATATCTCTGTCCATGTTACAGAATTTGTTTTCCCTAGATCTCACCCAGTATAAACAGGCAGGGTGCCTGCTCTGATGCCAATTGAAATTCTGTGATCAGGTATGAGATGTCCTAAGAGATGTCCCAACACTTAATAGGACATTTGACAAATTTAACCAAAACTTAAACAGCAAGAAAAGTAAACAACACAGAAGTTTGTTAACCCAGTTCAGTGTATAACCACACCTACATCTGGAGGCTACCAAGCCAGGAGGAAATCCACTATTAGTAATATTAATTCTAGACTTAAACCACCCTGTTTAATCTATCACTTAATACTTACCCAATGCAATTTCTACCTAAGACTCACTTAGATAAGAGTACCCTACTCACTCCCCCTCAATCACCCAGTGATCAAGTTTACAAGTTTACTGAAATTGAAGACATCCTTCAAACAAAACAGCTTGATCTTACTTAACAGTTTCAATCAAGTCACAAATGCACTTTTGCTTAAAAGCTCATAAAGTGGTACATAAAAACAACCTGCTATTAAAACACTAGACACCCTATTTGGTCTTCTGAAATTCGTACTCAATTCTATGAGTTTCTGTTGTTTAAATAGGTATCTGAATTTTGGGCTTTCTGTAGAATGATCCAGCCCTAATGTGCAGCAACTGTCACCTTGAATTTAGGGTTTGTTACCTCCTATATTCTAGGTGCATTAGGTCTTCTGTTTTAATCTGAATCTTCAATTTAAAACTCCCTACAGATGCGCCTTGTTCTGTTTTTATCCAGCATTAATTAATCCCAGATAGTTCTCCTTAAATATCTCTGATCTGTTAATCAATAATTAATTCTGGTAGCAGGTCTGAGATGTCTCAACATCTGTTGGGACATCCTGAAAAACTGAACTTAATTTATTCACACAATGTCCCAACATCTAATGAGACATCCTGAAATAAATTCACATACTCTGTTTGATAATGTCCCAACATCTGATAGGACATTCTGAACTGAATTTAGCATTTCTTGTTTGGTCAAAAATTCTGCCAATTCTTAAACATCTACAGCATCTATGTATGAATACAAGTGAGACAACACTGATTGTTTGCAAACAAGCTTCAGTATGAGCCGCTACATAGCATGAATGAGATGTTACATAAGCAATGTGTATCAATGCAATGTTGTTATACATCAATACAAGCGAGGTGGCTCTGATTGTTTCCAAACAATATTTAGTATGAGATGCTACATAGCACAAATGAATCGCTATATACGCAATATGTATCAACTCAATGCTGCTATGTAACGCTACATAGCGGACACAAATTTTGTTTCAAAAATTCTCCAATATGTATCGACTCATAGAAATGACGTATCGACTCATTCATTTGTTTTTCATGAAAAATCATAGTTTTTACTTGGAATGGCCTATGAAACCTGATTTTAAATGTTCTATTATGATGATGCACATTCACAACAAGAAAATTGGCAGATTACGACGGTTATTTTTGTAGGTTACGACTGTTAAAACCGACGTAATTTGCAAGTCACGACGGTTATAGCATTGTTGTAGAAACGTGCGTCGCGAGGCCGTATAACTGTCACACCAACCGTCGTTATCTCCCACGACAGTAGGAAACTGACGTAATTTGCATATTACGACAGTTACAACCGTTGTAACTTTACATTTGTTTTTTGATTTTATTATTGATTACGACGGTTCCAACCGTCGTAACTTTCTGTTCCAACAAATAAATTCGTAGGAAATTTCCTTTTCCATAGTAAAATCCGTAGGAAATTTCCTTTTCCATAGGTAAATTTGTAGGTAATTTATTTTTAAAATTAAAAAATATATATATTTGTAGAAATATGTACAAAATGTGGCAGAAAATAACATTTATTCTTCATATCATAATTACATTCATACAAACCCCAATATCTCTTCATATGTTAGAAGTTTATCATATTACAATTACATTCAAATAAGGAATCATACATTAGACTATAATTAACCAGAACTAAGCCAACTACACTACATATTCTCAACTCTGTTTCTTTCTGAGCACCAGAATCACATGTACTATCATCCATAGAAACATAGTCATTTGAAGCACTTATTAGATTTACTAACAAGTTTGAATCTGAAATTGGAACAACTGGAGTATGATCCAAAAGTAGTAAGATGCACATTATTCTAAAGTGTTCTGACCACATGTACCATCTAGCAGCACCCACCCCTCTTCAGGTTTTTCTAAGACTCTACAACAAGTACATTGATTCTTGCCTTAAATTCTTCACACTCTCTCTGCATAATTGTAAGGAAAATTGGATTAATTAAGGCTCACATGAAAAAATAGAACAACATCATAGAGTCACCATCTTATGTTACTTATAAACGTGATAATATAGAACCACAAAAAATGAACTGAATATTAGGAATGTTAAAAAAAGCGATATGAACTGTAAATCGAAAATAACCAAACTGTGAACCAAATATCAAGATATACACATAAAATAAGATAAAGGTGGAGGATGTGCTGATTCTTTATGATATAATTAAACGGGGGGTCAACATTAAAAGAAAATTTCAATTACATTACTTCAAAATATTTCTTTCATTTGTGAGATCCACTTGAAATCCACTACCACTTACCAATAAACTTTTTATTTAATCATGGATAGAATTCTCACTCCCACATAGATTACAAGATAATAATTACTATTCCAGACTAGAAATCTAATACCTAATCATATAATGAAGTTCTGTGTGGAAAAAATCCTATAATGTCAGTTTGTACATTGTTACATGGATCTAAGTCCATGATGCTTATAAATGTCATGATATATTAAGAATATCAACCATTAAAATCATTTTGTCTGCACCTACAAGGCCTATGAAAATAGGACAAACTGTTTCAATATAGATCGGGAAATTTATGGTAGTGATTTGAGTTCTACTTACTAGATTTGAAAATTAATAATTTAAGTAACTCAAAAAAAGAAAAGTGATCTCAAAAGTTCCTATAAATACTTCATAAAAAAATTTTAAGTCAAAAGAAACCATTTAGTATTCATAAGATTTTTAAAGCTTCAATACATAAAAAGGAATTTTCTAGCACCAATAGAGGTCTAGAAGGTGGATGTAGAGTCATAAAAGATACGATGTAGAATATCAACAAAGTTTATCCAAAGGAAGTGTAAAAAATGGTTTCATCACTTACATGGATTCACTAAATTCAATTACCAATTAAGAAGTATAAAGTACAATGCAAAACATGGATTCAATAGATTCATTTTGGCATGGAATATTTTTGTTATGAGATTTTAATCATTCTATATCTCTAATAATCTTCACTTAGTTCTAGTGGAAATAAATAACTACATTATTCTACTGTGTATGTTCAAGAAAATTATTTAACTTAGGACTAACTGCTACATCAATTGTCGCGGATAGAGGTTAGCAGCCCAAAAGCATGGCACCAAGTTCATGTACTGCTAAGCTATGCCACTACAATGCGCTATCGACAACCTAGGCATTACTTTTATTTAGTGGATTTTAGTAAGACATTAATAGTGAAGAAAAAAAACTATTTTATCCAAGCATATATAGAAATACATCAGAAGAGTAAGAAGATAAATCTCATTTCAATAAAGAATAGCCACATATAAAGAAAATTTGCCCTTATACCTGGTTACCGCCATTTTGAAGAGCATCAACTTCTTGCAAAGTGAACTTTGACACTGACACGGACTTCACACGATGAGTAAACTCACAACTGCATGACATTAAAATAGACAGTGCAATGAGTGATTCAGTCCTAGTAGTTTATGACAGTGACCATTAATAAATGGAAAAACATTTCATCAAGTTACCTCCTTCAACATAGCAATAATCGAATCAAAATTATCCCCTGGCTAAAGCTCGTGTAGTTGCAGTCTGAAAAGATAGACACGTCGGTTTGATTTGCAAATAAGATAGTGTTAAATATCACTAGAATAGGAAGAAGAATTAAACCTAGATAACATGACCATCTGCCAAAGGATCAAAGTAAGGAACACCAAGCTCAATAATGTCACATCCACATGAATCAAGCACTTTGAGTGCTTCTGTTGTGGTTGAAAGATCGGGATCACCAGCTGTGACATTAAACATACCAAGAAAATTACAAGTTGAATGCATATAAGCACAAACTAATTCAAAATTTCTCAACAAATGTCTAGTGAGTGAAAGAATTAAATGGATAATTTGCATCAAGTTATTAGAAATATACAGGAAGTTATTAGAACAATATTGTGAAACACAACTTAAACAACACAATTGTCAAATCATTCCATAAAATAATGAATTAATATGAATTAGTAAAGTTTATCACAAATTACCTATATTTGGACAGTCTTTGCAATCCTCCTAAACTCTTCATCATTGATTTGGAAAATCTTAAAGCTTGTTTTACAAGTACCTATTTATAACCTACAAAATAGACAATAGAATCAAACAAAATAATCAAAGAATGTAACATATTGACAAAACAAGGTATTTCATTTTCTAACTAGATACTTGAAGGAGTTGAGATTATAGAGAACATTTAGGTCTCCGATAAATTGAATTTTGTTTGTTACCAAACTTTTTAAACCAAAAAGAGTTGGTCCTCTTCACAATCTCCCAAACAAGTGGTCCAATAGTGTTGCCATTTTCTTCTTCGTCTTTTATGTTCAAACTTGAAATGCCTGAAATACATATCAAAATTAACACCAAACTGGTAATCAAAGAGAACCCTATTAAAACATACACTATAAAAACTTAATAGAACTATTATCGAGAGAATGAGATTTGAGAATAAGAGTTTGTAGAAATTAATGGGATCCAAAACCCTAATTAAGCTTCAAATTATATTGTAGAACATGTTCAAAATCAACTGATACTAAAAGTTGTAATTCACTTCATTATCATTTTAATTAAATTAATTAAGGAATAAACATAAACAAAAGAAGTGATAATAGAATTGAGAAGAAAATAAAAACCTAACATGCTCTTGAAGGGTTCGAGCGAGGGCGAGGTCAACATCGACTTGGCTGAGATTAGTAAAAGGCGTTCTGGAAGGTTGTTGAGTGGCGGTTTCAGATCCAATACGTTGTTGTTGTTCCCCTTTGTCTTCGTCTTCTTCTTTTTCCTCTTCCATTTTTTCTGGTATGTTTTACTCGCCGTTGAAATTGTAATGTTCTTCTTCGTGGATATGGTTGTTGGGTTTGATTCCTTCGCCGCCGCCTGAATCAGTTTGGTCGTGTTAACGGTGTCATTGGTGTTGGTGTTGGTGGTGTCGTTGTTCTCCATTCGAATTAGGAAGAAGAAGAAAAAGAGTGATAGAAAAGAAGAATGATCTGGGCTTTTAGTACTCTCTTTTTACAATAATAATAATAATAATAATAATAATAATAATAATAATAAAAAGAAAAGAAGAATGATCAGAATCAACCTCACAAAATATTATATATTATATAATATTTATATAATATTTATATAATAATAATATTTCTATAATAATAATAATTTTTTTTTGAATTAAAAGAAGGTTAAAATTATAAAAACATCGAAGAATTTTAACCTGTTTTCATACGGTGGACCATCAGTGCGAGAAGAAGAATGAACTTCCTAAGTATGAACAAGATTCTTGTTTTTTAATGTATTTTTATGTTATATTTCAATTTCTTTTATGTATGAATATTGTTATTATATTGTAAATGTTGATATAATTAATTAATTATTATTAATAATATAAATATTATTATTATTATAATAATTATTATTAAAATTAATTAATAAAATATAAAAGGTGAAAAATAAAAATGAAAGAAAAAGAGTGGGAAAGTAAAAGAATAAAAAAAAATAGTGATTATGATTGGTTAAAGTAGTCGTGACAGTTCGTCCTAACCGTCGCGAGTGTGGAAAGGTGGCGGTTCTTAGGTAATTGTCGTAATTATTTTACACAACCTGCCTATAAAATATGCGACGGTTGGTCCAAACTGTCGTGACAACTGTCGTAGTCCAGGAATAACAGTTGTTTTGTGATAACTGTCGCAAAAAAATTGCGACAGTTGACCCTAATTGTCGTGACAACCGTCATAATCCAGGAATAAGGACGGTTTTGTGATAACTGTCGCAATATAAGTGTCGTAATCTCCATTTTTCTTGTAGTGATTTAGACATAGACAATAAGTTCCAATGTACACAAAATACTAAGTGTCATAGTTTTGACATCATTAAAAACATATCTAAGAGGATAATACACTCATATACTACTCCTTTTTATGATTGCAAAACTTATGAAGCATTTGATGTCATTATCAAATATCCCCATGAATATGTGCATCATAAAACCTTGTACTTCTCCCCCTTTGACAACATCAAAAAGAGACAATGATATAAAATGTGAGAAGTATCAATGATAAAAAAACATAGACACATATAACCCACTCAGAGGCGTTGCAAAGATTAAAATAATCAAGATGAATGTGCACTCACATAGAATTACATCAAATTGAAACAAAGCATAAACATAAATATATAATCAAGTCAAAAAAAAGAGATGAAATCCAGTACAAAATTGTCATGGGAAGGTCACAATAGAATAACATAATAAAAAACATAAACCATGAAAACAGAAATGCATGCAATAATAGCATTTTCATTTAAGAATAAGTAAATAACATGCTCAAACACAAATATAGTTGAAATTACTTCAAATATAAGGAAAAAATGACATGAAATACATGTGATGATGAAATCAAACATGATGTCACTATAAACATATAGATTGAAAAAACTCATAAGTAATCAATGAAATTATTAAAAGTGAACAACCATGAAATTTATCATACATCAAAATATATCACACAATCTTGGATCATAAACATGAAATCAAATAAATTATTCATAGATAAGCAATGTATTACATAATAACTTAATAACTAAGAGATATATTGAGAACGATATTACCTCATTGGATGAGACGAAGAGTGTACCCACATGAAGTATAACTTTTGAACGGAGGTTTAAAAAAACTGTAAAGAGTGCATGCAACAACATATATTTAGGCAAGATTTTAGATATCAAGAACTTCCAATTCCTGACGAATATTGAAAAATGGCTCGGTCGCAAGAGGTTTTGTGAAAATATCAGCAAGTTGATTTTTACTATCAACATGCTCAAAAACGACATCTCCTTTTTCAACATGGTCTCTTAGGAAATGATGAGATATCTCAAAATGTTTAGTAAGAGAATATAACATTGAGTTTTTGGTTAAGTTAATCGCACTAGTCTTATCAAACATTATTAGAATACGTTGAAGTTTAATATCAAAGTCAAGTAGTTGTTGTTTGAGCCAAAGAATTTAAGTACAACAACTATCGGTTGCGACATATTCCACCTTGGCAGTTGACAAAGCAATAAATACTTGCTTCTTGCTATGCAAACTAACTAAGGAGTTTTAAAATAAGTGTCAAGTTCCACTAGTACTTTTTCTATCCGATTTGCAACCGGAAAAATCAGAATCAAAATAACCAACCAAACTACAATCAATCTCTTTGGAAAACCAAAAACCATACTTAGATTTACCATGAAGGTATCTAAGGATGAATTTTAAAACTTTTAAATGTGATTCCATAGGAGATGATTAATATCGAGCGCACAGGGACAGACTAAGAAAGTATCTCATAATGAATGATCATATTAAATCCTCCTTGTTTAACACCAGAAAGTATCTCCCAAAGATTTCATCCAGTAATAGACAAGATGCATGCTCTAATACCAATTAAAACCCTGGTAAGCATATCAAAGATGTCCTAACCATATGAAAGGACATTTATCTCTGCAACAATTAAACAAAGGCAACATACGTAGACTGATATTCAACAATATCAGCGCATGAACATGTCAGATGTTCCAACATTTGTCTCGACATGTTTATGCAGTCAACGTAATAATATAGTTGTATAATTGCAGAATGATAAATAACACAGTAATTTCTTAACCCAGTTCAGTCAAACTCACATACTCTGGGGGATATTGTAATACCCTAAAATTTTGCCTCTTATTTATGGCCAACCTCAAGTGGTTTATGCTTCGTCATCTTGCATATCCGTTCATACTGCATTGCATTAGGCTTGTGATCAAATGATACGTGTCAATCTTTGGAGCTCAAGAAGGAAAATAATACCACAAAAATAATCCAAACCATTTCAAAGCTAACCCACCAAAAGAATAGAAAAATCAAGTTTTTCATCCATTAACCGGTTAACGCCTGGGGTTAACCGGTTAACGCCTGGGGTTAACCGGTTAACAGAGGCGATTTTTGAATAAAAACTTCAAAAATTAGTTGGTTTCTCTTTTCCTTCCACTTTCTTCCTTCATTTCTTCCACCTTGTTTCACACTTCCTTTTTCACTTCACTTCACTTGAAACTTCTACCACATTCTAGACCCTTCCACACTCTTCCAAGGAATATTCCCTAAACCCTAACCAACTTTAACTAACTCCTACCCTTAGCTTAGGATCCAAGCCTAAAACCTAACCTAACCCTCACTCCAAACCTAACCACTATAAAAGACCCCTTCACTCCAAAAAAAGGGCTAGGCTTCACTTCCACCATTTTTCAACAATTTCTCTTCATCTCTCTCAATTCTCTCAAACTTTTCCTCCATTTTAAACTATTCACAAAAGTTTCATCTTCATCACAATCCTTCAAGTTTCACATAGAAACTCGATAGATAGGAAGCTTAGCCTCTATCACCTTCACAAATTCAGTGGTTAATCGAAGATTTGACACGGTTACGGTTTTTATTTCACCAATCGGAAGCGTTTCGGATTGATTGCATTTATTTTGCGTTCTTGCAGATTGAAGTTTGAAGCCTCTGTTATTCTCTTCATTCGTGCATCGATCAAACCGCAACAATCACTAAAGAAATCCTCCGCTTTGTGGGTTGGTGAATTTGAAACTGTTTCGCATTTAATTTATTCACTTCATCTCGCTGTATGGCATTCTTAGATTGTTTATCGTTTGCTTGCATTTCCACTTTTATTGTTTTGCTTGCGATTTGCTTATTTTGCTTGTTAGTAGCTGGAATTATAGTTTGTTCTTGATACTAATAGGTGTTAGTGTAAACAACCCAAATTTTCCCTCACTTTTTTTTCTCACACCATGGCTTATGATCTTTCATATTGCATTTGCATAAACATCTCATTGCATCTCACATTGCATAAGCAACTTCATCAAATCACTGCATGACTGCACAATTAGGGTTTTGTGATCAGGTGAATTTTAGAAGTGATCTGAACAATCTCTGAGGCCTTGAAGCATGCCAAGAAGGTCCATGAGTGTTTTATGATCATCTTACATCTCCAATAAGTCTTTGAAGTAACAAAATGTCAAAGGATTGTACAGAGGTCCAAGCAGAGCTAGGGTTTTCCTGCACAGATGACCAAAATTAGGGTTTTGGGTTTGAGGCCCTTAACCTCAATGTTTTTGTCATTATTTATTTTAATGGTCTTAATGTGTTATAAGAATCATGTGCACCAAATTTGATGAAGAAATTCATTGTGGAAGTCATTTGATCATTGGGTAACTTCTTGAGCAAGTAAAGTCAAAATCAGGGCATCTGAGGCCTCCATCAAGGGTACCAAAGGGTCATCATCATCATTTTGAGTATCTATGATCTTTATTTGATCATTGAAGTGGTTAGAAGTTCACAAAGTTGAAGAATTTTGAGCCAAATTCAAACTTGCTATTTTTGGAAATGACTTGTAATGGAAACTTTCCATTTTGGGAAAGATATTCAACCTATTCTTTCATGACCAAAAATGCTTCAAATGAAAAATCCTTGGACATGAAAGTTGTAGATTATGTCTTCCCATTTTCAAAAAGTACAAGAGCATGTCTTGATTCATCCTAGAACTCAAGATATGGCCTTTCAAAGTTGGCAAAAATCCTATAATTTTCAAGTGTGCACCTGTAACACGGTGGGAGAATTGACTTTAGTTATGTTGCGGATAGCAAGAGTCGCCACCGACTTTTATTTTATCCAAAGGAAAGGCATAAAAGAACAGGAAAGACCTTTTAAAAGATTTTTGGGTCCGGGGGGTAGGTTATGTAAAGGGAAGGTGTTAGCACCCTTTACATCCATGGTTATCCATGGGCTCTTAGTTACTTAGCTCACTTTAAAATGTTTTTGAAATGTGAAGTGTGTGAATAGAAATTTCCTTAAGTGTATTATAATGATCCATGTACGGATGCGTATAAAACCTTTGTTTTGAAAATTGTTTGAAATGTATGAAGTGTTTGAAATGTTTTGAAGAGTGAGCAAATATCTAAGAGGAACATACCCTAAGTTTAAGTCTTTTCTGTTCTTGAATCCTTTAAATGGTAAGACTATCCCTATTATTAAGGAATAGGTAGTCATTACCTTGGATGTATGGGACAAGTGAAGGGACATCTGTTATTTAGGCAACTGTGGGGTGTATAAGCAATTCGAAGGGACTTATCATCTTTATTCGAAAGGGACAAGATCATTACGAAGGCAACATTCGAAGGGACTTGATCTTTTATCTGTTTAGGGACTAGATGATGTGAAATGAGAGACTTTGCTTTATACACCCTACTTGACCTTTTGTTTTAGGCAAAATGAGAGGTATCCTTAAGGAAGTGAGATGGCGATCAAAGATCGACTTACGTGTGTGAGTGTACAATTTTAAATATTTATCTTTTAAATTAGTGATCTAAATTAATTTTAAAATACAAACATGTTTCACTCCCTATTTTACTAATCATAGCATTTAAAAATAAATATTAAATATTACTATTAAAATATTACATAAAGGAAACAATTACATAATAATAATAATAATAATTAAAGCAAATTAAATAAATAAGCAAAAATAAATAATAATAATATAATTGGGTTAGTAAAAATAATAATAATAAATCACAATATATAAATGGGGTTAGTAATAATAAATATCATATGAAAAATAAATAAAATAAATAATAATAATAATAAAATAAACAAGAATATTAGCATAATAATTAAAAGTTCAATTTTTACATAAACAATTATATTTTTTAAGATTAAGAAGAAAATATAAACAATTATATACCAATCATTATAAAGTTTTAAATCATATATAAGTTATAGAAATTAGATTAATTATAAACATATTATAAAAATAAATTATATTTAGCAAATTTTAATTATTTTTAAGCGTATACTAAAAATTATTTACATACAAGAATTAAATTATAGACAAATTATAAAATATATACATATTATGAAAATAAGGTTAATTATAATTATTATATTACAAAATTAAATTATCAAGTTTTAATTAATTATCTAAAATTATCTATATACAAGAATTATATCAAATAATAAAAATATGGACATAATTAATATTCACCTGAAATAAAAAGGGTTTAAAAGTATTATTAGGGTTTATAAAAAATTAATTAGGTTTTTCACAAAATATTTTAGGGTTTTAGAAATTTAGGGTTTATATATATATATATATATATATATATATATATATATATATATATATATATATATATATATATATATATATATATATATATATATTTTAGAAAAATGAATTAGAATTAATTAATAACTATACAAAATTTTACAATATTAATAAAAAAAAAACATAAATAATTTTTCTTATAAGATTTAAATTAAAAAATGAGTTTTAAAATAATATAAACATTTTATTCATTATTTAAATTTGTTTAACTATGATAGAAATTAATTAAATAAGAAAAAATCAAAAAAAGAATGAAAAAAAAGTAAAACCTGCTTGGGCTGGGATTTGAACCCAGACCCTAAGCTTTCAACACTCAAGACTAGCACTCCAACCACTGGGCCATGCGCGCGCTGGCGTTAGAACCAGGGGTCTAATTCCTTTTGTTGATAACCTGCAAAAAATCCAGAAAAACAAAACAAAACAAAATGGCCTGGGGGATTCGAACCCAGGACCATCCACATAACATACACGCATAATAACCAACTGAGCCAACCACACATTTGTGAATAAATTACAACCAATTCAATAAAATATTAAAACAAAATTTAAAAATCCAGAAAGCGCACGCTGGCTTCTTCTTCTTCCTCCAGACCTGGGGATTTTGCTACGAATTTTGTTATGACTTTTCCTGCGAATTCCAGTTTGTAGCAAAACCTATGAATCTCAACTATCATCAAAACAGTAAAATTACATCAAATTAAAAGCACAAACAAGGTCCAGAGGTTGATTCAAATTGATCTATGGTTTTAGAATTCGTTTATACTTGATGAATCATAAAGCCCTAAACCTCAACCGAAACCCTAAAAATGGCGGATCTCATTCTAGGTGATGAAACTTCACAAAACCTGTCCAGAATCAATCTATAACTTATCACAAACAAGAAACATTAATCAAAATTCATTAAAAACCAATCAATATTCAGAATCGAAAATCAAAAATTTCATGAATATGATGAATCGGTTTATGCATATGAGCTTGTTTTTGATGCTTTTGAAGGCTGGGATTGGTTTAGTGATGTCCAAGGAACCCTTCCATGTCTTAAAAATACCTTAAAAGCTCTTGTAGGGAGGAAACCGATTTGAAGTTTTTGGTGATTTTTTTGATGTGTAAACTTACTCTTTGAGGCCAGGAATTCGTGGCCTTTGCATTGAGATAGCTTGTATACTTATAGTACAATGAAATTAGGTCAAAAGATTTGATTGTTGTATGGACTTTTTGATTTTTTAAGATTGAAAAAGATTAGAGCTTAAATTTCAAATATTCTTGAATAAGACCTTTCTATTTCAAGCCAATCTTCATCAATGTTGTATCAATTCAATCCAAATTATATTTATGACCTTCTAGAATAGAAATATATTTTAAATTTTCACATTTGATATTTTATTTAAATTTAAAATGATTTTTTAATATAAAAATCATAATAAATAAATTAAATAAAATAAAATTATGAAAATATTAAATAAATTCCGTGCATGATGTCATGGAACACTTTGGGTCACAAAAAGTTCAGCCCATTTGGAGAAATTTGGTTTTAAGACCCTATTTTCTTCATAAACCACCCAAAAATTTCCCAACTTTGCAAGGGCACACATCCTTCAATTTTAATGCTATGAGGGTGTTCTTGGACATTTTGGAAAGCTTGAAGAGTCCTCTAACCAACCCCATTGGTTTCATGTCCATATCATTTACCATTCTCAAGTTATTCCCTTTTGAAGCTGTTGACTTTTTGTTGACTTTCAAAAGGACCTATAATGTCTTAGCTCATACCTTCCAAATGAAGCATTTTTGGGCTTGGCTTGTGAGACACAAAGTTGTAGAGAATTCAATTTCCTTCAAAATGAGGTTTGGATGGGAAAAATGTGATGAAGAATGTGAAAGTTATGGCTGGTCAAAGTTCAGTTGACTTTTCCTAAGGAAACCCTAATTTAGAAACCCCTGATTCTTGATGATCTGAAATCTCCTTATGAATCATGATCAACCCTTGATCAAATGATGAATTTTACTTCATATAATTGATGTTGGCAAAAAATCATGAAGTCTGACTTTGGTTTGACCACAGTTGACCTCAGTTTGACTTTTTAACTGCTTTGACTGATTTTGACTTACCTGATCATTTGACTGAGCAAACCTTTGAGAAAAGTTCTGAAATTTGGCATGAGGATTATTAGACACATATAAGATGTTATGAAGCTCACTTGAAGTCTTGGAAGTCCATTTAGCCTGATTAAAGTCAAAACCCTAGTTTTGGATGCACTGCTTAGGAGAATGCCTTGCCTGAGGGATTTGTCAAATCTTCTGACCCATGATGAACTTTGTAAACCTTGTGAACCTCATAAGATGTCTTGTGAACCTTGTGAACCTCATGAAGTGTCTTTTGAACCTTGTGAACCTCATAAAGTGTCTTGTAAACTTCATGAACCTCATGAAAGGTCTTGTGAACCTTGTGAACCTCATAAAGTGTCTTGTAAACTTCATGAACCTCATGAAAGGTCTTGTGAACCTTGTGAACCTTCTTAGCACACAAAGTCTTGTATTTCGAGGGCAAATTTTGGGGTGCAACAGCTGCCCCTGTTCAATTTTCTGAAACCTGAGGGGTTAGATTGGTATATTTGCCAGTCGTGACCTGGAAGGTTGAAGGGGATTGAACACAAAATCCCAAAAATTTGCACTCACCGGTGCGTAGAGAGATACTGATGACTAGTTGTATATGCTTGAGTGGGCTTAAAGATGCCACTTGGAGAAAAGTTCTTCAAATACATCTCTTGGAGGATAAAGCAGTCCAAAATATGAAGATATAATAATAGCTTTCAGGAGGATAAACAACGTCCTGAGGTAATGACATAACTTTTGGGAAGATAAATAACGGCCCAAAGTCATGATATGATTTCAGGAGGATAAACAACGTCCCGAGGAAATGATAGCTTTCAGGAGGATAAACAACGTCCTGAGGTAATGATTGCTTTCAGGAGGATAAACGACGTCCTGAGGTAATGATAACTTTTGGGAGGATAAACAACGGCCCAATAGTCATGATATGGCTTTTGAGAAGATAAACGACGTCTCAAGATAGCCTTCGGGAAGATAAAGGACGTCCCATGTTAATGAGGTAAGCTTTGGGAAGATAAACAACGGCCCAAGGTCATGATAGCTTTCAGGAGGATAAACAACGTCCTGAGGTATGAGTATAACTTTTGGGAAGATAAACAACGGCCCAAAGTCATGGTATCTTTCACGAGGATAAACAACGTCCTGAGGTAATGATAGCTTTCAGGAGGATAAACAACGTCCTGAGGTAATGACATAACTTTTGGGAAGATAAATAACGGCCCAAAGTCATGATATGCTTTCAGGAGGATAAACAACGTCCCGAGGAAATGATAGCTTTCAGGAGGATAAACAACGTCCTGAGGTAATGATTGCTTTCAGGAGGATAAACAACGTCCTGAGGTAATGATTGCTTTCAGGAGGATAAACGACGTCCTGAGGTAATGATAACTTTTGGAAGGATAAATAACGGCCCAAAAGAAATGGTAGCTTTCAGGAGGATAAACAACGTCCTGAGGTAATGACATAACTTTTGGGAAGATAATTAACGGCCCAAAGTCATGATATGCTTTCAGGAGGATAAACAACGTCCCGAGGAAATGATAGCTTTCAGGAGGATAAACAACGTTCTGAGGTAATGATTGCTTTCAGGAGGATAAACGACATCCTGAGGTAATGATAACTTTTGGGAGGATAAACAACGGCACAATAGTCATGATATGGCTTTTGAGAAGATAAATGACGTCCCATGTTAATGAGGTAACCTTTGGGAAGATAAACAACGGCCCAAGGTCATGATAGATTTCAGGAGGATAAACAACGTCCTGAGGTATGAGTATAACTTTTGGGAAGATAAACAACGGCCCAAAGTCATGGTATCTTTCAGGAGGATAAACAACGTCCTGAGGTAATGATAGCTTTCAGGAGGATAAACAACGTCCTGAGGTAATGATTGCTTTCAGGAGGATAAACGACGTCCTGAGGTAATGATAACTTTTGGGAGGATAAACAACGGCCCAATAGTCATGATATGGCTTTTGAGAAGATAAACGACATCTCAAGATAGCCTTCGAGAAGATAAACGACGTCCCATGTTAATGAGCTAACCTTCGGGAAGATAAACAACGGCCCAAGGTCATGATAGCTTTCAGGAGGATAAACAACGTCCTGAGGTATAAGTATAACTTTTGGGAAGATAAACAACAGCCCAAAAGAAATGGTAGCTTTCAGGAGGATAAACAACGTCCTGAGGAAATGAGGTAACCTTTGGGAAGATAAACAACGGCCCAAGGTCACAAATTGTTGATGAAGTTTGTCTGTTGGAGAATTAATCTGAAAAACAAGATTATAACATTCTGTATGATAATATTAGCTTATGCATTATGTATGCATGTATAATATGATGCACTTAAGTAATGTACTATGTATTTATGTATATGTATGATATGATGTAAATGATGTATGTATGCATCATGCAGCCTGAAGCGTCTGGATATCTTCGTATAACAACTGCTGGCCAGGGGAAATAAATCCCGATTTATTGCTGAAGAATATGAGGAACTCGTTCCCGTCTTGTTTGATAATATAGTATACATAACCTCCCGTCCTCGTTCGGTAGTAAGATATCCATAACCTCCCGTCTTCGTTCGGTAGTAAGATATCCATAACCTCCCGTCTTCGTTTGATAGTAGGGTATACATAACCTCCCGTCTTCGTTCGTCGTACTCCTTTTGAAAGAATACATTCCTGACTATCCGTATGAGGATAAAAGAGATGGATATAAATTCCAGGGGAGATGTAACTCGAAGTACCTATGAAGATGGATTTGCCTTACTGGGGGACTTGTAGCTTGCTTGTGGGAATGAACCGGCGAAGCTTCGTTGAATTCCTTCCCTCGCTCGTCCTTAGTAAATACTATTACTGCATTTCATGCATTTCTGGTAAACATCAATCATATTAAGCATCTATGCATTTCTGGTAAACATCAATCATATTCAAAAGCATACATACATTCAAACATAACCAATGGACGTTTCGCTTATGTAAATAAGGTAAAAGTAAATCAGGACTCAAAGATGGAATTTTATTTATATCAAGAAGTTACCTATACATGGGTAAGTTTATACAAGGAGACAGAAGTCCTAGTAGGAGGAATTCATCATAAAATTTTACAAAACAAAGAAAATCAGCTATGTGGGAAATAATCCTATTGAGTTTCAATTCTACTATTGCCATTATCTTCAAGTATCTCATCTTCTATTGTCGAGACAGAAACGATTGAATTGAGCTTTATCTGTTCGAGCTTGAGTAAGTAGCACAAATGTTGGTAGTTTCATGGGTGATCTAAACGAGACATAGTCATACGCTTTAATCCCTAACTTTTGCCTGGATTGCCTTTTCAGGTTTTCAATCCACCGGGATACCCTTTTTTTCCCAAGTCACCTTTTCAGGTTTTCGACTTGCCGGGTGTACATTTTTTTTATATATATCCCTAATTTTTGCCCGAACCCTTTTGGTTCGCCGGGATGCCCTTATTTTTGCCTAGGCCAGTCAACCTAGCGGGTCTCTTTTTTATGCGTAGTATTTTTTAACTATGTATGCGTTTACAGGCTGTGGGAAGTCTTCACCATCCATAGTAGTAAGTATCATGGCACCTCCTGAAAATACTGTTTTGACCACAAATGGTCCTTCATATGTTGGAGTCCACTTGCCCCTAGGATCACCCTGTGGTAATATGATACGCTTGATTACCAAGTCACCAGCCTGATATACCTTTGGCTTAACCTTCTTGTTAAAAGCTTTGATCATTCGTTTTTGGTACATCTGGCCATGACAAACTGCTGCTAACCTTTTCTCATCAATCAAATTTATCTGGTCAAGTCGAGTCTGAATCCACTAATCTTCATCCAAGCCTGCATCCTTCATAATTCTTAAGGAGGGAATCTGAACTTCAATGGGCAGAACTGTTTCCATACCATAGACTAAGGAGAATGGAGTTGCCCCTGTTGAAGTACGTATTGTAGTACGATAACCATGAAGAGCGAATGGTGACATCTCATGCCAATCCTTGTAAGTAACAGTCATCTTCTGTATAATCTTCTTAATGTTCTTATTAGCAGCTTCAACTGCCCCATTCATCTTTGGACGATACGGAGAGGAGTTGTGATGCTTAATCTTGAACTGCGTGCAGAGATCAGTAATCATAGTGTTGTTCAGATTAGAGCCATTGTCCATAATAATCCTTTCAGGGATGCCATACCTACATATGAGATTGTTCTTAATGAATCGAGCCACAACATTCTTGGTAACAGATGCAAATGAAGCTGCCTCCACCCACTTCGTGAAGTAATCAATAGCAACCAGGATGAAACGATGCCCATTAGAAGTAGTAGGTTTGATCTCACCAATCATGTCAATGCCCCACATGGCAAAAGGCCAAGGAGCAGTCAACACATTTAATGGTGATGGAGGTATATGTACTTTATCAGCATAGATTTGACACTTATGACACGTTCTGGAATGTTGATAGCAGTCAGCTTCCATGGTAGACCAATAGTAACCTGCTCTCAATATCTTCTTTGCCATGGTATGACCACTAGAATGAGTGCCAAAGATCCCATCATGCATATCTTCCATAATCTCTGTTGCTTCCTTCTTATCCACACAACGAAGCAAAGTTGAATCATGATTGCGCTTGTACAAAATCCCATTACTCAAAAAGAACTTAGCAGAAAACCTCCTTAGAAACTTCCTATCTTTGACAGATGCCCCTTCAGGGAACTCCTGAGCTTCAAGGTATCTTTTCACCTCATGGAACCAAGGCTTTTCTTCTGTTTCTTCAGTGCCAATCTCATTGCAGTATGCAGGCTTTTCAAATCTATCAATAGTAATCTTGGGAGCCTCATCATCCCAGCTGATCTCAAACATGGATGCCATGGTGGCTAAAGCATCTGCCAACTGATTCTCTCTTCGTGGAATATGTCCAAAGGTAATTTCTTTGAAATGTGGGATCAAAGACAACACATACACTCTATAAGGAATGAGGTTGTCATGCTTGGTATCCCAATCTCCTTTAATCTGACTTACTACCAGGGCTGAATCTCCATACACATCAAGGAATTGAATCTTCATATCAATAGCAGCTTTAATACCCAGGATACATGCCTCATACTCAGCCATGTTATTAGTACAATAGAAACACAATCTTGCAGTAATCGGGGTATGACAACCTTCAGGGGAACTAATCACAACACCAACATCATTACCTAGTGCATTAGAAGCACCATCAAAAACCATAGTCCATCGGGATCCTTGTTCAGGTCCGTCATATTGTCCAGGTTCTTTGGTAATAATCATAATGTCTTCATCAGGGAACTCAAAACTCATTGACTGGTAATCATCCACTGCTTGATGAGCCAAATGATCGGCCACAACACTCCCTTTAATGGCCTTCTGAGTAGTATATTGTATGTCATATTCTGTCAAGATCATTTGCCATCTTGCAATTCTTCCGGAGAGAGCAGGTTTCTCAAATATGTACTTGATTGGATCCATCTTCGAAATCAACAAGGTAGTATGGGTTAACATATATTGTCTTAGTCGGCGAGCAGCCCATGCCAAAGCGCAGCAAGTTTTCTCGAGCAGTGAGTATCTTGTTTCACAGTCGGTAAACTTTTTGCTAAGGTAGTATATTGCCTGCTCTTTTCGACCAGACTCGTCATGTTGCCCCAATACACACCCCATTGAGTTGTCTAACACTGTTAAGTACATAATCAAGGGTCTTCCATCAACTGGTGGCATCAAAATTGGAGGTTCTAACAGATATTTCTTGATTTCATCAAAGGCAGTCTGGCACTCATCATTCCATTCCATCACCTGATCTTTCTTCAACAACTTGAAGATTGGCTCACAGGTAGCTGTTAATTGGGAAATAAATCTTGTAATGTAATTGAATCGTCCCAAGAAACCTCTAACTTCCTTCTCAGTACGGGGAGCTGGCATCTCTCGTATAGCTTTCACTTTTGCAGGATCCACTTCAATACATTTTCCATTGACAATGAAACCCAGGAGCTTACCAGATCTAACTCCAAAAGTACACTTGTTTGGGTTCAATCTCAACTTGTATTTCTTCAACCTCTCAAACAACTTATGCAAATGATCAAGATGTTGTTCTTCATTCTGGGACCTGGCTATCATATCATCCACATATACCTCTATCTCATGATGTATCATATCATGAAACAAAGCCACCATAGCACGCTGATATGTTGCCCCTGCATTCTTCAAACCAAATGGAATCACCTTATAGCAAAAGGCGCCCCATTGTGTAACAAACATTGTCTTCTCCATATCTTCAGGTGCCATCTTGATTTGATTGTAACCAGAGAAACCATCCATAAAAGAGAATAACTTGTGCTGAGCAGTATTGTCTACCAGAACGTCAATATGAGGAAGTGGAAAGTCATCTTTGGGGCTAGCCTTGTTCAAATCCCTGTAGTCTACACACATACGTACCTTACCATCTTTCTTAGGTACCGGTACCACATTTGCAAACCATTGAGGATAAGAAGTCACAGCTAAGAACCCTGCATCAAACTGCTTCATTACCTCTGCTTTAATCTTCTCTGACATTTCAGGACGCATACGACGAACCTTCTGCTTCTTTGGACGACAATCTTCTTTTACTGGTAAACGGTGAACCACAATGTCTGTATCCAAACCTAGCATATCTTCGTAGGACCAAGCAAAGATCTCCACATAGTCACGTAACATCTGAATCAATCTGCTCTTGACACTATCCTCCAATTCAGCCCCTATCTTGACCTCTTTCCTGTTTTCTTCAGTTCCCAGATTCACAACTTCAACTGGCTCTTCATGTGGCTGTATAACTTTCTCTTCTTGTTGTAACAACCTAGCAAGCTCTACAGGAACTTCACAATCGTCCTCATTTCCGTCTTCAGCTTGATAGATCGGATTCTCGAAATTATAATTGGCAATAGTAGAACTATTATCAACAGGATCCAAAGTGGATGAGGATCTGCATTTTAGTGATGTGGGTGTGTGTAAGAACACATAGCTGATAAAACGAAAATAAAAGAAAAGAAAGACAAGGAACATAATATTTACGAAATCGAAACGTCCACTGATTTTTATTGAATGAAGTATGCAAATGAAATGACATCCCGTAATAGGCACACCATTGTGCCCCGGGTAAGGCACAAGGCTTAAAGAGTTCAATTGTTCAAGAAATTACAAACTTAAAAAGCAACAACACAGTAATAGTATTTACTCCTGACTAAAGGAGATAGGAATAACATCTTCAGCCTTCCAGTTATTGAGCCCAACACCCACAGTAGGAAAAATCCAAGCATCCAAGTTGTAGTCTTCATCATAGTCACCCACAGCATTGATCTGATTCTTCATAATCCCCTGATTGGTGATACGAACAGCACGAGCACGACGAACAGCCTTCTGGGACTCTGCAGTGAAACCCAAACCAAATTTGTCAGACTTGTATGGAATATCAGGAAGCTGACCCCAAATAGTACAACCACCTTCATCCACCACAGCTCTAGCATCTTTAAGGGAGGCCATTGTAGGAGGTACTCTGGTGACCACAGGAACTTTCTTGACAACAGGAGGAGCTTCATAATCATTAACAATCCAAGGAACCACTTCAAATGTCTGACGCGGAGTTTCAACATATTCACCTTCCACTTCAAGATACTTAAAGGTGTTCACATGGCTAATCATATACCCTTCCTCTCCATAGACAGTAACAACCTTCCCCTCTACTGGATACCTCAGCTTTTGATGTAATGTAGATGTTACAGCACCTGCCCCATGGATCCAGGGACGCCCAAGCAAACAAGAATACGACGGACGAATATCCATTACATAAAATGTAGTATTGAAAACCTGAGAACCAAATTTGATTGGGAGATCAATTTCTCCATGCACCACTCTTCTCGAGCCATCAAAAGCCTTTACCACTATATTACTGGGCTTCAACACAGCATCTTCAGGACTAAGCTTATTTAGAACTTCTTTTGGCAATACATTCAACGAAGAACCATTGTCTATTAACACATGTGACAGGGTAGTGCCCCTACATTCAATAGAGATATGTAGAGCCCTATTATGATCCCTCTTGGTCGGAGTCAAATCAACATCGGAGAAACCTAACCCATTATCATAGGTCAAGTGTGCAACACAATTTTCAAACTGGTCAACAGAAATTTCATTTGGTACATGAGCAGTCTTCAGAAATTTAATCAAGGCCTTGGCATGAGCTTCAGAACACAATAGTAAAGACAACATAGAAATCTTGGAGGGAGTATGTCCCAATTGGTCAACAATGTCATAATCACTCTTGCGAATGATCTTCAATACTTCTTCCATCTACTTAGCAAGATCATCAGCAGCTGGCACATCAGTTGGTATAGGTTCAATAACAGGACCTTTGCCCCGAGCATCAGTGGTGGAGGTAGCAGCTGGAGTAACTGCATTCTTGGAAGTAATTGGAGGAGAGAAAATCTTCCGCTTCGTGTGATTTTACTAGATCCGACAATGTTATCAACATCAACAGGCCTATCAACTAAGGGTTCCTGCTTAACACCATGGATATAAACATCAGACCCATAATGCCAAGGCACAACTTTATTAGAAGTATACGAAATAGGACCAGGAGTGGTAATGATCATAGGATCCACTCTAGCTTCAGCAACAATCTTCACAGGGCCTTCAGCAGTAATCTTAATTGGACCCTTACGAGTGATTTTGACAGGACCCTTGGAAGTGATCTTCACTGGTGTAAACACCCCAAATTTGCCCTCACCCATTCACACCATGGCTTATGATCATCTCATATGCATAAACACCATCATATCATCTCACATCTCATTTTTGATTCACTGCATAGATTCAAAGGCATCTGCACCTAGGGTTTGTGATCTGAGCAATCCCAAAGCATCTTGAGCCATTCCAAAGGCCACCAATCACTTCAAAGGGGTCCATGTGTGTTCTTACATCATATTCCATCTCCTCAAAGTCAAAAATGCAGAGGAATCACAAGAACTAGGGTTTGAGTGGATGCAGAGCCAGGATGAACTGCACAGTTGACCTAAAATTAGGGTTTTGGTTTCAGAGGCCATAACCCCAAGTTTTTTGGTCATTCTTGTTTCCATTGATCTCTATATGGTATAGGGAGTATGCATATCAATTTTCATGAAGAAATTCCATGGGGAAGTCATCTGATCAAGAGTTGACTTTTCAGACAAGTCAGTGCAAAATCAGGGCATCTGAGGCCCCCAATGACCCAACCAATGGGTGATCTTCATCATTTTGAGTGTATATGATCTTTATTTGATCAAGGAAGAAGGTTGAAGTTCATAGAAATCAAGAATTTAGGGTTTTTGCAAATGTTGACTTTTTGGGCATAGTTGACTTTTCAAGAATGCATCATTTTAGGTCATTCTTCAAGCCTTGATTCATGATCCAAAAAGGCTTCAAATGAAAAAACTTTGGTCATGAAAGTTGTAGATCTCATCTTTCCCTTTTCAAAAAGTACAAGAACATGATCAAACTCTTCTTGGATCAAAAGTTATGGCAATGCAAAGTTGGCAAAAATCACTTATTTTCAAGATATGCACCAAGTGTGAAATTTTGCAAAGTCATGAACCAATGCATTATGTGACTTCTAATTCCTCTCAAACCAGCACACAAACATTCTCTAAGTCCCAAAAATCAGATTTGAACCAAAGATCACATGTGCTTAGTTCATGTAACAAGGCATTTTTCATGAAAATCCATAAAGTAACCAAGTTGCAAAACTCATGATCATGCTTCACCAACTTGCTGCATTGGTCCTTGAATCAAGCCAGCCTCACACACTCACCATGATGCGCCAGACCTAGCCTTGTACCAAGCTAGTATCAAGCCCATGCTTCTCTTACAAGATTTTTGACTTTTGGCAAAAGCAAACTTACCAATCACAAAAGCACAAGTCACATCATCCAGCCAATCAGATTTGTTTATGTTATCAATTTGCAAGCTAGCCATAACAAGGAGCAAGGCTGAAACACATACATTCACCACATTCACAAAAACCTTCCACATTGCAACTTGCTTCGAATCTCTTAACACAGCCACCAAACACAAAAACTTTCTTCATCATCCAACTCAACACACTTCATAGGCCACCCAGCACCAAGAACATAAGCCTGAAACAGCCTGAACACTCCATAACCATTCTTCACCTCAGCCTGCATTTTCTATCGAATCTCTCTCCACAAGCCACAAACAGCCAAACAAACCTTGCAAAGCTTCTCCATACATCATCTGGACCTCAAACAATCACTCACCATGACCTGAAACCTCCAGAAACACCATTGCCATTTTTGATCAAGCTGAAGCAGAAGCTTTCGAAACTCATTATCCAGCCAGCACAAACTCATTTTGAGCACTCAAACATCTTTGGGGGATCAAGGAGAGGGGTTTGCACTGAAAGAAGAGGTCAGAAAGTTCTCAAACTGAAAGCTTCAAATCTCAGGTAGCTTGAAATTTATTTTTTCAGAAATCATATTTATTGTTACAAACTTGTTCTATTTGTTTCACTGATCATTCTGGTACCATCGGTTTTGAAAATGGTTGTGATTTGAGCATTTAATTTGTTTCTGAAGCTTGCGTGCCCTAGAGCTTTCTTTCTTCGATTCAGCTTGTTTAGGAAATATAAATTTGTTTTAGGTTAGGGGTTTGATTCGTGAGGATGTGGGGAACACTTCCCAGGTTTTAGATTTCATTTTTGTTACGTTTTTAGGAAGTTTGAAGTTTTCAGGGGAGAAGGTCACCGGAGAAGACGACCGGAGCTCGTCTCCGGTGACCTGAAAGTGATTAATTATTAATTAGGGTTAGGGCACTGAGTTTGAATCTGGGCCTTTAAATCCTGGTTCCCGCGCGTGAATGAAAGGCCTGGATCATTTCATTAAGTTTTAATTATGGTTTAATATTTAATTAATCAGGATTATGTTAGTTTGAACCTGGACCCTTAGATGACGCGCCAAGTCAATGGTCCCCTCCCCAGAATCAATCTCATCCTTCCATTCTGTTTACTTTTTATTTTATTTAATTTTATTCATTTTTCTTTCATTTAAATTGCATAATTATTTTAAAATAGCAAAAAATTCATAAAAATTATGAAACTTTTTCCTTAAAGTTTTAATAATTTTTAAGACCCAAAAATATTTTTATTTTATTTTTTATCATTAAAAAAGTATTTTTAAATATTTAAAAGATTATTTTTAATTGATTAATGGGAATTAATTAATTAAAAATACTTTTAGGTATTTAAAAATTACAAAAAAATTCATGAAATGTTCTAAGACATTTAGAAACATTGTCCAACCTTCAAACCAAATTTCTTTTTTGATCTTGATGCATTTTAAGAATTTTTCATTGAATTAAATCATTTTTTATGCATTAATTTGATCATAAGTTTAAAAATTCATTTCTGCCTATTGGAGAAGGTTGAGGCATTGATTCTTCTTGCATTGTTTTCTATTTGGCATGTAGTTTCTAGGGTAAAAAGGCCATGAATTGTTCTTGCATTTTCAAATTGTTTGGCATTTGTTTTGTTAAGAACCCTAAAAAACCCTAATAACTTAGGAAATTCATATCTTGAGTTTGGTTGAGAGTTGAGAGCTCCCCTTTGGGCAGTGGTTCATTATAGGTTTAGGGTTTCTTTGGATAGCATTTTCCATTTTTTATCTTAGGGTTTGCTTCTGTTTTGGGTTTTTGTTTGATGTTTGATTCATAAACCCTAATTTGGGCTTTCTTTTGCATCCTTCTTGCATTCTCTTGCATAACATGACTTGTCTTTGCATTTTGTGCATTCTTGTGATTCATTTGACATCTTAAGACATATAGGAAGCATCTTTGACCATTGCATCTCATATTTGCCATGTCATTTGTCTTGTATGATTCATAACTTTCCATGTTTGTTCATGCTCCTTAGCTTGCATCATTTGCATTCATAATCTTGTATGAACATCCCCATTGCTTTGCCTCATGTTTGCAGCACCTCATAACATCATAATCACCATCAACATGCTTCTGGTTTTGCTTAGCATCATACCATTTCATCTCATCTTGCATTGCATTGCATTTCTTTCTAACATTTCAGGTGGTAAGTAAACTTGAGAAGTGAATTTGCCTTCACTTCTCATAACTTTTCTTTTCATCTTTCTTGCATCCATTGCTGCATTTTATATGTGTTTGAGATTGAGCTTGCTCATTCTTGTTCTTCCCACTTTCTTTCTTCAAGTGACTTGACTTCTTGAATGAAGCAAGTCACTTTGCTTCTCTTGATCTTATTCATCTGCTTCCTGGTGGTTCCTCTGAAGATTGTTCTTGCAAACCTCACAAACTTTAGGATCATCCAAGCATGACAATGAATTAGGGTCTTGATTAGTCCCCCCATAGTTTTACCTTTGTGTCTCTTTGTGTCTTCTCTTCTCATCTCATAATCAGGGACTAAACCCTAAAGGCTTTAAGACTTTGAGATTAAGCTTATGCCTGCATCCTTCTTTTAGGATGGAGTGTATAACTTTAATCCTAAGTATTAAACCCTTAATGTGTTTAATCTCTTAATCAATTCACTTAATAATCATCAAGACATCACTTGTAACTTGGGCCTTGCATTAGGGTTCTAATTCTTCCTTAAGTGGTTAAGAAGGACTAACCCTAGTGTTAATGGACAAGTCCCCCTCAAGTTGTCTTACAAATCATAAAAAACACTTCATCATCATACCATTAACTAAAATCCACTTAATAAAGGCTTGTTTTGTCATGGGTTTAATCCCTAATCATGGGTTAAGTTGAGGAGTTTTCCTCAGCTTAAACACTCTCATCTATCATCCTTCTTTTAGGATGGTGTAATGGGTCTGTTTAATCCATGATTATGGCTTAACCTCATTACTCAACACTAAACAAAAACCACAAAAACATCTAAATAATCACAAGTAGGTTAATGATCTTAATCCTACATCAAAAGGTGATTAAGTGTGAGAATCTGACTTCACACTTAAGGTATTCTCATTACCCCTAATCAGAGGGAAGATGTGATGAGTTTGCTAACCCATTGGTTTAGGATTAAGCTCATTAACTTATGACAAATTCTCAAAAGCAATAAAAGACTGAAAACACAAAAAACAAACAATAATCGTCTCCTCCGGGATTCTTTTCTCATCACACTCACTCACAATCGAGAACTTGCTTCTTCCGTCTAATGCAAGACAGTAAGCACCTGAGCCAGACAGGTCATACACTTGAGCATAGACAAGTAAGCAGTTCACAAGTCAATTCATCTTTCAGTCTCTTTGGGTCGAACTACGGTGTTCTGACTTCCTCATTGCACGAGAGGATACGTAGGCATAACTTAACAGTTATCGAACAAAAGTCTCTGTACATTCCCCCTCCTTCCAGCATTATTCTTTAAGCCTCATAATCATGAGCATACTCTTTCTTACACTGACACTATACATATTACACTTCACACTTCTCTTGCACTGACACCTGTACATTCTTTTCCAGCTATTTTACACACAGATTGCACTGACACTACCCCTTTAAAACACAAATCTTTTAAGCGTGGATCCCGTCGAGTACGACGGACAATCTGGGTGCTAATACCTTCCCAGGTTGTAACCAACCCCCTTTCTCAGTCTCTCTGGTTCGCAACCGTCTTATCCATCTTTTTCCAGGCCTATGCAGCATTGCCTTTCCTCCGGGATAAAAATGCCTAGCTGGCGACTCTTTTCATTTCCAGTGAGTTCACGGCTGTGTGTTCTCATTGTCCCTCTCGCCGACCGTTCGCGCTTGTACCAGGATGCAAATCTTCGGGAGCGACAGCTTGGCGACTCTGCTGGGGAATCCTTATATTGCAACCAGGGCTTCTGGTTCTTTTTGTGGGTTCCTCCTAGCGCTTGTTTGATTTGTGTTTATTGGGGGTGTTATGTGCTTATTTGTGCCTGTATATTTATTTACTGATTTATGTACAGTTACTTTACTGCTTTCTTTACTGCATTTATATATATCATACTGTCATTGTTGCTGGCTGGATTTGGTTTCTTGTTTTGGTGGGTGGGTGATTCATTGAGAGTTAAGGTCCTATACCTGGGACCTGAGTGACACCTAGGCTAGAGTGAATCATATTCTTTCCCATTCCATTTCGGTCTGGTGCGGGAATATGGAACACGGTTCAGATATGGGTTTCTTCTTGAGAACTCTGTGTTGCAGATTTCCTGCAATGCTAGGGCTATCTGGGAAGCCTGCTAAGTCTGGATGACCTTTTAGTATTGACCTTCAGAAACTGAGGTGAATTAGAGGAGGAACTTTTATGATTATTGTAAACACTGTACCCCCGGGTTAGAAGTGTTTACACTTCTCATAACTGATCCAAGTCTGAGGATCCTTGTTCTAGATCACCACCTGTGAGGGGGTTGGGCTGTTTACAGGTTTGCAGGTACCTTGACCTCAGAATACCCTGTTACTTTGACTTTGTTAAGAATGCTCCATGTTGGATAGTTCTTGTGATTCTAAAACCCTGGACTTGTGGCTCTTTATTTGAGTCCCCCACCCTGGTTACTGGATTTATAGACCTCCACCTGGATTTCTTGAACATACATGGATCTACACCAAGGCAATTTAATCAGATCCAGCTCAGTCACAAACCCTTGCATTTCATTTGCATACATACTCATTGCATCATATTAACATGTGCTTATTTGTGTTTCAGGGTATCCATTTTCATCTGGTTTTGGTTTTGACCCCATCTGCTATATTGACCTATCTCCACCAGCACTTGCTTCAGTTTGTCAGCCATACTTCAGTTACTTGCACTAGCCAGCCAGTGGCCCACTTCTCAACCTCTTCATCAACACTTATTCTACTCAGTCTCAGCATTATGGCTCCGAAGAAAAGCAACATCACCTATCATTTCTTCCAACCAGACTTATCAGACATCAGGAGGATCCAAACCCTGATCACTCCAGATCACATACCCTTGTTCAGGGAGAGTTATGGAGATATACTGGACATGGTCATGGATCTAGACCCTTCACAGAGGAGCCTCATCCACACCTGTATCCAGTTTTATGACCCCCCATTGAGATGTTTCACCTTTCAAGACTTTCAGTTGGGGCCTCTGTTAGAAGAATACTCATCTTTGATTGGTTTGCCTATCAGGAGGGAGATCCCTTTCAATCCTGAAATGGTCTTTCCCAGCAATGGAGAGGTAGCAAAAGCTTTGCACCTGGAACCTGCTTTGATTGAGCAGCATATGACCTCTAAAGCTGGGATCCCTGGATTTCATCTGGACTTCTTGATTTCTCAAGCTAGTCTGAAGGCCTCCTTGGGGGAGTGGAAAGCTGTTTGTGCTCTGTTGGCCTTAAGTGTATATGGAATTGTGTTGTTTGCAGATGAGCCCCGTTTCATTAGCAAGAATGCAACCCACTTGTTCATCCTGAAGAACCCTGTGCCAACTTTGCTAGGAGATCTCTATTACTCAGTACATCAGAAGAATGAGAAGCAGAGGGGGAGGCTAGTGAGGTGTTGTGCTCCATTATTCCATGCTTGGCTTCTCAGGCATCTACCCAGGACAGATGCATTTCTAAATCCTCATCAGCAAAGCAACTGGGCTAAGAGGCTCACTACTCTCACTTCAGCAGACATCAGATGGTGTACTCAAAGCACCAAGGGCAGAGATATGATCACCAGCTGTGGGCACTTTCCCAATGTGCCCTTAATAGGAGTTAAGGGAAGTATCAATTACAACCCTCTGCTGTTCAAGAGGCAATTGGGCTATGCATTGGTCCATACTCCTAAGACACAGGACCTGATTGAGACCCTCTACTGTGAGAACAAGGTTAGTCTGGCAACTGTTAGGCAGGCTGCCTGGGCCTGGGATCATGTTCAAACCAAGGGAATCACCATTCTGGGGAAGTGCAATAATGTGGCATCAGTCCAATATTATGAGTGGTCCCATGCTAGGGCCCAATTCTCTGGAATGCCCTTCACCATAGAAGACATGCCTGAGTCATCTTCAGCACCACCCCCTGCCACTATCAGTTTGGAGGAGTTTGAGAGCTTGAAGGAAAGGAATGAGAAGTTAACCCAAGCCTTGCAGAAGACCCTCAGGGAGAGGAGTGAAGGTGTGAGGGAGATTGAGAGATTGGAGAAGTTGAGGGTGGAACACTTGACCAAGATTGAGAAGTCTGGAGATTATATCAACAAGTCCAAAGCTGGTGAACAGATTCTGAAGAATGCTTGTAAAGAAGCCCAGTTTCAGAGAGCAAGAACAGACTTGTATTTGAAAGAGAGTCAGGCCAGGTGGGTCCGGATCACTGAGGCCCGTACTCTAGAAGACAAGAGAGCTCAAGACAAGATGGAGCAGATGGAAAAAGCCCTGGCAGCAGCCCAGAAAGAAATATCAGAGCTAGAAATCAGAGCTGGAGTGAAGAGGTCTAAGGACCAAGGTCAGAATAAGAAGTTGACTGCAGCTGTTGCAACAAGAAACCTTCTCATCAGGAGTCTTACGGAGCATCCGGCTGATCCTGTGACCGAAGCACTTCTCAAGGAAGTTCGTGAGGATGAGTTTGGCCTTGGAGTTTGATCATTTGCTTGTTGTTGTTCCTTTTCATGTACTTTTGCTTTTTGTGATGTATTTTGACCCCTTTGAGGGCTTGTGTTGTAAAAAAGGAACAAGTTGTATTATTTCACCCTTTGTAATATATTTGTGTTGGTTTCTATCTGGGTTCACATCAAAAGCAACTTCAACAGCATCATCTTCAAGGGTCTGGAAGGGTCAAAACTGAAGGCCAAACCGGATACCTTGAGAGCAAATAAGCATACTGCATTGCATGCTAACCCTTTTGTTTGTTTTGTAGGTTTTTGTTTTGTTGTTGCTAACCTCTGTTGTGATATTCAGGAATTATTGCTCGCCGCCGGGTATTTCCTCTCAACAGGCCTCACAGGTACCCAACTAGAAACAACCTTCCGGGAATTCAGATGGATCAGATGCAGCAAGACCTTACGGAGGTCAGAAACCAGATGGCCAACGAAAGGTTGGAAATGAGAACTCAGATAACACAGTTCATGGAAGTGATGAACAACTTAGCTCAAAGCCAAGAGAGGCTCAGAACTTTGGTAGAAGGGAGGAATCAAGATGAGCCCCATGTGGGGACTGCTGGCACAAGTAACAACGAGAGGGTCCAACCTCATGTCAATCCCCCAGTTTTTGGACCCCATCTCCATCCAGAGGCCAACATCCCAGTCAATATACAAGGGACTGCCACAGCAGGGAGAGTACTTCAAGAAGATCCTCAGGAGGACCAATTTACAGTAATGGGTGCTGGAGAGGAAACTTATGATAGGCGGCTGGATGAAATAGCCGAGAAGTTGAGGTCCTTAGAATCTTAAAATTCTTTGGGGTTCGACGTCATGGACATGGGTTTGGTAGAAGGGGTCAGGATCCCCCATAAGTTCAAACCTCCTTGTTTCGAAAAGTATAATGGGACTTCATGCCCCCGGACTCATTTACAGTCATTTCTGGGAAGGCTGAAGGCCTATACAATGGATGAGAAACTTTGGATGTTCTACTTCGAAGATAGCTTGACTGGAGCATCAAGGGAATGGTATTCCCATTTGACAAGGGCAACTGTGAGATGCTGGAAGGACCTGGCAGAGGCCTTCATCAGACAGTATCAATACAACTTAGATATGGCACCCAACAGGACTCTCCTAATGGGAATGTCACAGTCGTCAAGGGAAAGTTTCCGAGAGTATGCCCAAAGGTGGAGGCAACTGGCTGCTGCTGTTCAACCACCAATGTCTGAGAGAGAAATGGCAGACATGTTTATGAACACTCTCCAGGGAACGTATATTGACAGGTTAGCTGCTTTCTCTTCCACCAGCTTCGCAGATGTTGTCATAGCTGGGGAGAGAATTGAAAGCCTGTTGAAAATGGGAAAGATCTCAGACAACGGTGCAAGCTCGTCCAGTGGTACAAGAAAGCCTTTTGCAGGCCCGAGAAGAACTGGCGAGACCAATGCCATTCACACCCACAGAGGAAGGCCCCAATATGTTCAAAGGTCAATAGCAGCAGTCACTATCCCTGCTCCAGCTCATCCACAGCCAGTCTATCAACCTCCTCAACAAAACTTCCAACAGCAACCTCAGTATCATCAGCAGAATCAATATCCTCCAAGAAACTACAACAACAACTCCAACAACAACAATCAACAGAGGCCATTCCAACAAAGGCCATCCCAAGCTAACCGAGTGATCGACCCGATCCCAATGCCGTATGCTGCCTTGCTGCCACAACTTCTGAAACTCAACCTAGTTGAGCTAAGAACGTTGGCACCTCCGGATCCCAACAGTCTACCAAGAAACTATGACTCCAATGCTAGGTGTGCTTTTCATTCCAACGCACCTGGTCACAGTACAGAAAAATGCAGGGCTCTGCATATGAAGGTACAAGACTTGGTAGACTCCAAGGCTCTGAATTTTGCACCTCCACCCAATGTCAATAAAAACCCTATGCCAAACCATGGTGTTCCCCGAATTAACGCTATTGAAGAAGACCAACCGTCTTATTTAATAACCAGTGTGGATCAGATCAGGACACCATTGGTGGAAATCAAAGCTCAACTCCGCGAAAACCAAATATTTCCGGGGTGTGAACTAGGGTGTCCCTATTGCAATATTTCATGGAATGGGTGTGAGGACCTGAGGAATGGCATTGACAGCCTTATTCAGAGTGGCCTGCTACAGATCACTACATCATTTCCGACAAATCCGGCAACTTCATCAACAACGGTTTCAGAACCTCCTACAACTACAGCAACTATTGTTCCCGACAATTCATCAGCAACGTCAACAAGTACTCCATCTGTCCTACCAAATGATCAGTTTTCAACAGTTTCTCCTGCTACAACTTCAGCTTCATTCCATTTCGAATCTCCATCAACAACAACAACAGTCCTTCCAACAGTACCTCCTACAACACCAGCAATCAATCATGAAGATGTCTCTACCGTCACCATATTCTACGATCCTGAAAATAACTCCGCTTACCATTCAGAAGGTGTTGCTCCCACTAGAGCACCAGTTACAATCTTTTATGATCCACAAACAATTACAGTCCCTTCAGCAGCAGCAATCAGTCCAGTCACTGTCACGGTGCCTGGACCAGTACCATATGAAAGCAATAGGGCCATCCCTTGGCACTATGGCTCTGACGTGTACTGTGAAGGGAAAAGAATCACTCTTGAAACATCCACACCTGCACCACAAGTAGATAATGTGGGGGGAGGCGGAGGCTTCACTCGAAGCGGACGTCTCTTTGCTTCACAAGTTCAAAGACCTACTGCCGAAGCAGAAGCTGCTGCCAAGGCAAAGGGTAAAGGCCCGGTGCAGGAAGATCCAGTTGCCAAAGAAGCCCTGAAAACTCCATTTGATCAGGAAGTTGATGAGTTTATGCGAATCATCAAAAAGAGTGATTATAAAATTGTGGATCAGCTTCACCAGACGCCATCCAAAATCTCTATCCTCTCACTGCTTATGTGCTCCGAAGCCCATCGGAATGCACTACTTAAAGTCTTGCACGCAGCTTACGTGCCTGAGGAGATTACTGTCAACCAATTGGAAACCGTGGTTGGTAATGTTACTGCTAGCAATGGGCTAGGGTTTACCAATTCTGACTTGACAGCGGATGGCCGCAACCACAACAAAGCCTTGCACATAACCATGGAATGCAAAGGAGCTGTCCTTTCTCATGTGCTGGTGGACACAGGTTCTTCCCTGAATGTCTTACCAAAGAAGGCTCTGGTGAAGTTGGAATACGATGGTTTGGCATTGAGACCCAGCAACCTGGTGGTAAAAGCCTTTGATGGTTCGAAGAGATCGGTTCTGGGAGAGATTGAGCTGCCCGTGACAATTGGCCCACAGACCTTTAAAACTATCTTTTATGTGATGGACATTCAGCCCGCCTACAGCTGTTTGTTGGGTAGACCCTGGATTCACGCAGCCGGCGCAATAACGTCTACCCTTCACCAAAAGTTAAAATTTGAGTGGGAAGGTCAAGTTGTCACAATCTGTGGGGAAGAGGATATTTTCGTTAGCCATCTGGCTACTTATAAATACATTGAGATGGATGGGGAGATCCATGAAACAATGAGCCAAGGTTTTGAAGCCTTGAACGTCAATGAAGCATCTGCTGTGTCAGGGATCTCCATGTCATCTTACCAACAAGCCCGGAAGGTTGTCGAAGAAGGAACTGCCCTAGGCTGGGGCAAGGTTTTAGCTGTGGAGGAGAAGAAGGACAAATTTGGGTTGGGTTACAGACCAACTCAACATCAAGCGAAGGCTGCTGCAGAGCCAGGTTTCGTCAGTGGGGGGATGCTTACCCCCGATGCTATCAACTGTCTGGAAGACGAGCTGGAAGAGGAGCGCAATCTGGAGAATTGGATTCGTCCGAAGATCCCGGGGAGCAGTGTCTCGAACTGGTCTTCCCAGGAAATTATAAGAGTTACTCATGCAGAGTAATTATTATTTCCTGTATTTTTATAGCATGCATCAAAGTCTTGCATCTTGCCCAAGATGACAAGACTCATTTTGTAATCAGGGCCATCTGTGCTTTTGTGCAAACAAGATTAAATTAATGAAATATCAGACATCTTTTTGCAAACGAGTCTTTTTCTTTTCTGCTCACTGTTTTTCCATTTTTCTTTTTGTACAAAAATAAATGGCGGTGTTTTCAAAATGATAACTTCATTTCACTTTTTTCTAAAGCAAGATTAAAATCAATCACTAAAATGAACAAACTTAACCCTTGCAGAGAGTGCCTTCCTGACAGCACCGACAACAGCACGGCTATGACATCGTATGACTTTGACAATCCGATCAATCAAGCTGATGAAGGGGTTGATGAAGAATATGAGCTTCCTGAAGAGCTAGCCAGGTTGTTAAGACAAGAGGAAAAGGTTATTACTCCTCACCAGGAGGAGATTGAAGTAATTAATCTTGGTACAAACGAAGACGTGAAAGAAGTTAAAATCGGGGCCTGCCTGCAAGACTCAGTGAAGAGACGACTGATAGATCTGCTTCAAGAGTATGTTGATGTGTTTGCTTGGTCGTATCTAGACATGCCAGGGTTGGACACCGATATAGTTGTGCACAAGCTGCCTTTGAGGGAAGAATGCCCACCAGTGAAACAGAAGCTGCGCCGAACTCGCCCAGACATGGCTATGAAAATCAAGGAAGAGGTACAAAAGCAATGGGACGCCGGGTTCCTTGTTGTGACTAGCTACCCGCCGTGGGTTGCTAATATAGTACCTGTGCCTAAGAAAGATGGCAAAGTAAGAATGTGTGTTGATTACCGGGATCTGAACAGAGCCAGCCCGAAAGATGACTTCCCATTACCTCACATTGACGTATTGGTGGATAACACGGCTCAGTTCTCGGTATTCTCCTTCATGGATGGATTTTCAGGATACAATCAGATTAAGATGGCACCTGAAGACATGGAGAAGACAACATTCATCACACCTTGGGGCACGTTCTGTTACAAAGTGATGCCATTCGGACTGAAGAATGCTGGTGCAACATATCAACGGGCTATGGTGACATTATTCCACGATATGATCCACAAGGAAATTGAGTGTTACGTGGATGATATGATCGCCAAGTCCCTTACAGAGGAAGATCACCTGGTAAATCTGCTGAAGTTATTCAAGCGTCTGAGAAAATACCAACTGAAGCTGAACCCCAACAAATGCACATTCGGGGTGCGATCCGGTAAGCTACTGGGCTTTATTGTAAGCGAGAAAGGGATTGAGGTTGACCCAGATAAAGTCAAAGCTATACAAGAAATGCCTGCACCGAAGACAGAGAAAGAAGTTCGAGGGTTCTTAGGTCAATTGAACTACATCTCACGGTTCATATCTCACCTCACAGCGACCTGCGAACCCTTGTTCAGGCTGCTAAGAAAAGAACAAACGGTCAGGTGGAACGAAGATTTCCAGAGGGCATTTGACAAGATCAAGGAGTATCTGCAAGAACCTCCAATCCTCATGCCGCCAGTTGAAGGAAGACCTCTGATTATGTACTTGACGGTGTTAGAAGAGTCAATGGGGTGTGTACTGGGCCAGCATGACGAGTCTGGTCGAAAAGAGTATGCGATATACTACCTAAGCAAAAAGTTTACCGACTGTGAACAGCGTTATTCACTGCTCGAGAAAACTTGCTGTGCTTTAGCGTGGGCTGCTCGCCGACTGAGACAGTATATGCTGACCCACACCACCTTATTAATCTCAAAAATGGATCCAGTTAAGTACATTTTCGAGAAGCCAGCTCTTACCGGACGGGTTGCAAGATGGCAGATGATTCTCACAGAATACGACATACAGTACACCTCTCAGAAAGCCATCAAGGGCAGTGTACTATCTGAATATCTTGCTGAGCAACCCATTGATGATTACCAGCCAATGAGGTTTGACTTCCCTGATGAAGACATCATGTTCATTAAAGCAAAAGATCACGAAGAGCCTATTCACACTGAAGGGCCTGACCCGGAGGAAGAATGGACTATGATGTTTGATGGGGCTGTTAACATGAATGGCCGTGGTGTTGGTGCAGTACTCATTACACCTAAAGGGGTTCACATGCCTTTCTCGGCAAAACTCACTTTCGACTGCACTAACAACGAAGCTGAATACGAAGCTTGCATTATGGGTCTTGAGGAAGCCATTGACCTCAGGATCAAGACATTGACCGTATTCGGAGATTCAGCTTTGGTAGTCAATCAAACCAACGGGAAATGGTACACCCACCAAGATCATCTGATACCTTACAGGGATTATACAAGAAGGTTACTGACTTTCTTCACAACAGTCAAGCTTGAGTATATCCCTCGGGACGAGAATCAGTTTGCAGATGCTCTCGCTACCATTTCATCCATGATCAAAGTTCAAGCTGCCAACTTTGTACCCCAGATTTCAGTATCTAGACTTGATAGACCGGCATATGTATTTGCAGCGGATGTTGTAAAAAATGATAAGCCTTGGTTCCATGACATTAAGTGCTTCTTGGAGGATCAGACATACCCACCTGGGGCATCTTCCAATGATAAGAAGACCTTGAGAAGGCTTGCTGGTAGTTTCTTTCTGAACACTGATGGGTCTTTATACAAAAGGAACTTTGACATGATACTCCTCAGATGTGTTGACAAGACGGAAGCAGATTTGCTGATGCATGAAGTGCACGAAGGATCTTTTGGTACTCATGCAGGAGGGCATGCCATGGCTAAGAAATTGCTAAGATCAGGCTATTACTGGATCACAATGGATGCAGACTGTTGTGCCTATGCCAGAAGGTGTCACAAATGCCAGATTTACGCAGATAAGGTGCATGTGCCTCCCAACCCTTTAAACATCATGTCTTCACCATGGCCCTTTGCTATGTGGGGCATTGATATGATTGGCAAGATTGAGCCAACTGCTTCAAATGGTCACAGATTCATCCTGGTCGCCATTGACTATTTTACCAAGTGGGTTGAAGGAGCCTCATATGCAAATGTTACTAGGCAAGTGGTAGCCCGATTCCTGAAGAGAGACATCATCTGTCGGTATGGAGTGCCCGAGCGAATCATTACTGATAATGGTTCCAATTTAAACAACAAAATGATGGCAGAGCTGTGCCGGGACTTCAAGATCCAACATCACAATTCTTCTCCTTACAGGCCAAAGATGAATGGCGCTGTTGAGGCAGCTAATAAGAATATCAAGAAGATTGTGCAGAAGATGGTAATCACCTACAAAGACTGGCATGAAATGCTACCGTTTGCCTTGCATGGGTACCGCACATCAATCAGAACATCCACCGGGGCAACACCGTATCAGCTTGTGTATGGTATGGAGGCAGTCCTACCTGTTGAAGTTGAACTACCCTCGTTACGGGTATTAATGGATGTTAAACTAAGTGAAGCAGAATGGGTACGGTCCCGATTCGAGCAACTGAGTCTGATCGAAGAGAAAAGATTGGCTGCAATCTGCCATGGGCAGTTATATCAGAAGAGAATGAAGAAGGCCTTCGATCAGAAAGTCAGGCACCAAGAGTACCAAGTGGGAGATCTTGTGCTGAAAAGAATCCTCCCTCCTCATACAGACCACAGGGGCAAATGGACTCCGAATTATGAAGGACCATTCGTTGTAAAGAAAGTTTTCTCTGGTGGAGCACTGATGCTCAGCACCATGGATGGTGAAGATTTCCCATCCCCTGTGAATTCAGATGCAGTTAAAAAATACTTCGCATAAAATGACCCGCTGGACATAAAAACAGAATATAAGTCCAGGCAAAAATAGGGCATCCCGGCGAGTCAAAAACAGAATAAAAGACTCGGGCAAAAATAAGGGAAATAAATAAAAATGTACACCCGCTGAGTTGAAAAGCCGCATTGGACAGCTCAGGCAAAAATGGGTATCCCGATGAATTGAAAACCCGAGAGGGCGATCCATGCAAAATAAGGGAATAAGCGAACAACTGCATCCTGAATTCGTCTGTATCACTTACAACTTGGTAAGCTCCAAAGGATCAAGCTTCAATCAGAATCAACTCTCTCCAGAAAGCAAGACGAGAAGAACGTCATTGTCATACGAATCATAGCAGAAGAGGAAGCTCCTTGAAAGCCTCGTCAACACCGCCAGCACTTTATTTCTCAATTTGTAACAATCTCCTCATTCCAGGAGATATGTTTCTTTGACTGTATCTTGCCAATTCAGGGCACGTGAATTAATAAAATCAGATTTTCGGTCATGTTTCGTTTTTACATTTATGTTTTGCAAAGAGTTGTCTGATATCTCTAAAAATACAATTGCATAAGTACGGATGCCTTTCACTAAAAATAAAAACACATGCTTACAGGGAATGTGATTATTCTCGAAAATACTTAACTCCTATGACGGAATCCAGTAAGGGATACCTCGGGACCTTTTGTACGTTTCCTTATCTTTGCAGGATTGCAGGTATCCAGAACGCAACCTGGGGCATGCAAGTTACGTCTCAGCAAGCTGGCAAATCATTATCAACTCGGTCTATCTTCCACGTGGCACTGGAAGGTGCCCGTTTCCCCAGCGGAGCTGCCAAATCAGCATACACTCAATCTCAGCATCCGAAATGCTCTATCCCCAGCTGAGTTGCTCCCCATTGCTTTCCCCAGCAAAGTTGCCAAATCAACTAACAGGTTTAACACTCAGGATGTTTTCTCGCCAGCCGAGTTGCCTCTCATTACTCTCCCCAGCTGAGTTACCAGCAGCATTCCCCAGCTGTAGTACCAACCATTCTTCCTCAGCAGATGCAAGAATCAGGGAATCATCTCCCCACAGAATCTTCGGCCTCTATCCAGAAGAGCAGCGCATAGAAGATCACAACAGAGTGAAGAAAGCTTCTACAAACCCCAGCTGGGTCCCGTGTTATAAGGATATGTCTATCAGTGACCTATATCCCCAAGCAGATACATCATTAGGTCTACCAATGATCTCATCCCCAGCTGGGATGTTCACTTCAAGCAGATCATCCAGAGATCTTCGCAGCAATGGGATCCGAATCCCGGATCGGTGCCTCTTTGCATAATCATAGCATTTGCATCATACTATCCCCCAGAGCGTAGCATTCCGTCTAATACGGAGCATTACGGCAAAAATCAAATGCATAGCATAATCATAAGTCATGTTGTGAATTGAACACTTGTGAATAATAAACCGTTCATCATCATTGTACAGAAAAACTCCCACCAGAGTCCCCGGCAAAAGCGGTTGCCTCTCAAATCACAAACACCAGTATATACACCTTTTGGCGCCCGTCCGTGCCATCCTTCCCCAGTAAAGTCGCCTGAACACTCTTTACAAACAAATCACCCTCATTACAGATACGTCCTGACACCCGTCCGTGTCATATCCCAGCAGAAAGCCAAAGACATCCTCTTTGCACTTACATATACCTATACATACACTTTTCTTGACACCCGTCCGTGTCATATCCCCAGCGCAGTCGCCTAGACTTTGTATATCAGATACTTGTTATTATTATACTTTTCTCTCTTGACACTCGTCCGTGTCACTCTCCCCAGCAGATAAACACTCATCAATACAATGCTCACTACTCATGGTACACTTATACAGATACTCGTCCGTATCTTGTATTCATCATCACTCATATCCCCGCAGATTCAACAGTAGTCCTTGTTCTTTGTTAACCGGTTGGTACTCGTCCGTACCATCATCTCAGAACATTGCGTCTAGTGTTTGTTTCTACATGATACTCGTCCGTATCATAGTCTTAGGGATGCTCGTCCGCATCTTTAATCCATACACCGTGTCAAACACTTATGTCTTCTTGAATATAGATACCCGTCTGTGTCTATTATTCCCCAGGAGAGTCCTCTCAGATGCAACACTCGTCCGTGTTCTTTGTTAACCAGTTGGTACTCGTCCGTATCATCATCTCTGAACATGTGTCAGTTTGTTTCTACCCGATACTCGTCCGTATCGTAGTCTTAAGGATGCTCGTCCGCATCTTTAATCTATACACAATGCCAAACACTTATACCTTTTGTTTTCTCGGATGTAAACACTCGTCCGTGTTTACATTATCCCCAGTAGATCACCAACAAATTTTCTTTTTATCTAACACTCGTCCTGTGTTATGATACCTTTGAGAGCAGCCGTACCCTGCTGAGTGGTCGTCCTCCACTTCTTGATGGTCGTCCTCCATCATGCTCATCCGATGGCCGTCCCCATCGTTGACTTTTAGCAGCCGTCCCCTGCTAGGTGGTCGTCCTCCACCTTTTTGATGATCGTCCTTCATCACTTTATCCAATGGCCGTCCCCATTGTTGACTTTTGGTTATCTGACATTCGTCCTATGTCATGATAAACCTTGAGAGCAGCCGTCCCCTGCTGAGTGGTCGTCCTCCACTTCTTGATGGTCGTCCTCCATCATGCTCGTCCGATGGCCGTCCCCATCGTTGACCTTTTCTATCCGATGGCCGTCCCCATCGTTGATATTTTCGGCAGCCGTACCCTGCCAGGTGGTCGTCCTCCACCTTTGATGGCCGTCCCCATCATATTTCTTTTATCCCCAACAGAGCAGCCGTCCCCTGCTAGGTGATCGTCCTTCACCTTTGATGGCCGTACCCCATCATCTGTTTATTTCATTCATTCTTTAACCCGATGGCCGTCCCCGTCGTGGTCCCTTTTCCCTTTAACCCGATGGCCGTCCCCGTCGTGGTCCCTTTTCCTTTTAGCCCGATGACCATCCCCATCGTTGGTTACTCTACCTTTATGAACTTGATGGCCGTCCCCGTCATGTTTCATTAATCCCCAGAGAATTTTATAACTTTATCTTGATGGCCGTCCCCATCATATTATCATCTTTCCCCAGCTAGTCGGCCGTCCCCGTCTTGGCTTTACTTTTTACTCCCAGCATGTCGGCCGTCCCCGTCATTGCTATTTACCCAGCAGTCGTCCTCTGCTCGACGGTCGTCCTCCGTCGCCCACACTTTACAATATACTTTATTTTTCTGTTACAATCTATATCCCTTTTCTTCTTCATTTCTGTGAGTGCAAATTTTGGACTGTCTTTGGTATTCAACCACAAGTTATCTTGTTTGCCTGTTAAGCCGTTGCTTACATCCTGCGCAGCTAACTCATGTTTGAATAGGGGCAGCTGTAAACACCCCAAATTTGCCCTCACCCATTCACACCATGGCTTATGATCATGTCATATGCATAAACACCATCATATCATCTCACATCTCATTTTTGATTCACTGCATAGATTCAAAGGCATCTGCACCTAGGGTTTGTGATCTGAGCAATCCCAAAGCATCTTGAGCCATTCCAAAGGCCACCAATCACTTCAAAGGGGTCCATGTGTGTTCTTACATCATATTCCATCTCCTCAAAGTCAAAAATGCAGAGGAATCACAAGAACTAGGGTTTGAGTGGATGCAGAGCCAGGATGAACTGCACAGTTGACCTAAAATTAGGGTTTTGGTTTCAGAGGCCATAACCCCAAGTTTTTTGGTCATTCTTGTTTCCATTGATCTCTATATGGTATAGGGAGTATGCATATCAATTTTCATGAAGAAATTCCATGGGGAAGTCATCTGATCAAGAGTTGACTTTTCAGACAAGTCAGTGCAAAATCAGGGCATCTGAGGCCCCCAATGACCCAACCAATGGGTGATCTTCATCATTTTGAGTGTATATGATCTTTATTTGATCAAGGAAGAAGGTTGAAGTTCATAGAAATCAAGAATTTAGGGTTTTTGCAAATGTTGACTTTTTGGGCATAGTTGACTTTTCAAGAATGCATCATTTTAGGTCATTCTTCAAGCCTTGATTCATGATCCAAAAAGGCTTCAAATGAAAAAACTTTGGTCATGAAAGTTGTAGATCTCATCTTTCCCTTTTCAAAAAGTACAAGAACATGATCAAACTCTTCTTGGATCAAAAGTTATGGCAATGCAAAGTTGGCAAAAATCACTTATTTTCAAGATATGCACCAAGTGTGAAATTTTGCAAAGTCATGAACCAATGCATTATGTGACTTCTAATTCCTCTCAAACCAGCACACAAACATTCTCTAAGTCCCAAAAATCAGATTTGAACCAAAGATCACATGTGCTTAGTTCATGTAACAAGGCATTTTTCATGAAAATCCATAAAGTAACCAAGTTGCAAAACTCATGATCATGCTTCACCAACTTGCTGCATTGGTCCTTGAATCAAGCCAGCCTCACACACTCACCATGATGCGCCAGACCTAGCCTTGTACCAAGCTAGTATCAAGCCCATGCTTCTCTTACAAGATTTTTGACTTTTGGCAAAAGCAAACTTACCAATCACAAAAGCACAAGTCACATCATCCAGCCAATCAGATTTGTTTATGTTATCAATTTGCAAGCTAGCCATAACAAGGAGCAAGGCTGAAACACATACATTCACCACATTCACAAAAACCTTCCACATTGCAACTTGCTTCGAATCTCTTAACACAGCCACCAAACACAAAAACTTTCTTCATCATCCAACTCAACACACTTCATAGGCCACCCAGCACCAAGAACATAAGCCTGAAACAGCCTGAACACTCCATAACCATTCTTCACCTCAGCCTGCATTTTCTATCGAATCTCTCTCCACAAGCCACAAACAGCCAAACAAACCTTGCAAAGCTTCTCCATACATCATCTGGACCTCAAACAATCACTCACCATGACCTGAAACCTCCAGAAACACCATTGCCATTTTTGATCAAGCTGAAGCAGAAGCTTTCGAAACTCATTATCCAGCCAGCACAAACTCATTTTGAGCACTCAAACATCTTTGGGGGATCAAGGAGAGGGGTTTGCACTGAAAGAAGAGGTCAGAAAGTTCTCAAACTGAAAGCTTCAAATCTCAGGTAGCTTGAAATTTATTTTTTCAGAAATCATATTTATTGTTACAAACTTGTTCTATTTGTTTCACTGATCATTCTGGTACCATCGGTTTTGAAAATGGTTGTGATTTGAGCATTTAATTTGTTTCTGAAGCTTGCGTGCCCTAGAGCTTTCTTTCTTCGATTCAGCTTGTTTAGGAAATATAAATTTGTTTTAGGTTAGGGGTTTGATTCGTGAGGATGTGGGGAACACTTCCCAGGTTTTAGATTTCATTTTTGTTACGTTTTTAGGAAGTTTGAAGTTTTCAGGGGAGAAGGTCACCGGAGAAGACGACCGGAGCTCGTCTCCGGTGACCTGAAAGTGATTAATTATTAATTAGGGTTAGGGCACTGAGTTTGAATCTGGGCCTTTAAATCCTGGTTCCCGCGCGTGAATGAAAGGCCTGGATCATTTCATTAAGTTTTAATTATGGTTTAATATTTAATTAATCAGGATTATGTTAGTTTGAACCTGGACCCTTAGATGACGCGCCAAGTCAATGGTCCCCTCCCCAGAATCAATCTCATCCTTCCATTCTGTTTACTTTTTATTTTATTTAATTTTATTCATTTTTCTTTCATTTAAATTGCATAATTATTTTAAAATAGCAAAAAATTCATAAATATTATGAAACTTTTTCCTTAAAGTTTTAATAATTTTTAAGACCCAAAAATATTTTTATTTTATTTTTTATCATTAAAAAAGTATTTTTAAATATTTAAAAGATTATTTTTAATTGATTAATGGGAATTAATTAATTAAAAATACTTTTAGGTATTTAAAAATTACAAAAAAATTCATGAAATGTTCTAAGACATTTAGAAACATTGTCCAACCTTCAAACCAAATTTCTTTTTTGATCTTGATGCATTTTAAGAATTTTTCATTGAATTAAATCATTTTTTATGCATTAATTTGATCATAAGTTTAAAAATTCATTTCTGCCTATTGGAGAAGGTTGAGGCATTGATTCTTCTTGCATTGTTTTCTATTTGGCATGTAGTTTCTAGGGTAAAAAGGCCATGAATTGTTCTTGCATTTTCAAATTGTTTGGCATTTGTTTTGTTAAGAACCCTAAAAAACCCTAATAACTTAGGAAATTCATATCTTGAGTTTGGTTGAGAGTTGAGAGCTCCCCTTTGGGCAGTGGTTCATTATAGGTTTAGGGTTTCTTTGGATAGCATTTTCCATTTTTTATCTTAGGGTTTGCTTCTGTTTTGGGTTTTTGTTTGATGTTTGATTCATAAACCCTAATTTGGGCTTTCTTTTGCATCCTTCTTGCATTCTCTTGCATAACATGACTTGTCTTTGCATTTTGTGCATTCTTGTGATTCATTTGACATCTTAAGACATATAGGAAGCATCTTTGACCATTGCATCTCATATTTGCCATGTCATTTGTCTTGTATGATTCATAACTTTCCATGTTTGTTCATGCTCCTTAGCTTGCATCATTTGCATTCATAATCTTGTATGAACATCCCCATTGCTTTGCCTCATGTTTGCAGCACCTCATAACATCATAATCACCATCAACATGCTTCTGGTTTTGCTTAGCATCATACCATTTCATCTCATCTTGCATTGCATTGCATTTCTTTCTAACATTTCAGGTGGTAAGTAAACTTGAGAAGTGAATTTGCCTTCACTTCTCATAACTTTTCTTTTCATCTTTCTTGCATCCATTGCTGCATTTTATATGTGTTTGAGATTGAGCTTGCTCATTCTTGTTCTTCCCACTTTCTTTCTTCAAGTGACTTGACTTCTTGAATGAAGCAAGTCACTTTGCTTCTCTTGATCTTATTCATCTGCTTCCTGGTGGTTCCTCTGAAGATTGTTCTTGCAAACCTCACAAACTTTAGGATCATCCAAGCATGACAATGAATTAGGGTCTTGATTAGTCCCCCCATAGTTTTACCTTTGTGTCTCTTTGTGTCTTCTCTTCTCATCTCATAATCAGGGACTAAACCCTAAAGGCTTTAAGACTTTGAGATTAAGCTTATGCCTGCATCCTTCTTTTAGGATGGAGTGTATAACTTTAATCCTAAGTATTAAACCCTTAATGTGTTTAATCTCTTAATCAATTCACTTAATAATCATCAAGACATCACTTGTAACTTGGGCCTTGCATTAGGGTTCTAATTCTTCCTTAAGTGGTTAAGAAGGACTAACCCTAGTGTTAATGGACAAGTCCCCCTCAAGTTGTCTTACAAATCATAAAAAACACTTCATCATCATACCATTAACTAAAATCCACTTAATAAAGGCTTGTTTTGTCATGGGTTTAATCCCTAATCATGGGTTAAGTTGAGGAGTTTTCCTCAGCTTAAACACTCTCATCTATCATCCTTCTTTTAGGATGGTGTAATGGGTCTGTTTAATCCATGATTATGGCTTAACCTCGTTACTCAACACTAAACAAAAACCACAAAAACATCTAAATAATCACAAGTAGGTTAATGATCTTAATCCTACATCAAAAGGTGATTAAGTGTGAGAATCTGACTTCACACTTAAGGTATTCTCATTACCCCTAATCAGAGGGAAGATGTGATGAGTTTGCTAACCCATTGGTTTAGGCTTAAGCTCATTAACTTATGACAAATTCTCAAAAGCAATAAAAGACTGAAAACACAAAAAACAAACAATAATCGTCTCCTCCGGGATTCTTTTCTCATCACACTCACTCACAATCGAGAACTTGCTTCTTCCGTCTAATGCAAGACAGTAAGCACCTGAGCCAGGCAGGTCATACACTTGAGCATAGACAAGTAAGCAGTTCACAAGTCAATTCATCTTTCAGTCTCTTTGGGTCGAACTACGGTGTTCTGACTTCCTCATTGCACGAGAGGATACGTAGGCATAACTTAACAGTTATCGAACAAAAGTCTCTGTACATTCCCCCTCCTTCCAGCATTATTCTTTAAGCCTCATAATCATGAGCATACTCTTTCTTACACTGACACTATACATATTACACTTCACACTTCTCTTGCACTGACACCTGTACATTCTTTTCCAGCTATTTTACACACAGATTGCACTGACACTACCCCTTTAAAACACAAATCTTTTAAGCGTGGATCCCGTCGAGTACGACGGACAATCTGGGTGCTAATACCTTCCCAGGTTGTAACCAACCCCCTTTCTCAGTCTCTCTGGTTCGCAACCGTCTTATCCATCTTTTTCCAGGCCTATGCAGCATTGCCTTTCCTCCGGGATAAAAATGCCTAGCTGGCGACTCTTTTCATTTCCAGTGAGTTCACGGCTGTGTGTTCTCATTGTCCCTCTCGCCGACCGTTCGCGCTTGTACCAGGATGCAAATCTTCGGGAGCGACAACTGGCACCTTATCGACCATATCCACCTCTTCAATCTTCGCACGCTTAGTAATATGATCAACCATACTTTCCACAGAAGGTGGAGTCCTCTCAAACACTATGGTATAGTTATTCATGAGACGTTGAATTCCATCTCTCAACCTCCACAGCTATCCGGCTTATAGGTACAATATAAAAAATCTTCACGACAACCCGGAAAGAACCCAGCTTGCACCAACTTCTTCTTAATAACAGACAAAGGTGTAGTCAACTCTGCAACTGAGGAAATATGTGAATCTTCATCAATGGCATTGACAGTCTTCTCATGATTTGGCATGGGAGCAGTAATCACATTTGGAGTACCCGGAGGATCAAACTCAACCTCTCCCGCATCAATCATATCTTGAATTTTTTTCTTCAATACCCAGCAACTATTGGTATCATGTCCTTGACAGTTCGAATGATATGCACATCGTGCATTAGGATTGTACCTGGGAGAGGTAACATTAGGATTCTGAGGAGCATCTTTCAGAGTGATAAGTTCAGCCTTCAACAAGTGTTGCAATGCTTGGGCCATTGACATGTTGATCTTAGTGAACTGCCTTCTAGCCCTCTGTTGGTTTCCCTGTGGCTGCTCTAGTGTTGTAGGAGTTGGATTGGAGATATGAACTGCACTCACAGACTGATGCCTTCTATTACGATCAGGTTGACCATAAACATCATTTGACTCTTTCTTCCCACTGGGAGGCTTCTTTGCAGCACCTGATGAAGAAGCACCCACTTGAATCTTGCCACTCCTTATACCACTTTCTACGCGCTCTCCTGTCATTATCAACTCAGTGAAGCCAGATGATGAGCTTCCAATGAGATGACTGTAAAAAGGACCATTCAACGTACACATGAACATATCAACTAACTCCCTGTCAGTTAGAGGGGGTTGCACTCTTCCAGCCAAATCTCTCCACTTCTGAGCATACTCCTTGAAACTTTCTTTAGCGCCCATAGACATGCTCTGAAGTTGCATGCGAGTAGGGGCTAAATCAGCATTGTATTGATATTGCTTATAGAAGGCTTCAGCAAGATCATTCCAATCACGGATGTTGACACTCTCCAACTGATAATACCATTCCAATTGAGCTCCAGATAAGCTCTCTTGGAAGAAATGGATCCACAACTTCTTATCAGCAGTATGGGGTTGGATTCTCCGGACATAAGACCTCAAATGCAGCTTGGGACAAGAGACACCATCATAAACTACGAAAGTAGGAACCTTGAAACCAATGGGTATAACCACCCCAGATATCAAACTCAGGTCTTCAAAATCTAGCCCAGAAGACTTTTGCAATTCCATAGCATCCATTCTATCCACCAGCATCTTGAACTTATCTTCATTAGGTCATGATAGTAATTAGCTTCAGAATCAGAGTCCCCCATTGTGTTGTGGAGACTGCCTCCCTCTTTCTCAGACTCTTCAGACTCATAGTCTTCAACCTGTTCTTTGGTCTTGACAGGACCTCTGAACCTTCTTCCCATGTTGATCAGGCCACCTGACCTTCTAGTCTTCTTAGTCTTCTTGGCCAGCAGTGTCTTCAATTCATCTTGCCCCTTGGACAAGTTCAGGATCAGCTCTTGGAACTGTGCATTTTGTGCCTGGAGATCCTTAACTGATTGTTCAAGAGCCATTGCTAAAATAAACAGCGAGAAGATGAGAAATCTGTGCACAATAAACCTGTGATGCAATGATATGGTATGTGAATGTATATGCAATGTTTTCAAGGACCGCAGGATTTAAATTTGCTTAAACAAACAAGAAAGTCAACTTTTATTAGTAATAAATTTGTTTTGCCTCTTGGGCTTACAAAAAATGAAATGAAATAAATACAAGAGATGGGGTTTTAAGTCTCCCATGGACGTTTCCTCTTTGTGTTGAGGTATGAGTTGAGATTCTGTTCCTCGTGAAGTTGCTTTGTTAATTCCAGGATTCTTTCTTGGCTTGCTTTGTAATGAGCCTCGAAAGTATCCCTTTGCTCCTTCAACTGGATCCAGGATCTCTGTAAGTCTTCCATGTCAGTGGGCATGTATGGGTGAAGGATGGTATAAGAAGTATCCCCTTCAGCAATAGGCTCCATAGTAACTGGCAGGATGGCAGGATATGGCATCATAAGAGTCTGAGCACGAGATCGCACCCATCTGAGATAAGCTTCCATAGGAATAGTGTACTTAGGCTCCAGAGTCTTGCTGTCAACCTTGTTCACTTTTCCCCATGCTCGTATGAATCTCTGACGGTAACCTTGAAGATCGTTGTCGTAGTCAAACACAATACCCTGAATCAACATGTCATGAGGACCATCACTCCGAGCGTAACCAAAATGACGTAGAGCTAAAGAAGGGTTGTAAGTAATGCCCCCTCTTATGCCTAGAAGTGGCACATTAGGGAACTCCCCACAACGGTCAATGATAGTAACATTCTCCATAGATCTGGAGCACCAATGAATATCTGAATGCGAGAGTGACATGATCCTCTTGGACCACCTGAACCCTTGTTCATTCTTCATTACTGAGCGAGGAAGGTGAGAAATAAACCACCTAGATAGCAAAGGTACGCAGCACATCAGAGTTCCTCGTGCCTTTGTAGTACGAGTATGAAGAGAGTGCAGAATGTCTCCAAGCAATGTAGGCATTGGATTGTGACTCAGGAATATGTTGATGGCATGCACGTCTATGAACTGATCAGGATTTGGGAACAATACTAAGCCATAAATCAATAAGGCTAAGATCTCCTCAAAAGCATCATAGCTCATAGCTTTCAAGAACACTTGAGCCTTCTCTATCAACACCTTAGCAAGAATACCCTTAACTCCGCTTCTCGTTTCTAGAACAATGTCAGACTTCTTCAGATGTAGAGCTGTAGCAATAACCTCAGGTTTAGGCTCCTTTTCCAAACCTGTGAATGGTTTCTGATCAAGTACAGGTATACCCAGAAGTTTAGAGAACTCTTCCATTGTAGGAACCAGCTGGTAGTCGGGGAATGTGAAGCAATGGTGCTTAGGGTCAAAGAACTGAAACAAAACACTCATCATGTCTTCATTGAACCCTGAAGTGACTAGATCCAGTAGCTGACCATGTCTCTTGATGAATTGGGAGTGTTCAGACACTTGAGAAACCAACTCTTTAAGCTTAGCAGGTATACCTACAAAGTTGATCCTGATAGTGTTTCTACGAGTAGAAGTCATGACCTGCAACAAAGAACAAAGATAAATCCTTTGGTCCTTGAAATGGTTAGTGAAAATGCTATGCTTATGATGCATGATGATGTCATGATTTTATGTTCAATCACAAACATGTGGCACACACAAACAAGTCACACAATAGCCCTAGGTTTGAAGGCTTGCATGAGGTTTAAAGGTAAGTACCCTCCCCTGAAGTTTAGATGGTTCATCCTGTCCTATAAAGTAACCAGATTCTAAGGGATCTCAATATCATTGATCTTTCACAAGGGTGGTTGTTCAGTAGGCAACTTACTTGCCAACCAAAACCCTCCAAGTTTAGAATCTCAATGAGCGTAGCATCGAGTATCAACCAACTTCAGTCTGCACCAAAGCCGGTTATCTCACTACTTTTCTAAAGGCCAAGATGGGATGACTAGGGTTCTAAAAGTCAGTTAGTGTATTGACAACATATGGCAGCCTCATATTATCCTCAACTTGACTTAAGGAACATAAGCACAAACCAAGAAGTCACACTAACTATGGCCACCAGATCAACCATATCGGTATACGCCGTACAGTTTCCTTGGTCTATTGCCATTTACCTAAGGTACACTAGATCCGGGTTAGGATCTTTCACACATAAGAGCCCAACAAGTAAGTATAAAGCAAACAAGGCAAATAATTTTAAAGTGATCTAATTCCTAAGGGTACCCCTCTTTTATTAAATCCCCAGCAGAGTCGCCAGTTCTGTAACACGGTGGGAGAACTGACTTTAGTTATGTTGCGGATAGCAAGAGTCGCCACCGACTTTTATTTTATCCAAAGGAAAGGCATAAAAGAACAGGAAAGACCTTTTAAAAGATTTTTGGGTCCGGGGGGTAGGTTATGTAAAGGGAAGGTGTTAGCACCCTTTACATCCATGGTTATCCATGGGCTCTTAGTTACTTAGCTCACTTTAAAATGTTTTTGAAATGTGAAGTGTGTGAATAGAAATTTCCTTAAGTGTTTTATAATGATCCATGTACGGATGCGTATAAAACCTTTGTTTTGAAAATTGTTTGAAATGTATGAAGTGTTTGAAATGTTTTGAAGAGTGAGCAAGTATCTAAGAGGAACCTACCCTAAGTTTAAGTCTTTTCTGTTCTTGAATACTTTAAATGATAAGACTATCCCTATTATTAAGGAATAGGTAGTCATTACCTTGGATGTATGGGACAAGTGAAGGGACATCTGTTATTTAGGCAACTGTGGGGTGTATAAGCAATTCGAAGGGACTTATCATCTTTATTCGAAAGGGACAAGATCATTACGAAGGCAACATTCGAAGGGACTTGATCTTTTATCTGTTTAGGGACTAGATGATGTGAAATGAGGGACTTTGCTTTATACACCCTACTTGACCTTTTGTTTTAGGCAACATGAGAGGTATCCTTAAGGAAGTGAGATGGCGATCAAAGATCGACTTACGTGTGTGAGTGTACAATTTTAAATATTTATCTTTTAAATTAGTGATCTAAATTAATTTTAAAATACAAACATGTTTCACTCCCTATTTTACTAATCATAGCATTTAAAAATAAATATTAAATATTACTATTAAAATATTACATAAAGGAAACAATTACATAATAATAATAATTAAAGCAAATTAAATAAATAAGCAAAAATAAATAATAATAATATAATTGGGTTAGTAAAAATAATAATAATAAATCACAATATATAAATGGGGTTAGTAATAATAAATATCATATGAAAAATAAATAAAATTAATAATAATAATAATAAAATAAACAAGAATATTAGCATAATAATTAAAAGTTCAATTTTTACATAAACAATTATATTTTTTAAGATTAAGAAGAAAATATAAACAATTATATACCAATCATTATAAAGTTTTAAATCATAAATAAGTTATAGAAATTAGATTAATTATAAACATATTATAAAAATAAATTATATTTAGCAAATTTTAATTATTTTTAAGCGTATACTAAAAATTATTTACATACAAGAATTAAATTATAGACAAATTATAAAATATATACATATTATGAAAATAAGGTTAATTATAATTATTATATTTACAAAATTAAATTATCAAGTTTTAATTAATTATCTAAAATTATCTATATACAAGAATTATATCAAATAATAAAAATATGGACATAATTAATATTCACCTGAAATAAAAAGGGTTTAAAAGTATTATTAGGGTTTATAAAAAATTAATTAGGTTTTTCACAAAATATTTTAGGGTTTTAGAAATTTAGGGTTTATATATATATATATATATATATATATATATATATATATATATATATATATATATATATATATATATATATATATATATATATATATATATATATATATATATTTTAGAAAAATGAATTAGAATTAATTAATAACTATACAAAATTTTACAATATTAATAAAAAAAAACATAAATAATTTTTCTTATAAGATTTAAATTAAAAAATGAGTTTTAAAATAATATAAACATTTTATTCATTATTTAAATTTGTTTAACTATGATAGAAATTAATTAAATAAGAAAAAATCAAAAAAAGAATGAAAAAAAAGTAAAACCTGCTTGGGCTGGGATTTGAACCCAGTCCCTAAGCTTTCAACACTCAAGACTAGCACTCCAACCACTGGGCCATGCGCGCGCTGGCGTTAGAACCAGGGGTCTAATTCCTTTTGTTGATAACCTGCAAAAAATCCAGAAAAACAAAACAAAACAAAATGGCCTGGGGGATTCGAACCCAGGACCATCCACATAACATACACGCATAATAACCAACTGAGCCAACCACACATTTGTGAATAAATTACAACCAACTCAATAAAATATTAAAACAAAATTTAAAAATCCAGAAAGCGCACGCTGGCTTCTTCTTCTTCCTCCAGACCTGGGGATTTTGCTACGAATTTTGTTATGACTTTTCCTGCGAATTCCAGTTTGTAGCAAAACCTACGAATCTCAACTATCATCAAAACAGTAAAATTACATCAAATTAAAAGCGCAAACAAGGTCCAGAGGTTGATTCAAATTGATCTATGGTTTTAGAATTCGTTTATACTTGATGAATCATAAAGCCCTAAACCTCAACCGAAACCCTAAAAATGGTGGATCTCATTCTAGGTGATGAAACTTCACAAAACCTGTCCAGAATCAATCTATAACTTATCACAAACAAGAAACATTAATCAAAATTCATTAAAAACCAATCAATATTCAGAATCGAAAATAAAAAATTTCATGAATATGATGAATCGGTTTATGCATATGAGCTTGTTTTTGATGCTTTTGAAGGCTGGGATTGGTTTAGTGATGTCCAAGGAACCCTTCCATGTCTTAAAAATACCTTAAAAGCTCTTGTAGGGAGGAAACCGATTTGAAGTTTTTGGTGATTTTTTTGATGTGTAAACTTACTCTTTGAGGCCAGGAATTCGTGGCTTTTGCATTGAGATAGCTTGTATACTTATAGTACAATGAAATTAGGTCAAAAGATTTGATTGTTGTATGGACTTTTTGATTTTTTAAGATTGAAAAAGATTAGAGCTTAAATTTCAAATATTCTTGAATAAGACCTTTCTATTTCAAGCCAATCTTCATCAATGTTGTATCAATTCAATCCAAATTATATTTATGACCTTCTAGAATAGAAATATATTTTAAATTTTCACATTTGATATTTTATTTAAATTTAAAATGATTTTTTAATATAAAAATCATAATAAATAAATAAAATAAAATAAAATTATGAAAATATTAAATAAATTTCGTGCATGATGTCATGGAACACTTTGGGTCACAAAAAGTTCAGCCCATTTGGAGAAATTTGGTTTTAAGACCCTATTTTCTTCATAAACCACCCAAAAATTTCCCAACTTTGCAAGGGCACATATCCTTCAATTTTAATGCTATGAGGGTGTTCTTGGACATTTTGGAAAGCTTGAAGAGTCCTCTAACCAACCCCATTGGTTTCATGTCCATATCATTTACCATTCTCAAGTTATACCCTTTTGAAGTTGTTGACTTTTTGTTGACTTTCAAAAGGACCTATAATGTCTTAGCTCATACCTTCCAAATGAAGCATTTTTGGGCTTGGCTTGTGAGACACAAAGTTGTAGAGAATTAAATTTCCTTAAAAATGAGCTTTGGATGGGAAAAATGTGATGAAGCATGTGAAAGTTATGGCTGGTCAAAGTTCAGTTGACTTTTCCTGAGGAAACCCTAATTTAGAAACCCCTGATTCTTGATGATCTGAAATCTCCTTGATGAATCATGATCAACCCTTGATCAAATGATGAATTTTACTTCATATACTTGATGTTGGCAAAAAATCATGAAGTCTGACTTTGGTTTGACCACAGTTGACCTCAGTTTGACTTTTTAACTGCTTTGACTGATTTTGACTTACCTGATCATTTGACTGAGCAAACCTTTGAGAAAAGTTCTGAAATTTGTCATGAGGATTCTTAGACACATATAAGATGTTATGAAGCTCACTTGAAGTCTTGGAAGTCCATTTAGCCTGATTAAAGTCAAAACCCTAGTTTTGGATGCACTGCTTAGGAGAATGCCTTGCCTGAGGGATTTGTCAAATCTTCTGACCCATGATGAACTTTGTGAACCTTGTGAACCTCATAAGATGTCTTGTGAACCTTTTGAACCTCATGAAGTGTCTTGTGAACCTTGTGAACCTCATAAAGTGTCTTGTAAACTTCATGAACCTCATGAAAGGTCTTGTGAACCTTGTGAACCTCATAAAGTGTCTTGTAAACTTCATGAACCTCATGAAAGGTCTTGTGAACCTTGTGAACCTTCTTAGCACACAAAGTCTTGTATTGTGAGGGCAAATTTTGGGGTGCAACAACACCAAAGAGGTATTTTTGCAATTTCACTTGCCAGGCCATTTCATGACCTCCAATCAACTTCTAAACATCATACCAACATAATGCAACACATTTTGATCAATATTACACCAAAAATCACAAGTTTCTATGCCCTGCACTTCAAGAAACTCCAAAGAGGGAAAATTGCATAAACCATGAGAACACTTGATCAAGGCCATCCAGCTGCATTCTATTGATCCAAAGGCCATCCTTGATGCAAGCTGAGGCCAGACACCCCTTCAAACAAGCTCTGGCCCGTGCCATGCTTCAAGTACACATCCATTGACTTTTTTGCAACTTTTCCCATACCAATCAAGTTGTGCCACCACCCACTTTCTGATCAATCCCATTGGCCTATACTAACATCATGGACTCATTTTCATAACACACATTGGCCTGAATCATCCCACAATCTAAGATTGCAAAAAATCCCCAAAACCTTCATCTCTTCGAATCTGATCACACAAGACACAAACCTCAAAACAAACTTCACCAATCATCTCCAAATGGTCCATAGAACACAAAGCACCCTTTAAAAGGCCTTGAAACATAGCCAAACAAAAACACGATTTCTGGTGCAGCAGAACTGAATCTTCAAAACCAAGCCATACAAACTTCATTCAAGCCTTTCAGAAGCACAAGGGGATCAAGTGGAGTGGATTAGCACCAAAGGACAGGCCAGAAAGCTCAGATTGACAAAGCTCCATCTCAGGTAGCCATCTCAAAACATTTTTCCAGAAACTCCATTTTAAGTTATAATATGATTATGTATGTCTCCCTGATCATGGTGATATGATTTGTTTTGAAAATGGTTGAGAAACCAGGATGTATGCTTGCTCTGAAACTTTTTGACCTAAACACGTTTTTCTTCGATTCTCCATTTTGATGCAATATAAATGTTTTTTATGGCTTGATTCTTGTTCAGAGTTGTTTGGGGGATAATTCTGGAGAGTTAGGGGGTCTGGGGTAGCCTAGGGAGTGAGATAGGATGCAGGGTTGGCCGGAGAAGATGACCGGAGCTTGCTCCGGTCACCTGAGTTTGATTAGGGGTAAGATTCTCAGTTTACATGTCAGCCTTTTGATCTTAATTAATTAGTGGGATGGACGCTCAGGATTCATCATTTGCCCTAATCCAGTTTTATTTAGTTTTAATTAGGTTTAATTAATATAATTTAATCTGAAGCAATTCTGACCATCAAAACACGCGCGCAGTCAACCCATCCCCCCCCCCATGTTTGAATCTGGACCATTGGATCATTTGACTTTCCATTTAATTCATTTTTATTTCATTTTTTATTGCATTTCTTTCACATAATTTTTAAAAATATCAAAACACTTCCAAAAAATATCATTTTCTGCATTTTTGTTTCAAATAATTTTCTTAACCTAAAAACATTTTTTATTTTAATTTTTGCATTAAAAAAGTATTTTTTAAATATTTAAATGTTTTATTTAATTAATTAATTAAATATGCATTTAGGTTTCTAAAAATCACAAAAAAAATCATGAAGCATTCTTAAACAGTTAGAAATATTTTCAAACTCACCATACAAATTTCTTTTCAGGTTTGATTACATTTTCACAATTTTCTTTGAATTAGGGTTCATGAAATTCACATTTTTTTACCCTAACTTGAAAAATTCATTTCTGCCTAACCATGATGAGTTTAAACTTGACTCTTTTTGCATTGTTTCACATATTGCATATAGTTTCTAGGTTATTTATCTCACAAATTTCATTGCATTTTCAATTTGATTTGCATTTTTCTTTAAGAATCACCCAAAAACCCTAGTTAACTTGAGAAATCCATAACTTTGCCTAGGGTTAGCTTCTGATCTTCTCCTTTGGGGTGTGATCTTATATATGATTAGGGTTTGTTTGAGTTCAATTTCAATTTTTTATCATGATGTATGCTTCTGTTTTGGTCATATGCATCATGCTTGTTCATAAAACCCTAATTTTGCATCTTCATTTGCATTCGTCTTTGCATATCATGAACTTATTAACTTGTCATGCCATTCCATTCTTTTGTATGACATCTTAGACATCTTAGGACATGTTTGAAACATTGCTTGATCATTGTTGCATCATTTTGGCATGCTTTGCATTCATTTTATTTCATGAACTTCTATGTGTTTTCATGCGTATAAACATGCTTCCATTGCATCTCATCCTTGTATGATCATTCATATACATCTTGTATGATTTTTCATCATCTCATAACACATTTGCATTGCATAATCACTTATGGTTTTGGACTTTGCATCCTTATTCATCTCATTTCTTTTTGCTTTATGTCTTAAGCATCCATGCTAATATTTCAGGGGCTTATGGTAAGTTAATTGGGATGTGAATTTGCCTTCACATCCCACCTCTTCTCATCTTCTCATTTGCATCCTTTAATTGTCTTTGGAGTGAACTTGCTTCACTTGTGTTTCTCTTGCTCCTTTATTTTCTCTTAAGTTACTTATCTTCTTCAGGAAGTAAGTAACTTATTCTCTCCTCTCTTCTCTTATCATCTGTTTCCCTTCCTTGGTGGCCTTGAAGTTATTTTCTTTTAAGCCTCACAAACCATAGAATATCCAAGCATGATAATTTTTAGGGTTGTGTATAGTCCCCCCTAGCTTTTTACCTTTGAGTCTCATTGAGTCCCTCTTCTCATCTCTTAATCAGAGACTAAACTCTTAAAGCTTTAGGACTTAGGAATTAGGGTTATGCCTGTATCCTTATCTTAGGATGGAGTGTATATCTTTAATCCTTAGTGTTAAACCTTTAATTTGTTTACACCTCTTAATCAAGACACATTAATAATCACTAAGACTTTATCTTGTATCTTGGGCCTTACATTAGGGTTCTATCTTTTCCTTATGGTTAAAAGGGACTAACCCTGGTGTTTAATGGACAAGTCCCCCTCAAGTTGTCCTACAAACTTAAAATCCACTTCTTAATATCACCCTTTAATTAAAATCCACTTAATAAAGGCTTGTTATATAATGAATTTAATCCCTAACCATGGATTAAGTTGAGGTATCTTCCTGAGCTTAAGTGTTCTCATCTATCATCCTTCTCTTAGGATGGTGTAATGAGTTCACTAATCCCTGATTAGAGATTAAACTCATTACTTAACACTAAACAAAAACCCAAAAAACATCTTAATAATCACAAGTAGGTTAATGATCTTAATCCTTCATCATTAAGGTAATTTTGTTGAGATGCTTATCTCATGCTTAAGTAGGCTCATTATCCCTAATCAGGGAGGATATAATGAGTTTATAACCCTTGATTTAGGCTTAAGCTCATCATGCTATGAAAAACATCAAAAACAATAAAAAACTGAAAACACAAAAACAAACAATAATCGTCTCCTACTGGATTCTTTTCTCATCACACTCATTCACAAACGAGAACTTGCTTCTTCCATCTAATGCAAGACAGTTAGCACTCGAGCCAGACGAGTCACACACTTGAGCATAGACAAGCAAGAAGTTCACAGTCAATTTATTTCCAGTCTATTTGAGTCGAACTACGGTGTTCTGACTTCCTCATTGCACAAGAGGATACATAGGCATAACTTAACAGTTATCGAACAAAAGTCTTTGTGTCTTCCCCCTCTTCCAGCCTTTTGTTTTAAGCCTCAGTTCCTGAGCAATTCACATTTTTTTTGCACTGACACCTATACTTCCTTTCCCTAGCTTTTTGCACACAGATAGCACATACACTACCCCTTTTAAAAACTATCTTGTAAGTGTGGATCCCGTCGAGTACGACGGAAGATCTAGGTGCTAATACCTTCCCAGGTCGTAACCAACCCCCTTTCTCAGTTTCTTTGGGCCGCAACCGTCTTATCCATACCCTTCCAGGTCTATGCAGCATTACTTTTCCTTCGGGATAAAAATGCCTAGCTGGCGAATCTATTCAACCTCGACCTCCAACATCGCCGACAGTTCGCGTCTGCACCAGGATGAAAATCCGGGGAGCGACAGCTTGGCGACTCTGCTGGGGAGAACTTTTGCAACCAGGGCTTCTGGTTCTTTTTGTGGGTTTCTCCTATCGCGTGTTTGATTTGTGTTTATGGGGGTGTTATGTGCTATGTGTGTTTTTTGTTTATTGCTTTATTTATTGCTTTCTGTACAACTTTATTTATCATTTTCATTTACTGTTTTTATGCATTTCATATTATTACGATCATATCATGTGCTGGATTTGTTGGTTTACCTTGGTGGGAGGGGTATCTCATTGAGAAAGGTTCCACACCGGGAGCCTGAGTGACACATAGGATTAGAGTGGCTTCATATTCTTTCCCATTCCATTTCAGTCTGGTGCGGGAATATGAAACACGGTTCAGACATGGGTTTCTTCTTGAGAGCTCTGTGCTAAGGATTTCCTGTAGTACTAGGGCTATCTGAGAAGCCTGCTAAGTCTGGATGACCTTTTAGATGACCTTCAGCATCTGAGGTGAATTAGAGGAGGGTCCTTGTTGAATCCATTCTGAAGATGTGTGTTGAAGGAGATAACTGAAGAAGTGTTGTAGCAGATAGGCTGAGCAGAAGAACAGTCAAAACCAAACTAAGAAAAGTGGATACCCTGTAAAACAAATAGACAAATGTTAAAAATGATGCAATATGATGCATGATGATGATATGCAAGGGTTTGTGATCATGTGCTGGAATATCAGTTGCCTCTGGTGGGATCCTTGAGTGTTCAAAGTTTCAGATGAAGGCTTGAGAACCAGTAACCGGGTGGGGGACTCAAATAAAGAGTCAATAGTCCATGATTTCAAAGAACCAGTCCAAAATAGTACAACCTTATAGCATTCCAATATCAATGTATGATGAGTTCAAGGGTTCCTGCAAACCTGTAAACATCCCATCCCACTCACATATATTTACTAGAACAAGGATCCTCAGGTTTGGATCTATTATGAGAAGTGTAAACACATTCATCCTGGGGGATATAGTGCTTACACTAATCATAAAGGATCCTCCCCTAATTCACCTCAGATGCTGAAGGTCATCTAAAAAGGTCATCCAGACTTAGTAGACTTCCCAGATAGCTCTAGCACTACAGGAGATCTGTAGCACAGAGTTCTCAAAAAGAAACCCATGTCTGAACCGTGTTTTCGTATTCCCGCACCAGACCAATGGGAAAGAATACGAAACCACTCTAATCCTATGTGTCACTCAGGCCTTTGTATTGAGCCTTTCTCACTGGAATACCCCACCCACCAAGGTAACAACAATCCAGCACAATGATATCATAAAAAAAGGAAATGCGAAAAGCAGTAAATGAAAGCGATAAACGAAAGCAATAAATAAAGCTATACAGAAAGCGATAAAATAAAACAAAAACACATAAACACATATAGCACATAACACCTCCATAAACACAAATCAAACAAGTGCTAGGAGAAACCCTCAAGGACCCAGAAGCTCTAGTTACAAAGAAATCCCCAGCAAAGTCGCCAAGCTGTCGCTCCCCGGATTTTCATCCTGGTGCAAACGCGAACTGGTGTCGGCGATGTTGAAGGTTGAGGTTGAATAGAGTCGCCAGCTAGGCATTTTTATCCCGAAGGAAAGGTAATGCTACATAAAACTAAAAATATATGGATAAGACGGTTGCGAACCAAAGAGACTGGGTAAGGGGGTTGGTTACGAGCTGGGAAGATATTAGCACCCAAATCGTCTGTCGTACTCGACGGGATCCACGCTTACCTGATTGTGTTAAAAAGGGGGTAGTGTATCTGCTAGTTGTGTATAAAAGAGATGGATGTACAGAGTGATGGTATACAAAGAATGGGAGCTCAAAACTTAGGCTAAGAAAATAAATCTAGAAAGAGGAGAGGGGGAGACCTGGGGACTTTTGTTCGATAATCGTTAAGTTATGCCTATGTATCCTCTTATGCAATGAGGAAGTCAGAACATCGTATTTAGACTCAAAGAGACTTGGATGTTTTGGTGTGATCTGCTTGCTTATCTATGCTCAAGTGTCTGACTCGTCTGGCTCGAGTGCTAACTGTCTGGCATTAGACGGAAGAAGCGAGTTCTCATTTTCAGAGTGAGTGTGATGAGAAAAGAATCCATGAGGAGACGTTTATTGTTTGTTTTTTGTGTTTTCAGGTTTTTATTGTTTTTGGTGTTTTGCATAGGATAATGAGCTTAAGCCTTAATCAAGGGTTTGCAAACGCATTATACCATCCCTGATTAGGGATAATGAGTATACTTATGTATGAGATGGATATCCCAACTTAATTACCCTAATGATACAGGATTAAAATCATTAACCTACTTGTGATTATTAAGTGTTTTTTTTGGATTTTTGTTTTGTGTTAAGTAATGAGTTTAATCTCTAATCAGGGATTAGTGAACTCATTACACCATCCTAAGAGAAGGATGATAGATGAGGACACTTAAGATGAGGAAGATACCTCAACTTAATCCATGGTCAGGGATTAAAATCATTATATAACAAACCTTTATTAAAGTGGATTTTGATTAGAGGTGAGATTAAGAAGTGAATTTTATGTTTGTAAGACTAAACCTGAGGGGGACTTGTCCATTAAACACTAGGGTTAATCCCTCTGACCCAAAGGCAGAGATGTAACCCTAATATAAGGCCCAAGTTACAAGCTTAAGTCTTGATAATTTATTAGGTGTTTTTATTAAGAGGTGAAAACAACTTAAAGGTTTAACACTAAGTATTAAAGTTATACACTCCATCCTAAGATAAGGATACATGCATAACCCTAATACAGAGCCCTAAAATTTTAACTGTTTAGCCTTTGTTATTGAGATGAGAAAGAGAGACTCAAGGAGACTCAAAAGGTAAAACTAAGGGAGACTATTCACAACCCTAAAGTTATCATGCTTGGATGTTCCTATGGTTCATGAGGTTTAAAGAGAAATCTTCAGATGGCCACCAAGGAAGAAGCAGATGAAAGAGAAAGAGAGAGAATTACTTCCTGAAGAAGTTAAGTAACCAAGGAGTGGGAGAGAAACCAACACAAGTGAATCAAATTCACTTCAAACACAAATAAATAAGAGGGTGAGAAGAGATTGGATGTAGATGCACATCCACATCCTGATTAACTTACCATTTGCACCTGAAAAGTTAGTAAGTATATATATACAAAGTCCATGATCAAAATCAGAAGCAAACCACATAATAAAAAATTGAAATTTCATCCAAACAAACCTTAAACCTATATGAGAACACCCTCCAAAGGTGGAAGTCTAAAGCTAAACCAAAGTCAAGTTATGGTTTTCCTAAGTTTGGCTAAGGTTTTGGACACTTTGCAAAGAAAAAGTCAAAACAAATTGAAAATGCAATGCAAAAATATGACTTAAATGTCCTAGATACTAGATGCAACATGCGCCTATTTACATGCGTTTTTCAATACAAGTTCTCCTGCTCGGGCTTTCCTGATGAAGTCTTCAGTCTTCTCAATCTTGGCTACATGCTCGATACGTAGCTTTTCTAGCCTTTCAATGTCCAAATGAGCATCACTCCTTTCCCAAATGGTCTTCTTTAAAGCTTCGGCGAGCTGGGTATTTCTTTCCTTCAGCTTTTCAAACTCTTACAAGCTTATTGTGGCTATGGGCTCAACTGTTGATGGCTCTGATACCTCTTCCAGGGTGAATGACATACGAGTAATATGTCCTCTGATGCGCGACCATTCGGTGTACCGAGCAGAAGCTATGTTATTGCTCTTTCCCAAAATGGCAGTTCCTTTAGTCTGTATATTGTCCCAAGCCCAAGCTGCTTGTCAGACAGTGGCATGGTTGTTTTGAACAACACAATAAAGATATTCTGCTAAGTCTTGCTCCCTAGGTGGATGTACCAAGGCATACCCCAGCTGTCTTTTGAAGAGTAAAGGATTTTAGTTGATGCAACCCTTTACTCCAATGAGAGGCACATTTGGGTATTGACCACAGCTGGTTAATATATCTCGACCCTTGGTGTTCTAAGTACACCACCTAATATCTTCTGAAGAAAGGGAAATCATTCTCTTAGCCTAATTCCTGGTCTGATGTGGGTTCAAGAAAGCTTCCGTCTTTTGCATATGTTTCATGAACCAATTATAGAAAAGAGGTGCACAACATCTTACAAGTCTTCCCTCTGTTTCTCATTCCTCTGGTGAACTGAGTAATACAAGTCTCCTAACAAGGTGGGAACCGGGTTCTTTAGCATGAAGATGTTGATGGCATTCTTACTTACAAACTTGGGTTTGTTTGCAAACAAAATGATACCATAAATGCTGAGAGCTAGGAGGGCACAGACAATTTCCCAATTCCCTTTTGCAGCATGCTTTGTAGTCTGAGTAATCAAGAAATCCAGATGAAGGCCTGGGATTCCATCTTTGGAAGTCATGTGTTCATCAATGGTGGTTACTTCCAGATGTAGTGCTTTGGCTATGTCTTCATTCTTTGGAGGAGTCATTTCAGGATTGAAAGGAATTCCTCTTCGGATGGGGATATCCAACAACATGGAGTACTCTTCCAGCAACAGACCTATCTGGAAGTCTGGGAAAGTGAAACAACGGAGGGAAGGGTCATAAAACTGCAGACATTTGTGAATCATGCTCCTTTGTGATGCATCCAGGTCCATAATTATGTCCAAGATTCTACCGTAAATTTTTTCTGAAAAGAGGTACATGATCGGGAATAATGAGGGCCTGTATCTGTTTAATGCCGGTTAAAGGATACTCGAAGAAATGATAGGTGATGTTACTTTTCCTTGTTGAATCCATTCTGAAGATGTGTGTTGAAGGAGTTAACTGAAGAAGTGTTGTAGCAGATAGGCTGAGCAGAAGAACGGTCAAAACCAAACAAAGAAAAGTGGATACCCTGTAAAACAAATAGACAAATGTTAGAAATGATGCAATATGATGCATGATGATGATATGCAAGGGTTTGTGATCATGTGCTGGATTATCAGTTGCCTCTCGTGGGATCCTTGAGTGTTCAAAGTTTCAGATGAGGCTTGAGAACCAGTAATCGAGTGGGGGACTCAAATAAAGAGTCAATAGTCCAGGGTTTCGAAGAATCAGTCCGAAATAGTACAACCTTATAGAATTCCAATAGCAAGGTATGATGAGGTCAAGGGTTCCTGCAAACCTGTAAACATCCCATCCCACTCACATGTATGTACTAGAAAAAGGATCCTTAGGTTTGGATCTATTATGAGAAGTGTAAACACATTCATCCTGGGGGATATATTGCTTACACTAATCATAAAGGATCCTCCCCTAATTCACCTCAGATGCTGAAGGTCATCTAAAAAGGTCATCCAGACTTAGCAGACTTCCCAGATAGCTCTAGCACTACAGGAGATCCGTAGCACAGAGTTCTAAAAAAGAAACCCATGTCTGAACCGTGTTTTCATATTCCCGCACCAGACCGAAATGGAATGGGAAAGAATACGAAACCACTCTAATCCTATGTGTCACTCAGGCCTTTGTATTGAGCCTTTCACATTGGAATACCCGACCCACCAAGGTAATAACAATCCAGCACAATGATATAATAAAAAAATGATATGCGAAAAGCAGTAAATGAAAGTGCTAAACGAAAGCAATAAATAAAGCTATACAGAAAGTGATAAAATAAAACAAAAACACATAAACACATATAGCACATAACACCCCCATAAACACAAATCAAACAAGCGCTAGGAGAAACCCTCAAGGACCCAGAAGCTCTGGTTACAAAGAAATCCCCAGCAGAGTCGCCAAGCTATCGCTCCCCGGATTTTCATCCTGGTGCAAACGCGAACTAGTGTCGGCGATGTTGAAGGTTGAGGTTGAATAGAGTCGCCAGCTAGGCATTTTTATCCCGAAGGAAAGGTAATGTTGCATAAACCTAGAAAGATATGGATAAGACGGTTGCGAACCAAAGAGACTGGGTAAGGGGGTTGGTTACGACCTGGGAAGGTATTAGCACCCAAATCGTCCGTCGTACTCGACGGGATCCACGCTTACTTGATTGTGTTAAAAAAAGGGGGGAGTGTATGTGCTAGCTGTGTATAAAAGAGATGGATGTACAGAGTGATGGTATACAAAGAATGGGAGCCAAAACCTGAGGGGGATTAAAATCATTATATAAAAAACCTTTATTAAAGTGGATTTTGATTAGAGGTGAGATTAAGAAGTGAATTTTATGTTTGTAAGACTAAACCTGAGGGGGACTTGTCCAATAAACACTAAGGTTAATACCTATGACCCAAAGGCAGAAATGTAACCCTAATATAAGGCCCAAGTTACAAGCTTAAGTCTTGATAATTTATTAGGTGTTTTAATTAAGAGGTGAAAACAACTTAAAGGTTTAACACTAAGTATTAAAGTTATACACTCCATCCTAAGATAAGGATACAGGCATAACCCTAATACAGAGCCCCAAAACTTTAACTGTTTAGCCTTTGTTATTGAGATGAGAAATAAAGACTCAAGGAGACCCAAAAAGTAAAAACTAAGGGAGACAATTCAAAACCCTAAATTTATCATGCTTGGATGTTCCTATGGTTCATGAGGTTTAAATAGAAATCTTCAGATGGCCACCAAGGAAGAGGCAGATGAAAGAGAAAGAGAGAGAAAGATAGGTTACTTACTTCCTGAAGAAGTTAAGTAACCTAGGAGTGGGAGAGAAACTAACACAAGTGAATCAAATTCACTTCAAACACAAATAAATAAGAGGGTGAGAAGAGATTGGATGTAGATGCACATCCACATCCTGATTAACTTACAATTTGCACCTGAAAAGTTAGTATGTATATATATACAAAGTCCATGATCAAAATCATAAGCAAACCACATGATAAAAAATTAAAATTGCATCCAAACAAACCTTAAACCTACACGAGAACACCCTCCAAAGGTGGAAGTCTAAAGCTAAACCAAAGTCAAGTTATGGTTTTCCTAAGTTTGGCTAAGGTTTTGGACACTTTGCAAAGAAAATGTCAAAACAAATTGAAAATAAAATGCAAAAATATGACTTATATGTCCTATATATTAGATGAAACATGTAAAAGAATGCAAAAAGAACCAAGTACAAGCTAATTTTGGTTAGGCAGAAATGAATTTTTGAATTAGGGTTATGAAAAAAGAGATTTTCAAAACCCTAATTCAAGTTTAATTGTCAAAACATGATCAAAACCTAAAATAAATTTGTGAAATGAGTTTGTAAATTGATCTTAATGTTCAAAGAGGCTCTCTGATTTTTTTTGGTGATTTTTAAATACCTAAAAGTATTTTTAATTAATTAAAATGAATGAAAAGTAAATGAAAGGGAGGGCTCAGATTGCGTGGAAGCTAGATCAAGGGTTGAGAGTGTGATTCAGCTTGACTGAAGGTATGAAGATCCAAGGGTCCAAGTTTAAACTCTTAATACGTGCGCAATCCAAGGGTCCACAATTAATCTGAGTTAATTAATTAGGTTTTATTTTAATTAAACATAATTAGGGTTAATGACTAATCTGAACCGTCCACTCCTTAACCTAATCAAGATCTAAGGGCTCACATTCAATCTGGGCACCCTAACCCTAATCACCTTCAGATGACCGGAACAGTGCTCCGATCATCTTCTCCGGCCAGCCAAAACCTTATCTTCTTCCCCAGGCCACCCCAAGCCCTCTAACCTACCCATAAACACTCCTCACACTTTATGGAACACAAATCAACAATCAAACAACATTTATAATACATGGATCAAGCAAAAATCAAAACACGGGCAAACTTTCAGAACAACATGAAATGGTCATTTCTTGCTCATTTTCAATTCTAAACACATCTAGATGATCAATGCAACATGAAGATTCACTTTATAACAAGAAAATTATGTTCTGAGAAAAAGTTCTTGAGCTATACCTGAGCTGGAGACCTTCGAGAGTGAGCTTTCAGAGCCTCCCTCTTGTGCAAATGGCCTCCTTTGAACCTCCTGAGGCTAATGAAATGCTTGAATGGAGTTTAAACTGGCTATTTTGAGAGGTTCAGTTATGATATGGCAGAAAATGAGGTTCTTGTGTGTTGTGTTTCAGGCCATTGTGAGGGGTGGTATTTGTTCTATGGGTGATTTGTGGTTGATTGGTGAAGGAATTTTTGAAGTTTGATGGCTGGATTGGGAGAATCGAAGAGAGGAAGTTTTTGGGAATTTTTGTGCAATCTGAGTGTGTGTGTGTCTTCTGAGCTCTCGTGTGTTGTGTTTTATGATCCTTAGGCAATGCATAAATAATTGGAATGAGTCAGAAGAGTAGATATCCACTATGGGAATAGCATGGCTCAATTGGAAAAAACGTCAAAAGTTGTGTACTTGAGGTATGGGCCATTGCATAACTGATTTGAGGGCTTGAGCTACCTCAGCTGGCTTCAAGGAGAACCCTAAGATCAAATGTTGTGAGCTGTATGGCTTGGATCAAGAGTTTGCATAGGTTTTGCAATTTTGCAACTTTGTGATTTCTTGAGAAACAAGTCATGGAATCCTTTAGTTCAAGGCTCAATTTTGACTTTAAGATGTTGTTTGATCATGTCATGATGTATTTGAGTGGATTAGAAGTCATGTAGAGGCCTGAATTCATTTGAATTGCCATATCTTGAGTTCTAGGATGAATCAAGAGGAGTTCTTTTACTTTTTGAAAATGGGAAGATTCAATCTACAACTTTCATGTTTGAAGAAAATTCATTTGAAACCTTTTTGATCAATAAAGAGGAGGTTGAAAATCTTTCCCAAAATGAAAGTTTTCATTACAAGTCATGTCCAAAAATGGAAACTTTTGAAATGGCTCAAAATTCTTCAATCTTGTGATCTTTCAAACATTACTAAGACCAAATAAAGGTCATATGACCTCAAATTGATGATGATGACCCTTTGGAACCCTTGTTGGAGGCCTCAGATGCCCTAATCCTGACTTTTCTTAAACAACACGTTACAGCTTGATCAGATGACTTCCTCAGTGCATTTTTGCATCAAACTCATACACAAGCTCCCTATATCATATAAAGACCAACGGAATCAAGAATGACCAAAAAATTTGGTTGTAAGGGCCTCAAACCGAAAACCCTAATTTCAGGTCATCTGTGTAGGAGCCTTGGTCCTGCCTGGGTGACTCTGCAATCCCTTGTGATCTTTTGACTTCCAAGATCCCCTTGGGGTAAAATATGGCCTTAGAACACTCAAGAACCTTCTTGTCATGCTTCATGGCCTCTGAGATACCTCATACTCTCTTCAAGATTCATTTGATCACAAACCCTAGCTGTGCAGAGATGCAATGAGATGTTAAAGGTGAATATGCAATGTAAGATGTAGTGATATGCTATGTACTATGTGGGATCATAAGCCAAAATATAAGAAAGTGAGAGGGAAAATTTGGGGTGTTTACAACCTGTTTGCTAGAGTTTTAGGGCCGTTAACCGGTTAACCTCCTGCATTAACCGGTTAACGCTGTTCAAAATTGAAAAGTTTCTTTGTTTCATCGCATATCTCATCTTCATTGTTCCTTTAATCTTCATGTATTGTTAGATCATGATTTTAGGGAGTTTTTAGAACCAATTTAGGTGCATGATTCCATAGTTTTGAGTCGTTTCGACATGCACATTCGTTACTTTTCTATGTTTTGTGCTTATTTGTGAAAGTATGAATAAAATGATTTGTGAATGTTATTGCTATGTTCAAACTCATTGATCCACATGCCAGTAATCGTTTCAAGTTCATTTTTGCTTCGTGTTTACAATCCATGCATGTTTTGATCGATTAAGTGTTCAAACGCTAAGATGTTTTGCTTGAAAATGAACATTCACATGTATGCACATTCTTGAATTTTTACTTGATTGATCATATTTTCATGTTGATGCCAATTCTGATTTTTGTACTAAATTGCATGTTTAGTCATTGATCTTAGTAATACATGTTCACAATCCATGTTCTTTTTGCTTATTTGCTCAAAACTTGAAAATGCATACTTGTTGCTTTTGTTATTTTTTTGCATTCTTTAATAGGCAAGTCATTATAAATGCTTACATGTTCATAATCCATGTTAATATTCATGTGGATGTTGCTTTGATCATGTTATGTGATGTTTGTTCATTAGTTACCACTCATTGTATGTATAATTGAAAATATTCAAATCTGCCTTGTTTTCATAGCTGCATTTTGAAACAGGTGCTGTAAAAACATGTTGCATTCATGTTGTTTTGACTTTTTACACCTATTTTGCATGCTGATTGTTAGTTGTAATAAGTTGTTTGCATTTTGCATTGCATTTGGTAGCTGTTTGTGCTATAGGAGTTGTAGTAGCTCTGGATTTTTGCTTTGCATAGTTTTTAGGTCCCTTAGACTTAGGATTGAGTCTAGATTAGGTCCTAGATGAATTAGGTTTTGTTTGGTACTTATTTACCTCATTCCTTTTATCATGTTTTATCCTAATAACCTTTGTTTCGTAGGGAGGTAAAGGTAAGTTCACACAACTTCATCCTTATAAGTCCTTTATGCTTTCAAAGTGTCTATGTTTTAGCATTTTGTGCTTAATTTACATAACTTCATGCTAATCCCCTTTAGAAACAACTTAGCTTCCATAGGAAGTAAGTTGATTTCTAATTCCCGTTCCTTTTCCTTATTAGGATTTGAAAACCGCACTAACCTAGGTTCATCCATGCATGACAACACTTAGGAATCGTTAATATTTCCCTTAGACTTTTGCCTTTGGTTCGTTTTGCTTTCTTTCTCATCTCAAAGAAAAGTAAAAAACACCTAATAAAGGTCGATCTTCTCGTACGCCATGAGACTTTGCCATGGTTTACTTATACACGTCCCATTTCGGGGCGAGGTTTAAGGCATCTACCACAATGAACAAGTCTTGGTATGAGAAAGTTCACAAACAACAATCTTAGAAAACACTTCTTTAAAAGACAGTAAATAAATAAAACTCGTTTTTTCCTTCAGGAATTCTTTTCTCACCTCACTCACTCTAAACATGAACTTGCGACAACTTGTCTCATTTGCAAGACGGTTATGCACTCGTACCAGACGAGCCTGCAACACCTGAGCATAGACATATGCAGTTCAACTCTAAAAAACATAAATAGTTTCTGCCTTAGTTATGCAAACTATGTCGACTCTGATCCTCATTTTCCCTATGAGGTACGTAGGCAGCGGGGTAGGGCCCGTTCGAGCACACTCTTTATTTTCCCTACATTTTCTCCATTTTCCCTTTTTGATCTCTTTTCCAGTTCCATTTCCATTCTCATTCTAGTCAGCGGTTTTGTTCAGCAACAGCTTTCTTTTACCCTTTGAAACAGACTAACAAGCGTGAATCCCGTTGGGTACTGTGGACGATCTGGGGTGCTAATACCTTCCCAGGTCATAACCGACACCCGAACCCAAATCTTTGGTTCGCAAGACCTCTTCCTTTCCTTCTCTCTTAGGTTTATGAAGCAATACCTTTCCCATTCATTCGGGATAAAAATGTCTGGCTAGCGACTCTACCTTTTCCGCGCCACTTTCGCATTTGTACTAGAATGAAAATTTCGGGAGCGACAGCTGGCGACTCTGCTTGGGACCGAACCCATAATCTCTGGTTTCCCATTAGAGTCAATCCTAGCCTGTTTGTTTCAGTCTCTTTGGGTGTTTACATGTGTGCTGCTGTGTGTTTATTTACAGTTTTATTTACAGTTTTTACTTTACAACATTTATTTACCGCTTTCAGTATTTATTTTCCATGCATCATATATACTGGATTGCGCTGGTTTGCATTTTTTCTGTTGGTGGGAGTTAATGTGATAAAAGCCAACTACCTGGCTTGAGTGCACCATAGGATTAGCGTGGACACGTTGTACTCGCATGGTTACATGATGAGTGGCTATGTGTTCCACACCCAGATTGCGACTGTCTCGAAACTATTCTGTGTGGGGGTTTTCCCCACTTCAGGATATGACCTTGATAGTTATGTGCATCAGGTGACCGATCTTTGAGGTCCTTAGTGGAAACACCCCTCTCCAGTGATGACAGTGGCAGACCACATTTGTTGGCAAACCCACTCGCATCCGAGGGTCCACTGGGAACTTGCATAGGATGGCCTGGTTCTCTCATAGGAATCTAGTTAAAGCAAATTGTTTGTATGATGATAGTACTGTATCCTGAAGGTTGAATGTACTATTGTTTCTCGATTCAGTGCTTGAAGTTGGGGACTTATGAGGGATGCTTGTTTCCTTGGACTCAATTGAGACCTCCCTGAGTAGTACATAATGCCAAACCGACTCCCTGATTTGGTCATGAGCCATTTCTCGAAAATGGTGAACGTATTATTGCTATTCGGCTTTGAGAGTCCATGATGTTGACCCGAGTAGCACATCCATGAGATGAGAGAGGTTTACAGGTTTTCAAGAACCCTAAAACTTCCAACATACCCATTTTTCCAGTATTGTTCAATATCATGATCTGGTTCTTTGGTTCCTTGGTTCTGAGATCTGGGATTTCTGTTCAGAGAATTGATGTTGTGATTGTGACCTTGCACAGACATTGGGTTATTTTGATCTGCACATCATAGACACGTCACTGATCACATGCCTTGAATTGCATAAGCATCATGACATCATTAATCACTGTGTTCCTTTTCATTCTCAGGGTTCATACTACTCCTGGTTCCCGGTCATACTTCTGCTTCAGAAATGGAAGACGTCCAAAAGAAGAATGTGTTCTACAAATTCTTTGATACCAAAGTAGATTTTCTTAATCAGATGGTGTCTCTTATTACCCTGAGTCATCTTGGATACTTTAAAGAGAGATATGGTGATATACTGTATCTGGTAATTAATCTGGACAGTTCTCAAAGGAGTTTTATTCATACTTTGTTGCAGTACTATGATCCGCGACTCAGATGCTTCACGTTCCCTAACTTCCAGCTAGGCCTACTGCTTGAAGAGTATTATGAGATTTTGGGGGTGCCTATCAAAGATCAGATTCCTTTTAATTCGGAGATGACCAGACCAGCTCATCTTGACATTGCCAAGGCTCTTTATTTGAGCCCATCATAGGTATCTGATAATCTGATTGCTACCAAAGCTGGGGTGCTTGGCTTTCCTTTGGAGTTCTTGGTGAGAAGAGCTGGAGAACTTGCTATGGTTAACCGATGGGATTCGGTTTGTGATATCCTAGCATTGTCCATATATGGGATCATCCTCTTCGCTGATATGGATAAATTAGTGGACATTAATACCATCCATTTGTTTGTGCTGAAGAATCTGGTATCCACTCTCTTGGGTGATCTATATTATTCAGTGAATAACAAGAACGAGAAGAAGCGAGGTGGTCTGGTTAGGTGATGTGCTCCTTTATTCTACAGGTGGTTTATGATACACCTACCTACCACCGAGGTTTTCACTGATACCGATGCAACTTGGGCCCAAAAATGGAGTACACTGTCTGCCAAAGACATTAGATGGTTCACTTTGAGGCTGAAAGGGAAGAACTTCAGCACTAGTTGTGGAAACTACATCAATGTGCCTTTGTTAGGAGTATCAGGGGGCATCAATTACAACCCCATTCTCTTGAGAAGACAGTTGGGGTACGCACAAAAAGAGGTTCCCGAAGAATCGGAGCTATTCCGGACTTTCTACTTCCTGGTGAAGGATAATCTTCCGTTGGTTAGAAAAGTTGCAGGCACCTGGAAATTGATCATAAGGAAAGGGATAGCTTGCTTGGGAAAGAACAATAATCAAATGTTCCCCGAGTTCGAAGCCTGGATAAGGGAGAAATCTCAAGTAACCATAATCCCTTTCTCTGCACCATCTCATTCGCCTGCTACTGTTCCTCTAGAAGACCTTCAGAAGATGGAGGCTTTAGTCCAACAGCTTAGGGATGAAAATCAAGAGGCCCACAATTCTTGTCAGAAGCTGATGATTTAGAACAAGAAGCTAGAGGAGAGAGCTGATCAAGCTGAGGAGTTAGTCAAGCTCAAGCAGCAGGACATCGAAGAACGAGAGCTCTACTTCAAGAAGAGAATGTTGACCGAAACCCACAGGGCGAGTCAGCACCAGAAGGATAAGAAAGCCTTGAACGAAGCTAACGAAGTTGTGACCCTCTGGAAAGAGAAGTGGGAAGACCATGTAAGAAAGCAAAAGGAGGTAAAGATTGAGTACAAGCTAAAGATCAAAGGCATTCAGGAAACTCTGGCTGAGCAGGGAGAGCTGCTCCAGAAAGCCCACAAGCAACGAAGAGACTAGCTTCAAAAGTTGGAAACGAGTCAACAAATAGCTGAAGACGTCCAAAAGGAGGTAGAAGAGCTGAAGCTTCGGGCTGACATCAAGAAATTCAAGACTGAGCTGAGGCCTATCAAATAAAAGGAGGAGGTATTCCTACAACAGATCAACGAACTGCACGCTTCCTTTGATCTAAGGGACCTTCTTATTCTGAAGCTCATCTAGGAGCCGAATCATCCGTACATTGCTTAGTTGTTCCAGGATGTCAAGCGTCTTAGCTGGAGGCTGCAAGAAATGGAGCTTCCTAGGGTGTAGTCTAATATTCTTGTACCTGGATTACCCGCAGGCTTGTTGTGGGATTCCTCTTTACTTTACTGTTCTCTTGATGTATGAATTGGCACCCTTCGGGGACGTTGTTATATTCATATCTCATTTTATGATATGTTTGATTTGGTTTGAATCTCTGGTTGTTATCTCTTGCACTACCACAGGGTAATAAGCACCAATTCTCCACGAATATCATCTTATTTGAACGTCATGCGGGGTTTTCTTCCCTAAATCTGGAAGAGCTACCTGAATTCTCGAATACCGGAACGAGAACATAAAAACCCTTGAGAATGAAATGAACACAACATTTCATGCATATAACAATCTTAGAAAACATTTATCTAAAAGATAATAAACAAACAAAAATCGTCTTTTCCTTCGGGAATTCTTTTCTCACCTCACTCACTCTAAACATGAACTTGCAATGACTTGTCTCATTTGCAAGAAGGTTACGCACTCGTACCAGACGAGCCTGCAATACCTGAGCATAGACATATGCAGTTCAACTCTAAAAAACATAAAAAGTTTATGCCTTATTTAGGAGAACTACGTCGACTCTGATCCTCATTTTCCCGATGAGGTACGTAGGCAGCGGGGTAGGGCCCGTTCGAGCACACTCTTTATTTTCCCTACATTTTCCCCCATTTCCCTTTTTGATATCTTTTCCAGTTCCCTTTATATTCTCATTCTAGTCAGCAGTTTTGTTCAGCAACAACTTTCTTTTACCCTTTGAAACAGACTAACAAGCGTGGATCCCGTCGGGTACGACGAACGATCTGGGGTGCTAATACCTTCTCAGGTCGTAACCGACTCTCAAACCCAGATATTTGGTTCTTAGGACCTCGTCCTTTCCTTCTCTCTTGGGTTTGTGCAGCATTACCTTTCCCATTCATTCGGGATAAAAATGTCTGGCTGGCGACTCTACCTTTTCCGTGCCACTTTCGCGTTTGTACTAGGATGAAAATCCTGGGAGCGACAGATACCAGTCCAGAAAGAAGTCTACACTATCAACAGATTATTGCTTGTACAAAACCTCTATTGTACAAGTAAACACACTCTGTTCGGATCTTAGGTCCATACACCTAAAATCGTCACTTCACATGGTCCGTACACCATCACAAGTCTCTTTACCTGTAGGCTTCATTCGTACTAAACACGGGAATCAAACATGTCAAGTAATTGTGCATACATTTTAGAGGAGCCCTTTTCCCATGAAATTACATCTCAAGGGAAAACAGTTCCAATTACGTGACTATAATAAAACATGATCGCACATACCAATCACAAGGCCACATTCGCCTTACATATAGAATGCATATGACATTCATGAGGCCACATACACCTTTACTCACCACTAGAACCTTACTCGACTAAGGTACACATTTATATACTGAAAGTTCGGGCATCGCCATCTAGTTCTAATAACTTCCTAGTCATGCTACTAGGTCTTAATAAGGTACTGTATAAGGTTTTCCTCACTCACCTTAGTATCTATGCTCTTAAACAATTTAGTTCCATAAACCGCAGAATCGAACAAAACCAATTAAATAATTATATTCAACAACAAAAGTAATAATTTTCCACTCTAATAGATATAATATCACTTCAGCTTCTATTCGATATAAAATATGCATTAAACGGACATGCGAAACAAAAGTTATAGATTTTTGAAGAAAAGAAAATATTTGAAAAACTGCCAGGGGCGCCCGACGAACAAGGTTTCTCCCGGCGGAGCCCTCTGTGTCGGCTGCTTCGCCTGACGAAACAACAGGCGTATGTTCAATCTCAAAAACTAAAAAACACAGGGATTTTCCCCCATTGCCTCTTACTTCCGCTCGGTGCTCAAAGCTTAATCACCCGACGCTCAAAGCGCTGCTTGGCAGTTCACACCAGAACCAAAATGTTGTTTCTGCATTTAAGGTTCTGAAACCTCAACAAATCCCATTTTTATCACCAAAACTCCAAAGGTCAGCAAAACAAGTCATATAGGTTTGATACACATGTTACCTGATTATTCTAACCGATAAATTTCGTATTTTTACCGTTAGATTCAAAGATTTGCAAGGTTTACCAAATCTGACCTAAACTCTAGAACTCAAGAAAAACTTCTAATAGAAGGTTTCTAACTAAACTCACCTAGCAATGAAGACAGTGAAGATTGTGAGATGAAATGATGAAGATTGAAGTTGATGATACAAGAATTTCTTCACTTCAAGCTTTTCCTCTTCTTCCTCTTCTCTAACTTCTCTCTTCTTTCTCTCTCACCAAGTTCTATTGTTGTTGTTATGAAAGAAAAGGAGAAGTTATACTAATATAACTCTAATTGGTAACTTAACTAGTCTAAATTGAGAGTATCCAAAAATGTCTCTGAGTCACTTAATTAATAAAACCTCTGAGTCATATAATATTAACTATTTAATTTGAGTTCGCCGGTTACTCTAATTATTTAAGTTAAAAACTCTTAGAGCACACCAGAACCCTATAAATCTTAATTAATATTATCCAGAACATTAATTAAATTTACGGGGTATTACACACTCCCTTTGACCACCACCTGTGATTCTTCATCATTGCACCCCCGCAATGGTGTCAAATTGCATCCCAACAACTCCATCTTGTTGCACCCCGCGACTTTATCATTCACAAAGCCCGACCTTTCAATGCAATATTCATTCAACTCTTTTTGACTAACAAATCTCATTGGATATGCTTCAAAGCTTCATCCAAGAACAATATACAATTCATTACCTAATAGTTTCTGAATTTGTATTAACACCTATGTCTACCTCATTATATCCAACTGATACAATGGGTGACTTACAACACAAGAAAGCCAACAACTTTCAAAACCCTAAATATTATTTTCTACTTTTATAAAGTGTTAATAGGATTATTTATTTTTCCCTAGGTCTAGGACTTCAATTTATATTCTTCTGTTGTCATTGGGTTTCAGATCTTTTATCTTCTGATTTGTTGATATTGCTGTAGTGAATCTTGGAAAGATTTAAAACAAATTTAAATCTTCTTTTGAAACAGTCCAGGTGTTCACAGTTGATTTTAGCGAACAACCACTGGTTTCCCAATCTTATCAAATTGGTTTACTTGCAGGATCAACCACACAAATCCTAGGACATGTGTGCTTTTCGACAAACGTTTTAACTCTGACAATCTTTTGGTCTAACTTTTATTAAATTCTTTATGTACGGATAATTTGACTAAGGAAAAGAGTAACAGTTCTGGTGAAAACTAAATAAAATAAACTAAGACAATGCATAAGTAAATGTCAAAGAAGATAAATTACTTGTAATGTAAAGGAATTGTAAAGACTTTGAACTTTATTTAAATTTGATGAAATAAAATGGTGTTGTTTACACGTACATTTCTAGATAAAACTCTTTTATCAAATGGAGTTACTTTGAGTATTTTTTGCAGGAATTGTGTACAAGTTTTTTCGCACACTAATTCTGATAAGAACTACTTTATTTATATACAAATAACATAACTGTCATTAACGGATAAATTCTAAAACTATGACACTTGGACTTCGACATGTTATCTCTTCACCAGGTGCCTCCACACATCTTTATGCCAAATGTGATAACTCTTGAATTTTAATTTCGTTCTTTGCGTCGAAAAAACGCATCTTTTTACGTCTGTCAAATTATCGAAAAACAACAGCATTGTCTAAGTCCATCGAAAAACTTCTCCTAAGTATATTCTTTAACTTTTTTCTTTCCCAACCATATATATATATATATATATATATATATATATATATATATATATATATATATATATATATATATATATATATATATATATATATATATATATATCTTCCATCTGTCGAAGTAAATACCAAATTAGTTTTATTTCATGGCGTCAAAAATGTCCGTCTACAAATTGCCCCCCAGCAAAGATGTTTCGACTATTCCTGGAAAAACAATCATTTGCTATCGATGAGTTATTTCGATGCCATAATGCTTTCATTAACTGTACCATTTCCAAGACTTGATATTTCGAATCCCTAAAAATTCATCATTGCGTATTCTCAAAACATCACCTCTAACCCACGTTTCTGACATTATTTCCATCATTTCTTGAAAGCTAGTAAGTCATAGGCGTTTCAACTTCCATTACCCTACTCTCTCCATGATGATTCGCCATGTGGTCCACGATCAAAATAAAAAACCTCAACCATTTCAACATTCCTTCCCTATAAATACTCATACACCAACTTCTCTAAGTCTTTTTTACACTTTCTGCTTCTTCTTCAAAACCCATTTTTCTAACTCTTCATCTCCTTCTGCGAAAGTCTTTGCATTCTCAAACAATGGCTCCATCTAAGTCTTCCAGCAACCAAAAATCTAAGAGTTCAACTATTCTTCCATATGAACACAAGCTAAGCGGACCAACTGTTGTTGGAAATCGGCAGTACATCCCTGAGGCTCCAAATGAGAAGGAGAAAGTAATCATCTATAAATCTCAGGTATTGATTCCTGTCTTTGTTTCTGGTGTTTGTCATGCTATGTTAGGTCCTCTTCCAAACCCAGATGCTATCCCAGAAAAGTTGAAAGAGTTATTTCCCACCTATCAACGTCTTAAGCCCATATGTGTTGGAGTTAAACCTAAACCCATTGAACAAACTATAGAAAATCCTAAAAACCAGAGTTCGAATGTTGATGCAGAATTGAACTTAATTTATTTAAAAATGCTAGGATATTTAGGACTTGCCCTGGGGAAAAAGACCCTTCAGATTATTTAATTTGGTTAAATAAGATCGAAAAAGTCAAAGCAACATTCTGGAAGGAAATAAGGATTTTTGACCTGATACAATTGTCGAAAGTAGGACCCAATTATTGTCCCAATATGCTTTTAGCTTCCCTTTATTTCTGGGATAACACCTACAACACCTTCCACCTTCCTTGTGGAATGGTTACTCCCACTCTATTTGACATAGCAGCCATTGTTGGGCTTAGTCCTTTAGGAGTAGACTTCGATCCCACCACTTTGAACCATGACTCTATAGAATTCGACATTAAGTGTTCATCACTCACTATCATGACAAGAAAACTACAGAAGTTTCTGAAAAAAGAACACATAGCCTTTCTAACCCTATGGCTGTCGAAATTCGTATTTTGCTCTCGATCCCTTCAAGTGGCCACACGTTTCATCACCATAGCCAACCAATTTCATAATGGGATCATATTATGCTGGAGTGAGATGATATTGGCGAATCTTTATGAATCCTTGAGTGAGAATGTGAGTTTCTTAAAAATCGTAAAGGACAAAGGTAATCTTAGCATGTCATGGCCATTTTGGCTTCTGCAACTGTGGCTCAATGCCACCTTTGGAGCTTCTCTTCACTACGCCAAAAAGGTTTTTTAACAGCGCATCTTAGACAACACTTTTAAAAGAAAGCGCTGTCTAATGTTAAACTAAAAATAAAACACGGAAAATGTTCTAAAAAAATAATGAAAGCGCTGTCTAAGGGGGGGGGGGTCTTAGACAGCGCTTTTAGAAAGCGCTGTCTAAGACCCCCCCCTTAGACAGCGCTTTTAAATATAGACTTTAGTCAGCGCTTTTGAGAAAGCGCTGTTTAAAATCTTTCAATTAAAAAAAAATTAAAACCAAAAGCGCTGTCTAGGGGGGGGTTAGAAAGCGCTTTTGGAAAGCGCTGTCTAAGGCATATCTTAGAAAGCGCTTTCCACAAAAGCGCTGTCTAAGGTCTAATTAAAATTAAATTTCAGACTTCTATTTTCGTTCTCAGTTCTTTTTGTTTTCCCTCCTGCGATTAAACCCCTCCAGCAAACCCTAACAGCGAACGAGAATACATTGTAATCATTCGGTTTCAATACCAGAAAGTGTTTGAAGAATCGGTTTCAGAACTTCATTTCTACTGCGGTATGTTCTTCATTTCTGCATTTTTTCATTTCTGATTCAGTTCGTCATTTCTGCGTTTTGTTCTACTGTGTTTTGTTCGTCATTTCTTAACATTTTCATTCATTTGGTTTCCGCCATTGCAAGTGTTTGAAGAATATTTCATTTCTGAAAGTGTTTGAAGAATCCTTCATTTCGGTATGTTCTTCAGTATTTGTAAATAACTTCATCAGTATTTTTCATGCTCTGTTATTTTGTTAGCCAAATCTATTTTCTATTTAAAAACCACTCATTCCTTTCTACATACACCAACACTGTAGCCGAACATAACTTTACAAATGACATAATTAGAAAGCAACCAAAGGCCAAAACCATATGAAAACAAGTGAAAGAAAATAACATGTATGTATTCTAAAACATCTAGAGGAAAATGTTTCAGTCAAAACTTCATAAGAAAATAAATCCAAATATTAGGATAAGGTTCCCAAATTAAATCCAATTTCAAACTCATCTTAACAATTTCTGAAATATAAACATGTATATTCCTACTACATGCCCTTAGCAGTAGCAAACAAGAAGACGATGTTAGAAACCAATGTTAAACTCCTTGTTGAAAGGTCATTCAAGTGGAATAAATACTTTCATATTTTGAGCAATTTCATCTTTTACTCATATGAAAATAGTGTTTCTCATTGATTGAAGAAAACTTATTATATGTAAGTTGTCCTATAAATATGCCTTTTTTTTACTGATAAGCTTCCATTTTTACAAATTGCTAAAAATAGTCTTCAAATGTTTAGTTTAAAAGTTAGTTTATCTTCTAATAATTTTTTTTGTGAGTTTTTATTTTAGTTTTTCTTGCTCAACACTTTGAAAACAACAACAAAGGTTAAAGTAATACAAAAGAAAAACAACACATAACCGCCAATCAGGAAGACACTGACTTGAAAATCCAAACAAAACCTGTAACAAAAGGAGTGTCAGTTCTGGTTATTTCCATTTTGCATGTATGAGAAGAGTGATATTCTATTATTGTTAAATCCAAACATTGTAATTCTCTATAATTGGAGATATATCAAAGTAGAGAGTATTAATAATTCTGTTCGACTATCTCCACCATGAAGCCTATTTCAAGTACTCTGTTTCTCTTATATTGACTTATCTCCACCATAAAGCCTATTTCAAGTACTCTATTTCAAGTACCATGAAGCCATCAACATATCAAAATAGTGACTTATTCAACAACCTAATTAGCTCACAAAAAGTCTCTAATAACTTGTCACATAAATCAGTATAACTTATACTAACAGAGCCATGATATGATTACAAGAAGCAACTTATTTATATATCTTAAAGTTAACCAATGATAGATCCTAATGTGTCTACTTGACTTTAAACTCTAAATATCATTTTGGATTTAGATGTTCAATATTGTTCAAACTTCATGTTTCCTTAGTGATTATACTTGAAGATTGAATAGGTAGTTTTTTTTCTTTTTAACTGTGAAAGTGTTGTTCATCTCACTTTCATTCTAAAGGAACAAGATTTCTCCCATAAAATGATTGAACGAACTCTAATATAGTTATAGGTATAGTTATAGGTATATTGTAATAGAAAAAGTTTGATTCTTGTAATATAAAAAATGAAAGTGATGAGGTAATTAAAGTTGGTATATTGGCGTATCGGATACATTATTGAAGTTTATATTAACATTGGTTATGTATAGGTTTTTGAAGTTTAAAATGAATTGAACTTTATAATTGTTAGGATATTCAAAGATACTACCTTAGTTATGTATTTTCGTCTGGATTAATTGTTTACTTTAATAAGTAGGAAAACCATGGATAAAACATGGATCTGTGCCGATCGAATGACCAAAGAGTACGAGAGTGGGGTTACGGAATTCGTTAAGTATGTTGTTCAACACGCTGAAAACCCCAGACGAATGCATTGTCCTTGCTTGCGTTGTTGTTATATTGGTAAGGTTGACGCACATGGATTGAAATCGCATTTGCTGAGGCATGGAATTGATCAAAGTTATCAGTGTTGGATATTTCATGGTGAGAAAATTAACGAGAATGTTGAATCGAGTGGAAAAAGTAATACGACCTATGCTTCATACGACAAAGACACGGAAACATACGATTGTGATCGAGTTGAAGAGATTGTAGAAGCACTGGAAGAAGATCTTCATGATTGTCCTGAAATGTTTGAGAGGATGGTAAGTGATGCAGAGAAACCGTTGTACAAAGGTTGCACTAAATTCTCAAGACTTTCTGCGGTATTAAAGTTGTACAACTTAAAGGCGGGCAATGGATGGTCGGATAAAAGTTTCACAGAGTTGTTGGCCCTTATGAGAGAAATGCTACCGGATGATAATGTTCTTCCTAATCGAACCTATGAGGAAAAAAAATGTTGTGCTCTATTGGCATGAGCTATGATAAGATACATGCTTGTCCTAACGATTTCATTTTGTTTCGTAACGAATATGCAATGTTAACTGAGTGCCCTAAATGCGGTTTGTCTCGATATAAGAAAAGATTATCTCCCGCAAAAGTCTTATGGTATTTTCCGATAATTCCGAGATTTAGGCGCATGTTTCGTAGTGAAACCGATGCAAGACATCTTACTTGGCATGCAGATGAAAGAATTATTGATGGAAAGTATCGGCATCCGGCTGATTCACCACAGTGGTCGAAGATTGATAATGATTATCCTGAGTTTGGATCAGAAGCAAGAAACCTTCGATTGGCATTATCTACTGATGGAATGAACCCACATGGTCTTCAAAGTATCTCACATACCACATGGCCTGTGATTCTTATGATTTATAACCTACCTCCGTGGCTATGTATGAAGCGTAAGTACATGATGTTATCTATGTTAATCTCTGGGCCTAAACAACCAGGTAAGGACATAGACGTATACTTGACACCTCTGATCGAAGATTTAAAGATTTTGTGGGAGAATGGTGTGGAGGTTTATGATGGATATAGGAAAGAAAGTTTCAATTTGAGGGCGATGTTGTTTGGCACAATTAATGATTTTCCAGCATACGGGAATCTATCTGGGTATAGCATTAGAGGTCAATGTGCGTGTCCTGTTTGTGAAGACGGAACCGATACGATTCGATTGGAACTTTGCCAGAAGAATGTGTTTCTCGGTCATCATAGATTCTTACATTCTAAACATCACTACCATGGGTGGAGAAAAGCATTCAATGGAGACACCGAACATCGTAGAGCTCCACCCGCATTGTTAGGTGAACAAGTTTTTGAAAAGGTGAAAGATGTGCGTACTGAGTTTGGCAAGCCTTTTGCACATAAGATTGTGAAAGGTGGGTGGAAGAAAAGGTCGATATTTTTTGAATTGCCATATTGGAAGTCTTTGTACGTGATACATTTTCTCGATGTTATGCATATTGAAAAAAACGTATTTGAAAGTGTTATCGGTACATTACTCAATATAAAAGGCAAGTCTAAGGATGTCCTTAAAGCAAGGGAGGACATGTTAAAAATGGGAATGAGAACTGAATTAGCACCCGTGAAGAAAGGAAGACGAACATATCTACCACCTGCTGCTTTTACTTTATCTAGAAAGGAGAAAAAAAAATTTGTGTAAGTCTCTGAGTGAAGTTAAGGTTCCAGAAGGATACTCATCTGATATCAGAAGACTTGTTTCTATGAAAGACCTCAAGTTGAAGAATTTGAAGACACATGATTGCCATGTTATAATGGAACATTTTCTACCGATAGGTATACGTTCTATTTTGCCAGAAAAAGTAAGAAGTGCCATAACTAAATTGTGTTTTTTCTTTAGGTCAATTTGTAGTAAGGTGATCGATCCCGAGATCTTACCAACACTACAAAAAGAGATTGTAATTACCTTGTGTGAGCTTGAAATGTATTTTCCTCCGTCTTTTTTTGACATAATGGTTCATTTAGTTGTTCATCTTGTGAAAGAGACACAGTTGTGTGGACCAGCTTATATGAGATGGATGTACCCTGCTGAACGGTATATGAAAATATTAAAAGGGTACGTGAAATCCCGAAGTCGACCAGAGGGTTGTATTGTTGAACGATACATTGTTGAAGAAGCTGTTGAGTTTTGTACCGAATATTTGTCTAACGTTCAATCGATTGGACTCCCTAGAGCTCAGATTTTCGACAAAATGGAAGGTAAAAAATTAATTGGGAATAAAATTGTGACAATATCAAGGGATGAACGGGATCAAGTTCATTTGTATGTTCTGCACAATAATAATGAGGTTGAGCCATATGTTGAAATGCACAAGGATGTACTCCGAAGGTTAAATCCGAACAGAAATGAAAATTGGATAGTTATAGAGCACAATCAAAGTTTCATACAATGGTTGAAGGATCATATTTATTTGAAGCGCTCTTCAGATCCTTCTTCGGTAACAGAAAGGTTGAGATGTTTGGCATATGGTCCAAGTTTGCATGTGTTTTCTCATAGCTCATATTCAATTAATGGATACACATTTTATACCAAAGAACAAGATGATAAGAGTACTATGCAAAATAGTGGTGTCACCGTGCTAGCTGAAGTAATGCATATATCAAGTATGAAGGACTTAAACCCCAAATATGCAAATTTGTCATATTTTGGAGTTATTGAGCACATTTGGGTGTTTGATTACGAGAAGTTTCAGATTCCCATCTTTGGTTGCAAGTGGGTGAATAGTAGTGGCATACGAATGGATAAGTTTTGATTTTTGCAAGTTGATCTTACTAGGGTGGGGTACAAAGATGAACCTTTTATTCTAGCATCTCAAGCTAAACAAGTGTTCTATGTGAATGACCCGAAGAGTACAAAATGGTCTATAGTTCTTTTCTCTAACAAAGTGACTGATGATAGCGGTGTCGATCAATGTGATATTGATGTTGAGAATAAGTCATGCATTAGACGAAATGAGTTGAATAGAAATGATGAAGTTGAGGATCTTATACCGGATGAGTCATATATAAGAAACGATCATAATGAGGGAATTTGGATCAATTCATCCGTACGCATTGCTAAGAAACAAGTGATTAATATTCCAACAAAGAAAAGAAAGAGATGTTAGTGACTTAGGTAAATTATCCATGGTTTCTTTATTTTTTTTTCCAATTGTTTTGATTATAAGTTATATGTGATAATGCATGATTTCATTATACTTTTGTTTTCAATTGCTTTGATTATAAGTTATATCTGATAATGCATGATTTCTTTATTTTTTTGTGTTCAATTGCTTTGATTATAAGTTATATTTGATATTTGATGGTTTCCTTGGTTTATTACAGGTTAGACATGGCTGATGACCAACATGAGGAAGTTAGTAAAAAAGTATCCGCGAAAGAAGAAATTCGAAGAGGCATCACAGTAATGAGAAGGGTGGTCCAAGGAAGATCTCGAGGCATCATACTAGATGTCTATTGGAGCAACCAGGGACAGCTTATAGAACCTAATGGGCATACCTTAACTAGTTTTATCGGTGCACTAGTAAGGAATGAAATTCCCATTACATGTGATGATTGGAGAAACAAAGAGTTGAATGAGTCCAAAGAAAAAATTTGGAGTGAGATAAAGGTACAATCATTTGGCCCTTAATTATACGGTATCAATTATGTTTTTTCAATTACTGATACTAACTATCAATCTGTATGTTTTTCTTAGCGATGTTTTAACATCGAAGAAGAAAGAAGAGGTTTTTGTATGAAATTGGCCGGAAAGCTTCTAAGAGGGTTTCAGACATTTTTATCATCCAAGTTCCTTAAGGATGCGGATGGTAATTTTGTGGATGCGGAGCTTCCTAAAAAATATGAAAGTTTGATATCGGATGAAGAATGGGAAGCTTTCAAATCCAAAAGACAAGACCCGGTTTTTCAAAGAATAAGTGCTACAAATCGGGAAAGAGCATCAAGTCCCGCATATCCGTACCGAAAAGGACGTGTCGGATATGGACGCTTAGAAACAATCCATGGTAAGTATTTATAAATTGCGATAACAAATTTGTTCATCATATATAAGTTTTATCTGATCAAATTGTATGACTTAATGTGTAGCTGCAGAAGGAGGAAAGTTCAGAAACATCTCTTCCTGCACATGTTTTGTGGAAGGAAGCCCGTGTGGGCAAATCTGGAGTTCCTCAAGAAGAAGTTTTACATGTATACCAGAAATGTGTAAGTATAACATTTTTTCATTAATTGAATAACATTTTTATACATAAATATTTAACAAGTATACGGTATTCATCTGATTTTTCAGGAGGAGCTATCTCAGTCTTTATCTCCCGATGATACTAGGAGCATACTTAGTCCGGCATTAGATGTCCCTGAGTATTCTGGTCGGGTGAGGGGTAAGGGATTTGGAGTCACTCCGACCTCCCTGAGTATTAAAAAAGGAAAGGCTCCTAGTAATCGGGAGCTTCATGCAAGATTGGAAGCCATGCAAGCTGAGCTTGATGCATTGAGGAGAGAAAGAGAGGCTAGCGCCTCAACAGTATACAGAGATGCTTCGGACAAAGACAGTATCAACTGTACCTTTCAGCCGAACATTCCAGAGGTAATTACATATAATTGTCTTAAATTGAACTATTTGCTTAAATTATGTATTTGACATATATACACATTAACGATTTCTTGTTATTATTGGTTTTAGGGCATTTCCCATTGTCAGTTGTATTTGTCGTCACCATACTATCAGATGGTTGGCAAGGGAAAAGTGCATAACGTTAGCGGAGTATTACTCCACACTAGAGAGCTCCCTGCTGGATGTTTGAAGGTATCAATTGATATTGCAGTTGAGCCGAATGCAGCATTACCATATCCTAGCGATGATTCGGATTCAACAACGGTGCACGAAGCAGTAGGTTCGTTTGTTGCATGGCCGACAAACCTCATATGCGTAGGATATGAGGTATGCTTAAAACTTATGTTAACTTTAATGTGTATATTCAAAGTTTAAAATTTATGCTTAAAATTTTACTTACATATTTTCCTTGGTTATGTTAAATAGACTGCCACAAAATCCAAATCAAAAGATAATGCGATTCCACAGCATACCGAGTCCACGGTTTCAAGAAAAGAGGTAATATACAATTATATAACATATATTCATGGAAGTTGTTACATTCTTAATTTGATCTAACTATTTATATGACATGTAGCTTCAAGAAAATGAGGTTAGCAATGCCTCCGCACAACAAAAAAAGGAGGTTAGCAACGCCTCCGCACGGGTAAAAAGTGCTGGTGCTAAGAAGACCGTAGCTAGGAAAAAACCTACCACCAAGTATAGGTCGTGCCTCAGGACATTTCTAGAGATGACCGATATACCTACCAGAGGTTTTCGGACTGTACATATGGAGGTAGGGATTTTCGGCTTTGATTACGACCAAATGATTGGTAATGAGGACTTCATGCAAGTTTTTGGTCGTGAAGAAATCGGCGTCACCGTTGTCAATACATATGTTAGGTAAATCCGGTCTACTTTGTTTTATTAATTAAACAACTTATGTTAATGGTGTTTACATAATGTTAATCCGGTTTACTTTATGTTTCACAAGAGGTGTGTAATGTTAATGATGTTTTTATATTAGGTTTTTGTATGAAAAATTGATGCGCCCCAATGGTTTGGACGTGTCATTCGGATTCTTAGCACCCGCGACCGTCAACTTAGGTTTAATCTTAAGTAGACCGGATACCGTGACGGAGTATGTTCTTCGGATCCTCATGGACAATAAAGATGCGGAGAAGTTGTTTTTTATACCGTTTAATACCGGGTTAGAATTTCATTCTAAATTCATCTATTATAATTATTTTCCAAGTTACCATCTAACATTTGCCTAATCATTACAGTGGACATTGGTTGTTGCTCGCAATCAATCCTATCCGAGAAATTGTGTATTATCTTGACTCGTTAGGAAATGATTGGACAACATACCCGGATATGAAGGTCCTAATTGACACGTAAGTGAGAATGTTCAAAATTTTTCTTAGTTTATGTGAATTGTTCTAATTGCTTCATTTTTATTTTATTAGCGTCCTACAAGCTTTTCGGGCCCAACGAGTTATCCAAACCTCAAGGAGGGGCGCCAACTCCATTACATGGATTAAAGTGGCGGTATATTTTTAATTACCACATTTTTTATTATATTAGTGATGACACTTGATAAAACTTAGGATTTATAATCCATATTTTTTTTCCATATGTAGTGTCCTCAACAACGTAATCAAATAGATTGCGGGTATTTCATGTTGAGGTTTATGCGAGATACTCTTGCTTTGGGCCGATTAGAGATTCCCACCGATGTATGTATTTCTAACTTATGAGTTATTTTTATATTTACACATATCTCATATAATTAAATAGTTGGAATTAATTCAAAATATGTTATATTATTATGTAGTACTTTGATGAATTCAAGTGTGCATTTTATACAAAGGATCAAGTGGACGAAATCAAAGAGGAGTGGTGTCAATTCATGATAGAGCTCAATGTTTGTTCATAAATTTGTGTAATTAATGTGTACATTTGTAGTATATGTAATGACTTGTAAATGTGTATATAAATTTGTAAATATTTTGATACATTTAAGGCAAAATTGGTTTGAATTGGTATATATATATATATATATATATATATATATATATATATATATATATATATATATATTGTTAGCCAAAAATTGGTAGAAAAAAGGCCAAAATGGCATATATAAAATGTGATAATTGTCTGTCAAAATCTGGTTGAAAACAGGTAGAAATTCTGGTTTATAAACCTGGAAAAAATGTGGTTTAAAACAAAAGCTTCAAAAATTTTCGTATACCTTAGACAGCGCTTTTGTAAAAAGCACTGTCTAAGGGGGGGATTAGAAAGCGCTTTAGGCAAAAGCACTGTCTAAGGGGGGGCTTAGACAGCGCTTTTTGAAAAGCGCTGTCTAAGGTATACCTAAAAAAATTAAAATAGGAGGGGCTTAGAAAGCGCTTTTGGCCAAAGCGCTGTCTAAGGGGGGGGGGGGGGGGGGGGGGTTTAGACAGCGCTTTTCAAAAGCGCTGTCTAAGGTATACTTAAAAAATTTAAAATAAGAGGGTCTTATAAATCGCTTTTGGCCAAAGCGTTGTCTAAGGGGGGGCTTAGACAACGCTTTTAAGATTTAAAAAAGCGCTGTCTAAACCTTTAGCAGCGGAGGTTTAGACAGCGCGTTAAAGCGCTGTCTAAGGCTAAAAAAAGCGCTGTCTAAGGTCTTCTTTGTTGTAGTGCTTCCCATCAAGAATGATGTAGACAAGGATGGAGTAAAGAACGGGGTTGTCGAATGGCCTCGGTTAGTACAATTGACACCAACTGACGAAGGGATTGGCCTTCGACAATCTTTCACTAGCTACGTTATGATGTTTGCCAAAAGGTACAACTTTACTTCCTCCATGGCACCCTTTGCTAGCAGGGCGATCGGACCCGTGTGGTTCACTAAGCAACGGCCTTTTGAGATGCAGAAAGATGAAAACGAAAATCTCGATGTTTGGGAATCATTTTTGACACCTAGGCTTCTCACCTCTCATAACATTATCACCAAGACAAAGATTGCAGTGATTTTTTACCAACCCAACCTTGTCGCTCGATAATTTAGACTTGTTCAACTAAAACCAAGATCCATTTTTCCCAAAAAAGGCTTCATCATATTCTACAACTCTTTCCACACTGAAGAAAAAATATACAATTATCAAAGAAACATGCTGATGACTCTCTTGAGATTCGACCAACGATCTTTCGACCATCTTTTCTCTATACCCCTGAATTGATGTCTGGTGGAAAGATTACTACCTTACCAATTTTTTCGACGTGGCAGCATTCAACACTCATTTGACATATGTTTTTGCTCTTGTGCAGGGCAGAATCAAGAAAGGTATTGAAAGACACATCAAAGAAATACAAAAATTTCAAAATTATTTTGAAACTACTTATAGGCCAGATGAACTTAGTCGAACCATAAGCGAAGCAGCAGTAACTTTAAAACAGAAGTTTACAGAAAAACTGGAAAAGTTGATGCCTTCATATGTTCGTCCAGAACTACGATATGAATTGGCTTTCGACCTTTATCCACCAAAGTTTCCCCCTTTACCTTCTTCTAAATTTGGCGTGGCGTTGAGCCCTTCATTTCCAAATTGGTTCGTTTTGGGAATCCTATGAAACTTCTTCGACAACATTACCAAAAAACATGTTGAGTGTGAGGTTCCAACTAAGTTCGTATTGGACAATTTCAGAGTGCACCTTCATATTGGAATAGAACACGTTCGCGTGGAAACTCTCATTCTTGAAGGTTTTAACGAAAACTTTTTTCATTTTTCTATTCTAACTTTATTTTTAAACGTTTTTTCGTATTTATCTCAGACTTTCCTTTCTTTTCTTAGCCACAAAAAATCCTTTCAAGAAAGTTGTCGTTGAAGGTACATCAGAAATGATGGTCGAAGATCTACCAAGCAATGCTAAGAAGATTTCAACAAAATTACAACCTTCTCTTCCTGTATTAGCTTTTCCTTCATTCTTCCAGAAACTAATCAACTTCTATTTTTATGCCCAGGTAGGTCGAAAACCTCCACCTGCGCCAAAAAGGAAGAAACAAGAGGAAAAGGTTCCTAGCGAAGAATCTGGTGATGAATCTCCAGAACAAAGCCAACCTCAAAAGAAGAAGAAAATCATGAGGACCTCCTCACAAAAATCTACAGTTAAACCAACCAAGGAAACTCCCCTAAATAGTCCAACTGCGAAGGTTCAGACGAAGGACGCAGAAAGTGGAAATTCCAGTTTTAATACTGAGATTCCTCGGGTAAATCTTCATTTTGACTACTTGTATTTACTTCTTATTATATTTCTTTTTCCCTAACTTGAAGTCATTTTCAGATTGATGTCAAAGGGAAGCCTCTAGAGAAAGAGGTGCCAATAACCAACAGTGATCATGTTCACAAGGCTGCCAGTCCAACGCATACTTCTCCAAGAAATTCGACAAAAGAATCAACAATAGAGATAAAACAGTCCCTCGATACTCCTCAACCTTCTGATGATAATTCTCCCCTTCCTCCTGGATCAGACACGAAAAATAAAAATGAAGACTTTAATGTTGATGCTGAGGTCGAAGATGAGGATGAAGAAAAGGGAGAAACTATTGACGATCAGAAGGATGACAAAACAAAAAAAAACAAGATGTCAAGTTAACTCTAGGACAGAGTATTCAGCCAACCTCTAACCCAACAAAAGGAAGTTCGCTGTCGACTGGTTCGACTAGTCTTTCTCGCGAAGAGATTGAGAGCCTCAAGGTGAAGAAACCTTTAGAATGTCTAAAAGCTATGCTCATCACTTGCCATACCTTTAGGACTCTTCCCGAAGCAGTTCGACCACTTCCGGGGCAACTTCTGGTGTGCAATCCCTTGATGTTACGATGGCTGAGATTAAAACAAAAATAATTGATGTGGACTTATTTAAAGTTTTGGAAGAAAACACGACTGCATGTTTCAATTTTAAGAAAATTCTGAAGCAAGAAAATGTCTTGGAAGTTTCTACTGAAGTAAGCACCTTTGTGATGGATCTGATTACCCTAATTGACTTGGTGAGCGCATACATGAATCGTCACAAAGACTATTCCCAACAAATTTCCAAAAAATATGAAGCACAACTTGCTGAGTGGGATGTTGTGGCTGCTTCGACCAACAAAGTTTCAGAGTTGGAGCAACGTTCTGAAAATTACACAAAAGAAATTGACGATTGCGATGGCAATATCCAAAAATGGGAGAAATAGATAGCTACACTTCAAAAGAAGATCTCCCAAGAGAGGAAACACAAAGAAGCCATTCATCAACCCAAGCAAAGCGAGATCGACGAGGAACTGAAGGTGGGTATTCATCATGCTGAAAGGACTCAGATTCTCAATCAAGAGATCAAAATCCTCTCCACTAATATTAGCTTTTGTGACTGTCGACTCTAGATTCAAAAAAAGAAATTTGACTAGTTGAAGCAATCTTTCGCCAATATTAGGTTGTAATAGGAATAGTTTATTATTATTAGCCTTTCAAAGCTTGTTTGTAATGACGTTGATGCCATCTGTTTGGCAAAGTACATCATCATTTTGTGTTGTATATAATCAATCTATGGCTATTTTAATTTCTTGCAATATTGGTTTGTATTTTTTCAAATACTTCCCATTTATCTTCAATATTCTCTTATCTTTTTCCACCTCTTCAATTTCGTATGCACCATTCGAAAAAAATTTTCAAAATATGGAAAAGTCCTTCCCACGTAGGAGATCATTTTCACATTAGTTTATCTTTACGATCCATAGAAAGAATCACTTTTCAAACAAGGTCACCAATTCAAAGGGTCTTAAATTTTACTTTCTTATTGTAAAACCTTTCGACTCTTTCTTTTTGTCTTTTCACCAAATCTAGCGCACATAATTTTTCTTCGTCTAAATCGACCAATTCGTCCATCATCATACTCCAATACGTGTCTGATGGGATTTCGTGATGCCTTTGAACCCGAATTGACTGTAAGTAAATTTCGACCGGTAAGACTGCATCATGCCCATAGGTCAACCTGAATGGAGTAGAATTTGTTGCCTCTTTAGGAGACGCTCGACAAGCCCATACAATTTGATCTAAAGTTTTATGTCAATTTCTGGGTTTTTTCCCCACATGTTTTTTAATCAAATTTATTACCACCTTGTTAGCTACTTCGACTTGTCCGTTCGCCTGAGCATAGTAAGGCGTCGAAGTAATGAGTTTAAATCATATTTCTTTTGCAAACATTTGCATATTTTTTCCAATGAACACAGATCCTTGATTTGTTGTTATTGTCTCTGGTATCCCAAATCTGTAAATTATGTGTTTTCGAATGAATTCTTAGACTGTTTCTTGATCTACATTTACCAGCGGTACAACTTCAATCCATTTGGTGAAATAGACTATTCCAACCAGAATGTACTTCTACCCTTTTGAGGAAGCTGGTCGAATTTCGCCAATTAAATCCAAAGCCCAACCTCTGAATGGCCAAGGCTTTATAATTGAATGCAACTCACTTGCAGGGACATGTGGTATGCCTGCATGCACTTGGCATTCCTGACACTTTTGCAAAATCGACACAGTCTTTCAACATTGTTGGCCAATACATTCCTTGTCGAAATAATAACCATTTCATTTTATGGCCTGCTTGATGTGCGCCACATGCTCCATTATGCACGTTCGACAAAGCTATGTAAGCTTCATCTTCGCCCAAGCATTTCAGCAAGACTCCTTCTGAAGTCTTTTTAAACAGTTCATTTCCAAAAATTACATAACTTAAAGCTCTATACTTTACCTTTCTTTCGACTTTCTGATTTGGGTCTTGTAGATAATCCTTGAAGGGTTTTCTCCAATCTTCAATCCTTAATCGTCTATATTGAATATCTCAAAATTTTCTTCATCGCCGTATCCTAACTTTATTGTCTCCAAATCTGATGGGGACAACTTGGTAGATATAAACCTTCCTCTTACTTCAATAGCCTTTTCAAAATTTTCTCTTGACACTTTATAACCAGATGCAATCTGAGCAAGATCATTTGCCTCTTGATTTTCCATCCTGGGAATATGTCTGATGGCTACATTGTCAAATCTTTTAAGAAGCCTATTAGCTATTACGAAGTACATGATTAAATTTTTTTTACACATTTATACTCTTTAGTCAACTGATCTACCACTAACTCATAGTCACCCATTATTTCGACTATTGTTTCCCCCAATTCCAACAAGATTTCAAGTTCAGCAATCAAAGTCTCGTATTCTGCTTCGTTATTTGAACATAAACCTTCGACTTTGTACTTGAATTTTGTTAGGAGAAATAATTAGTATTCCAACATCAGTTCCATTGTTATGAATGGAACCGTCGAAATACAATTTCCATGGTTCTAATTCGACATATACTACCCCATTTTCATTTATGGAATGGTCAGCTATGAAGTCAGTAACCACTTATCCCTTAACAGCCTTTAAAGGCAAATACTTTAAGGAATATTCCGTCAATGCCAGAGCCCATTTTCCAATTCGACTATGTAAAATAGATTTAGACAACATATGTTTTATTACGTCTAAATGAGAAGAAATGTACACATCAACTGGCTTTATATAGAGTTTTAATTTCATACAAGAAAAATATACACATAAACATAATTTTTCTATAACACTATATCTAGTTTCGGCATCATTTAGGACCCTGCTGAGGTAATAAATGGCCCTTTCGACGCCATTTTCATCTTCTTGGTGTCATACCCCAAATTTGTCCTACCTGTATCATTTTATTTCCGTCTAACCTTTATTCAGAAAAATCCAAAAAAATAAGTCATTTCCTTTTGGGTGAAAAATTGGGTCGTTTGAGTTTGTCAAGTTGTGTGTGTGTGTGTGTGTGTGCAGTTCTAAAATTCAGTGTGTTGTGTGAAGGTCTTTCATTCGATTATCACCTTTGTTTTTCATTAGTCATTTTATCACAAAAAATCTACAAAAAAAATCAATTTATTTTTTCCAATTTTTGTTTATTAAAAAAATATCCATTTTTATTTCTTTTTACTATCCATAATTTCATTATCATTTTTATTACTATATTATTAATATTTTTATTACTATTTTTATTATTATTGTCCAAAATCTTTTTTCCAAATCATAAATTCAAGAGTCCATTTACTATTTTTTTATACAAAATCAAAAATTCATCCTATTATCCCATTTTTATTTCTTATTTTGTTATTAATTTCCATTTTTACTATAATTATTATTATTATATTTTTTATTATTACCATTTTTATTACTCTTTTTATTATTATTATTATTATTATCTTCTTTTCCACATCAAAATCCCAAAAATCTATATACAATTTTGTTTCATAATTCTTCAAAAAAATCCCATAGCACAACCATTTCTTGTTTACGTGAAAAAAAGACTACACAACTACACTCAGAATTCGTACAAAAGACACTGCACAACAATCGCCCAGAACTTCCTCCAATTCCACTACACGCGCTCCACAAATCTTTTTCATCTTCAACCAACAAATTTTCAACACAACATAATCTTATCCAAATTCTTTGTCCTCTAACCATAGCTCATTAACCTTATCCAAATTCCTCAATACAATCCCCAAATCACCCTCACTCAAACTCTCTATAAATTTAGTAATTCATTCATCAATAAAGAAGCTTGGAAAAAAACAATCAAAACCCCTGCACAAAAAATAGAATAAACCAAGCTTCAATACAAAAATAAAAACCCAGAAAAATAATCCCTTTTCATTCTTCTTCATTCTGCCAAAACAACCTTCACAGATAATTTTCCATCAATAAAGAACTTACAAAATAACTTTCACCTTCTGCACCATTTCAAATAAAATCACCACAAAAACCAATCTCTGTATCAGCACCATAATCATAAACCTTCAAACACCAAAAAATAGGATCCTTCAAACATTAAACCACATCACAAACCCAAATTCAAACAACTTGTAAATAGTCGAAACACCATAAAAGCATAACCTCCTCCTTGAACTATCAACAAACCGCGTTCACCGCCACCACCGATCCAAATCCAAACCGGAAACCGAAAACGCAGAAAAACCCAACAGAACCGAAAGTCACCATAAACTGATTCAGAACACCAAACCTTCACGAACCGACAACAAATCACTGAGTGAAAAAAAAAACAATCGAGATTCGAAAACCAAAAAACCAACACAGTGAAACCGCGAGAGAGAACCCGAGTAAACTGAACGCGAAACAGAGTGAAACCGAGAGATCCTGTGTGAAATCCGTTGAGAGAATCGAGATCCTTGAACACAGTGAGGGAGAGACCATTTATCGCTGATACAGGGTAGGTTTATTTTTTCTATTTTTTTTAATCGTATGTGTGAAGATCTCCTTTGACCTGATACATATGTTTTTCTTTATTTCTTTTTATTTGTGTTATTTTTGCGCTTCATGAGGTTCAGACTGGGCCTAGCCCAATTGAGGTTGATTTCTTTCCATACACATAATCCTGATGTTGTACCCTCCTCACTCTCATTTTCATTATGTCTATTCTCTTTTACTGATTTTCTTTTTCTATTTATTTACAAATTGTTTTTGTAGTTAATATATTAATCTTTGTTTAATTTTTTTTTATCATTTTAGCTTCTTTGACTTTAGTTTTATTATATTGTTTGGGCCGATGATATAACAAACAATTGATTTTGGTCCGATTTCATTAAATCGGCAAAATCGGTCAATATGAGGCCAAAGTAGTTAGATTTATTTTTATTTTCTATTTTGTTAAATTAATTTAGTTTACTTTTATTTTATAGTTTATTTTATTTTTATGGTCGATGAACATTCAAATATCTTGAGATTCGTCGCAAGCCGACTTTAAATCTCGATTATGATGAGACCATTTTATTTTGTTTAATTTAGTTTATTTTATTTTATCGGTTATTTTATTTTTATGGTCGATGAACATTCAAATATCTTGAGATTCGTTGCAAACCAACTTGAAATCTCGATTAATGATGAGACCGTTTTATTTAATTTAGTTTACTTTATTTTTGCATTTCAATACATAAACGCTCGACTCCTCATAGAAAAATTCTAACATTGAATCGGTTCTAAGGTAGCTAAAGATCTACATTCCGATGCCTCTGATTAAATTCAAAGCTCCAACGGCTCCGAATAGTTTAGGACATTACACACACGCTTCCTCTCGGGAAAAATACAATGAGACCTTTTATTTCGTGAAATCCCGTGTAACTTACATGCACCTCTCTCCCGATTACTTTGTACGCATTCATTGTTTCCGCATTTATCGCTTTTAATTCACTCGCGAACCCTCTGTCCAACACCAAGCAGTTTCACTCGCACACTCGCACATTTCATTCGGTTATGGTTTCGTATTACTAGGAGCACCCCTAGGGATTAGGAATCGAATCCACTAAACCAACTCAAATAATGAACTTTCATTTGCATTTACCTGTAAGTCGAGTGCTTCGCACATCGCCATCAAATCCAAAAAACCAAAACGTCATTTAGATCTAAGCCCTTGATCCAACATCAAGTGGTATTATATTAATAAAACACCTAACAATTATCGAAATAAGGTGAAAAAAGGAGTGCACTGAATCTTCGGTGGGTTTCCTCCATTTCTTGGGTGCGAGGCATCTGCTTCGGGTGTGAGCAATTAACGCCTAATAAAATCAACAAACTAACCAACCGTAGAACCACGAACTACGAGACTCTGACTTTCCCATTGCACGAGGGAATACGTAGGCACACAGATCTTACTCCTTGTTGAGCACCCTAGGAACCTAACCACCCTTTTCCCTCCTTTAATACTAACATTAGATTAGAATCGTTCGTCTTTACTTTCCGTATTTATTCGAAGAAGATAAATGATATTCGTAGACATTCAATCACAAATCAAACTAAGAGGTTCCCATTGGATACAACGGGCGTAAGGGGTGCTAATACCTTCCCCTTACAGAATCGACTCACGAACTCAAAATCTGGTTTCAAAGACCAAGCTTTATCCGTTTTCAAAAAAGGTTTCTCGATATTTTCCTTCTCCTAAAATTTTGGAATAAAATAAGTTCGATGATAACTCTGTTGTTGTTTTATTTTATCTGCGGCCCTTTTGTCGCAAGGTCGTATTTTTCGGGGTACGACAGATGGCGACTCTTCTAGGAATGTACTGAGTCAAGCCTAACTTAGTTCAATTTGTGATTGAATGTCAAACCTTGATTATTTATCTTCTTCTATTTTTTTATTTATTTTATCTTGTTTACTTATTATGTTGCTACTTGGGCTCCTTTCATCGTTGGTACTGAGTGAGATAGGCTCACTACCAAGGCCTGAGAAAAACCATAGGACTAGAAGATGGTTGTGTAGTGGAAGACCACGGGGAATCTTCTCCGAGGGACGAAGCAAAAACCATCGCCTGGAATAGATTCTCTTGGAAATATTGTGATGCGATGTTCCTTCGTCATGTTGACAATGTTACTAAGTTGAATTGCCGACTCCAGGAACCTTCAAACCAATTCATAGTGGTTAGTAGTGTTAACCTAAGAGATCTATGTGACTCAACGGGTTAATGCGAAAACCACAATCAGACTAGATCCTTTGAATGTATTACTATCTGACAGTAATACTTTCAATCTCGGTCGACGATGTCTGAGAATTACTTAAACCTGGATTGATGGTTGTGTAGTAAAAGCTTATGAGGAATCTTCTTTGTAGGTCGATACGAAGACCTCACCTAGAGTTTATCATTTCAAAGATATTATCGCCTGATGGATCTCCGTCATATCTATAATTTTTTTGATAATGATCCACAACTCTAAGTACCTACCTTTTAAACCTACATTCGGGGATACACTAGTTACTTATCCCATTACTGTGGCCGACCTCAGAGCATGTCGTGCCTTTGATCATGTATCTTGCATTACATCCATATACAAATCATGCCATTTCATCAACTATGCATCTTGCATTTCATTCAGAAAAAAAACAAAAAAAATTATTTCCATCCAACAAAAATCATCCAACTGATTCCTCAACGCTCCCACGTTGCTCAAGCCAACGTCAAACAAATGATGGATCAGAAGCAACAAAACCATGCCACCACAAATGGTCCGTCAACAAATGCTTTTGAAGGGGTTGCCAAAGAACAAGCTGAATAGTCTCCAACTCTGAAGAAGTCAGTCAATCAAGAGAAGATCAATTCCCCAGATGAAGGCCATTATATGCCCTTTATCATTTTGCATCCTTGTATTTTTGTATTGTTGTTTAAGTATTGTTTGCTTTGAACATTGTTATTTCGTATTTGGTACTGTTAATGTTATGTTTATGCATGTTTTGAATTAGTCTATTCGCATTCGCTCATCATTTATCATTTATCATTTATCACAAAATCACAAAAACATTTCTCCATTTCACTTTAGCAAATATTTGAGGGAGGATGATGAAAACTAAATACCCATAATTGTTGCGGTATGCTTTCGGATAAAACCTTGTCAATGATGTACATGCATTTTTCAAATCTCCAAACACTAGAGAGATAAGGAGTTAATCCCTAGTCATCCACTTCGAGCCTTCAAGTAGGAGTTTCTTTCGGATACAAACCCTTACGTTTAACCCGGGTCAGGGTAGTTATTCAGTTAACCTGATTACACCTTCAAATCACAAGATGAGACATCCTTTCGGAGGACCATCAACAAATGACTTGGTAGTCACAACATTCAACAAAATACAACAAAAAAAGAAGGAATGAAGAAAACCGCTAAGTCGAGCACCCAAAGGGAGACTTGAGCGAGAGAAAAAAAGAAGAAGAGAAAGTCAAAGAAAACCACTAAGTTGAGCACACAAAGGGAGACTTAGTCAACAAAAAAGAAGAACAAAGCAAGAAGAGGAGCTCAAATCCTCAGCAAAAACTAAATAAAGATCATGTGACCACCAAATCAAGAATCAAAGGGTCACCGACATCCAACAAAATAAGGTGACTGCCATTTCCAAGCGAATGTTAAAGCTTCATCTTCACTCTTACAACGTCAAAAAAAGTGCATGTGTAGAGTTAACAGAATGTAGGACTAGAGAATATTACGAAGAAGGGGTGGGTACAAATCATTTAAGCCTTATATCCTTTGTTTCTCAAACCATGAACCATACCAAAATTACAACCCTCAAAAGACCTAATTGAGGAAAGGTTTATTCTGAAAGCATGCTACCAACAAGGTTGAGTAAAATGACTCCCATTTTTTGCTAATCTTCAATCTTGATAGCATAATTCTTCTTGCCGCATCTTTCACTCACTTTCTAAATCAGCACCACAATTGGACTAACGGTCCATTCTTCACACTATCACAATCATTCAAATAATTGAATTTTTCAAAACTCGCATGAACATTGCATTAACACTACCATTTGTGTATGAACAATTTAATTTCAAATCAGTGCTTGACATCAAAGAAATCCCAACAAGGAGCAATCAGAAGAGGAACCTGAATCGAGACTACCTCAAAATCCTTTCAATCAGAGGCAAGACCCTCAATAGCTCAATCAGGGGAAAATCATCTTCAACAGCTCAATGAGGGGCAAATCATCTTCAACGGCTCAATCAGAGGCAGACTCCTACCAAATCCAAACACCGGGGTAAATCATGTCATGGTCACTCTCAAAGTTTCCCCATCACGATTCTTTCAAATACACTACAGGCATGGGGCAAGCAAACAAGGAGAAAATCTTCTTATCTCTACTCCCCAACTGAATAAGCAGATCTTGTCAGATATTGGCAACCATTCAATGCAAAAGCAATCTTCATGTGTTAATCAAGTTGCTTCGCTCATCAGCAAATGACCAAACTTGAAGCATTCAGATCCATCTTCTGACTATATATTGTCAAAGATCGAGTGTTGGGAAATCAAACCCCTCCACCCACCCCAAAGTCCAATCATCATTGGCAACCACCAGACCAAAAATCCACCAAGCTGGCACCCTTCATCATTCCAATCACTCATATGCATTATTATGCATCATTTTCATCAGTGCATCATCAATATCATGCACATCATATGCATACATAAACGAATCAACTTTCATATCCCCAACATTTCAACTTACACATCATTGCATAAACACTTGCAATGTATTTCCATCATTATGGAATACCATATCAAATACAAACATGCATACAAGCATAAGTCAGGATTCAGGATCGATTGAAGATTCCAAGCCACTCCTCAGCAAATCCAGTGGGTGCTCCCATGGAACTTTTCTCTTCAACCTTTTGTTGATGCAGTTTTTCTCCTCAGCAATTCCAATGGGTGTTCCCCATGGAACTTTTCTCTTTAAGCTTTTGTTAATAAAGCTCTGATTCTCGCCTTCAATCGGTTTTTCTCCAAGCAAATTTTTTATCAAGTGTTATTCAGTGGCCGTCCCCCATTGGATAATTCTCTTCAACCTTTAGTTCCCCAAGCAGTTTTACTCATTATACCGACATTTCTCAACCAGATCGTCATACCATCCTTTTGGTGGTAACGATTATTTAATTTGCTGTCACTCATCATCCTTTTAGTGTCGGGGTCATCATACCATCCTTTTGGTGGTAACAGTTATTTAATTTTCAGTCACTCAGTATCCTTTTGGTGGCGGGGTCGTCATACCATCCTTTTGGTGGTAACGTTTATTTAATTTTCAGTCACTCGGTATACTTTTGGTGGCGGGGGTCGTCATACCATCCTTTTTGTGGTAAAAATTATTTAATTTTCACTCATTCGGTATTCCATTTGGTGGCGGGGTCGTCATACCATCCTTTTGGTGGTAACGATTATTTAATTTTCAGTCACTCGGTATCCTTTTGGTGGAGGGGGTCGTCATACCATCCTTTTGGTGGTAACAATTATTTAATTTTCAGTCACTCGGTATTCCTTTTGGTGGCGGGGTTTGTCATACCATCCTTTTGGTGGTAACGATTATTTAATTTTCAGTCACTCGGTATCCTTTTGGTGGCGGGGGTCGTCATACCATCCTTTTGATGGTAACGATTATTTAATTTTCAGTCACTCGATATTCCTTTTGGTGGCGGGGTCATCATACCATCCTTTTGGTGGTAACAATTATTTAATTTTTGTCACTCGGCATCCTTTTAGTGTCGGGGTCGTCATACCATCCTTTTGGTGTCAGGGTCACCTTATAATCCTTTTGGTGATAGCGATTATTTAATTTTCAGTCTGTCATCCTTTTGGCGTCGGCCAACCTTCCATTTTTTTAATCGTCGACTTTTGTCATTACCTTTTCTTTCTTTTAGAACAAATTCCGAGTCTTTTAGTATCTAATTTCCTTATACCTTGGAAGTATGAATGCGAGTCAGTTCACCTTACTCGGTCTAAGCCAATTTGATTGGGGCAACTTTCATACCCCAAATTTGTCCTACCTGTATCATTTTATTTCCGTCTAACCTTTATTCAGAAAAATCCAAAAAAATAAGTCATTTCCTTTTCGGCGAAAAATCGGGTCATTTGAGTTTGTCAAGTTTTGTGTGTGTGTGTGTGTGTGTGTGTGTGTGCAGTTCTAAAAATCAGTGTGTTGTGTGCAGTTCTAAAAATCAGTGTGTTGTGTGAAGGTCTTTCATTCGATTATCACCTTTGTTTTTCATCAGTCATTTTATCACAAAAATTCTACAAAAAAAAAATCAATTTATTTTTTCCAAATTTTGTTTATTAAAAAAATATCCATTTTTATTTCTTTTTACTATCCATAATTTCATTATCATTTTTATTACTATATTATTAATATTTTTATTAATATAGTCCAAAATCTTTTTTCCAGATCATAAATTCAAGAGTACATTTACTATTTTTTTATACAAAATCAAAAATACATCCTATTATCCCAATTTTATTTCTTATTTTGTTATTAATTTCCATTTTTACTATAATTATTATTATTATATTTTTTATTATTACCATTTTTATTACTCTTTTTATTATTATTATTATTATTATTATTATTATCTTCTTTTCCACATCAAAATCCCAAAAATCTATATATAATTTTGTTTCATAATTCTTCAAAAATATCCCATGTAGCACAACCATTTCTTCTTTACGTGAAAAAAAGGACTACACAGCTACACTCAGGATTCGTACAACACACACTACACAAGAATCGCCCAAAACTTCCTCTAATTCCACTACATGCACTCCACAAATCTTTTTCATCTTCAACCAACAAACTTTCAGCACAACAATACTGCTCATCCTTATCCTCTAACCACAACTCATTAACCTTATCCAAATTCCTCAATACAATCCCCAAATCACCCTTACCCAAACTCTCTATAAATTGAGTAATTCATTCATCAATAAAGAAGCTTGAAAAAAAAACAATCAAAACTTCTGCATAAAAATTAGAATAAACCAAGCTTCAATACAAAAACAAAAACCCAGAAAAATAATCCTTTTTCATTCTTCTTCATTCTTCCAAAACAACCTTCACAAATAATTTTCCATCAATAACGAACTCACGAAACAACCTTCACCTTCTGCACCATTTCAAAAAAATCACCACAAAAACCAATCTCTGTATCAGCACCATAATCATAAACTTTCAAACACCAAAAAACACAATCCTTCAACCATTAAACCACATCACAAACCCAGATTCAAACAACCTGTAAATAATCGAAACACCATAAAAGCATAACCTCCTCCTTGAACCATCAACAAACCGCTTTCACCACCACCACCAATCCAAATCCAAACCGAAAACCGAAAACACAGAAAAACCAAAGACAGAACCGGAAATCACCATAAACCGATTTAGAACACCAAACCTTCACGAACCGACAACAAATCGCTGAGTGAAAAAAACCCAATCGAGATTCGAAAACCAAAAAACCAACACAGTGAAACCGCGAGAATGAAGCCACGAGAGAGAAACCGAGTAAACTGAACGCGAAACAGAGTGAAATCGAGAGATCCTGTGCGAAATCCGTTGAGAGAATCGAGATCCATGAACGCAGTGAGGGAGAGACCGTTTATCACTGATATAGGGTAGGTTTATTTTTTCTATTTTTTTAATCGTATGCGTGAAGATCTCCTTTGACCTGATACATATGTTTTTCTTTATTTCTTTTTATTGTGTTATTTTTGTGCTTCATGAGGTTCAGACTGGGCCTAGCCCAATTGAGGTCGATTTCTATCCATACACATAATCATGATGTTGTACCCTCCTCACTCTCATTTTCATTATGTCTATTCTCTTTTACTGATTTCCTTTTTCTATTTATTTACAAACTGTTTATGTAGTTAATATATTAATCTTTGTTATATTTTTTTTTATCATTTTAGCTTCTTTGACTTTAGTTTTATTTTATTGTTTGGGCCAATGATATAACAAACGATTGATTTTGGTCCGATTTCTTTAAATCGGCAAGAATCGGTCAATATGAGGCCAAAGTAGTTAGATTTATTTTTATTTTCTACTTTGTCAAATTAATTTAGTTTATTTTTATTTTATAGTTTATTTTATTTTTATGGTCGATGATCATTCAAATATCTTGAGATTCGTCGCAAGCCGACTTGAAATCTCTATTATAATGAGACCATTTTATTTTATTTTAATTGTTTATTTTATTTTATCGGTTATTTTATTTTTATGGTCGATGAACATTCAAATATCTTGAGATTCGTCGTAAACCGACTTGAAATCTCGATTAATGATGAGACCGTTTTATTTAATTTTGTTTACTTTATTTTCGCATTTCAATACATAAACGTTAGACTCCTCATATAACGATTCTAACATTGAATCGGTTCTAAGATAGCTAAAGAGCTATTTTGATGCCTCCGATTAAATTCAAAGCTCCAACGGCTCCGAATAGTTTAGGACACTGCACACACGCTTCCTCTTAGGCAAAATACAATGAAACCTTTTATTTTGTGCAATCCCATGTAACTTACATGTACCCCTCTCCCGATTACTTTGTACACATTTATTTTTTTCCGCATTTATCGCTTTTAATTCACTCGCGAACCCTTGGTCCAACACCAAGCGGTTTCACTCGCACATTTCATTCGATTATGGTTTCGTATTACTAGGAGCACCCATAGGGACTAGGAATCGGATCCACCTAACCAACTCAAACAATGAACTTACATTTGCATTTACCTGTAAGTCGAGTGCTTCGCGCATCGCCATCAAACCCAAAAAACCAAAACGTCATTTAGATCCAAACCCTTGATCCAACATCAAGTGGAATTAGATTAATAAAACACCTAATAATTATCAAAACAAGGTGAAAAAGGAGTGCACTGAATCTTCGGTGGGTTTCCTCCATTTCTTGGGTGCGAGGCATATGCTTCGGGTGTGAGAAATTGATGCCTAATAAAATCAAAAAACTAACCAACCGTAAAACTACGAACTACGAGGCTCTGACTTTCCTATTGCACGAGTGAATACGTAGGCACACGGATCTTACTTCTTGCCGAGCACCCTAGGAACCTAACCACCCTTTCCCCCTTTATTACTAACATTATATTAGAATCGTTTGTATTTACTTTTCTTATCTATTCGAAGAAGATAAATGACATTCGTAGACATTCAATCACAAATCAAACTAAGAGGTTCCCGTTGGATACAACAAACGTAAGGGGTACTAATACCTTCCCATTACGGAATCGACTCACAAACTCAAAATCTGGTTTCAAAGACCAAGCTTTATCCATTTTCAAAAAAGGTTTATCGATATTTTCCTTTTCCTAAATTTTTGGAATAAAATAAGTTCGATGGGGACTCTGTTGTTTGTTTATCTTTTCTCGCGACCTTTTTGTCGCGAGGCCGTATTTTTCGGGGTACGAAACTTGGCATAACATACTTCCTAATGTTTTATCCGATGCCGAAATGTATAACCTCATACTTCTTTTTCTACAATGAGACATTAAAATTGGAGGACTATACAAATATTCTTTGATTTTGTCAAAGGAAGCTTGTTGTTCTTTCCCCCATGCATAGTCTTCCTTCTTCAGTCGAAGTAGAGGCGAGAAGGCCTACGTCTTTCCACTAAGGTTGGAGATGAACCTTATGAGAAAGTTGATTTTCCCTAGCATAGAATGGAACTCCTTCTTTGTTGATGGCGTTTTCGCCTCCATTATGGCTTTGGTTTTGTTTTCATTTATTTCGATCCCTTTCTTGTGGACAACAAAACCTAAAAAATCACCCGCCTAGATGTGCGGATGAATTTTCACTTCAAAAGTCTTTTGACCTCTTCTTTTTTTCCGACAGAATGTCTGGTGCGAAGCGTCTTGGAGTCTGCTTTACTGGTTTATTTCCTTCCATTATCGGAAGCTTCAATTCGACCAAACTTTTATCCAATTCAGGCATCTCGTGTAGTCCCATGCGAAGCAATCTTTGAATATTTTCAGCAACTGGACTATTTCGACTTTGAACTGTGGGTCCATCTTGGTGCTTATGTAGGTTGGCCTTTTTTCTGCCCCCAGCCCCAGATCTACCTCTTCTAATGGATCATGTGTCACCATCTTAATATCAGTCGACACTGGATCTTTTTTTAATCTTAAAGGTTCGTCGTCGTAAATGGAGTCAAGCTTCTGGTGTTTCCATTCGCCCATCTAAGTATTATCATTGTCTTCTTCAACGTCCCTTTGACGACATTGTTCGTCGAAAAAAAATTTGTTGGCTTCGACAGCCATATATTTCACTTCGGCTTCAAGAGCCGCTTTGAGTTTATTTTCGGCTATATAAGCCGTAATCCTTTCAAGAGCTGATGATTCACTCATCATCGTTGAACTCGCTTCCCCAACCCATTGGCTCTATTTGGGAAGTCCCCATATGAAGTTCGACTCGTCAACTACTTCCTTGTCCCATTGAAAGCCATATGTTCGATGGAGGTACATTGAACAGTAGGCATTATCAGTTGCCTTTAGATCGAACTCCGTTGGGCTGCAGGGAGGTATATGAGCCAGATTTTTGTCGAAGCTTCGACGGTCTACATGGTTTACCTCACTCATGAAGTAACTCTGATCAGCCTCAATATTTTCGACATTGCCATCCGTTCACCAGATGGCTATACGCTGGTGCATTGATGAAGGTAGAGCCCCTACGTCGTGGATCCATTCCCTTCCCAAGAGCAAATTATAATTTTCCCTTGAAGCAATAACCATAAACATTGTCGGCCTTGTTATAGTCCCGACAGTCAAATCCACTTGGATGACACCCATAGTGGTTCCTATTTTACCTTCGTAATTTGACAACACCGTATTATGGGGATTTGCTTCAGAATCATCTTTTCCAATTTTCTTCAACATAAAGTGGGGCATCAGATTCACTACAGCTCCACCGTCTACCAGTATTTTATTTACCCCAACATTTTCAACTTTACCCTTTATAAACAAAGGCTTTAGGTGTCCTTTCATGGAGTCGTCTGGCCTCTCAAAGAAAGCGTTTTGTTCCTCAACGCAACCATTGTTCATTACGTAGTAACAAACAGTCATTTGTCTCATTTGTTCATCCTCCATATTGTTTTCTTCGTCTTCGACTTCCATGACCCTATCATAGTCTTTGGGGAGCACCGAAACCACATTGCAGACAACATCAAAGGACGCCTTTGAGTCAGATTCGAAGTTATCGGTCATCGAATCATCTTCCTGAGCTTTATCATTGGACTTCACTGGTTCGACCTTGCTGCTAGGATCGTCACTGTGGGATGACTCCTTTTTGTTTACTATCTGGATGTTGTTACTGGATTCTACTCCGTTTCTATTGACAACATCCTTCTCGACCATGCCTTTTTCAGCAACTTCTCTCTCCGCCCTCTTTTGTCTCTGGAATCTCCTCCACTAGGATTTTGGCATAGGGTTCTTACCCTTATAATTTTCTGAAGAGTAAGGTCTTGGCTTTCGTTTCTCAGCGTCACTCCTTTCTGCCACTGAAGGGCCCCTCTGAATTTCAAAGCTTCTCCATTCTTTTGTCCCTGGGCATCTCTAATTGGCTGAACCCATTTATCATTAGTAGCTTTATTGGTTGGTTTGTAAGAGTTATGGTATCTTTCTCCAACCCTCTGTTGGTGATGGTCGCTTTTCCTTGGATCATACCTTTATGTTCCGACAGTTGGGACTGTCGCCCAATTTCCTTTTCTTTTAGCTTTTTCTACTACCTCCAGGTTACTTGCCGCCTTTTTGTCGAAAATGGCACTATAGCGTGGGCATAACATGACTTCAGCCTTCTTCTTTTGGCATTTCTGGATGAATTCAATTAAATTCTCATCTTCTTTTGGATAAGCCATTCTTTGTTATTCTTCCTGGCGGAGATCATCATTAGTTTATGTTTGGTTCTTTTAGGACGCTTCCACCATGTTGACACTGGCGGTCTGTCCATCTGTAATACTTAGTTTGTTCATTTTTTCAGTGAATCCTTCTTAAATTTCATCCTTCCTTTTTGTCGGGTCGAACCCTTTATCTGGGGATAGGTTTCTAGATACATGTTGGCAGCAGCATTCGATCAAATTTCTCTTGGGATCCTCCATTATTTTACGTAGGATTCCATATGTAACTGGTTTCACAGGGCCATCAATAGTATATTCCTTAACTTCGGTAACATCTTTATCAACCTCAGTGTTGATGTATTTGAAAGCATCACCTATTTCCATTTGGTCAGCATCAGGGTCCTCAGTAGCTTGGTTTTCGATAGTGAGACCCTCATTGGCCTTCTTTTCGACATTGATGTCCTCAATGGCCTTCTTCTTAGTGTTGACAAAACTGCCAATAGTCTCCTGATTTTTTATAGCATCGAGGCCTTCAGTGGCCTTCGTTTTTCCTTCGACTGAGTCTTCAGCAACTTCTTCATTGTTTGCTTTTTCGGAACCCTCAGTGGTTTCAACTTTGTTCGGGTTGTCGAGGCCTTCAGCAGCCTCCTTGTTGACGTAGTCATTTGAATCACCTTCATCAGAGAGTTCAATACTTTTGATCATCACCGGATGGCTCACGAGATCTCTAGAGATTTCCTCCATGGCAGGTTGGTTTGTAGTCTCATCAGCAATCTCTACCATATTACCGTTAGTGTTGAAGCCTTTAGTGGCTTCTACCATCTCAAAGTTGTAATCAGAAACCTCTTCGACCTCCACCATGTTTACGATGGATGGCTCAACATAATGGGCTTCGACAGTCTGCATAGGATTCATCGACTTGTCGTCGAACTTCAATCTTCGGTTACAGATAGCATTTTGTACGAGATCCATGAAAAGGAAACATTGAGATGTTTTATGACCCAAAACATTATGGTACTTACAAAAACCTCTCTTTTTCTGTTTTTCCACAGGAGGAACTTTAGGGCCTGGTGGTATTATTATTTGACCATCTTCAACCAATAAGTCAAAAATTTTGTCACATTTGGTGACGTCAAATGTATATGTTCTTTTAGGAAATTTATCATTCTTTTCAAACTCGACTAGATTCTTTCCGTTCGACGGAACCAGTGCTTTACAAGAGTATGGTGGACCTTGCTTCAATTCTGCTAGGTCAATTTCCTGTTCGTCGAAAATAACTGATTCGTTTTCGTCATTATCATCATCTTGGCATACCCCTATATAAGCCACTCTTTCTTTCTTATTTTTATTTGCTCTAAATTTTTCATCTTTTAATCTTTCGACTTGTCTCACCCTATCTGCTAATTTTTCCATATCTCTTAAATACCGAGTGTCCAATATCTTTCTTATAGAATAATCTAGGCCCCCTGCAGCCATTTCGAATAACTCATGTTCGGGCACCTGAGTGAAACATCTTGCCTTTATCAATCTGAACCTATTTAGATAATCATCTATTGGTTCAGAGAATTTTCTCTTAACACTGACTAATTCTATCAAGCTTTTTTTGGTATGTCCCATATAAAATTGTTCACAGAATAACCTTTCTAATTGAGACCACGTATGTACTGAACTTTCGGGAAATGATGTAAACCAAGTGAACGCGTTTTTTGTCAAAGAACTTGGAAAATACTTCGTTCTCAAATTCTCGTTGTGGGCTATTTCCCCCGCTTCGATCAGATAACGGGCTACATGTTCTATAGTGGATTCACTAGTGTCCCTTGAGAATTTGGTGAACTTAGGAACTTTCCATCTTGGGGGTAATTCCTATTAAAAAATATATTCAGATAACGGGGAAGTATAACTAGGCCTTTGCAATCCTACAATTTTCCCATTTTGTGTCATTATCCTTTCGACCATGGATGCTAAATTATTTTCGACAGGCAAGTTATTATACCAAATTCGCTACACTACATCATCAGCATCTTGGCCTCTCTGGACTAGTATCCTCCTAAGCTCTTGTTGGGCATGGATTTCTACACGAGGTTGTTGGACCACATCCTCTTGGTTTCTAAGGTTTTCCTGGGGAACGTCTAAAGACCTCTGATTTATTGTGGGTTCCTCTTTGACTACCACCCTAGGGTTCTGAACTACTTGTTCTCTATGTCTAATTTAAGGGACACCGAAAAAATCAACAATGCCCAGGGTGGGGGCAAGCTGCTGCAAGTTCATATTAAGGAAGACAAGTTCGGGTTGGGTTACAAACCATCCCGACAGGTCCAAGAGGAGGCTGTTGAAGCTCCCAAGTTTATCAGTGGAGGTATGCTGACCCCGGATGCAATCAACAATGTGGAAGACGAGGTTGAAATTGACTTCAACCTGGAAAGCTGGATTCGTCCAAGAGTCCCAGGCCAGCAAGTCCTCAACTGGTCTTCCCAGGAAATTATAAGGATTACTTCTGCAGAGTAATTATTATTTCATGTTTAAGCATGCATCAAGTCCTGCATCTTGCCCAAGGTGTCAGGACTCATTTTGTAATAGGTCCATATTTGTATTTTGTGCAAATGAATGATTAATGAACAAATGGACATCTTTTGCAAACGATCTTTTTTCGCTCACTGTCTTTCATTTTTGTTATTTTCGCACAAAGCAATAAATGGCAATTTTTTTAATAATAAACTTCATTCATTTTTTCCTAAACAAGATAAAAACAATCACTAAAATGAACAAATCTCAACCCTTGCAGAGATAATCCTCCAGATTGCACCGACAACAACACTGCTATGACCTTGTATGACTTCGACAATCCAATTGATCAAGCAAATGAAGGGGTTGATGAAGACTATGATTTTCCTGAAGAGTTTGCCAGGTTGTTGAGACAATAGGAAAAAGTGATTTCTCCTTATCAGGAGGAGGTTGAAACTACCAATCTTGGTACCGAGGAAGATGTGAAGGAGGTAAAGATCGGGACCAGTCTGCAAGCTCCAGTGAAAGAACAACTCATCAGTATGCTTCGGGAATATGTTGACGTGTTTGCTTGGTCTTATCAAGATATGCCATGTCTGGATACAGATATTGTCATGCACAGGATACCATTGAAAGAAGATTGCCCGCCCGTTAAACAGAAATTACGCCGTACTCGCCCAAATATGGCCATGAAAATCAAAGAAGAGGTACAAAAACAGTGGGACGCCGGTTTTCTTGCTGCAACTAGTTACCCTCCGTGGGTTGCTAACATTGTACCTGTACCTAAGAAAGATGGCAAGGCGCATATGTGTGTGGATTACCGAGATCTGAACAGAGCAAGCCCGAAGGATGATTTCCCATTACCTCACATTGATGTATTGGTGGACAACACAGCTCAGTTCTTGGTATTTTCTTTCATGGATGGATTTTCTGGATACAATCAGATTAACATGTCACCTGAAGACATGGAGAAGACAACTTTCATCACACCTTGGGGCCCGTTTTGTTACAAGGTAATGTCGTTTGGTCTAAAGAACACCGGTGCAACATATCACCGGGCTATGGTAACATTATTCCACGATATGATCCACAAAGAAATCGAGTGTTATATGGATGATATGATTGCCAAGTCCCTTACAGAAGAAGATCATCTGGTGAATCTGCTGAAATTGTTTAAGTTTCTGAGGAAGTATCAGTTGAAGTTGAACCCTAACAAATGCACATTCGGGGTACGTTCTGGTAAGCTGCTGGGTTTTATTGTAAGTGAAAAAGGAATTGAGGTTGATCCCGATAAAGTCAAAGCTATTCAGGAGATGCCTGCACCTAAGACTGAGAAAGAAGTTTGAGGGTTCCTAGGTAGATTGAACTACATCTCCAGGTTCATATCTCATCTCACTACAACCTGCGAACCCTTGTTCAAGCTATTAAGAAAAGAGCAAACAGTCAGGTGGAACGATGACTGTCAGAGAGCTTTTAATAGGATCAAAGAATATCTGCAAGAACCTCCAACTATCATGCCTCCAATCGAAGGAAGACCTCTAATCATGTACCTGACAGTATTAGAAGAGACAATAGGGTGTGTGTTTGGCCAACATGACGAGTTTGGTCGAAAGGAGTATGCAATATACTACCTAAGCAAAACGTTTACCGACTGTGAACAACGTTATTCATTGCTCGAGAAAACTTATTATGCTTTAGCGTGGGCTGCTCGCCGACTAAGACAATATATGTTGACTCATACTACCTTGTTGATCTCAAAGATGGATCCAGTCAAGTACATATTTGAGAAGCCAGCACTTACCGGAAGGGTTGCAAGATGGAAAATGATTCTAACAGAATATGACATTCAGTACACATCTCAAAAGGCCATCAAAGGCAGTGTATTGTCTGACTATCTGGCTGAGCAACCCATTGATGATTACCAGCCTATGAGATTTGACTTCCCTGATGAAGACAACGTGTTCTTAAAAGCAAAAGATTTTGAAGAGCCAGTTCATACTGAAGGGCCTGACCCAGAAAAAGCATGGACTATGATGTTTGACGGGGCAGTTAATTGCAATGGCCATGGGGTTGGTGTAGTACTTATCACACCCAAAGGAGTCCATATACCTTTCTCAGCAAAAATCACTTTCTCCTGCACTAACAACGAAGCAGAATACAAAGCTTGTATCATGGGTCTTGAGGAAGCCATTGACCTCAGGATCAAAACCTTGAATGTATTCGGAGATTCAGCTTTGGTAATCAACCAGACCAACGACAAATGGTACACTCATCAGGAGCATCTAATTCCCTACCGTGACTATACGAGGAGATTGTTGACCTTTTTCACGACAATTAAGCTTGAATACATCCCTCAAGATGAGAATTAGTTTGCAGATGCTTTGGCTACCATTTCATCCATGATCAAAGTACAGGTCGCCAATTATGTACCTTGGATTTTGGTATCCAGACTGGACAGACTAGCATATGTATTCTCTGTGGACACTATCACTGACAACAAGCCTTGGTTCCACGATATCAAATGCTTCTTGGAAACTCAGACATACCCACCTGGAGCATCGTCAAATGATAAGAAGACATTAAGAAGGATAGCCGGTAGTTTCTTCCTCAATACTGATGGTTCTTTGTACAAGCAAAATTTCAACATGGTCTTGCTCAGATGTGTTGACAAGAAGGAAGCAGACCTACTAATGCACAAAGTACATGAAATGGCAAAGAAGTTGTTAAGATCGGGTTACTATTGGATCACAATGGATGCAGACTATTGTGCCTATGCTAGAAAATGCCACAAATGCCAAATCTACGCAGATAAAATGCATGTGCCCCCGAATTCGTTGAATGTAATGTCTTCACCTTGGCCCTTCACCATGTGGGGCATTGATATGATTGGAAAGATTGAACCGACTGCTTTAAATGGTCACAGATTCATCCTGGTAGCCATTGATTACTTCACCAAATGGGTTGAAGCAGCTTCTTACGCAAACGTCACCAGGCAAGTGGTAGCCCGATTTCTAAAAAGGGATATCATCTGTCGATATGGATTTCCCGAGCGAATCATTACTGATAATGGTTCCAATTTGAACAACAAGATGATGGTTGAGTTATGCCGGGACTTCAAAATTCAACATCACAACTCTTCTCCTTATAGGCCAAAGATGAATGGTGTTGTTGAGGCTGCTAACAAGAACATCAAGAAGATTGTGCAGAAGATGGTAGTCACCTACAAAGACTGGCACGAAATGCTACCATTTGCCTTGTATGGGTATCGAACCTCTATCAGAACATCTACCGGGGCAACACCTAATCAGCTTGTGTATGGTATGGAAGTTGTCCTACCTATTGAAGTTGAGCTAGCCTCCTTACGGGTAATGATGGATGTGAAACTGGATGAGGCAGAATGGGTCCGATCTCGATATAATCAACTGAGCCTGATTGAAGAAAAGAGATTAGCAGCTATCTGTCATAGGCAGTTGTATCAGAAACGAATGAAGAAAGCCTTCGATCAGAAAGTCAGTCCTTGGGAATACCAAGTGGGAGAGCTTACTCTGAAAAGAATTCTTCCTCCTCATACGGACCATAGGGGTAAATGGACGTCAAACTACGAAGGCCCATTCATAGTAAAGAATGTTTTCTCTAGTGGGGCACTGAGGCTCACTACTATGGATGGCAAGGACTTCCTATCTCTTGTGAATTCATATGCAGTTAAAAAATACTTCGCATAAATGACCCGCTGGACATAAAAATAGAATGTAAGTCCAGGAAAAATAGGGCATCCCGGTGAGTCAAAAACAGAATAAAAGACTCGGGCAAAAATAAGGGAAAAATTGAAAAATGTACACCCGCTGAGTTGAAAAGCCACATCGGATAACTCAGGCAAAAATGGGTATCCCGGTGGATTGAAAACCCGAAAGGGCGATCCACACAAAATCAGGGAATAAGCGAACAACTGCATTCTGAATTCGTCTGTATCACTCGCAACATGGAAAGCTTTGAAGGACAAAGCGTCAGTTAGAATCTGCCTTCTTCAAAAAGCAAGATAAGAAGAACGTCAAGGTCATACGGGTCATAGCAAGGAAGCTCACTGGAGCGTCATCTTCAACATTTCCAACACTTTTATTTTCTCAATTTACAGCAATCTCCTTATTTCAGGAGATTCGCTTCTTTGATTGTACTTGCCTATTCAGGGCACACACATCAATAAAATCAGAATATTCAGTCACACTTTGTTTTATACATTTTTGTTTTGTTTACAAAATGTCCAAAGTTCATGATACAACACTTACATAAAACATATGAGTCATTTTAATAAATGCTTGCAGGAAATATGTTGCTCTCAGACAAATATAACTCCCATGACGGAATCTGGTTAAGGATACCTCGGGACACTTGTGTGTTTCCTTTGTCTTAACAAGTTGCAGGTACTCAAGGAAGACAATCTTTCACAGCATGAGGCATATCAAGTATTATTCCCCAGCCAAGCCAACAATCACATCATCAGCAGGACTCCTTGACAAGAAGTAGTTCCTCGCAAAGTTTTTATCCCTCCGAGGATCCTTCAAGAAACTCACTGAATCCCCAAGCAGGATCTCCCGAGCAATGCCTGACGGCTTTTTCCCCAGCAAAGTGGTTAGGAACTTTCTATTCCCCATCAGAGTTGCCAGGATTTTCTAATCCTCAGCAGAGTCGGTGGATTTGCTTCCCCGCAGAGTTGTCATTCTCTCCCTAGTAGAGCAATACATGAAATACTTCCCCAGCGAGTTGCTGAAACTTCCTCGTCCCCAGCGGAGTTCTCCCTCCGGACAGATAAACCATAGATCTTTATCCCCACAGGATCTGGATCTCGGATCGGTTTTCTCATTTACATAATCATAGCATTCGCATCATATTCACCAAAATAAGCGTAGCATTCTGTCTAATACGGAACATTACGACAAAAATCAAACATTTGCATGATCATAATCCAGGTTTGAGCCAATCACCTGCAAACACCATCGTCACTTCACCAGCCATATATAAAACTTGTCCCCTGCAAATGAAAGACAAGACATCCCCTTTGCACTCTCAAACACAGATGCCTGTTCATATTTATACATGCTCTTTTCGACACTCGTCCGTGTCATCTTTCCCCAGTAAAGTCACCAAAATACCTTCTGCATTCTCAATACAGATATTTGTTCATACTTATACATATTCTTTTTTGACACTCGCCCATGTCATACTTCCCCAGCAAGTCAAACACTCGTCTGTGTCCCTTGCCCAATCTTTTGGCACTCGTACGTGTCTTGCACATACTCCTCAGCAGTTCATACTTGTACATACTTATACAGAAGTCTTCGATACTCGTCTATATCTTGTATATATCACCCCTCAGCAGTTTCGACACTCGTCCATGTTCCTTGCTTAACCGATTGATACTCGTCCGTATAATCACCCTTAAAACACGTGTCATCATTTGTTTCTACCGATACTTATTTGTATCATGGTTCTAAGGATGCTCGTCCGCATCTTTAGTCTATACACACTGTCAAACACTTATACCTTTTATTTTAACATGTAAGCACTCGTCCGTGTTTACATCCCCACAAAGACAAAAACAACTTTTTCTATACGGTATTCGTCCTATGTCGTGATATTTTCGGCAGCCATCCTCTGCCAGGTGATCATCTTTCACCTTTGGATGATTGTCCCTCATCCCTTCCCCAGTGGAATCCCAATGGTTGGAACTTTCTATCCGATATTCGTCCTATGTCGTGATATTTTCAGCAGCCGTCCCCTGCTAGGTGATCGTCCTTCACCTCTTGATGATCGTCCTTCATCATGCTTATCTGATGGTCGTCCCCATCGTTGATCTTTTCTAGTCGGCATTCGTCCTATGTCGTGGTATTTTTCAGCATTCGTCCCCTGCTAGGTGATCGTCCTTCACCTTTGATGACCGTCCCTCATCAGTGCTTATCTGATGGCCGTCCCCATCAGTGCTTTGCTCACTTCTTCAAATCCCCAGAGAGTCTTATTTCTTTACCCGATGGTCGTCCCCGTCGTGGTCTTTTCTCTTTTAATGATCGTCTTTCATCACTTTACCCGATGGTCGTCCCCCTCGCGGTTTCTTTATTTCCCAGCATGATGGTCGTTCCCGTCATTGCTTTGCTTACGGTTTTACCCCCAGCAGTCGTCCTCTGCTCGATGGTCGTCCTCCATCGCTTTCATTTGATAATCATACTATACTATCTTTTACAATTTATATCCCTTTTCTTATTCTCCCCAGTGAGGGCAAATTTCGGACTGTCTTTGGTATTCAACCACAAGTTATCTTGTTTGTCTGTTAAGACAGACACTTACATCCTGCACAACTAACTCATGCTTGAATAGGGGCAGTTGTAAACACCCCAAATTTACCCTCACTTTTTCTCACACCATGGCTTATGATCTTTCATTTTTGCATTATATAAGCATACCTTCCCACTGCATAGTTTCATTTCATCTGCATCTAGGGTTTGTGATCTGAGCAATCCAAGAAGTGATCTGAGCCATCCTAATGGTCTTGAAGCTTTCCAAGAGGGTCCATGTGTGTTCCATGATCATAATATACTCCCCAAAGTTCATAAAAGTCAAGGGATCACAAAGCATGGCAAAGGCATGGAGGCAGACTGAAGATTTCCTACACAGATAACCTAAAATTAGGGTTTTGGTTTCAGAGGCCTTAGTCCCAAATTTTTTGGTCATTCTTGTTTCTAATGGTCTCAATATGTTTAAGGATCATGTGTACCAAATTTGATGCAGAAATTCACTGTGGAAGTCATCTGATCATTGGGTAACTTCTTGAGCAAGTAAAGTCAAAATCAGGGCATCTGAGGCCCCCAACAATGGTACCAAAGGGTCATCATCATCATTTTGAGTCTCTATGAACTTTATTTGATCATTGAAGTGTTTGGAAGTTCACAAATTTGAAGAATTTTGAGCCAAATGCAAACTTGCTATTTTTGGAAATGACTTGTAATGGAAACTTTCCATTTTGGGAAAGATATTCAACCTATTCTTTCATGACCAAAAATGCTTCAAATGAAAAATACTTGGGCATGAAAGTTGTAGATTATGTCTTCCCATTTTCAAAAAGTACAAGAACATGTCTTGATTCATCCTAGAACTCAAGATATGGCCTTTCAAAGTTGGCAAAAATCCTATAATTTTCAAGTATGCACCAAAGAGGGAATTTTGCAAATTCACTTGCCAAGCCATTTCATGACCTCTAATCAACTTCTAAACATCATACCAATATAGTGCAACATATTTGGATCAGAATCATGCCTTGCATCGCAAGTTTTCATGGCCAATTTCTCAAGAAATTTCAAAGTTGTCAAAATGCATAAAGCTTGCAAACACTTGATCAAGGCCATCCAGCTGCACTCTATTGACCCAAGGGCCATCCATGAACTCAGCTGAGGCCAAGACACCCCTTGAAACAGCTCTGAACCATGCCCATACCTCAAGTACACAATGTTGACATTTTTGCAACTTGGCCCATACCAATCACACTATGCCACCACCCACTTTCTGATCACTCTCATTGGCCAATACTAACATTATGCAAGCCATTTCATAACACACATAAGCCTAAATCCTCCCACAACTCAGTTTTCACAAAAATCCCCAAAACCTTCAAGCTTTCGAATCTGATCACACAAGCATCAAACCTCAAAACAAACTCCACCAATCATTTCCACATAGCCTATAGAACACAAACCAAACACTGAAATGGCCTGAAAGCTCCCCATTCACAAACACGATTTCTGCCTTAGCAAAACTTAATCTCCAAAACCAGCCATCATAAACTTGTTCTAAGCATCACATCATCCTCAGGGGGTCCATTGGAGTTGATTTGCATCAAAGTAAGGGTCAAAAAGCTCAGAATCAGAAAGCTCCATCTCAGGTAGCCATCTCAAAACCTTTTTCCATAAACTCCATTTTAAGTTCTAGAATGATTCTATGTGCTCCCCTGATCATAGGGATGTGATTATTTTTGAAAATGGTTGAGAAACCAGGATGTATGCTTGCTCTGAAACTTTTTGACCTAAACATATTTTCCTTCGATTCTCCATTTTTGTGCATGATAAATGAATTTTGATGATGGATTCTTGTTCTATGTTGTTTGATGATCATTTCTAGAGATTTTAGTGAAGTTTCATAGCCTAGGGAAGAAGATAGGTTGAGAGCTCGCCGGAGAAGATGACCAGAACACTGTTCTGGTCACCTGAAAGTCATTTGCCCTAATCTGTGTAATTAGTGCCAGTTTGAATCTCCACCCTTAGATCTTAAGTTTACCGCGCGTACGAATGGCTCAAATTCGTCCATTAACCCTAATCCAATTTTAATTAATTTAATTAGGTTTAATTAATTAAAATTCCTCAGATTCAATCCTGGCCCATTATTCACGCGCGCAGTCAACCCCTTTTCCCCAGATTTACATCTCAGCCACTGGATCATCATACTTCTCATTTATTTTCATTTTATTTTCATTTTATTACATTTCTTTTGTCCAATTTATTTAAAATAGCAAAAATCATCAAAAAATCTCAAACTTCGCATTTTCATTCTAAATATTTTTATTTACCTAAAAACATTTTTTTTTTATTTTTTGCATTAAAAAAGTATTTTTAAAATATTTAAATGTTTTATTTAATTAATTAATTGATTTTAATTAATTAAATATGCATTTAGGCTTCTAAAAATCACCAAAAAAATCATGAAGCATTCCAATACATTTAGAAACATTTTCAAACTCACCATACAAATTTATTTTTAGGTTTGATCACATTTTCACAATTTTCTTTGAATTAGGGTTCTTAAATTTCACATTTTTTAACCCTAACTTGAAAAATTCATTTCTGCCTAACCATGATGAGTTTGAACTTGGTTCTTCTTGCATTGTTTCACATATTTCATATAGTTTCTAGGTTATTTATCTCATATTTTTATCTTGCATTTTCAATTTGATTTGCATTTTCCCTTTAGAAGCACCCAAAAACCCTAGTTAACTTAGAAATTTCATAACTTTTACTAGGTTAAGTTTCTGACTTTCTCCTTTGGGGTGTGATCTTACATGGAATTAGGGTTTGTTTGAGTTCAATTTCAATTTTTTTTATCATGGTAAATGCTTCTATTTTGGTCATGTGCATCTCATGTTGCCTTAAAACCCTAATTTTGCATCTTCATTTGCATTCTTCTTTGCATATCATGAACTTATGAACTTGTCATGCCATTCCATTCATTTGTATGTCATCTTAGACATATTAGGACATGTTTGAAACATTTCTTGATCATTTCTTCTTTCATTTGCTATGCTTTGCATCCATTACATTTCATGAACATCCATGTGTTTTCATGCTTCTAAACATGCTTCCATTGCATCTCATCCTTGTATGATCATTCATATGCATCTTGTATGACTTTGCATCATCTCATAATACATTTGCATTGCACAATCACTTCTAGTTTTGGTCTTTGCATATCGTTTCATCTCATTTCCTTTTGCTTTATGTCTTATGCATTCATACTAACATTTCAGGTACTTTTGTAAGTTGTCTGGGAGGTGGATTTGCCTTAACCTCACACCTCCTTTTTCCTCTCATTTGCATCCTTTAATTGTCTTTAAAGTGAACCTTCTTCACTTATGTCTCTCTTGCTCCTTTCTTTTCACCTAAGTTCATTATCTTCTTCAGGAAGTAAGTTAATTTATTCTCTCTTTCTCCTTCTCTTTTCATCTGCTTCTTGTAATTCTGGGATCAGGTACGTGATGTCGAATCAGATGTTTAAACACTTGAATACTTAAACAAAACTTAAAGTGCTGGTAAATTAAAAAACACAAGAAATTGTTAACCCAGTTCAGTCTATCTCCACACTTACATCTGTGGGCTACCAAGCCAGGAAGGAAATCCAATATAAGTAATATTAATTCTGGAATTAAACCAACCAGTTTAATCCTTCACTTAATATCTACCCAAGGCAATTTCTACCTAAGACACAACTTAGATATGAGTACCTACTCACTCCCCCTCAATCACACAGTGATCTTTTACAATGATTAATAAAATTGAAGTCACACTTCAAACACAACAGCTTGATCTTACTTAAAAGTTTCAATCAATACACAATTCACTTTTTGCTTAAAAGCTCATAAAGTGACAAACAATTAAAACCTGCTAAAACACAAACACCCTTTACAGTCTTCTAAGATTCGTGCTCTTCTCTAAGAGTTTCAGTTCCTTAAATAGATGCTTGGTTTTTGGGCTTTTTGCAAATTATCCAGACCTGATAAATCCCACAGTCATCACCTTGAATTAGGGTTAGTTAGTTTGTTATCTCCTTGATTCAAGGTGAGTTAGTTATTCTGTTATACTGAAACCAGATAACTAAGCTCCCTAAAGATGCGCCTTGGAGTGTTTATCTCTTTTCAATTAATTCCAGATAAACTCCCCTGAATTTACTCAGTTCTGTTATGCATCATTTAAGTCAGATAGCAGGTTTGTGATGTCACAACATCTGGTGTGACATCCTAATGTCTTGTACTAAATTCATTAATAGTTACTATATTTGTCAATGTCACAACATCCGATGTGACATCCTGAACTAAGTTCACTTATTCTTGTTTGTCAAAAATTCTGCCAATTCTTAACATCTACAAACTCCCCCTTTGGCTAATTTTTGGCTAACATAATCTTTTGGTTTTATCAGAGAGCAGCAAAGTTCTTTTATCAGAGTGCAGCAGAGTACTTTTCTGTTGAATCATGTGAAAGATAATAATTTGCTCCCCCTCAAACCTGTATGTATACTGCTATGACTTGTTCAACAGAATTTGATATACCAATGAGCATTCAAAAAAAAAACTTAGTTCAGAAGAAAGAATTTAACTTCAGCATTGTTTATTAAACAGCAAACAGCAGCAGACATTGTTGTTCAGTACACTTCTCCCCCTTGTTAGACAGAAATTTGGGGCCAAACATTACATAAGCAGAGAGAAAAACAAAACATTCAAAATTACAAAGCAAAACATGTAATACATTTTCCACCACAACCAGCTTCACTCAGACTCATCATACTCTGTATCCTCTTCATCCTCAGACTCAGCATCAGAACCATCCACATCTCCAGCAACTTCCTCCAGCTCTAGTCTTTGAATTATGCTTTCCAGTTTTTTCTTCCTTTCATCCAGCTCTTTGCAAGTTTTTTTGAGCTCTACAATCAAGGCTGCCTTGGATATAGGAGTCTTGACATTAGATGGTCCAGCAGATGTCCCACTTGGAGCTTCAACATCTGCAGCATGATGGATCAGAAACAGTTTGTAGTGAAAGGACAGTGGACTTTCTCTCTTGCAGATAGAATCCTTATCAGTAAGGATGCCTGGATATTGGTTGAGAATGATTCCACAAAGCAGAGAGGGAAAAGCTATTGGAAGCTTGGTTGCTGATGTTCCTGTATGCTTTAAAGTCTGATCAAATATATATGCCCCATAGTCCAAATTTGTTTTGGTGCCTACAGCACATATAAACCTTCCAAGCCCAGTAGCTATAGAAGAAGTATGGTTTGTGGGAACCCAGTTGACTGTTCCAATCCTGTGCAGCATAGCATACTTCCTTGTTAGCAAGCTAACCGATAGTTTGCCTTTGACTGGCCAAGACTTGACCTGGTTGGCAGTGATGATTTTGCAGACTTGGTTGTCAGTTTTGCCCAGCTCATTTGGCCCATCAGATTCTCTCCCTAGGAGAAAAATCAACACATCTCCCCCTCACATATACCTTCCTGAAATCCTCTGATTTCCCATCAGCACACCCCTCTTGCTGATTAACTATAAACTCCTTGACCAGCAGCTCATAACAGGGAGAAAAGTTGGAGACAGTGTTGAATAAACCAGCATTGGAGTTTAAATCTATTACCTCAATGCACTCCAAAGCATTGCTGCCCAGCTCTCTTTCCAGATCCACCCTTCTTTGGTAGACATACTTCCACTTGCTCACACTGGAGACATGATGGAAGGACACATTGTCCAGAGGTGCTTCAGGAACAGCAGAGGCAGACCTGGGAGATGCTGGCTTCTTCCTTGGTTGGGATGTTGGGACATCCTCCTCAACATCTGAGTCAGGTGGAGTTGTAGCTTTCCTCTTCTGGGTGCTTACCTTGCTCCATTTCTTAGTAGGTCCAAAGGCAACTTTGACCTTGTCCTTTTTGGGAGTAGACTGTTTCTTTTCAGGAGTTGCATGTGCAACAGGCTTCTTCTCCTTCCTAGCCCTAAGCCTCTTGGTTATGCTAGGGTTAACAGATGCTATGATCTCTGTGTCAGAGTCATCAGCTAGGTTTTCAGCAGGTGGAGGTTGGGAAGCCTCTTTTTCAGCAGCAGGAGCTTGATCATTAGTGGCTTTATCACCAGTAGTTTTATCATCATTACTTGAGGCTTTGTCCTGGCCCTTAGATGCTTCAACATTTATTGGGACATCATGTTGAGCAGGTATGTCCTCTTCAGCCTGGTTGCTTGGTTCTTTTTGTGGAGCAGGCATACTGTTCAGGGGAACAGATACCCCAGGCACAACTCTTTGTTCAGAGAGAATCCTGTTTACAAGTTGTTTGATGGATGCATCCACATAATCAGAAGCTTTGGGGGTGCTTGTAGATGAAGGAGTTCCTTTGCTTTTGCTGAAAACATGCTCCTTAGCTCTTCTTGCATTGGGAGTTCTAGGTTTTTGAGCAATAGGAATGCTTCCTCTGATCTCATCTATAGGAGTAGCATCCATTGGTACTACAGAGATTGGGGTTGCGTACACTACATCTTCTTGATTGAGACCCTCATCAATGAAGTTAGGGTTTTGATGTTGAGACATTTTTCGAATGTAGTGGAAGAGGATTTAGGTTTGATAGATGTTGATGAGCTTAGATATTCAGCTGTAGCATGCAAAACGTTTTGTGGAGCTAGAGGGAATGTGAGAAGCTGAGAGCATGTTTTCACTTTTATAGAATCCGTTACTAGTGGAGTTTTTAGAATTGGAATACTAACAGTTATTGGCCATATTGGTGCTGCCATCTGGTGATCATGCCACACGATGTCATGAGACATGCTGGCACTTCTCCATAACTTCTATATTTCACATATGCAGATTCCCAATTTACCCCTTAGGTTTTCAAATTGGGTATCATCCAAAGCCTTAGTAAATATGTCAGCCAATTGCAGATTTGTGGCTACATGTTCTAATGTGATCACCTTCTCTTCCACAAGATCTCAAATGAAATGATGTCTAATATCTATGTGCTTAGTTCTGCTGTGTTGGATAGGATTTTTGGAGATGTTAATTGCACTTAAATTGTCACAGTACAATGTCATGACATCTTGTGGGACATTGTATTCTGTGAGCATTTGTTTCATCCATACCAGCTGAAAACAACTGCTACCAGCTGCAATATATTCAACTTCAGTAGTGGATAAGGACACACAATTTTGTTTCTTACTGAACCAAGAAATTAAATTGTTTCCTAGAAAGAAGCATCCTTCTGATGTACTCTTTCTATCATCAGCACTTCCAGCCCAGTCAGCATCACAAAATCCAGCGAGGATTGGTTCACAACCATGAGAGTACATTATGCCATAGTCACATGTACCATTAACATATTTCAAGATCCTCTTCACCTGGTTTAGATGGCTCACTTTTGGTTCAGCTTGATACCTTACACACACACCTACTACAAAAGCTATATCTGGTCTGCTAGCTGTCAGATATAGTAGGCTTCCAATCATGCTTCTGTATAAGCTTTGGTCCACATTCTCACCCTTGTCATCCTTTGTCAGCTTTAAATGAGTGGGGGCAGGTGTTCTCTTGTGACTTGCATTGTCCATCCCAAACTTCTTGACAGTGTTCTTTGCATACTTGCTTTGGGATATGAACATGGAGTCCTCCATCTGCTTGATTTGCAGTCCAAGGAAGTAGGTTAGTTCTCCTACTAGGCTCATCTCAAACTCATATTCCATTTGAGTAACAAAATGTTTAACCATCCTGTCTAACATCCCACCAAACACTATGTCATCCACATATATCTGAGCAATCATGACCTTTCCCTTTTCATCCTTCACAAACAAAGTTTTGTCTATTCCACCTTTCATGTACCCATGTTTTATGAGAAAAGTGGTCAGTCTTTCATACCATGCTCTTGGGGCTTGCTTTAGACCATACAGAGCTTTCCTTAGCTTATATACATGATCTGGATAGCTTGGATCAACAAATCCCTTATGTTGCTCCACATATACTTCCTCATTAAGGTACCCATTTATAAAGGCACTTTTAACATCCATCTGAAATAGCTTGAACTTTAGGATGCAAGCAATTCCTAGGAGTAGTCTGATTGATTCAAGCCTTGCTACTGGTGCAAAGGTTTCATCAAAGTCTACTCCCTCAATTTGTGTGTATCCTTGAGCTACAAGTCTAGCCTTGTTTTTTGTAACTACTCCCTGCTCATTTGACTTGTTCTTGTACACCCACTTAGTGCCAATCACATTAATGTCATCAGGCCTAGGAACAAGATCCCATACTTCATTCCTTGTAAACTGGCCTAATTCTTCTTGCATAGCAGAGATCCAGTACTCATCATTCAGAGCTTCCTTGATGTTTTTAGGTTCTATCTTTGAAACAAAGCAGGAGCCTGAAATCATCTCTCTTGATCTAGTGATGACACCACTGTTGGGATCACCAATTATCAGATCTTTAGGATGATCTTTCTGGATTCTGATGGAGGGAGGTTTGTTGGATTGCTCTGACCTTGCCTCGGTTAAAGTGAACTCAAGATTATCACTTTCTGTTTTAACTTCAGTTTGATTTTCAGCAGATGTTCCAACATCATCAGCAACATCTGTATAGGCATCATCAATAATCACATTTATTGACTCCATTATAACCTTGGTTCTGGAGTTAAATACTCTATAAGCTCTGCTATTTATGGAGTATCCAAGAAATATCCCTTCATCACTCTTAGGGTCCATCTTCCTTCTTTGATCCCTATCAGCCAGAATGTAACACTTACTTCCAAACACATGAAAGTACTTGACTGTAGGTTTTCTTCCCTTCCAGACTTCATAGATGGTGGAAAAAGTTCCCTTTCTTAGTGTGACTCTATTGTGGATATAGCATGTTGTGTTCATAGCTTCAGCCCAAAAGTACAGGGGTAACTTCTTGGCATGAATCATGGCTCTTGCTGACTCCTGAATAATTCTGGTTTTCCTCTCAACAATCCCATTCTATTGAGGGGTGATAGGAGAAGAATAATCATGATTGATCCCTTCTGAAGAACAGAAGTCTGAGAATTTTTGATTCTCAAACTCCTTTCCATGATCACTTCTTATTCTGACCACACAACTTGCTTTTTCTCTTTGGATTCTATGGCACAGATCTTTGAATACATCAAACACATCAGACTTCTCTTTGATGAAGCTTATCCAGGTATATCTTGAGAAGTCATCAACAACCACATAGGCATATCTTTTTCCACCAAGACTCTCTACCTGCATTGGTACAATAAGATCCATATGTAATAATTCCAAGACTTTGGAAGTTGACAGATGTTGGAGCTTTGGGTGTGACATCTTGGTTTGCTTTCCTATTTGACATTCACCACAAACTTTACTTTCATCAATCTTAAGTCTTGGGATTCCTCTTACAGCCTCCATAGATATGATCTTCTTTATTCCTCTGAGATGGAGATGACCCAATCTTTGATGCCACAACTTCACTTCTTCTTCTTTGGCTAAGGAACAAGTAGATGTGAGGCTGGAATCTTGGGGTTCCCACATATAGCAGTTGTCTTTTGATCTGGCTCCTCTCATAACAACTTTCTGTTCTTTATCAGAAACTATGCACTCAGTTTTGGTGAAGTTAACACTGTAACCTTGGTCACATAACTGACTTATGCTGATCAAGTTAGCAGTTAATCCTTTTACCAATAGCACATCATCTAGACTTGGTACACCTGAGCAATCCAGGTTCCCAACTCCCTTGATTTCCCCATTTGCTCCATCTCCAAAGGTTACATATCTGGATGAGTGTGGCTTTAAGTCTACCAGCAGATTCTTCAGTCCAGTCATGTGCCTTGAGTAGCCACTGTCAAAATACCAGTCTTCCTTAGCAGATACTCTGAGAGATGTATGAGCTATAGAGGCAACAACCTTCTTGGACCATTTGTGCCTGTTGTGAGGTTTCCTTTGATGCATCTTCCTTGTGTAGTGTCCATCTTTAGAGTTCCAAGGTTGTCTGTTGAACTTTTTCTTGGGCATGTATTTGTAGCTTTGATCAGCATGAAGACTAGCTTTAGGTATCCAAACTTTCTTGGTGACCTCTGTCTTCTGCTTAGGGGGTTGCTGAGACCTCTGATTTGGATATCCATGTAGCTTGTAGCAAAAACGTTTGATGTGACCAAACCTTCCACAATGATGGCATCTCCATCTTTGATATTTCTTTTTCATCATATTCTTGTCATGATGTTGAGACATCTTCTTGGACATCTTGTTTGACTTCATGGGATTTGGAGTTGTTTGGCTAGTGCTAGCCTCAAAGTTTTGAGCTTTATTAAATCCCAGCCCAGTCCTATCCCCTGAGTGCTTGTTGTTGTTGAGAATGACATCCAGTGTGTTTGAGCTACTATTCAGCATTCTGACAGATTTGGACATATGCTCCATTTTGGAGTTGAGTAGGCTGACTTCACTTTTCAAAGTGTTAATGATCTCTAGATGACTTTCCTTTTCAGCCTTTAATTCCTCAATCTGCTTCTTCTGCTTTATATTCTCCATGCATACTTCAGTGCTCCTTTTACACAGCATCCTGTAAGATGCTTCAAGCTCTTCAAATGTCAGCTCCTCATCACTGGATCCCCCTTCAGTTTCACATACTCCAGCTAGAGCAGTGATGTGCTTTGCAGATTCTTCTTCTGACTCACAACCTGAGTCTTCATCTGACCAGGACACAGAGACACCTTTCTTTTGCTTCTTTAGGTAGGTTAGGCATTCACTTCTGATGTGTCCATACCCTTCACATCCATGACATTGGATCCCTTTTCCTTGGTTAGTCTTCTCATCATAGTTTGACCTTCTATTAGAGTCATAAGGTCTTTTATTCTCAGAGGTTGAGTTTCTTCCACTTGGTCTGGGCCTGTTTTCCATTTTTTTGAGAATTTTGTTGAATTGTCTTCCAAGCATAGCAATTGTTTCTGATAAGTTGTCCTCAGAGTCTGCTTCATGACTTTCTTCTTCTTTATCACTGTTTAAGACCAGGGCTATGCTTTTGTTTTTCTTCATAATTGTATCATTCATTCCCATCTCAAAGGTTTGAAGGGAACCAATGAGCTCCTCAACCTTCATTGTGCAGATGTCCTGAGCTTCTTCTATGGCAGTAACCTTCATGTCAAATCTTTTTGGTAGTGATCTGAGAATCTTCCTTACCAACTTTTCATCACTCATCTTCTCTCCCAAGGCACCAGAAGTATTAGCAATTTCCAGGATGTTCATGTAAAACTCATGAATGGTCTCATCTTCCTTCATCCTCAAGTTTTCAAACGTGGTGGTGAGAAGTTGAAGTCTTGACATCTTCACCTTTGATGTTCCTTCATGAGTGGTTTTGAGAGTGTCCCAAACATCCTTGGCCAGCTCACAGTGATGTACAAGTCTAAATATGTTCCTGTCAATGCCATTGAATAAGGCATTTAAGGCTTTGGAATTTCCAAGTGCTGAATCTTCTTCCTCCTTGCTTCACTCTTCTTCAGGCTTCAACACTTTTGCCCCATCCTTATTTTCTTGGACAGGGTGCTCCCATCCTTTGTTAACTGCTTTCCAAGCCCTGCTATCAAGAGATTTTAAGAATGCTACCATTCTTGGCTTCCAGTAATCATAGTTGGATCCATCCAATATAGGTGGTCGATTCACAGATCTTACATCTCTGTCCATGTTCCCAAAATTTGCAGTCCCTAGATCTCACCCAGTTAAACAGGCAGGGTGCCTGCTCTGATGCCAATTGTAATTCTGGGATTAGGTACGTGATGTCGAATCAGATGTTTAAACACTTGAAGACTTAAACAAAACTTAAAGTGCTGGTAAATTAAAAAACACAAGAAATTGTTAACCCAGTTCAGTCTATCTCCACACTTACATCTGTGGGCTACCAAGCCAGGAAGGAAATCCAATATAAGTAATATTAATTCTGGAATTAAACCAACCAGTTTAATCCTTCACTTAATATCTACCCAAGGCAATTTCTACCTAAGACACAACTTAGATATGAGTACCTACTCACTCCCCCTCAATCACACAGTGATCTTTTACAATGATTAATAAAATTGAAGTCACACTTCAAACACAACAGCTTGATCTTACTTAAAAGTTTCAATCAAGACACAATTCACTTTTTGCTTAAAAGCTCATAAAGTGACAAACAATTAAAACCTGCTAAAACACAAACACCCTTTACAGTCTTCTAAGATTCGTGCTCTTCTCTGAGAGTTTTAGTTCCTTAAATAGATGCTTGATTTTTGGGCTTTTTGCAAATTATCCAGACCTGATAAATCCCACAGTCATCACCTTGAATTAGGGTTAGTTAGTTTGTTATCTCCTTGATTCAAGGTGAGTTAGTTATTCTGTTATACTGAAACCAGATAACTAAGCTCCCTAAAGATGCGCCTTGGAGTGTTTATCTCTTTTCAATTAATTCCAGATAAACTCCCCTGAATTTACTCAGTTCTGTTATGCATCATTTAAGTCAGATAGCAGGTTTGCGATGTCACAACATCTGGTGTGACATCCTGATGTCTTGTACTAAATTCATTAATAGTTACTATATTTGTCAATGTCACAACATCTGATGTGACATCCTGAACTAAGTTCACTTATTCTTGTTTGTCAAAAATTCTGCCAATTCTTAACATCTACACTTCTTCCATGGTGGCCTTCTTGAAGATCCTTTATCTTAAGCCTCACAAACCATAGGATATCCAAGCATGCTAAATTTTAGGGTTGTATAGTCTCCCCTAGCCTTTTTACCTTTGAGTTTCCTTGAGTCTCTCTTCTCATCTCTTATTCAGAGGCTAAACTCTTAAAGCTTTAGGACTTTGAATTAGGGTTATGACTGCATCCTTATCTTAGGATGGAGTGTATAACTTTAATCCTTAGTGTTAAATCTTTAATTTGTTTACACCTCCTAATCAAAACACATTAATAATCACTAAGACTTTATCTTGTAACTTGGGCCTTACATTAGTGTTCTATCTCTTCCTTATGGTTAAGAGGGACTAACCCTAGTGTTTAATGGACAAGTCCCCCTCAAGATAAGTCTTACAAACTTAAAACTCCATTTATTAATCTCATCCTTTAATTAAAATCCACTTAATAAAGGCTTGTTATATAATGAATTTAATCCCTAACCATGGATTAAGTTGAGGAGTCTTTCTCAGCTTAAGTGTTCTCATCTATCATCCTTCTCTTAGGATGGTGTAATGAGTTCACTAATCCCTGATTAGAGATTAAACTCATTACTTAACACTAAACAAAACCCAAAAACATCTTAATAATCACAAGCAGGTTAATGATCTTAATCCTACATCATCATGGTAATTAAGTTGAGATGCTTATCTCACACTTAAGTAGGCTCATTATCCCTAATCAGGGAGGATATAATGAGTTTACAACCCTTGATTTAGGCTTAAGCTCATTATCCTATGCAAAACACCAAAAACAATAAAAAAACTGAAAACACAAAAACAAATAATAAACGTCTCCTCCAGGATTCTTTTCTCATCACACTCATTCACAAACGAGAACTTGCTTCTTCCGTCTAATGCAAGACAGTTAGCACTCGAGCCAGACGAGTCATAAACTTGAGCATAGACAAGCAAGCAGTTCACAGTCAAATCATCCAGTCTCTTTGAGTCGAAATACGATGTTCTGACTTCCTCATTGCACAAGAGGATACGTAGGCATAACTTAACAGTTATCGAACAAAAGTCTCTTTGTCATCTCCCTCTTTCAGCATTCTTTCTAAAGCCTCAGTTCCTGAGCAATTCACACCTTTTGCACTGACACATGTATTTTCTTTCCCTAGCTTTTGCACACAGATAGCACATACACTTACCCCTTTTAAACACAATCTTGTAAGTGTGGATCCCGTCGAGTACGACGGATGATCTGGGTGCTAATACATTCCCAGGTCGTAACCAACCCCCTTTCTCAGTTTCTCTGGTTCGCAACCGTCTTATCCATCTCCTTCCAGGTTTATGCAGCATTACCTTTACTTCGGGATAAAAATGCCTAGCTGGCGACTCTATTCAACCCTTTCTCTTTCACCGACCGTTCACGTTTGCACCGTGGGACTTAATGTCTTTTCCAGGGAGCGGCACCACTGTCATCACTGGAGAGGGTTGTTTCCACTAAGGTCCTCAATGATCAGTCACCAGATGCACATAACTATCGAGGTCATACCCTGAAGTGGAGGAGATCCCCACACAGAATAGTTCCAAGACGGTCGCAGTCTAGGTGTGGAACACATCTCCACTCATCATGCTACCATGCGAGTACAATGCTTGTCCATACTAATCCTAGAGTAAACTCAAGCCGGGTAGTTGGCTTATCTCACAGTAACTCCCACCCACAGAACAAAGGAAAACCAGCATAGTCTAGTATATATGATGCATGGAAAATAAATACTGGAAGCGGTAAATAAAATGTTGTAAAGTAAAGTTGTAAATGAAAATAGTAAAGCTAAACTAAATCACACATCAGCACACAGACAAACACCCAAAGAAACATAAACAAACACGTGCTAGGATTGACTCTCAAAGGGAAACCAGAGATTCTGGGTTCGATCCCCAAGAGAGTCGTCAGCTGTCCCTCCCGGGATTTTCATCCTAGTAAAAACGCGAAAGTGGCGCAGAATAGATAGAGTCGCCAGCCAGGCATTTTTATCCCGAATGAATGGGAAAGTTAATGTTGCACAAACCTAAGAGATAAGGAAAGGACGAGGTCCTGCGAACCAAAGATCTGGGTTCGGAAATCGGTTACGACCTGGGAAGGTATTAGCACCCCAGACCATCTGTCGTACCCGACGGGATCCACACTTGTTTGTCTGCTTCAAAGGGTGAAGAAAAGAAAATTGATGAATAATAGAACTGCTAACTAGAACTAGAATGAGAGAGCGAATTGGAAAAGAAATCAAAAAGGGAAATGTAGGGAAAATAAAAAAGTGTGCTTGAACGGGCCCTACCCCGCTGTGTATGTACCTCATCGGGAATATGAGGATCAGAGTCGACGTAGTTCGCCTAACTAAGGAAGAAAATCTGCTTGTGTTTTTTATGGCTTGAACTTCTTATGCCTATGCTCAGGTGTTGCAGGCTCGTCCGGTACGAATGCGTAACCATCTTGTAAATGAGGCAAGTCGAAGAAAGTTTGCATTGAGAGTGAGAGAGGTGAGAAAAGAATTCCCGCAAGAAAAGACGAGTGTTGTTTGTTTACTGTCTTTTAAAGAAGTGTTTTCTGAGTTTGTTGTTTATGAAACATTCGCATACTAAGACTTATTCATCGTGGTAGATGCCCTACACCTTTCCCCGAAATGTGACGTGTATACGCAACCCACGGCAAAGTCTCATGGCGTACGAGAAGATCAACCTTTATTACGTGTTTTTTACTTTTATTTGAGATGAGCAAAGCGAACCAAAGGTAAAAGTCTAAGGGGAGACTGGTAATCCTAAGTGTTGTCATGTATGGATGAACCTAGGTTAGTGCAGTTTTCTAATCCTAATGAAGAAAAAGGAAAAGAAGAGGAACTAGAAATCAACTTACTTCCGAAGGAAGTTAAATTGTTTCTAAAGGGGATTTAGAATGTAGTTGTACAAACTAAACACAAAATGCTAAAGCAAACACACTTAGAAAGTGTAAAGAATTTAAAAGGAAAACGTTGTGAATGAACTTTCCTCCACCTCCCTATAAAACAAAGGTTAGTAGAATAAAGCAAAAATGATAAAAGGAATGAAAGTAAACGAATACCAACCAAATCCTAATGCATCTAGGACCTAATCTAGACTTAATCCTAAGTCTAAGGGTACTAAAAACTAGGAAAAGCCAAAATCCAGCAGCTACTACAGCTCCTATAGCACAACCAGCTACTAAATGCAATGCAAAATACAAACATCTTATTACAACTACCAAACAACATGCAAAATAGGTGTAAGAACCCAAAACATAATGAAAACAACATGTTTTTTACAACTCCTGTTTCAAAATGCAGTTATGAAAGCAAGGCCGATTTCAACATTTTCAAAATGCACAAACATGATTTTTAATGCATACAATGGAATGATATGATAATGACAAATTAATGCAATGAGTTATTAATAATGAAATGCAACATCATCATGTAATTAATGGATGCAAACTAAATGATTTATGTGATTTGCAACATTATGCAAGTTTTCAACATGCACATGATTTGACCAAAACGCGAACGGATTTCAAATGCCATGCAAAAACAGAGATGTAGACATTTATTAACATGCTATGAAGGATGTTAAGTCATGAAAACAATGATCACAATATGCTATAAACATATATGCAACATAATGCACAAAAATGGAAACTAACGAAATACGTGTCGAAAACTATCGAAACTACGTGTACTTGTGCTAAACCAGCTCCTAACAATTCTCAAAAATCAAGATCTATCAATCAATGATGATAAAAGAATTAGTGGTGCATAAAAATGCAATGAAACAAGTCAAAATGCCAAATCTGCACAACGTTAATCAGTTAACGCCCAGGGTTCACTGGTTAACAGCTTCAAAACTCAGTTAATCAGGGGCAAAAACAACATGTTAACTGGTTAACCTTGGGTGTTAACCGGTTAACACTGAACTAGAATGCAAAAACAGTGAGCAAAAAAGCACTTCTAGCTATCAACCTACTTCTGAAAGCTCCTAATACATCCATGAACATACTAGCACGAAATTGCTACATAACCACAACCTTCTAATGCCTATTAGCACCAAGAACGAGCTACGATTCTAGCTACTAACAATTAAACCGAATACCGCATCACAAACTCAAAATAATAAATCAAAGAATGCCTTATGGCGAGATGAAGAGAAATAAATTAAATCGAGAAATGGTTTCGAATCCACCAACCTACAAAGCGGAGGCTTGCTTTGGTGATTTTTGCGAGTTGATCGATGGACAAACAAAGAGAATACTGGAGGCTCCAAGCTTCGATCCACGAGAGTGCAAAATAAATACAATTGATGAAGATCTTGATGAACACTTCCACAAAAGCACTTCCAAGATGAAGAATCAGCCCCAAACAATAACAATTACTCCAATTAATCTTCAATAAACCATGGAATCAATGCTAGAATGAAGGTTTAGCTTCAAGTACTTCAAGCTTCAATGCAAAACTTGAAGAACTTATGATGAAGAAGCTTTGGTGAAAGGTTGAATATGGGAGAAAAATTGAGAGAAAATTGAGATGAGAAGTAAAATTATGAAAAATGAGGGTTGAAGTTTTGAGGTTTGGAGTGAAAATGACTTATATAGATGCTAGGTTTGGAGTGAGCTTTGGGCTAGGAGTTAGCTTGGGCATTAGGATAGGAAAATGAGGTTAGGAGCTAGCTTAGGAGTTAGTTTGAGTTGGTTAGGGTTTCTAGAATATTCCTTGGAATATTCCATAGGAAAGAGGTAGAAGAGTCTAGAACTTGGTAGAAACACAAAACAAAGTGGAAAGTGGGAAAAAGAGGGAAGATCCAACTGATTTTTGAAATTTTTCCTCAAACTTCGCAGGCGTTAATCGGTAAACCCCTGGCGTTAACGGATGTAAAATTTGAATTTTCCCTCCTTTTGGTGGGAAATCCTTAGGATGCGTTTCCACCCTCCGTTATGAGCCAGATTCGACCTTGGGTTCTGATATTTGATCTTGCCACTGAGTAAACCCTGATCACATGCCTTGCATGCTAACCAATGATGCATGAATTTTTTTATTTTTTTTATTTTTTTTATGCAATGTATGGGCGGATATGCAATGTGACACGCTAAATGCCATGAAAATGATAGGGCAAATCTTGGGGTATTACACATTTGTAATTTCTTTTGTCGACTTAAACAATTACTATTATGTCAGACTTTTTTTCACGATAATGCATTGCATATGTTTTTCTTGAATTAATCCATTTGTTTCACTATATTTAAACTATGCTTCTTACCTCTCTTTTGTGATATTTAACTCTTGTTAAAGCTGTAAGCCTTTAAAGGGGGATGACGAAGATGATACCATAATTTCATATAGTATGCTTTTGAACAAAATATGCTGACGATGTGCAGGCATTGTTTCGATTCCTAAACAATGGAGATATAAGGAAGTTAATCCCTAGTCAACCCTTTTAAGCCTATGAAGTAGGAGTTTTCATTCTCACACAAATTAAAACCCTTAATCAAAACCTGGGGCAGTGTAGATCCTCGGTTAACTCAATTATTCTAGTTTTGCTTTTTTACACAACTAATGAAGATTCCATATAATCGTTAATTCTGACAGTCAATATCTAGCAAAAGGAAAGCTCACTAAGTCAAAACCTATGAAGGAGACTTAGTAAAAATTGAGACATCCCGCTGATTGTAATCTTGAAACAAACAGTTCAGGAAAAAAGAAGGCATAACAAAGTCAAAAGAAAAAAGATGTCATTACAAATCCTTAACAAAAAAAAGATGATTGGATTTTCAAATAAATTGCTATCAATGTTACAATTCCAAACTCCTTTGGAGCTTCAATGCATAAGTTAACTGAACATAAGATTGAAGAACATCACGAAGGATGGGTTAGGTACAAATAAAATTTGATCCTTTATCTTTTGTTTCTTAAACCGTGAACCAGGCCACGTTGCAACCCTTTAAAAGTCCTAACTGAAGCATGGTTAGTTCGAAAGCATACTGCTACAAAAAGGTATCCTGACTCCTTTAGTACTTATTATAAATCTTGAGTTAACATCACAGTTTTTACAAATATCGTTTTGCTAAAATAGTTCTTTTTCAAAACTTCAAGACAGGCATAAGTGTTGTATTTTGAATATCATTGTTTGCATATAACTAAGTGTTTGACAGTAGAGAAGCTTACATTATGAACATTCAATAAACCAAAATCCTCCTGACAGACAAAGTTGCTTCCTGGGCATGACTCAGTTGGATCAAAGCCAATGTATACAAGGGACAGGGTAACTATCTTCCAATCAAAGGGGTATTCCATGTTATTATCCAATTCATCTAGGTCAGTCAGGTCAAGATTCAACGATGCTTAATAGCCAGGGGCAGGTCTCCTCATATGAATTCCCAGAGGTAACATTACCGAGTTCATGATGCCAGGGGAATATTATTATGGGGCATCTTATTTATTTCTCTTGAGGCAGCTCTTTTCAAATACTTCCATTATGGGATAAATCATCCTCATCTAGGAGCAACGCTCTCTTTCCAAATCTAATCAAATTAAATTCAGTTGCAAGATCCTTAACCATTACCCAGGGCGTACACGATCCACTGCAGTCCGAAAGCACATTCCTCTCATTACATTGCCTTGATATTGGGTTTCAGCAGAAACCATTATGGAAATTGATTGTTTGTGCCAATAGTATCAGATGGTGTCACTATCATGTCTTTGGATTCAGTCATGATAATTCCTAGAAAATTACTCGGGGAAGTCGAGAATATCAGAAATTCTGAATCCATTGATTACTTTGAATGAATATATGTTTTCGAATATGATTGATGTTTACCAAAATTACACTAATAGAATTTACTAAAGACTCTTGGAGGTTGGAATCCCCAACAAAGTTCATATCCAACAGATCTTCACAAGCTCATCCCCACAGAGTAATCTTTACAAATTTATTCCAGCAAAGTATTCCAAGTAGCCTCTTGTACTTTCAACTCTACAAAGTCCCAGGAAGATTTCTCTCAAGGCCTGATATCCCCATAAGAATTGACACTTGGTCGGATAAGTTTCTCAGGGGAATGTCCGTCTCTTTTATCCCCAGTCAGGGTACTTAGGAATTTAATCTTTTAATAAAAAGTACGACAAACGGAAATCGAAATATCCTAAGTACAATATTCTGAAACGAGACAGGAACGATGTCTTCATACTCCTTAGCAAAGAGTTGGGATTTATTTTCCCAAACTAGCATTTTGTTATACGAAGCTACTAATGTGCTTCAACTACATAATTCATCCATACATCATTCACAAGATATTATGGCATGCACATCCATAATGCATACAACATTCTCATCTATGTTAAGAATGTCATGCCATGCATACATCAAATGACCTCGCATAAAACTAACTTTGCCTTTTCAGGATAGTTTTTTATCACAGGAACATTGTCGACTCCTAGAGATAGTATAGAGACGATCAAGACAAAGATCTAGTTCTGATACTTAGTTCAGGATATTTTTCCTAGAGACAGTTCAGAGACAATCAAGACGAAGATCTAGTTCTGATACTTAGTTCTGATATTTTCCTGAGACAATTCAGAGAAGATCGAAACAAAGATCTAGTTCTAATACTTAGTTCAAGATATTATTTTCTAGAGACAATTCAGAGATGGTCAAGACGAAGATCTAGTTCTGATACTTAGTTCTAACATTTTTCAAAGACAGTTCAGAGACGAAGATCTAGTTCTGATACTTAGTTTTGACATTTTCCAGAGACAGTTCAGAGACGGTCAAAACGAAGATCTAGTTCTGATACTTAGTTCAGGATGATTTCTAGAGACGGTTCAGAGACGATCAAAGCAAAGATCTAGTTATGATACTTAGTTCTGATACTTAGTTCAGTAACAACATTCAGATATAGTCAAACATAGACACATTCTGATACTCCTATCAATAGACACTTTGGATAGCATCTATAATCCCATATCAAATTACTCTGAGTGGCATATTTAAGCCCGTTCAAGTAATACAATCAACAAACAGTGTTACTCCGCATCGGAGAGTGCAAATTTTTGGGCTTTAAGTGTTCAATCCTCTTCCACCTTCAGGTCGCGAATGACGTGCATGTTAATCTAACTCCTGAGGTTTCAGAAAATTGAACAGGTGCAGTTGTTGTACTCCAAAATTTTCCCTCACATATTCAAGACAATATGTCTCAAGAGGTCTCCTAATGGTCACAAGATTCTCAATTGCTCAAATGGATTCAAGGTTTCATCAGACAAAGCCTTCTCCTAAGTAATGGATCTTAAATTAGGGTTTTGAGTTTCTCAAAGCAAATTGGATTTCCAAAGCCTCAAGTGGACTTCATGGTGTCCCACATACTTTAGAGAATCCTCATGTCAAGTTTCAAGGCTTGCCCTACAAGCTTGGTCAGTCAGATCCTCAGATAATCAAAAACCAATTAACTTGGTCAAAAAGTAAATTGTGGTCAACATACAGTCAAACTTCAAGATTTTTGGTCAACATCAAGATTATGAAGTAAGTGTCATCATTTGATCAAGGTTTGATCATGATTCATCAAGGAAACCTCAAAATCATCAAGAATAAGAAGTTACTAAATTAGGGTTTTTGCAGGAAAAGTCAATTGTACTTTGACCAATCATAACTTTCACATGATTCATCAAAAATTTCCCATCCAAATCTCATTTTGAAGGAAATTCAATTCTCTACAACTTTGTGTCTCATAAGCCAATGCCGGAAATGCTTCATTTGAGAGATATGAGCCAAGACATTACAGGTCTTTTAAAAAGTCAACAAAAGTCAACTTTTTTCAAAAGCTCATAACTTGAACATGGAAGACTAAATGGACATGGGACCAAAATGAGTAGTTAGAGGAAAATATAAGCTTTCTAAAAAGTTCAAGAACACATTCATGGGATAAAAATTGAGGGAGTTATGCATTGTTGAAGTTGGGCAAATTTGAGGAGGTGTATAAAGTAAATAATGACCAAAACCCAAGTTTTTGACAAATTGGCCCATTCTTTTATGATCCAAATTTGATTTTAAGATGGTCCGCGCCCTCTATGTAATTTCCCTTGCTATTCTTTTATTTATTTTATTTTTATTGGATTTAATCTTTTAAAATTCAATTTTAAATAAAATAAATATTAGAAAATCAAAGATTTGATACTAAACTCATTTTGGGATCAAATATTGGTAATATATGAATGTAATATGCTTCCAAATTCGGGCACACCAAAGGAGAAAGTCCTAATATCAAATATTTTACCAAAATACAAAGGAGAAAACTTCATACCAAAGCAACCTAATTTGTTTTCACCCAAGCCCAAAATTCTTGACCTAATTTGTTCCTCTATAAGTATACAATCATTCTAGATGCATCAAGGACAGAATTCTTACACCAAAAAGAACCCTAAATTTTTTCAAAAAAAGGCAAACTAGGGCAAATTCCAAAAACACCCCATAACAAGTTTTCATATTCCCTTTTCATCTAATTATCATCAAGAAACTTCCAGGAGGTCATCCCAAGCATTATTGAAGGTTGAGAATGCATGAAACATAGCCAATGAAACATGTCGCCCCTTAACATTTTCTTGATTTCGAATCTTTCGATTTATGGCATTTTAGTGTATTTTCTTTTCATAATAATGTTCATAATTATGTTTTTATGCTTTTTGATCATTCGTTTGTGAAGTATAACGCAGGTACCAAGAGACAGCATGGCTAGGGCATAAAGAAGCAAAGCTTTGAATCTCCCAATCCCGCCACTTTTAGGCCAAACAAATTGTACCATTGAGTTCTTGAGGTCGAAATTAGTAGGAATGGGTGGTTCATATGCGTTAAAACTTACATTTAATTGATGTTTTAATTTCAGAAAATATTTGCTACGAAAATCACAGCAAAAATCGTAGCAAAAATCGTAGCAAATTTCGCACCAAAACTCGCAGGTGCCAAGGAAGAAAACGATGATGTGGCGCAATCTGGCTGGCCGGTTCTGGGTTTTGATGTTTGTTTAATATATAATGTATTGGTTCCGTTTCTTGTCACATGCAGGTGTATGACTCAGTTGGCAAGGTGGCACATCTTGGACCTTTGGGGGGCGAGTTTGATACCCGGCGACCCTCCCCCCTATTTTTTTGGTTATTTGTTCTATTTTCGTTATTTACTAACCTTTTTTCTTTATTATTTTCTTTTAATCTTTATTTTAATTAATTAAACCAATAATCAATAACTTTTTTAAACCAATAATAATTTATAAAATTAATAACTTTTCCTTTTATTTTGTAAATAAAAAAATAAAAATAAAACTTTTTTTAGTTGAATTAATTAATAAATTAAAAAAATCATAAATTTTTTTTATTAGCTTAATTATCGTTATTAATTTATTTATTTATTTTTTACAAAAAAAAACTATTTTTATGTTGTTTTATTAATTAATTTCATAATCAATTTTTTTTAACCTAGTAATTAGGATTTAACTAATTTTAAATTTTTGTTTCTAACCCTAATTTACTTAATCTTATGACATGATTTTAATTAATTAACACTTTTGACACAAAATTACTTTCTTAATCAAATTTTAATTAATTTCTCTTAATTAATTAAGTTCCTCCTTATTAAAATTATTAATTTAGGTTTTAGGACTTTAAAAACATTTTCCTAATTTTCTCCTTATTTTATTTTTCTATTTAATTTTATTAGAAAAATGTATAGGATTATTATCTATCTTGTAACAGTTAATTTTCCGCACTTTTAATTCCCGCACTCCCCTAATTTCAAATATGTATCCCCATCCCCATGATGTAATAGTCTAGGGTTTATTTTTTTGCTTTTAATTCCGTAAATTATTAATTGCGTGGTTAGTAATAATAGGGTGTGAAAAGATTTGTATGCGAATAAAAACGGACTTAGCACATTAATCAAAGATTAAAATAACTGAATACAACACACTTTTCACACATACACCCCTAGGGTTTCTCCTCTCGTTGTCTTACGAAAATGGTCAAGTCCCTTGAACGTAGGGGTGTCTTAGTAAAGTTTCCTAAATAAAAATCATAAAGTCCCTTTGATATAAAGATCATAGTCCCTCGATGACCCACTTGTTGCCTATGAATAAATGATCTCGTCCCTTGATGACCCTACGGAAAATGATGATCATCCCTTCGAATTGCTAAGACACCTTTACAAGGTTGCCTTCTATGACCATACGATGACCCTACGCATGTCCCTTCAAATCCAAGGACAAGACTACTTACTAACTAATAATAAGGACAATTTTGTTCCTAAAGAAATGAAATAACAAGAAAGACCTTACAATTTAGGGTAAGTAGTTTTTAAGTGCTTGCTCACCATCTTTCAAAAATACTTTCCACACCTCACATTTTTAAATATTTTCAACAGTAAACACTTTGTATACATTCGTACGAGAATCATTACAAAGTTAAACTTCTAAAATATTTTTCTAAACACACACTACACTTTTCAAACAAAACAAGTATAAAGTGAGCTAAGCATTTAAGAGCCCATAGATAACCATGGATACAAAGGGTGCTAACACTTTACTTTTGTATAACTTACCCCCTGAACTCAAAATCTTTTAAAAGGTCTTTCCTGTTCTTTTATGCCTTTCCTAATTGGATGAAATAAAAGTCGGTGGCGACTCTTTCTATCCGCGACATAGTTTTTGTGAAAACAAAAACGACAAAGTCAGTTATCCCACTGTGTTACACCATGGCCATGTACAATCCCTATTTCATGATCGCACCAACATCACAAACATGACATACCCCACCTTGGTATGTTATACAACTATGCAACATGCCATGCAACATATCATGCAACATCAATGACATATATGCATACTCACAACAACTACATCATACAACATCAACAACAACAACCACATATCGCAACATCTATCAATATACTAATAATCATCATCACAATTATCATGCATTTCATAACATATAACCATATAATTCAACTTATACCACAACAACGCAACACAACACATACTACATCATATCACATACTCATATATCATTAATAAACATATAAAACATATCAACACAACACTAATCATCACGACAACAACATCAACGTCAACGAACATAACGATTATGTTTAGCTACCTTACCTTAATCATCCCTACAAGTAGGTGTATAACTATTCTCTCGTAACTTCTAGCTACCCCACATCAATTCCTAAGCATTACCAAGTAATTAAATAATTTTTAGTACTTTTTTAGAATTAAAAATTAATTTTTCACGCTCCAGGGCTTGCTAAGCAAGGGTCATTGCTCGCTAAGCGCCGAACTCCCTGACTCTGCTCGATAAGCGAGCTCTGCGATTTCGCAAATCGCAGCTCTTCTCTCAGCACTCAAACCTGCTATGAAAATCAACATACCCAACTCCAACAATAAACCAGAAATCACAGTATTCATCAATTTCACCATCTAATTCATATAACTATTAATTAATAACGATCAACAACACATAATCCAACCTAGTTCCTCCTCAATCCACAATAACCTCAAACCCTAATCCTCAACCTACCCAATCCCCATTATAAAATCCTTAAGATGGAAAAATCCCACCCTTACCTTAGGTTTCATGGATAAATTCTTCTCCTTCGCAAACTCTTCTTCACGATTAAGTCATTTTCTCTTCTTCTCATCTTCACAACTTTCACAATGTTCTTGTTCTCTCTAACATGATTATGTTTTCCCTTTTTCCTTATTTCCAACATAACCCCTAAGACCCAACTTATGATTTTCCACTTTTACCCTTACTACTTTTACTAATTGATCACCCTGTCCTTATCTCTTATTTTATTCCATTTAATTTATTCATCACCTAATAATACAATTACCCACCATAATATAATTTTCAATCACAATTATATTCGATAATATATATTATTCTTCACACACCACAACACAACATTCTCAATAAAATATTTAAATAAAATTCGGGACGTTACAATAATGATATGACCTTTCTTACAACAATAATGACAAGTCAAGTGAGGATGAGAGTGATTTCACTATTAGATTCATTTTCCACAAAATTGTACTTCTTGTACGACACATTTAAAGATCTTTTGAATTTTATAGGATTAATAGCAAATGTGACTTTTCGTTCTAATTCCATGTGTAATTTTACCTTTAGAGTATTAACCTCTTTTTGTCAAATGTAGCAAGTTTCACAACCAAATCATTAAGGTTTCTCATCCTCAATCCTATCCTTTTGAACATCTAACATGGTTTTCTTAATAGCTACATTTTGTTTTTCGGTTTCTAAAATCATAGCTTCATAATATGAAAATATTCTTTTGTTAGAAGCTAACTTTTTGAAAGCATCTACCGCTTCACCATATAGATTTTCAAAAGCAAATTTTAACTCAGAATAAGACACTCCATCGCAAAGTTCATATTTATGATGATTTACGTTTTTCTTTTTATGATGATGCGCCATGAGACAAAGATTTGCTTATTTTTCACTTTCACTTGAGAATTCACTTTCATTATCCCAAGCAATCTATACTCTTCTAGTATTTCCATACTTCTTAATTTTACCCTTATCTTTATCATTCTTCAGTTGTGGACAATCCGACTTGTAGTGCCCGGGTTCACCACAATTAAATTAAACACGAACTCTTGGACTTTCCTTTCTTATTTTCATCATGCCTTAAGGAGCCAACTTGTCTTCTAAAGTTGATAAGATTGTTATCAGAGTGCTTTACTTTATTTCTCTTCATGTATTGATCCTTGCTTGTTTGACTTCATTTGTACCCACATGGGCTACTTATAAAGCATCCCACACAGCTTTAGTGGTTTCACAGTGAGAAACGCGATAATATTCATCAACTTCTTAAACGGAGATTAAAATATTTCATGCTCTTCAATCCTTAGACAATTTTTTCTCATCTTTCTCATTCCATTGTGCTTCCGATTTAGGTACAACAACACCATCTGCATTGGTCATGGTAATTTTAAATGGACCATTTTGGATGATGCTCCATACTTTTCTATCAATATAATTGATATGGATATGTATACAACACTTCCAATAACCATAATTTTCACCATTGAAAACATGCGCTTTATTACACACTCCCTTTGGTTTTGAAGCCATAATCTAATAAGCAGATTTGAAGCACACAATAAACTGGTTCTCCTGATACCACTTGTTAGATAAGGGAAACGATCTAGAGGGGGATTGAATAGATCGCCTAATGAAAATTTTCTTTTAAGAATATTTTTCTATGGAAAGCAGAAACAAATTTGGATCAACTATCATCTATCCGAACAGTTATTGGTAGAATCAGATATGTGTATAAACCGTAACAAAAGTATACCAAAGATTGGAAATATAATCAATATATTTACATCATACGTTTGAACGAAATCACACAATGATAAACAATTTCCAATGAAGATAAAAAAAATGAAAATTAACTTTGACAATTTATCGAATACTTAGTGTGCAAACAATTTATAAAACACTTGGAGTGCAATAAACACCAAGCCTAATTCCCTTTACGTTTATAGTATGAAAATTCAATTGCAATTGTTTAGATTGTAATTGTTTAGCAAAAACAGTTTAAGATACTTCAACACAACCAGAATTTTGAACTAATAAAATATCTAAATAAGTGTGTAATCAAATTGTAAAGAATGTTTGAAAGAGAACACAAAGATTTTCTTAGAATTTCCCCAATTGTCCTCGCTATGGGTACGTCTACCCCCAATTCCAAATGAAATTGAGATATGTAATTAACCTTTGAAAGAGTTGTATATAAGAGAAAAAATAGAAATTCAAACCCCCAAACCATATGTTTGATGTTGATTCTAACTTCTTATTTCACTATAAGAAAAATACAATTTAGCTTCAATAATTTAGCGTCGGCCACGACTCTGCCGCTAATAGTGTCAGTTTTGTGTCATATAAGGCGGACACTAACTGGTTTACTCATTTACTAATTTTTAATTATATCTTATGAGTAGCGTCGGCCATGGCAGGCGCTAATGTATTAAATTAATTAACATTATATTTATCTGCTTATTTATTTAACCTAGCGTCCATATTGACTGACACTAACTAATTCTAATGGTGCAAAGATTTTCATTTTTCCCCATAATTTTTGTTTGCCTCCTTTTTTTATTATGTGTATATATTATGAAAATTCAATTGCAATTGTTTAGATTGTAATTGTTTAGCAAAAACAGTTTAAGATACTTCAACACAACCAGAATTTTGAACTAATAAAATATCTAAATAAGTGTGTAATCAAATTGTAAAGAATGTTTGAAAGAGAACACAAAGATTTTCTTAGAATTTCCCCAATTGTCCTCGCTATGGGTACGTCTACCCCCAATTCCAAATGAAATTGAGATATGTAATTAACCTTTGAAAGAGTTGTATATAAGAGAAAAAATAGAAATTCAAACCCCCAAACCATATGTTTGATGTTGATTCTAACTTCTTATTTCACTATAAGAAAAATACAATTTAGCTTCAATAATTTAGCGTCGGCCACGACTCTTCCGCTAATAGTGTCAGTTTTGTGTCATATAAGGCGGACACTAACTGGTTTACTCATTTACTAATTTTTAATTATATCTTATGAGTAGCGTCGGCCATGGCAGGCGCTAATGTATTAAATTAATTAACATTATATTGATCTGCTTATTTATTTAATCTAGCGTCCATATTGACCGACGCTAACTAATTCTAATGGTGCGAAGATTTTCATTCCCCCCCCCCCAATTTTCTTTTGTCTCCTTTTATTTAATTTTGAGAGAACATTTAATCTTGTTTTTATTATAGATTTGTATGCACTTGTTTTTTCTCATAGAATTAGTTGGTTATAGAAAGAATGAGCCTATTTCATATGTATTAGAAATTCTCATAATTTTCTTTGGTCTCAATGTTAACAATTCTACCATTTATTTTTGTTGTATTATTTTCTTAATTTTGTTCAAATATCCTTAATACTCTTATTAGAAAATTATGTTTATCTATGAATTCGTTAAGCTAATTTAGTGTATATTCATATCAATATTAAACCATAAAGATAAAATACTTAAGAGATTAAGAAGTGGTTTATGGATAAGTTAGAATGATTCTATTTTCAATGCATAAGTTTTTTCATGATGTAAGGAATATAATATGTTAGCATGATTCTATTTTCAATGCATAAGTTTTTTCATGATTCTATTTTCAGTGTTGGCAGCTTTGATACAAATTTTGTTGAAATGTCTGGACAAAACAGAAAGAGAAAGAACCATCGAGCACATCTAAATAAGATGACTAAACCTTTCTCCTATTTGGTTTTTTCGTCCTAATCAATTAATAATGTTTGGATTTTGACATTTTTTAGTGTTTCTTTGTAAAAAAGAGTTGTTGACGGGTTATGTCGTCAACGATAGATTCCACTTGGGACTCTTGCTATAAACAACTATCGTGAGGTCCATAGCAAATCTGGTTCAACGAATCCACCACTACCTACTCAGAGTAACCCACCACCACATATTAAGAGAAACCCACCACCACCTATTCAGCCTCCACCACCTACTCAACCTCCACCACCTACTCAACCTCCAACATCGATTTTGACAAACCTAACATCACCACCTTCTCAGCCTCAACCGGCAAACCCGACTTCTGAGGAGTTCATATTAATTCCCACTTCAGGATATACTCAGTCTCAGCCGCAAAGTCCTCCCCATCACACCACAGAAGAGGAAGTACAGAGGGACCAAACACTTTATAATGAGGAACAACAACACGACGGTGGGTAAAAACTGAAGATCCATATTGTGGAAACAACTAATGCTTAAGTAAATAATTTTTCATTTTAAATAATTTTTTAGAGGAATTGTTGAGAAAACTGTTGACAAAGTTTTCAAAAGAAATTGAAAATGTACTAGACATCACATTCATTGAATAATCCACTTTGGCTTCTTACCCTGTTCTATGTTTGGATTATGTTAAACTTGTTTTTCTTGTTTTATCTTATGGTTTTCCTCATTATGTCGCGACTTTTGTCTTAACTTGTATGTTATCTTTTTTGAATTATTCTGGTTTAGCTATAGTTGGTTATACTGCTGTTGTTTTAGGTGTGATTTCTCTGTTACCTTTTGTTTTAATGTCTTTTAATTCATTGCCTAAGATTTCTCTGCAACTGGTGCTATACCACTTGATAAGAGAATTGGATTAATGGGCATTTTGCAACTGTGGCTTATTTGATTGCTGGAAATTGTTTGAAATATTGGATGGAAATTGGTGCGGTTTTGTCGATTATTGGATTGTTTGAAGCTCAATTGAGTAGCACCGCGTATCAGCTTTTGGGTATGGCTGATTTTGGTTAGATTGCTGGAAATCTATGTGCAATTCTATAATGAGAATGGTGAATATGTAGTTGGTTTGTGATTAAACTATTTATAGAAGCTAGTTTGTGATTATATGTACAAGGATTATTGACTTTAGAAACTGATGTCAATTGCTTGATTGAAGTAGGTTAGATTTGTTAGGCTGAATTAAATCATGTTAGGCTGAATGTTTCCATGTCTGCATGTATAATTCTGTTAGGCTGAATGTTTCCATGTAAGCATGTATAAATTCTGTTAGGCTAAATTTTGTTTGTGCTTTATATGAATGTTTCCAGGTATGCATGTATAAATTCTGTTTGTACTTTATATGAATGTTTCCAGGTCTGCATGTATAACTTGTGATGGTATAGTAAAAATAATTCTGAATTTTGGTTTTATCACAAGAATCTTTCTATTTAAGATATTAAATAATTCTGAATTTTGCTTTTATCGTAACATATATTTCTCATGTAGGTTAAGTCCATGTGATCTTGTTGCTGCTATGGTTTGAAAAGTTATTGAAAATAATTATCGAGGAACCTTCATTAATTATGATGAGCTTAAACGTGGTGGAAGAGACGACGTGAGAAATGAATGGTTCAGCGAGTTTAAGGTAAGACATGGCATTTCTTTTTTAGTAGTTTGATGATGATGTATATTGTCGATTTTTATTTATTATTTGTATATTTTTTCCAGAGGCTTGTATGTTGGGACCATTGTGATGATGCAAAAATGGAAGAATTGTTTCATCACAGGTGTGGAAAACAACTGTCTGATATACAACAAAAGGCTAGAGAAAAGTGGTGCATGCTATGTTGGATTGGTATAGATACATGGACGTATCTTTTAGACAAGTGGAAGTCAGATGAATTCAAAGTTGTATCCCAACAAAATAAGATTAAGCGATCATCCAAGAAAGGTGGGGTAGTCCATACAACAGATCGAAGAGTTCACCATGATGTTTCACTTGAATTGGTATATATATATATATATATATATATATATATATATATATATATATATATACTTTGTAATTCCAATGTGTTAATATAATTATATATGATATACATTTTGACCATATATATTGTCTCTTATGATAGGTTAAACAACTTAATCGAGCCGCACATCCTGATGGGATTCTCATTGCCACCCATAAAAATAAGAATGGAGAGTGGGTTGACGCTCGTGCAGCGGCAACACATGTAAGTTAACATTTATTTACTAGGTTGAGTTATAAATTTTGAATTAACATTTATATAAATTCTGAATTACGAACTGTGAAATCCACCGCAAAGCTTTGCATTAAATGGTTCTGAATTAGCATGTTATAAATTCTGAATTAACATGTGTATAAATTCTGAATTAAGATAAGGTTCTATGGTTGGTTCAATGGTATAAGTAGAAAGTAACTGAAGAGAAACAAGATTTGCAAACTCCGAGGATTTGTTATTGTTGCTGAATTTCGATTTTGACCATGATAATATTGTTTTGTGTCTGCTAAAGTTGTGAGTTTTGGTTTTTCTTCCACCATTGGTTTCAAATGAAGAACTAAGAGCATGAACTTGAATGCTCTTGAAACGTCCAGCAATCTTCAAACTACACTTTTTTTTGATGAATTCAACCACTTTTCTATTAACCCTTTTTGCTAAATTGTTGAACTTTGAATCAACATTAACATGGGTTGTAAAAAGATTGAATCTTTGAGACAAGGGTTTTCATTTTGTACTAAAGCCTAAACAATTTCAACATCATAACAAAAAGAAAAAAAACATGTTTTCTCTCTCTATGAAGTTTAGTGTTTTGAGTTTTGACATGAATAATGATATTTTTTGTTAAAAAAAGAAAAGAAAATTCATGTTTTCAGAATTTATATACATGTTAATTGAACCTACTAATTGATTGGTTTGTGTTATATATGCATACAGGAAATATTTTGTAGTAGTTTGACACAAGTTGGTGATGAAGTGGAAAGATCAACAAGAATACAAATTTGGAAAGAAGCTGCAGGGGGTAAAACACGGGGGTGGTGTTATGGAACTGGAAAATTGGCGCGTAACATAAGATATGGAGTGAACTTCTTGATACAAGTATCAATTACAAACCTACATAGAGAAGCAGATAACCAGGCCATTAAGGCTGCCAGAGCCGAAGTTGTTGCTGCACGCAAAGACAGTGCACAAGTGTAAACACCCCAAATTTGCCCTCACCCATTCACACCATGTCTTGTGATAATTTCATATGCATAAACTCAGTCATGGCATCTCATATCACATTTTGATCCACTGCATTGGTTCTAAGTCATCTGCATTTAGGGTTTGTGATCTGAACAATCCAAGAGTCTCTTGAGCCACTCCAAAGGCCACCAATCACTTCAAAGGGATCCATATGTTTTCAAGTATCATATTACATCCTCTCAAAGACAAATATTCCAAAGAATCACAAGAACTGGGATTGGTAGGGATGCAGAGCCAAGTTTGACTGCACAGTTGACCTAAAATTAGGGTTTTGGTTTCAGAGGCCATAACCCCAATTTTTTTGGTCATTCTTGTTCCCATTGGTCTCTATATGGTATAGGGAGTATGCATATCAATTTTCATGAAGAAAATCCATGGGGAAGTCATCTGATCAAGAGTTGACTTTCTGGACAAGTCAGTGCAAAATCAGGGCATCTGAGGCCCCCAATGACCCAACCAATGGGCATTCTTCATCATTTTGAGTGTATATGATCTTTATTTGATCATGGATGAAGGTTGAAGTTCACAAAAATCAAGAATTTGGAGTTTTTGCAAGTGTTGACTTTTTGGGCATAGTTGACTTTTCAAGAATGCTTCATTTTAGGTCACTTTTCAAGCCTTGATTCTTGATCCAAAAATGCTTCAAATGGAAAAACTTTGGTCATGAAAGTTGTATATTGCATCTTTCCCTTTTCAAAAAGTACAAGAGCATGATCAAATTCTTCTTGGATCAAAAGTTATGGTGTGACAAAGTTGGCAAAAATCATTGATTTTTAAGATGTGCACCAAATGAGAATTTTGCAAAACCATGAACCAAGGCTGTTTGTAACTTCTAATTCATATCAAACCATGACACAAACATTCTATGAGCCTTAAAAATCAGAATTGGACCAAGGTTTCACATGGTTATGGTTTGTGTAACAAGACTTTTCCATGTGAACCAAAGTTGAGCCAACTTGCAAAACCACTCATCACACTTCCTACAACTTGCAACCTTGGATGCTGAGCTTTGCTAGCCCTTGCCCTCACCCTTGCTGCGCAGCCCCATGCCTTGTACTAGCCTAGAGCCAAGTCATACCTCTCTTACACAAAAAGTGGACTTTGAGCAAAAGCAAACATCCCAATCACCACAGGCCATGTCACATCCTCTGGCCACTTGGAATTGTTTATTATATCCTTTGGCAAGCTAAACATAACAGGAGGCCAAGCTGAAACACACCACACCAACACATTCACAAAAACACCTCATTTTTCAAAAACTCTTGGAATCTGCCTTCACAAACTTAAAACATCCAAACCATTTTCACAAAATATCTCACCATGCTCCATTGAGTAGAAACCAATAAGATTCAAGCCTGAAAGCAGCATGAACTAAGCTTCACCATTCCTCACCTTCAAAACCAGAACTCTTCGAATCCTTTTATCCAGCCATCAAACACATCATTTTCCTTCACCAACAAGTCAAGCACATCACAAGGAGTCAAAACCACCCTTCACATTGACCTGAAACAGCCTATACACAAACTGCATTTTCTGCTACACCAGAAATGGATTGCTCAAGGCAGCCTGTTTAAGCTCATTTCAAGCCTTCCATTAGCACCAGGGGAGTCAGTGGAGCAAGCTTGCACCAAAGAATAGCTCTGAAAGTCCAGAAACAGGAGTCTCCATCTCAGGTATGGCCATGAACTTTTTTTCTCAGAGCTTGTTTTTCTTGTTATAGAGTGAAAGTGTGTGTTATGCTGGTCATGGGGATGTCTTTAGATTTGAAAATAGTGAAGGGATGATCATTTTATGCTTCTCTGAAATTTCGCCCGTGGATTTTGTTTCTTTCGATTCGTTTGATTCTGGGAGTTTAAATGATGTTTGAGGCTGGATTTGTGACCTAGGTTGTTAGAGGATCATTTGGGTGTGTTTAATTTGTTGTTTAGATGCCTGAATCATGAATTAGGGTTGTGTTGTCGCCGGAGAAGATGACCGGAGCTTCTCTCCGGTCACCTGAAGTTGATTAGCCCTAATCTCAGGTCATTAGTGCCATTTGAATTCTGGCCGTAGGATGCCTTTGACCAGTTGACTTCCCGCTAGCTTGGATGGCCCAGATTCGCTTGATTAGCCCTAATTCTTTTTATTAGTTTTAATTAATTGTAATTAAATTAATTAACTCAGAAGCCATCTGGACCCTCCATTCACGCGCCAGTCAACGCATTCAAACCCAGGAGCAATCTCAACCCTCCATTCTGATTACTTTCTTTTATTTTAATTTATTTTCATTTCTTTTTCATTTAACTTGCATAATTTATTAAAAATAGTAAAAAATGTCTAAAAATTATGAAACTTTTTCTCATGAGTTTTATTAATTTTTAAGACCCAAAAATATTTTTGTTTTTATTTTTAGCATTAAAAAAGTATTTTTAAATATTTAAAAGTTTATTTTTAATTGATTAATGGGAATTAATTTATTAAAAATACTTTTAGGTGTTTAAAAATCACCAAAAATTCATGAAATGTTCTAAGACATTTAGAAACATTGTCCAACCTTCAAACCAAATTTCTTTTTTGATCTTGATGCATTTTAAGAATTTTTCATTGAATTAAAATCATTTTTGTGCATTATTTTGATCCAAAGTTCAAAAAATCATTTCTGCCTATTCATGAGGAGTTGGACATTGATTCTTTTTGCATTGCATTGTGTTTAGCATGAAGTTTGTGAGATTAAATGGCCATGATTTGATTCCTCATTTTCAATTTGTTTGGCATTTCTTTTGTTTAGGAACCCTAAAAACCCTAGAAATCTTAGAAAAATCATAACTTGAAAGTGGTTAGGAGTTGAGACCTTTCCTTTGGGCATTGGTTTAGTATAGGATTAAAGGTCCTTTGAGTGGCATTTTCAATTTTTGTCATAATGTTTGCTTCTGGTTTTGAATTTTTGTTTTGTGCATTGTTCATAAACCCTAATTTGGGCTTTCATTTGCATACCTCTTGCATTCTCTTGCATAACATGACTTGCCATGACATTTCAAGCATCCATTTGTTTCATTTGACATCATAAGACATATTGAAAGCATGTTTGATCATGGCATCATGTATTTGCCATGTTGTATGTCATGTGCACTTCATAACTTTTCATGTATGTCCATGCTTCCTAACTTGTTCCATTTGCATTCATAAGCTTGTATGATCATCCACATGTTTTGTTTCTGGTTTGTAAACATCTTATAGCATCATTAGCATCATGTATGTGCTTCTGGTTCTGTCTCTCATCATGTCATCTCATCCCATTTTGCATTGCATTGCATTCCTTTTCTAACCCTTTCAGGTGGTAAGTGATTCTGAGAAGTGGATTTGCCTTCACTTCTCATAACTCTTCTTTTCATCTCTCTTGCATCCATTGCTGCATTTTTATATGTGTTTGAGTTTGAGCTTGCTCATCCTTCTTCTTCCCACCTTCTTTCTTCAAGTGACTTGACTTCTTGAATGAAGCAAGTTACTTTGCTTCTCTTGATCCTTTCATCTGTTTCCTGGTGGTTCCATTGAAGATTTCTTTCTAAGACCTCACAAACCTTAGGAACAACCAAGCATGACAATGATTAGGGTTTTGATTAGTCTCCCCTATTAGTTTTACCTTTGTGTCTCTTTTGAGTCTTCTCTTCTCATCTCATAATCAGGGACTAAACCCTCAAGGCTTTAAGGCTTTGTGATTAAGCTTATGCCTGCATCCTTCTATTAGGATGGAGTGTATAACTTTAATCTTAAGTGTTAAACCCTTAATGTGTTTAAATCTCTTAATCAATTCACTTAATAATCATCAAGACATCACACTTGTAACTTGGGCCTTGCATTCGGGTTCTAATTCTTCCTTAATTGGTTAAGAAGGACTAACCCTAGTGTTAATGGACAAGTCCCCCTCAAGTTGTCTTACAAACCCTAAAAATCACTTCATCACCTCATCATTAACTAAAATCCACTTAATAAAGGCCTTGTTTTGTCATGAGTTTAATCCCTAATCGTGGATTAAGTTGAGGAGCTTTCCTCAGCTTAAACATTCTCATCTATTATCCTTCTATTAGGATGGTGTAATGAGTCTGTTTAATCCCTGATTATGGCTTAATCTCATTACTCAACACTAAACAAAAACACCAAAAACATCTAAATAACCACAAGTAGGTTAATGATCTTAATCCTGCATCAAAGGTGATTAAGTGTGAGAATCTGACTTCACACTTAAGGTGTTCTCATTACCCCTAATCAGAGGGAAGATGTGATGAGTTTACTAAATCCATTGGTTTAGGCTTAAGCTCATTAACTTATGACAAACTTCAAAAAGCAATAAAAGACTGAAAACTCAAAAACAAACAATAATCGTCTCCTCCGGGATTCTTTTCTCATCATCTTCACTCACAAACGAGAACTCGCTTCTTCCGTCTAATGCAAGACAGTTTGCATCTGTGCCAGACAGATCATACACTTGAGCATAGGCAAGTAAGCAGTTCACAAGTCAATTCATCTTTCAGTCTCTTTGGGTCGAACTACGGTGTTCTGACTTCCTCATTGCACGAGAGGATACGTAGGCATAACTTAACAGTTATCGAACAAAAGTCTCTGTATATTCCCCCTCTTTCTAGCCTCATTCTTTTAGCCTCATATTCTTGAGCAATTCATTCTCATTACTACACTGACACTGTATACATCACACTTTGCACTTCTTTTGCACTGACACCTGTACATTCTTTTCCAGCTATTTTACACATAAATCGCACTGACACTACCCCTTTAAGACACAAATCTTTTAAGCGTGGATCCCGTCGAGTACGGCGGACAATCTGGGTGCTAATACCTTCCCAGGTTGTAACCAACCCCCTTTCTCAGTCTCTCTGGTTCGCAACCGTCTTATCTATCTTTCCAGGTCTATGCAGCATTGCCTTTCCTCCGGGATAAAAATGCCTAGCTGGCGACTCTATTCATCTCCAGTGAGTTCACGGCTGTGTGTTCTCATTGTCCCTCTCGCCGACCGTTCGCGTCTGTACCTTCATCTGGGCCTATGTCCCATTTGTCGGGAGCGACAGCTTGGCGACTCTGCTGATGAACCTTATATTGCAACCAGGGCTTCTGGTTCTTTTTGTGGGTTCCTCCTAGCGCTTGTTTGATTTGTGTTTACTGGGGTGTTATGTGCTTATTTGTGTTTGTATTTTTGTATTTATTTTTGCTTTATGTACAGTTGCTTTACTGCTTTCTTTATTGCTTTTGTATATATCATACTGTCATGCTGCTGGCTGGATCTGGTCTTTGTTTTGGTGGGTGGGTGATTCATTGAGAGTTAAGGTCCTATACCTGGGACCTGAGTGACACCTAGGCTAGAGTGAATCATATTCTTTCCCATTCCATTTCGGTCTGGTGCGGGAATATGAAACACGGTTCAGATATGGGTTTCTTCTTGAGAACTCTGTGTTGCAGATTTCCTGCAATGCTAGGGCTATCTGGGAAGCCTGCTAAGTCTGGATGACCTTTAGTATTGACCCTCAGAAACTGAGGTGAATTAGAGGAGGAACTTTTATGGTTATTGTAAACACTGTACCTCCGGGTTAGAAGTGTTTACACTTCTCATAACTGATCCGAGTCTGAGGATCCTTGTTCTAGAACACCACCTGTGAGGGGGTTGGGCTGTTTACAGGATTGCAGGTACCTTGACCTCAGAATACCCTGTTACTTTGACTTGATTAAGAATACTCCATGTTGGGACAGTTCTTGTGATTCTAAAACCCTGGACATGTGACTCTTTATTTGAGTCCCCCTACCTTGGTTACTGGATTTATAGACCTCCATCTGGAATTCTTGAACATACTTGGACCTATATCAGAATATTTTGATCAGATCCAGCTCAGTCACAGACCCTTGCATTTCATTTGCATGCATACTCATTGCATCATATTGACATTTGCTTATTTGTGTTTCAGGGTATCCATCTTCATTTGGTTTTGGTTTTGACCCCATCTTCAGTATTAACCTATCTTCATCAGCATCTGATTCAGTTATCAGTCACCTGCACCAGCCAACCAGTGGCCCATTCTTCAGTGTTATCATCAGCACCTGTCTCTACCCAGTCTCAACATCATGGCTCCTAAAAAGAGCAACATCACATATCACTTCTTCCAGCCAGAGTTATCAGACATCAGGAGGATTCAAACCCTGATCACTCCAGATCACATACCATTGTTCAGGGAAAGCTATGGAGATATACTTGACATGGTTATGGATCTGGACCCGTCACAGAGGAGCCTCATTCACACTTGCATTCAGTTCTATGATCCCCCACTGAGATGTTTCACCTTTCAAGACTTTCAGTTGGGCCCCTTATTGGAAGAGTACTCTTCATTAGTTGGTATGCCTATCAGGGGTGGAATCCCTTTCAACCCTGAGATGGTCTTTCCTGCTAATGGAGAAGTAGCAAAAGCTTTGCATCTGGAACCTGTTTTGATTGAGCAGCATATGACCTCTAAAGCTGGAATCCCTGGTTTTCATCTGGATTTCTTGATCTCTCAAGCTACCCTGAAAGCTTCTTTAGGAGAGTGGAAAGCTGTCTGTGCTTTACTGGCCTTGAGTATATATGGAATTGTGTTGTTTGCAGATGAGCCTCGATTCATTAGCAAGAATGCAATCCACCTTTTCATCTTGAAGAACCCAGTGCCCACTTTATTGGGGGACCTCTACTATTCAGTGCATCAGAGGAATGAAAAGCAGAGGGGAAGATTAGTGAGGTGTTGTGCTCCATTGTTCCACACTTGGCTTCTCAGGCATTTGCCCAGGACAGATGCATTTCTGAACCCTCATCAGCAGAGCAACTGGGCTAAGAGACTCACTGCTCTAACTTCAGCAGATATCAGATGGTGCACTCAAAGCACCAAGGGCAGGGATATCATCACCAGCTGTGGGCATTTTCCCAATGTGCCCCTAATAGGAGTTAAGGGTAGTATCAATTACAACCCTCTGCTGTTTAGACGACAACTGGGCTATGCACTGATCCACACTCCTAAGGCACAGGACTTGGTTGAGACTCTTTATTGTGAGAACAAGATTGATTTGACTGTTGTTAGGCAGGCTGCTTGGGCCTGGGATAATGTTCAAACCAAGGGAGTGACCATTCTGGGGAAGTGCAATAATGTGGCATCAGTACAATATTATGAGTGGTCCCGTGCCAGGGCCCAATTCTCTGGGATGCCCTTTACCATAGAAGACATGCCTGAGTCATCTTCAGCACCACCCCCTGCCACTATCAGTTTGGAGGAGTATGAGATTTTGAAGGAAAGAAATGAGAAGTTAACTCAAGCTTTGCAGAAGACCCTCCGGGAGAGGAGTGAGGGTATGAGGGAGATTGAGAGATTGGAGAAGTTGAGAGTGGAGCATCTGGTTAAGATTGAGAGGTCTGGAGATTATATCAAAAAGTCTAAGGCTGGAGAACAAATTCTGAAGAATGCTTGCAAGGAAGCCCAGTTCCAGAGAGCAAGGACAGACTTGTATCTGAAGGAGAGTCAGGCTCGGTGGGTCAGGATCACCGAGGCTCGTACTCTAGAGGATAAGAGAGTTCAAGACAAGATGGAGCAACTGGAAGCTAGTGCAAAAGAACAGCAAGAAGCCCTGGCAGCAGCCCAGAGGGAGATATCAGAGCTGAAGATCAAAGCAGGGGTGAAGAGGTCCAAAGAACAAACTCAGCACAAGAAGCTAACAGCAGCTGTTACCACCCGGAATCTCCTCATCAGGAATCTCACGGAACGTCCGGCTGATCCTGTGACCGAAGCACTTCTCAAGGAAGTTCGTGAGGATGAGTTTGGTCTTGGTGTTTGACCATTTGTTTGTTGTTGCCTTCTTTCCATGTACTTTTATTTTCTTGTAATATATTTTGACCCCTTAGAGGGCTTGTGTTGTAAAAGTAAACAAGTTGTATTATTTCACCTTCTGTAATATATTTGTGTTAGTGTGCTTCATCTGAGTTTTCTTCAAGCAACAACAACAGCATCTCCAGGGGTCTGGAAGGGTCAAAACTGAAGGCCAAACCGGATACCTTGAGAACAAATAAGCATAACTGCATTGCATGCTAACCCTTTGTTTGTTTTGTAGGTTTCTGTTTTATTGTTGCTAACTCTGTTGTGAATCTCAGGAACTATTGCTAGGCGCCGGGTATTTCCCCTCAACCGTCCGCACCGTTATCCAACCCGAAACAACCTTCCGGGCATTCAAATGGATCAGGTACAGCAGGACCTTGCAGAGGTTAGAAACCAGATGGCAAATGAGAGGCTAGAAATGAGGAATCAAATGACTCAGTTTATGGAAGTGATGAACAACATGGCTCAGAGCCAGGAAAGATTGAGGGCCATGGTGGAAAGGCAGAATCAAGAAGATCCACATATAGGGACTGCCGGGACCAGCAACAATGAAAGGGTCCAACCTCATGTAAATCCCCCTGTATTCGGACCACACCTCCATCCTGAGGTCAACATCCCTGCAAATGTTCAAGGGACTGCCACTGCAGCCAGGGTACTTCAAGAAGACCCCCAAGAGGATCAATTCACGGTAATGGGTGCTGGGGAAGAAGCTTATGATAGAAGGTTGGATGAGATAGCTGAGAAATTGAGGTCCTTAGAGTCTCAAAACTCTTTGGGCTTCGACGTCATGGACATGGGCTTGGTAGACGGGGTTAGGATCCCCCATAAGTTTAAGCCTCCTTGTTTTGAAAAATATAACGGGACTTCATGCCCCCAGACTCATTTACAATCATTTCTGGGGAGGTTAAAGGCCTATACTATGGATGAGAAGCTCTGGATGTTCTATTTTGAAGACAGCTTGACTGGAGCGTCAAGAGAATGGTACTCTCACTTGACAAGGGCAACTATTAGATGCTGGAAGGACCTGGCTGAGGCCTTCATCAGACAGTATCAGTATAACTTATACATGGCACCCAACAGGACTCTCCTAATGGGAATGTCACAGTCGTCAAGGGAAAGTTTCCGAGAATATGCCCAGAGATGGAGGCAATTGGCTGCTGCTGTTCAGCCACCTATGTCTGAAAGGGAAATGGCAGACATGTTTATGAACACCCTTCAGGGAACATATATTGACAGGCTGGCTGCTTTCTCTTCCACTAGCTTTGCAGATGTTGTCATAGCTGGGGAGAGAATTGAAAGCCTGTTAAAGATGGGCAAGATTTCTGACAATGGTGCCAGCTCGTCCAGTAGTACAAGGAAGCCTTTTGCAGGCCCAAGAAGAACTGGCGAGACCAATGCCATCCACACTAGCAGGGGCAGGCCCCAATATGTCCATAGATCTGTGGCAGCAGTCACCATTCCCGCTCCGGCTCATCCTCAACCAGCTTATCAACCTCCGCAGCAAAACTATCAGCAATAACCTCAGTACCATCAACAAACTCAGTATCCTCCAAGAAATTACAACAATACCAACAACAACAACCAGCAAAGGCCATTTCAGCAGAGGCCTTCTCAAGCCAACAGGGTGATCGATCCGATCCCTATGCCATATGCTACATTGCTGCCACAACTCCTGAAACTCAACCTAGTTGAGCTAAGGACGTTGGCACCTCCAGATCCCAACAGTCTACCCAGGAATTACGACTCCAACGCCAGATGTGCCTTCCATTCAAACGCACCTGGCCATAGTACAGAAAAGTGCAGAGCCTTGCACATGAAGGTACAAGACCTGGTAGACTCAAAAGCTCTGAATTTCGCACCACCACCCAATGTCAATAAGAACCCCATGCCAAACCACGGTGGTCCCAGAATTAACGCTATTGAAGAAGACAAGCCGTCTTATTTAATAACCAGTGTGGGTCAGATCCGGACACCGTTGGTAGAAATCAAGGCTCAGCTCTTGGAATGTCAGATGTTCCCAGGATGCGAGTTAGGATGTGCTTACTGCAATATCTCAGTAAATGGGTGCGATAATCTGAGGAATGGCATAGATGGCCTTATTCAGAGTGGCCAGCTTCAGATCACCACATCATTTCCAACAAATCCAACAATCTCACCAGCAACAGTTCATGTATCTCCTACAACTGCAGCAACCATTGTTCCTGACAAGTCTTCGGCCTCATCAACAAGTACTTCATCTATCGTCTCAACTGATCAGCAATCAACAAATTTTTCTTCTACAACTTCAGCATCACTCCATTTTGAATCTCCTACAACAACAGCGCCCATCCTTCCGACAATGTCTCCTACAACACCAGCAACAAATCATGAAGATGTCTCAACTGTCACAATATTTTATGATCCTGAAAACAACTCTGCCTACAACTCAGAAAGTGCTGCTCCCATCATAGCACCAGTCACAATTTATTATGATCCGCAAACTATCACAATCCCTTCAACAGCTGCAGTCAGTCCAGTCACCGTCACGGTGCCTGGACCCGTACCTTATGAAAGCAGTAATGCCATCCCTTGGCACTACGGCTCTGACATATACTGCGAGGGACAAAGAATCACTCTTGATACATCAACACCTGCACCACAAGTAGACAATGTGGGAGGAGGCGGAGGCTTCACTCGAAGCGGACGTCTTTTTGCTCCACAAATTCAGAGACCCACTGCCGAAGCAGAAGCTGCTGCCAAGGCAAAAGGGAAGAGCCCTGTGCAGGAAGATCAAGCTGTTAAGGAAGCTTTGAAAACACCATTCGATCAAGAGGTTGATGAGTTCATGCGAATCATCAAGAAGAGTGATTACAAAATAGTGGATCAGCTTCACCAGACGCCATCCAAGATCTATATCCTCTCACTGCTTATGTGCTCTGAAGCCCATCGGAATGCACTACTCAAAGTCTTGCACGCAGCTTACGTGCCTGAAGAGATCACTGTCAATCAGCTGGAAGCAGTAGTGGGAAATGTTAATGCTAGTCATGGACTAGGGTTCACCAACACTGATTTGACTACGGAAGGCCGCAGCCATAACAAAGCCTTGCACATAACCATGGAGTGCAAAGGTGCTGTCCTTTCCCATGTGCTGGTAGACACGGGGTCGTCCCTTAATGTCCTACCTAAAAAGGCTCTGGTGAAGCTAGAATATGACGGATTGGCGTTAAGACCCAGCAACCTGGTGGTGAGAGCCTTTGATGGATCAAAGAGATCGGTTCTGGGAGAGATTGAGTTGCCCATAACGATTGGCCCGCAGACTTTCAAAACGACCTTCTACGTGATGGATATACAGCCTGCCTACAGCTGTCTATTGGGTAGGCCATGGATTCACGCCGCTGGCGCCGTGACCTCTACCCTTCACCAGAAGTTAAAATATGAGTGGGAGGGTCAAATCGTTACAATCTGTGGAGAGGAGGATATCTTTGTCAGCCACCTGGCTACCTATAAGTATATTGAGATGGATGGGGAGATCCATGAAACAATGAGCCAAGGCTTTGAAGCTTTGAATGTCAATGAAACATCTGCTGTGCCTGGTACTTCAATATCATCATACCAACAAGCCCGGAAGGTTGTTGAGGGAGGAAATGCCCAAGGTTGGGGCAAACTGTTATCGGTGGAGAAGAAAGAGGATAGATTTGGGTTGGGTTACAAACCAACTCAACAAGATCAAGCAGTGGCTGCGAAAGAGCCCAATTTTGTGAGTGGGGGGATGCTTACCCCTGATGCTATCAACTGTCTGGAAGACGAGCTGGAAGAGGAACGCAACCTGGAAAGCTGGATTCGTCCAAAGATCCCGGGGAGCAGTATCTCAAACTGGTCTTCCCAGGAAATTATAAGAGTTACTCATGCAGAGTAATTATTATTTCCTGTATTTTTTATAGCATGCATCAAAGTCTTGCATCTTGCCCAAGATGACAAGACTCATTTTGTAATCGGGCCATCTGTACTTTTTGTGCAAACAAGATTAATCAATGAAATATCAGACATCTTTTTGCAAACGAGTCTTTTTCTTTTTCCGCTCACTGTTTTTCCATTTTTCTTTTTGTACAAAAAATAAATGGCAGTGTTTTCAAAATGACAACTTTTATTTCACTTTTCTAAAGCAAGATTAAAATCAGATCACTAAAATGAACAAACTTAACCCTTGCAGAGAGTGCCTTCCAGACAGCACCGACAACAACACGGCTATGACTTCGTATGACTTTGACAATCCAATCAATCAAGCTGATGAAGGGGTTGAATAAAAATATGAGCTTCCTGAGGAGCTAGCCAGGTTGTTGAGACAAGAGGAAAAGGTTATTACTCCTCACCAGGAGGAGGTTGAAGTGATTAATCTTGGTACAGATGAAGACGTAAAGGAAGTTAAAATCGGGGCCTGCTTACAAGACTCAGTGAAAAGACAACTGATTGACCTGCTTCGAGAGTATGTGGATGTGTTTGCCTGGTCTTATCAAGACATGCCAGGGTTGGACACCGACATTGTGGTGCACAAGCTGCCTTTGAGAGAAGAATGCCCACCGGTTAAACAGAAGCTGCGCCGTACTCGCCCAGACATGGCTATGAAGATCAAAGAAGAGGTACAAAAGCAATGGGACGCCGGGTTCCTTGCCGTGACTAGCTATCCGCCGTGGGTGGCTAATATAGTACCTGTGCCTAAGAAGGACGGCAAAGTAAGAATGTGTGTTGATTACCGGGATCTGAACAGAGCCAGCCCGAAAGATGATTTTCCATTACCTCACATTGATGTATTGGTTGATAATACGGCTCAGTTCTCGGTATTCTCCTTCATGGATGGATTTTCAGGATACAATCAGATCAAGATGTCACCTGAAGACATGGAGAAGACAACATTCATCACACCCTGGGGCACGTTCTGCTACAAGGTAATGCCATTCGGACTGAAGAATGCTGGTGCCACATATCAACGGGCTATGGTCACATTATTCCACGATATGATTCATAAAGAAATAGAATGCTATGTGGATGATATGATTGCCAAGTCCCTCACTGAAGAAGACCATCTGGTGAATCTGCTCAAATTGTTCAAGCGTCTGAGGAAGTACCAACTGAAGTTGAACCCCAACAAGTGCACATTCGGGGTGCGATCCGGTAAGCTGCTGGGTTTTATTGTAAGCGAGAAAGGGATTGAAGTTGACCCTGATAAAGTCAAAGTTATTCAAGAGATGCCTGCACCGAAAACAGAGAAAGAAGTTCGAGGCTTCTTAGGTCGATTGAACTACATCTCAAGGTTCATATCCCACCTTACAACAACCTGTGAACCCTTGTTCAAATTGTTGAGAAAAGAACAGACGGTCAGGTGGAATGAAGACTGCCAGAGGGCTTTTGACAAGATCAAGGAATATCTGCAAGAACCTCCAATCCTTATGCCTCCAGTTGAAGGAAGACCTCTGATAATGTACTTGACGGTATTAGAAGAGTCAATGGGGTGTGTGCTGGGCCAGCATGACGAGTCTGGTCGAAAAGAGTATGCAATATACTACCTAAGCAAAAAGTTTACCGACTGTGAACAACGTTATTCACTGCTCGAGAAAACTTGATGTGCTTTAGCGTGGGCTGCTCGCCGACTGAGACAGTATATGTTGACCCACACTACTTTGTTGATATCCAAGATGGACCCAGTTAAGTATATTTTCGAGAAGCCAGCTCTTACCGGACGGGTTGCAAAATGGCAAATGATTCTCACAGAATATGACATCCAGTACACCTCTCAGAAAGCCATCAAGGGCAGTGTACTATCTGAATATCTTGCTGAGCAACCCATTGATGATTACCAGCCTATGAGGTTTGACTTCCCTGATGAAGACATCATGTTCATAAAAGCAAAAGATCATGAAGAGCCTGTTCACACTGAAGGGCCTGACCCAGAAGAAGAATGGACTATGATGTTTGATGGGGCTATTAACATGAATGGTCGTGGTGTTGGTGCAGTACTCATTACACCTAAAGGAGTTCACATGCCTTTCTCGGCAAAACTCACTTTTAACTGCACTAACAACGAAGCTGAATACGAAGCTTGCATTATGGGTCTTGAGGAAGCCATTGACCTCAGGATCAAGACATTGACCGTATTCGGAGATTCAGCTTTGGTAGTCAATCAAACCAACGGCAAATGGTACACCCACCAGGATCATCTGATACCTTACAGGGATTATACAAGGAGGTTACTGACTTTCTTCACAACAGTCAAGCTTGAGTATATCCCTCGGGACGAGAATCAGTTTGCAGATGCTCTGGCTACCATTTCGTCCATGATCAAAGTCCAGACTGCCAACTTTGTACCTCAGATTTCAGTGTCGAGACTTGACAGACCAGCATATGTGTTCGCAGCAGATATTGTTAAAGATGATAAGCCTTGGTTCCATGACATTAAATGCTTCTTGGAGGATCAGACATACCCATCTGGGGCATCTTCCAATGATAAGAAGACTTTGAGAAGGCTTGCTGGTAGTTTCTTCTTGAACACTGATGGGTCTTTATATAAAAGGAACTTTGATATGGTACTCCTCAGATGTGTTGATAAGACAGAAGCAGACTTGTTGATGCATGAAGTGCACGAAGGATCCTTTGGTACCCATGCGGGAGGGCATGCCATGGCTAAGAAATTGCTAAGATCAGGTTATTACTGGATCACGATGGATGCTGACTGTTGTGCCTACGCCAGAAAATGCCACAAATGCCAGATCTACGCAGATAAAGTGCATGTGCCTCCCAATCCTTTGAACATAATGTCTTCACCCTGGCCCCTTGCTATGTGGGGCATTGATATGATTGGCAAGATTGAGCCGACTGCTTCAAATGGCCACAGATTCATCCTGGTCGCCATTGATTATTTCACTAAGTGGGTTGAAGCAGCCTCATATGCAAACGTTACAAGACAAGTGGTGGCCAGATTTTTGAAGAGAGATATCATCTGTCGATATGGAGTTCCCGAGCGAATCATTACTGATAATGGTTCCAATTTAAACAACAAAATGATGGCTGAATTATGCCGGGACTTCAAAATTCAACATCACAATTCTTCTCCTTACAGGCCAAAGATGAATGGCGCTGTTGAGGCCGCAAATAAGAACATCAAGAAGATTGTGCAGAAGATGGTAGTCACCTACAAAGACTGGCATGAAATGCTACCATTTGCCTTGCATGGGTACCGCACGTCAATCAGAACGTCCACTGGGGCAACACCGTATCAGCTTGTATATGGTATGGAAGCAGTCCTACCTGTCGAAGTTGAGTTACCCTCTCTCCGGGTACTGATGGATGTTAAGCTGAACGAAGCAGAGTGGGTTAGGTCCCGATACGAACAACTAAGTCTGATTGAAGAGAGAAGATTGGCTGCAATCTGTCATGGGCAGTTGTATCAGAAAAGAATGAAGAAAGCCTTCGATCAGAAAGTCAGGCACCGAGGATACCAAGTGGGAGATCTTGTGCTGAAAAGAATCCTCCCTCCTCATACAGACCACAGGGGCAAATGGACTCCAAATTATGAAGGACCATTTGTAGTGAAGAAAGTTTTCTCTGGTGGAGCACTGATGCTCAGCACCATGGATGGTGAAGATTTCCCGTCCCCTTTGAATTCAGATGCAGTTAAAAAATACTTCGCATAAGAATGACCCGCTGGACATAAAAACAGAATGTAAGTCCAGGCAAAAATAGGGCATCCCGGCGAGTCAAAAACAGAATAAAAGACTCGGGCAAAAATAAGGGAAAATAAACAAAAATGTACACCCGCTGAGTTGAAAAGCCGCATTGGGCGACTCAGGCAAAAATGGGTATCCCGATGGATCGAAAACCCGAAAGGGCGATCCATGCAAAATAAGGGAATAAGCGAACAACTGCATTCTGAGTTCGTCTGTATCATCTACAACTTGGTAAGCTTCAACAAGATCAAGCTTCAATCAGAATCAACATTCTTCAAAAGCAAGATGAGAAGAACGTCAAAAGTCATACGGGTCATAGTGAAGAGGAAGCTCCTTAAAGCGTCATCAACACTGCCAGCATTTTGTTTCTCAATTTGTAACAATCTCCTCATTTCAGGGGATATGTTCCTTTGACTGTATCTCGCCAATTCAGGGCATATGAATTAATAAAATCAAATTTTCAGTCATGTCTCATTTTGTACATTTTATTTGCAAAAAAATGTCTGATGTCTTAAAAGAAAAAAACTGATTGCATAAGAATACAGATGCTTATCTTCAAAAGTAAAAACATGCTTGCAGGAAATATGCTTACTCTCAGAAGTATCCTAACTCCTATGACGGAATCCAGTAAGGGATACCTCAGGATTATCTTGTGCGTTTCTCTATCTTTTTCAGGATTGCAGGTATCCAGAACGCAACTTGGGGCGTGTAAGCTCCATCCCAGCAAGCTGGCAAATCAACACTCAATTTTAGCACCCGAAGTGCTCTCTCCCCAGCTGAGTTGCCTTTCATGACTCCTCCCAGCTGAGTTGGCCACTTATTACTTATCCCCATCAGAATGGGCAGGTATCACAGAAGATGCCCATATCCCCGGCTGAGTCAAGAAGTCACCGTAACAGAATTGCTAGGGAGGTCTTTCAGTGATGCCTCTCTCTCTCCCCAGCCGAGTTGTCATCTCGCCCTCAGCCGAGTACAAAAATCAGGGAATCATCTCCCCACAGAGCTCCAGCCTCTGTCCAGAAGAGCAGCGCATGAAGGATCACAACAGAGTGAAGAAAGCTTCTACAAACCCCAGCTGGGTCTCTCATTTATTAGGATAGGTCTATCAGTGACCCGTATCCCCAAGCAAATATCATCTTATTAGATCTACCAATGATCTCACTCCCTAGCTGGGATGCCTACTTCAAATAGATCGATCGAAGATCTTCGCAGCAACGGGACCCGGATCCCGGTTTGGTATCTTTGCACAATCATAGCATTCGCATCATATTCACCCACAAAGCGTAGCATTCCGTTTTAACACGGAGCATTACGGCAGAAATCCAACACATAGCATGATCATAAGCCATGTTTTGAATCAGCACTTGTGAATAATGACAGCTCATCAATGTACATAAAAATCCCCACCAGGGTCCCCAGCAAAAGCAGCTGCCTCACAACCACAAACACCAGTATATACTCATTTTGACACCCGTCCGTGCCACCTTTCCCCAGTAAAGTCACTTGAACACTCCTTGCAAGCAACACCACCCGTATTACAGATACTCCCTTTGACACCCGTCCGTGTCATATCCCCAGCAGAAAACCAAGACTTTCTCTTTGCACTCACAGGTATTCTTGTATATACAATCCCTTGACACTCGTCCGTGTCATATCCCCAGCGCAGTCGCTTACACTTTTGCAACCCATTTACTTACTTATATTATACTTGTTGATACTATTATTTTCTCTTGACACTCGTCCGTGTCACACTCTCCCAGCAGATAAACACTCATCTATACAATACTCATACTCATTACTCATGTTACACCCATACAGATACTCGTCCGTATCTTGTATATACCATTCATATCCCCACAGATTCAACACTAGTCCTTGTTCTTTGTTAACCTCGTTGGTACTCGTCCGTACCATCATCTCAGAACATGCGTCAAGCGTTTGTTTCTACATGGTACTCGTCCGTATCATAGTCTTAAGGATGCTCGTCCGCATCTTTAATCCATACACTGTGTCAAACACTTTTCTCTTTTTGAATATAGATACTCGTCTGTGCCTACTATTCCCCAGAAGAGTCCTCTCAGATTCAACACTCGTCCGTGTTCTCTGTTAACCAGTTGATACTCGTCCGTATCATCATCTTTGAACACGTGTCAGTTTGTTTCTACCCGATACTCGTCCGTATCGTAGTCTTAGGGATGCTCGTCCGCGTCTTTAATCTATACACAATACCAAACACTTATACCTTTTGTTTCTTGGATATAAACACTCGTCCGTGTTTACTACTCCCCAGTAGATCGCCAACAAAGCAAATTTTCTTCTTTATCTGACGCCCGTCCCGTGTCATGATAAACCCTGAGAGCAGCCGTACCCTGCTAGGTGGTCGTCCTCCACCTCTTGATGGTCGTCCTCCATCATGCTCATCCGATGGCCGTCCCCATCGTTGTTTTTTAGCAGCCGTCCCCTGCTAGGTGGTCGTCCTCCACCCTTTGATGATCGTCCCTCATCAATTTTATCCAATGGTCGTCCCCATTGTTGATTTTGGTTATCTGGCATTCGTCCTATGTCATGATAAACCCTGAGAGCAGCCGTCCCCTGCTAAGTGGTCGTCCCCCACCTCTTGATGGTCGTCCTCCATCATGCTCGTCCGATGGCCGTCCCCATCGTTGATATTTTCGGCAGCCGTCCCCTGCCAGGTGGTCGTCCTCCACCTTCGATGGCCGTCCCCATCATATTTCCTTTATTCCCCAACAGAGCAGCCGTCCCCTGCTAGGTGATCGTCCTTCACCTTTGATGGCCGTACCCCATCATCTGTTTATTTCATTTATACTTTAACCCGATGGCCGTCCCCGTCGTGGTCCCTTTTCCTTTTCTTTTAGCCCGATGGCCGTCCCCATCGTCGGTTACCTTGCTTTATGAACTTGATGGCCGTCCCCGTCATGTTTCATTAATCCCCCAGAGAATTTTACAATTTTATCATGATGGCCGTCCCCATCATATATTTCACTTTCCCCAGCTAGTCGGCCGTCCCCGTCTTAGCTTTACCTTTTATCCCCAGCATGTCGGCCGTCCCCGTCATTGCTTTATTTTCGGCACTTTTCCCAGCAGGTCGGCCGTCCCCGTCATTGCTATTTACCCAGCAGTCGTCCTCTGCTCGACGGTCGTCCTCCGTCGCCCACACTTTACAATATACTTTATTTTCCTTTTACAATCTATATCCCTTTTCTTCTTCATTCTGTGAGTGCAAATTTTGGACTGTCTTTGGTATTCAACCACAAGTTATCTTGTTTGCCTGCTAAGTCGTTGCTTACAACCTGCACAACTAACTCATGATTGAATAGGGGCAGCTGTAAACACCCCAAATTTGCCCTCACCCATTCACACCATGGCTTGTGATCATTTCATATGCATAAACTCAGTCATGGCATCTCATATCACATTTTGATCCACTGCATTGGTTCTAAGTCATCTGCATTTAGGGTTTGTGATCTGAACAATCCAAGAGTCTCTTGAGCCACTCCAAAGGCCACCAATCACTTCAAAGGGATCCATATGTGTTCAAGTATCATATTACATCCTCTCAAAGACAAAGATTCCAAAGAATCACAAGAACTGGGATTGGTAGGGATGCAGAGCCAAGTTTGACTGCACAGTTGACCTAAAATTAGGGTTTTGGTTTCAGAGGCCATAACCCCAATTTTTTTGGTCATTCTTGTTCCCATTGGTTTCTATATGGTATAGGGAGTATGCATATCAATTTTCATGAAGAAACTCCATGGGGAAGTCATCTGATCAAGAGTTGACTTTCTGGACAAGTCAGTGCAAAATCAGGGCATCTGAGGCCCCCAATGACCCAACCAATGGGCATTCTTCATCATTTTGAGTGTATATGATCTTTATTTGATCATGGAAGAAGGTTGAAGTTCACAAAAATCAAGAATTTGGAGTTTTTGCAAGTGTTGACTTTTTGGGCATAGTTGACTTTTCAAGAATGCTTCATTTTAGGTCACTTTTCAAGCCTTGATTCTTGATCCAAAAATGCTTCAAATGGAAAAACTTTGGTCATGAAAGTTGTAGATTGCATCTTTCCCTTTTCAAAAAGTACAAGAGCATGATCAAATTCTTCTTGGATCAAAAGTTATGGTGTGACAAAGTTGGCAAAAATCATTGATTTTTAAGATGTGCACCAAATGAGAATTTTGCAAAACCATGAACCAAGGCTGTTTGTAACTTCTAATTCATATCAAACCATGACACAAACATTCTATGAGCCTTAAAAATCATAATTGGACCAAGGTTTCACATGGTTATGGTTTGTGTAACAAGACTTTTCCATGTGAACCAAAGTTGAGCCAACTTGCAAAACCACTCATCACACTTCCTACAACTTGCAACCTTGGATGCTGAGCTTTGCTAGCCCTTGCCCTCACCCTTGCTGCGCAGCCCCATGCCTTGTACTAGCCTAGAGCCAAGCCATACCTCTCTTACACAAAAAGTGGACTTTGAGCAAAAGCAAACATCCCAATCACCACAGGCCATGTCACATCCTCTGGCCACTTGGAATTGTTTATTATATCCTTTGGCAAGCTAAACATAACAGGAGGCCAAGCTGAAACACACCACACCAACACATTCACAAAAACACCTCATTTTGCAAAAACTCTTGGAATCTGCCTTCACAAACTTAAAACATCCAAACCATTTTCACAAAACATCTCACCATGCTCCATTGAGTAGAAACCAATAAGATTCAAGCCTGAAAGCAGCATGAACTAAGCTTCACCATTCCTCACCTTCAAAACCAGAACTCTTCGAATCCTTTTATCCAGCCATCAAACACATCATTTTCCTTCACCAACAAGTCAAGCACATCACAAGGAGTCAAAACCACCCTTCACATTGACCTGAAACAGCCTATACACAAACTGCATTTTCTGCTACACCAGAAATGGATTGCTCAAGGCAGCCTGTTTAAGCTCATTTCAAGCCTTCCATTAGCACCAGGGGAGTCAGTGGAGCAAGCTTGCACCAAAGAATAGCTCTGAAAGTCCAGAAACAGGAGTCTCCATCTCAGGTATGGCCATGAACTTTTTTTCTCAGAGCTTGTTTTTCTTGTTATAGAGTGAAAGTGTGTGTTATGCTGGTCATGGGGATGTCTTTAGATTTGAAAATAGTGAAGGGATGATCATTTTATGCTTCTCTGAAATTTCGCCCGTGGATTTTGTTTCTTTCGATTCGTTTGATTCTGGGAGTTTAAATGATGTTTGAGGCTGGATTTGTGACCTAGGTTGTTAGAGGATCATTTGGGTGTGTTTAATTTGTTGTTTAGATGCCTGAATCATGAATTAAGGTTGTGTTGTCGCCGGAGAAGATGACCGGAGCTTCTCTCCGGTCACCTGAAGTTGATTAGCCCTAATCTCAGGTCATTAGTGCCATTTGAATTCTGGCCGTAGGATGCCTTTGACCAGTTGACTTCCCGCTAGCTTGGATGGCCTAGATTCGCTTGATTAGCCCTAATTCTTTTTATTAGTTTAAATTAATTGTAATTAAATTAATCAACTCAGAAGCCATCTAGACCCTCCATTCACGCGCCAGTCAACGCATTCAAACCCAGGAGCAATCTCAACCCTCCATTTTGATTACTTTCTTTTATTTTAATTTATTTTAATTTCTTTTTCATTTAACTTGCATAATTTATTAAAAATAGTAAAAAATGTCTAAAAATTATGAAACTTTTTCTCATGAGTTTTATTAATTTTTAAGACCCAAAAATATTTTTGTTTTTATTTTTAGCATTAAAAAAGTATTTTTAAATATTAAAAGTTTATTTTTAATTGATTAATGGGAATTAATTTATTAAAAATACTTTTAGGTGTTTAAAAATCACCAAAAATTCATGAAATGTTCTAAGACATTTAGAAACATTGTCCAACCTTCAAACCAAATTTCTTTTTTGATCTTGATGCATTTTAAGAATTTTTCATTGAATTAAAATCATTTTTGTGCATTATTTTGATCCAAAGTTCAAAAAATCGTTTCTGCCTATTCATGAGGAGTTGGACATTGATTCTTTTTGCATTGCATTGTGTTTAGCATGAAGTTTGTGAGATTAAATGGCCATGATTTGATTCCTCATTTTCAATTTGTTTGGCATTTCTTTTGTTTAGGAACCCTAAAAACCCTAGAAATCTTAGAAAAATCATAACTTGAAAGTGGTTAGGAGTTGAGACCTTTCCTTTGGGCATTGGTTTAGTATAGGATTAAAGGTCCTTTGAGTGGCATTTTCAATTTTTGTCATAATGTTTGCTTCTGGTTTTGAATTTTTGTTTTGTGCATTGTTCATAAACCCTAATTTGGGCTTTCATTTGCATACCTCTTGCATTCTCTTGCATAACATGACTTGCCATGACATTTCAAGCATCCATTTGTTTCATTTGACATCATAAGACATATTGAAATCATGTTTGATCATGGCATCATGTATTTGCCATGTTGTATGTCATGTGCACTTCATAACTTTTCATGTATGTCCATGCTTCCTAACTTGTTCCATTTGCATTCATAAGCTTGTATGATCATCCACATGTTTTGTTTCTGGTTTGTAAACATCTTATAGCATCATTAGCATAATGTATGTGCTTCTGGTTCTGTCTCTCATCATGTCATCTCATCCCATTTTGCATTGCATTGCATTCCTTTTCTAACCCTTTCAGGTGGTAAGTGATTCTGAGAAGTGGATTTGCCTTCACTTCTCATAACTCTTATTTTCATCTCTCTTGCATCCATTGCTGCATTTTTATATGTGTTTGAGTTTGAGCTTGCTCATCCTTCTTCTTCCCACCTTCTTTCTTCAAGTGACTTGACTTCTTGAATGAAGCAAGTTACTTTGCTTCTCTTGATCCTTTCATCTGTTTCCTGGTGGTTCCATTGAAGATTTCTTTCTAAGACCTCACAAACCTTAGGAACAACCAAGCATGACAATGATTAGGGTTTTGATTAGTCTCCCCTCTTAGTTTTACCTTTGTGTCTCTTTTGAGTCTTCTCTTCTCATCTCATAATCAGGGACTAAACCCTCAAGGCTTTAAGGCTTTGTGATTAAGCTTATGCCTGCATCCTTCTATTAGGATGGAGTGTATAACTTTAATCCTAAGTGTTAAACCCTTAATGTGTTTAAATCTCTTAATCAATTCACTTAATAATCATCAAGACATCACACTTGTAACTTGGGCCTTGCATTCGGGTTCTAATTCTTCCTTAATTGGTTAAGAAGGACTAACCCTAGTGTTAATGGACAAGTCCCCCTCAAGTTGTCTTACAAACCCTAAAAATCACTTCATCACCTCATCATTAACTAAAATCCACTTAATAAAGGCCTTGTTTTGTCATGAGTTTAATCCCTAATCGTGGATTAAGTTGAGGAGCTTTCCTCAGCTTAAACATTCTCATCTATTATCCTTCTATTAGGATGGTGTAATGAGTCTGTTTAATCCCTGATTATGGCTTAATCTCATTACTCAACACTAAACAAAAACACCAAAAACATCTAAATAACCACAAGTAGGTTAATGATCTTAATCCTGCATCAAAGGTGATTAAGTGTGAGAATCTGACTTCACACTTAAGGTGTTCTCATTACCCCTAATCAGAGGGAAGATGTGATGAGTTTACTAAATCCATTGGTTTAGGCTTAAGCTCATTAACTTATGACAAACTTCAAAAAGCAATAAAAGACTGAAAACTCAAAAACAAACAATAATCGTCTCCTCCGGGATTCTTTTCTCATCATCTTCACTCACAAACGAGAACTCGCTTCTTCCGTCTAATGCAAGACAGTTTGCATCTGTGCCAGACAGATCATACACTTGAGCATAGGCAAGTAAGCAGTTCACAAGTCAATTCATCTTTCAGTCTCTTTGGGTCGAACTACGGTGTTCTGACTTCCTCATTGCACGAGAGGATACGTAGGCATAACTTAACAGTTATCGAACAAAAGTCTCTGTATATTCCCCCTCTTTCTAGCCTCATTCTTTTAGCCTCATATTCTTGAGCAATTCATTCTCATTCCTACACTGACACTGTATACATCACACTTTGCACTTCTTTTGCACTGACACCTGTACATTCTTTTCCAGCTATTTTACACACAAATCGCACTGACACTACCCCTTTAAGACACAAATCTTTTAAGCGTGGATCCCGTCGAGTACGGCGGACAATCTGGGTGCTAATACCTTCCCAGGTTGTAACCAACCCCCTTTCTCAGTCTCTCTGGTTCGCAACCGTCTTATCTATCTTTCCAGGTCTATGCAGCATTGCCTTTCCTCCGGGATAAAAATGCCTAGCTGGCGACTCTATTCATCTCTAGTGAGTTCACGGCTGTGTGTTCTCATTGTCCCTCTCGCCGACCGTTCGCGTATGTACCTTCATCTGGGCCTATGTCCCATTTGTCGGGAGCGACAACAAGCTAATGCGCGGACAGATGAATTGGAAAATAAATTTGATGAATTGTCAAAGAAATTTGATGTGTTGCATTCTCTTCAGGTGGGTCCTTCTAGTGCTCCTGCGAGTGTTCATCCTGATTATAATGATTCAGTATATTCTATTTTTCTCTGAATAAATGTTTGTGGCATAATAGTAGAATAATTACGATGTTTGAATAATTCTTTGAGGCATGTGTGTTTTCTTCTTTGTTTTGGAAATATGCAAACAATTGTATATGTGTTCTAGAACAAGACTTATAGTTTGATTTGGCTTGGTGGGTCAGTTTCAAGCTTTGATTTTGTTAAGGTATAATGTGTGCAAAGACATAAGAGAATCTGGGACTCTTGGCAAAGATTTGGGTATATATAAGCGATAAGCCTGAGACTCTTGGATTAGAAAGTTATAGACCCATGTTCTTATCTCTTTCATTATTTATATCTTGGATTAAAGTGTAAACAATATTTCATAATTGACAGCAGTGCAACATAAACTATCATTTATTTCAACTCATGACTATTTATTTTGAATCTTTATGTACATAACTCGTGACTATTTATTTTGGATGTTGCAGGAGGAGGAGGATTATGAGGATGATGATGAGGAAGTTAATGTTGGTTACATGATTAGTACGTAGATCGTAGGATATTATAAGTTTTTGTGAACTCATTAGTATTTTGATGTTGGTATATTTTGATGTTGGTGTATTTTGGAACTCATTAGTATTTTGGTGTTGGTATATTGGTATTTTGGTGTTGGTATATTAGTATTTTGGTGTATTATGTATTTTAAGTGAATTTGTTATGGATCGACTTAATTATGGATAAAATTAGAACTATGCTGGAATCCATGCATTAATCTTCAAATAATAGGTATTGATATTATAAAATATGTTGGAATCCATAAAAAAATTGTGGATGGATTAGAACTATGTTGAATTATGGATGGATTTTAATCTTTCATATAATAGGTATTGATATTGATCTTTTAGAACATGATTTGATCATAACAGGTTTCAATCAAACAAATGAGTACTCTGCCGATTAAATCCTGTAGTGTCGTCCACGACACCGACGTAAAAAAAATCTACTGGCTAACTCTATTAGTGTCGACCACGACACCAACGTAACTAAAACATAATCTGCTGGCTAATTCTATTAGTGTCAGCCACGACACCGACACTAGGACCAAATAATTTGTTTTCTAAAGCTACTAGTGGCGGCCTCATAACCGACGCTAGTACAATATGACTTGCTGGCTAAATATGCTAGTGGCGGCCACTAGGCCAACGCTAACACAATATAATTTGCTGACTAATTTTCTAGTGGCGGCCCAGAGACTGACGCTACATATGTATGTGGACATCTACTTGATGAAAGACAAACCAATCAAAAAATGACACTTAGTAATAGGTAGCGTCAGGTTAAATCGACGCTATAATGTCAGATTCACCATTGTTATTAGCGGTGTCTTAGCGTAAACGGAAGTCGACGCTACAGTAATGCTGATCCATAGTCGGCGCTAAATGCAACTAACTTCCAGCTTTGGAAATTTTTCCCTGACCCCGACACTAGACCGACGTTAATCTTTTGTAGCGTCGGTTTTAGGCCTGTTAGCTAGGGCTTTTGGCCGACGCTAACTCTGTGTTTTCTTGTAGTGTTTTCCCTTGATCTTAAGCTAGATAAAGTCACCCAAGACTTCCAATTGATACCCCGGTTACCGCTACTCCTTTGACAAAAACTTTGTTCTTCAAAAATTTCATTCGATTGAATCTAAATTGTGAAATATTATCCCAAGTATTTCAATTGATCCTCCAATTACCGCTACTTCTTTGGCAGAACCCCTATTCTTCAAAACTTTCACTCGGTTGAACCCAATTGCAAAGACTTGTGCAAAAATCCCCCAAAATCAATTCTTGATCTTGGAGCAAAACCCCTAAAGGTTTTATAAATGAAACCCTAAAGAATACTCGACCCAATTTGATTACAACAATCCAAAATTGGACCTTATCAATCTAATCTTGATGATACTTAAGAAAAATGATTATGTGTAGTTATTGACTATTTGCAAATAAATGTTGAAGATGATGAGAAAATTCTGAGTGTGTTCTTGGTTTCAATGTTTAAAAACGATCCATGAACACTTATTTATGTGTGTGTATGTAAAAGAAATACCAAACAAAACATTTTTTTAGCAAAAAATACAAGTTTTGAAAAGTTTGAATATGATGTATTGACTCCAAATCTGTATGAGTCAACACATAGAGCCTATGAGTTGCTACATAGAATATATGTATTAATACGAGTCCGACATATAAGAAGTTGTTTGCAAAAAGACTTTTGCATGAGCCTCTACATACCATAAATGAATCGCTATATATGCAATATGTATCAGCTCAATGTTGTTATGTATCAATACAAGTGAGACAACACTGAGTGTTTGCAAACAAGCTTCAGTATGAGCTGCTACATAGAACAAATGAGCCGCTACATTTGCAGTATGTATCCACTCAATGTTGATATGTACCAATAGAAGTGAGGCAACACTAATTATTTACCAACAAGCTTTAGTATGAGATGCTACATAGCATGAATGAGCTCTACATACGTAGTATGTATCAACTAAATGCTGCTATGTAGCTCTATATAGAGGACACAAATTTTGTTTACAAAAATTCTCCAATGTGTATCGACTTATAGCAATGATGTATCGATCATTCATTTGTTTTTCATGAAAAATCATAGTTTTTACTTGTAATGGCTTATTTAATTTGATTTTAAATGTCATATTATGTTGATACACATCTAGATATAGACAATAAGATCCAATGTACACACAATAATAAGTGTTCTAGTTTTGACATCATTCAAAACATATCTAAGAGGATAATGCACTCACAAAAAAGCTTATACGAAGTTGTGTAAGACGAAGTAGATGATTGAAGGCCTGTAAGAATAAGCCGATGATGGAAAAAGTTTGAAATCGGAAAAATAATGCAGAAGAACAAATGAGTGTGTGGGAGAGAAGGAAAAGATGGTGAAAATGATGAAATTTGCAGAAGATATAGAAGAAGATAAGGCATATGAAATTGGAAGCGCGTTTGTAGTGATTTGCTAGGGGAAAATTAAATTGATTAGACATTGAGTTTGATTAGGCTTTGAAGAAATAGGTAACAAAGTGAAACCATATTTAGAGTTTAAGAGAGAAAATATATGCAACCAAAGTAGATTGTGAGAACTGTTGACGCATTATTAGTTGAGATTAGGCCCGTTTAGACCAAAATTGCCTTGAATTTGGTGATTGGAAAAAAAAAAAGTAAATAAGGATAAAAGTGAGTTTTCAAGAACACATACTACTTTTATATATATATATATATATATATATATATATATATATATATATATATATATATATATATATATATATATATATATATATATATATATATATATATAGGAGATTGCAACATGAGCTTGAATATAAATTTCGGATACGAAGATTGTGGGTTGATCTTATGATAAAAACTTAAGTTAATAGTAGAACTCTTAAGAGAAAATTATTGGAGATTGTAATAGATCGCATGACCTAAGATCAGATTAATATAAATTCTAGTGTTCAGTTTCAAAACTCTTTTATTTTTATTTTTTTTTCTATTTTATTTTTTCCTAGTTAAATATGTGTTTCATCTCTTTTTAAGATTGATACAGTAAAATCATTTTTTCTGTAAACGAAATTTCATAATTCAATTAACACAATTCACCTCTCATTGAAGTAACTTTATCATAATTTTTGGTTGGATTTTTTTAGAGTTACATTGTTATTATGTTTTTTTGGCTAGAAACTATACTTTTTCTTTTAGCTACTGCTATTTTATTCTTCTTTAAGAATTACATTTTTTTTTGTTTCGTTAACATTTGAAGAATTATTAGTAATTTATCAAGCATTTAACGGAAATTAGACAAATAATAGGTAAAAAAACTAATATCTCTAGCCAATCTATTACCAAAAAAAAAAATTAATAATTTACCTTCAACTAATCAAATAATATCATATTATTTTATTTTATTTATTTATTTAATAATTTAAATTTGTAGATTTTTCATACAATTTCTATAAATTATTCTATGGATAACTTTGTCCAATTTTTTTTAAAGATAGGTAAATAAAAATTTAAGAAAAAAAACTTAAAAAGGATAAGTAATATATCTATTGAGACAGTCTTTAAGTAAAATAATGATTAGTTGGTATAAAGAGGATTGACCACGTTTAGAGTTGAATGAGAAAAAGAGTCATGGTCAAATCGTGCATGTAATATCTTAGTCACCTCTCGTTGCTTCCTTCTCCACCATGCTTCTCACCAGCTACCTCATTTTTGTTTTCGTCCATATATATATCTACCAACCATGAATCAAAGATTAACAAGATCTTATAATACCACGTGGCAATATCATAGCCATTCAACACCAAGTGATGACTAATCAAACGCTCGTAATTAATTCTCAACCAAACTACTTTTTGTTTTCTACTCCTTGTTTGTGCAACTTGTGTCTCTCCTTACCTACCATCCACAAATGCAATGCAAGATAGAAAAATAATAATAATAATAATGAGCCTCCAAAAGAAACCTCTTATATAAAGCTCAACTACTCATCCTCACATCTCAACAAATTCAATACATACAACTCTTTCATTCTTTCATTTATCCTTACTTTCCATTCTACCAAAACACAACAAAAGAATATTACTAGTATCAATTAATTAAAATGGAAGCAATAGGTGCAGCCATTACAAAAAACAACGGTTACCAATCATTTTGTGTGACGAATGCTAAGAATAATAACATGAAAGTTAACAGCGACGATCCTTTGAACTGGGGTGTTGCCGCGGAGGCAATGAAAGGAAGTCACTTGGATGAGGTGAAGCGTATGGTGGAAGAGTACCGGAAGCCGGTGGTCCGTCTTGGTGGTGAGACGCTCACAATTTCTCAGGTGGCTGCCATTGCCGCACATGATCATGGTGTGAAGGTGGAGCTGTCAGAATCTGCTAGGGCAGGTGTTAAGGCGAGCAGTGACTGGGTGATGGAGAGTATGAACAAAGGCACTGACAGTTACGGTGTCACCACCGGCTTCGGAGCCACCTCTCACCGTCGAACCAAACAAGGCGGTGCTTTGCAGAAAGAACTCATTAGGTAATATATACTTTTTTCTTTCTTTCTTAAGGTCAACTATTTTTATTCTTATCGTTTAGATTGAAAACCTACTTTCATATGTTTTGTTAGGAGTACATTAGCTGTTTGTAACTTTTTTTGTTTTTTTGGTACAGCTATTTCTAACTTTTTCTTAGTTAATAAATATTAAAGTGTTTTTTTTTTTCAAATTTCTTAATACTTACTCTATTTAATTTTTGTTTTCAGATTTTTGAATGCCGGAATATTTGGAAATGGAACTGAGTCAAGCCATACACTTCCACATACAGCAACAAGAGCTGCTATGCTTGTGAGAATCAACACACTTCTCCAAGGTTATTCTGGAATTAGATTTGAAATCTTGGAAGCTATAACCAAACTCATTAACAACAACGTCACCCCATGTTTACCACTCCGTGGTACAATCACGGCTTCCGGAGATTTAGTGCCTCTTTCTTACATTGCTGGTTTATTAACTGGAAGACCAAATTCAAAAGCTCATGGACCTTCAGGAGAAATTCTTAATGCAAAAGAAGCTTTTCAATCAGCTGGAATCGATACTGAATTCTTTGAATTACAACCAAAAGAAGGACTTGCACTTGTTAATGGAACTGCTGTTGGTTCTGGTTTAGCTTCTATTGTTTTATTTGAAGCTAACATATTGGCTGTGTTGTCTGAAGTGCTATCAGCTATTTTTTCTGAAGTTATGCAAGGGAAGCCTGAATTTACTGATCATTTGACACATAAGTTGAAGCACCATCCTGGTCAAATCGAGGCTGCTGCTATTATGGAACACATTTTGGATGGAAGTGCTTATGTCAAAGCTGATAAGAAGTTGCATGAGATGGATCCTCTCCAGAAGCCAAAACAAGATAGATACGCCCTTAGAACTTCACCACAATGGCTCGGTCCTCTTATTGAAGTCATTAGATTTTCTACTAAGTCAATTGAGAGGGAGATTAACTCTGTGAATGATAACCCTTTGATTGATGTTTCAAGAAACAAGGCTTTGCATGGTGGGAACTTTCAAGGAACACCTATTGGTGTATCCATGGATAATACACGTCTAGCTCTTGCATCTATTGGTAAACTCATGTTTGCTCAATTTTCTGAGCTTGTCAATGATTTTTACAATAATGGATTGCCCTCAAATCTCTCTGCTAGTAGAAATCCCAGCTTGGATTATGGTTTCAAAGGATCCGAAATTGCCATGGCTTCTTATTGTTCGGAGTTACAATATCTTGCGAATCCAGTAACAACTCATGTCCAAAGTGCTGAGCAACACAACCAAGATGTGAACTCTTTGGGATTAATTTCTTCTAGGAAAACATATGAAGCTATTGAGATCCTTCAACTCATGTCTTCAACATTCTTGATTGCACTTTGTCAAGCAGTTGACTTAAGACATTTGGAGGAGAACTTGAAAAACTCAGTTAAGAACATTGTAAGCCAAGTTGCAAAAAGGACCCTTACGATAGGTGTCAATGGAGAACTTCATCCTTCAAGGTTTTGTGAAAAGGACTTGTTGAGAGTGGTTGATAGGGAGCATGTGTTTGCCTATATTGATGATCCTTGTAGTGCTACATATCCATTGATGCAAAAATTGAGGCAGGTGTTAGTGGATCATGCATTAGTCAATGGAGAAAGTGAGAAGAATTTGAACACATCAATCTTCCAAAAGATTGCAACTTTTGAGGATGAGTTGAAGACCCTTTTGCCAAAAGAGGTAGAAAGTACTAGGGTGGCATATGAGAGTGGAAATCCAACAGTTCCAAACAAGATCAATGGATGCAGATCATATCCACTTTATAGGTTTGTGAGACAAGAGTTGGGGACTGGTTTGTTAACAGGAGAAAATGTAATTTCTCCAGGTGAAGAATGTGATAAACTGTTCACAGCTATATGTCAGGGGAAAATCATTGATCCTCTTCTTGAATGCTTGGGAGAATGGAACGGTGATCCTCTTCCAATTTGCTAACTTTATTGATTACTTCTTAGAATATTTTCTCTGTATTCATGCAAGTGTAGAGATATTAGATTTTTTATGCCTTTAACAAATTAATATGAAAAGAAATTCATTTCAATTTCCTCCAATATCAAAGCAAAACTTGTAATTTACATTTATAATATAATTTTCTTTTCTTTCTTGAAGCCTGTAGTGCAAGTGCAACAACTTAATATATCACATTGTTCTAATAGTTTTAGTGTCAGTTTTTACTCTCTGAGAAGACAAATAATGGTTAATAAGTCAACAAAAATGATGTTATGTTGTTTTCCGAATATAGGCAAAACGAATGCAAGAAATCTAGTTAGCAGATTCAAATTATCTAGTCTTTTATTATTATTATTATTATTATTATTATTATTAAATTTTTTGGATTATTCTTGTTGTAATTCGTTTGTTGCATTTTATCTTACCATTACTTTCGAGCACATGATCGAATGAGCTCTGTATAACTTTTCATAGAAGGTAAATCGAGTTTTCGTTGGACTTTTACTAGTTATTTGTATTGGGTTGAAGTATCTCTTGTATTCCTAATAATATATTATTTTCTTATAAGAAAATATCCTCAAGTTTAATGTAAACAAAATTTTAGTTTAAAAAGTTGTAGAATTATATCATTGAAAATTTAGTAATATGGAAGCTTAATCCATGTTAAAGTATGTCAAATGTTTATTCTCAACATAGGAGTTCTATATCACATTATGCGGTGTTAGTTTACACATCAAACTCAAGTCTTTGAATTGTTTAATAAATTATAATTATCTCTAACCATCATAGTAGACATATATAAGGACTTTCTATTTAAAGCATCAACCATGACATTAGCTTTACTGGGGTGATAATTCAAGACAAAGTCACAATCCTTCTGAAATTCTAGTCATCTACGTTGCCCCATATTTAATTCCTTTTTGTAGATGTTTAAGAATTGGCAGAATTTTTGACCAAACAAGAAATGTTAAATTCAGTTCAGAATGTCCTATCAGATGTTGGGACATTAGCAAACAGAGTATGTGAACTTATTTCAGGATGTCCTACCAGATGTTGGGACATTGTGTAAATAACTTAAGTTCAGTTTTCCAGGATGTCCCAACAGATGTTGAGACATCTCAGACCTGCTTCCAGAATTAATTATTGATTAATAGATCAGAGATATTTAAGGAGAAGTATCTGGAATTAATTAATGATGGATAAAAACTGAACAAGGCGCATCTGTAGGGTGTTTTATATTGAAGATTCAGATTAAAACAGAAGACCTAAATCACCTAGAATATAGGAAGTAACAAACCCTAAATTCAAGGTGACAGCTGCTGCTCATTAGGGCTGGATCATTCTACAGAAAGCCCAAAATTCAGATACCTATTTAAGCAACAGAAACTCATAGAATTGAGTACGAATTTCAGAAGACCAAATAGGGTGTCTAGTGTTCTTAATAGCAGGTTGTTTTATGTACCACTTTATGAGCTTTTAAGCAAAAGTGCATTTGTGACTTGATTGAAACTGTGAAGTAAGATCAAGCTGTATTGTTTGAAGAATGTCTTCAATTTCTGTAAACTTGTAAACTTGATCACTGTGTGATTGAGGGGGAGTGAGTAGGGTACTCTTATCTAAGGTGTGTCTTAGGTAGAAATTGCATTGGGTAGTTATTAAGTGATAGATTAAACAGGGTGGTTTAAGTCTAGAATTAATAATACTTATAGTGGATTTCCTCCTGGCTTGGTAGCCTCCAGATGTAGGTGTGGTTATACACTGAACTGGTTAACAAACTTCTGTGTTGTTTACTTTTCTTGCTATTTAAGTTTTGGTTAAATTTGTCAAGTGTCCTATCAAGTGTTGGGACATCTCTTAGGACATCTCATACCTGATCACAGAATTTCAATTGGCATCAGAGCAGGCACCCTGCCTGTTTATACTGGGTGAGATCTAGGGAATACAAATTCTGTAACATGGACAGAGATTTAGGGTCAGTAAATAGACCACCTATTCTGGATGGATCTAATTATGACTACTGGAAGCCAAGAATGATTGCATTCTTAAGGTCACTTGACAACAGGGCATGGAGAGCAGTCAATGTTGGATGGGATCATCCTGTCCAAGACACCAAAGATGGATCAAAAGTGCTGAAACCTGAAGAAGAATGGAGTAAGGAGGAAGAAGACTCAGCACTAGGCAACTCAAAAGCCTTAAATGCTTTATTCAATGGCATTTATAGGAACATTTTCAGACTTGTGCATCATTGTGAGCTGGCCAAAGATGTTTGGGATACTCTCAAAACAACTCATGAAGGAACATCAAAAGTAAAAATGTCAAGACTTCAACTTCTCACCACCAAGTTTGAAAACTTGAGGATGAAGGAAGATGAATCAATTCATGAGTTCTACATGAACATCTTGGATATAGCCAATACTTCTGGAGCTTTGGGAGAAAAGATGACTGATGAAAAGCTGGTAAGAAAGATTCTCAGATCTTTGCCAAAAAGATTTGACATGAAAGTCACAGCAATAGAAGAAGCTCAAGACATATGCTCCATGAAAGTTGAAGAACTCATTGGCTCCCTTCAAACTTTTGAGATGGGAATGAATGAGACAAATGTTAAAAAGAACAAAAGCATAGCATTGGTGTCAAATACTGATGAAGAAGAAGATGATGAATCAGAAAATGGTAAAAGCTTATCAGAAAACCTAGCTATGCTTGGAAGACAAGTCAAACAGATTCTCAGAGGAATGGATGGCAAATCCAAATCCAATGGAAAATACACAAACTCTTCTGAGAACAGGAGACCTTATGATGCTAATAAAAAGTCAAATTATGCTGAAAAGACCAGTCAAGAAGGAATCAAGTGCCATGGATGTGAAGGATATGGACACATCAAGAAGGAATGTCCTACCTTCTTAAAAAGACAAAAGAAGGGACTATCTGTAACCTGGTCTGATGAAGACTCAGGAGGAGATTCAGAAGAAGAATCAGCTAAGCATTTTACTGCTTTAGCTGGACTGTGTGAATATGATAGTGATTCCAGTTGTGGAGAGCTTACTTATGCAGATCTTGAGCAAGCTTTCAAAGATCTATACAAGAGAAGAACTGAAATATGCAGTGAGGTTATAAAGCTAAAGAAGCAGAATGAGGTATTAGAAGATGAAAAAGCAAGTGATCAAGTAATCATTGATACCTTGAAAAGTGAAGTAACTCTTCTCAACTCTAAGTTGGAACATATGTCCAAATCTGTTAAAATGTTGAACAGCAGCTCAAATACACTGGATGTTATTCTCAGCAATAATAAACATTCAGGGGACAAAAGTGGACTGGGATATAACAGAGATGAAGCCAGCTCTAGCAAAGCTACTGCAAAAACTACACAGTCAAACAAGATGTCCCAACAGATGCTTCAACATCAGAACACAAAGACAAACATAATGTTCCAACAGATGTTTCAACATTCTGGAAAGAACAAAATGAAGAAGAAGTATCAAAGATGGAGATGCCATCACTGTGGAAGATTTGGACATATCAAACCTCATTGTTATAAGTTGCATGGATATCCAAATCAGATGTATCAGCAACCTTCCAAGAAGAAAATAGAAGTTACCAAGAAAGTGCTGCATAAACATCATAGAAATCAGCAACCTCCTAAGCAGAAGACTGAAAACTTCAAGAAGGTATGGAAACCAAAAGCTAGCACTGAAGCTGATCAAAGCTACAAGAACAAGATCAACAATCAAGCTTGGAGATCAGCTGATAAACAACACACAGGGCAGAGGCATCAAAAGAAATCTCAACTCATCTGGTCAAAGAAAAGTACTGCATACATAACACATACATCACTGAGAGTATCAGCTAAAGAAGACTGGTACTTTGATAGTGGATGTTCAAGACACATGACTGGATTGAAGAATTTGCTAGTAAACTTAAAATCACATTCATCCAGGTATGTGACCTTTGGAGATGGAGCTAAAGGAGAAATCAAGGGAGTTGGAACCTTGGACTGTCAAGATGTTCCAAGACTAGATGATGTGTTGCTTGTTAAAGGTTTAACTGCTAACCTGATCAGTATAAGTCAGTTATGTGATCAAGGGTACAGTGTAAACTTTACCAAATCTGAATGTATAGTGACTAACAAAGAACAAGAGGTTGTCATGAAAGGAGCCAGATCTAAAGACAACTGTTACATGTGGGAATCCCAAAATCTCAGTCTCACTTCAACCTGCTCTCTAGCTAAAGAAGAAGAAGTGAAATTGTGGCATCAAAGACTAGGTCATCTTCATTTCAGAGGCATAAAGAAGATCATATCTATGGATGCTGTAAGAGGTATTCCTAAACTGAAGATTGATGATGGCAAAATATGTGGTGAATGTCAAATAGGCAAGCAAACCAAGATGTCCCATCCAAAGCTCCAACATCTGACAACTTCCAAAGTTTTGGAACTTCTACATATGGATCTTATGGGACCTATGCAGGTTGAAAGTCTTGGTGGTAAGAGGTATGCATATGTTGTGGTTGATGATTTTTCAAGATATACATGGATAAACTTCATCAAAGAAAAGTCAGATGTATTTGATGTATTCAAAGAATTATGTCAAAGATTGCAAAGGGAAAAATCCAGCTGTGTGATCAGAATAAGAAGTGATCATGGAAAGGAATTTGAGAATCAAAAGTTCTTAGATTTATGTTCTTCAGAAGGAATCAATCATGAGTATTCTTCACCTATCACACCTCAACAGAATGGGATTGTTGAAAGAAAGAATAGAACTATTCAAGAATCAGCAAGAGCTATGATCCATGCTAAAAAGTTACCTCTGTATTTCTGGGCTGAAGCTATGAACACTGCCTGCTACATCCATAACAGAGTTACTTTGAGAAAAGGAACCCTGTCCACAATATATGAAGTCTGGAAGGGCAGAAAACCCACTGTGAAGTACTTTCATGTGTTTGGAAGTAAATGCTATATTCTGGCAGATAGGGAGCAAAGGAGAAAAATGGATCCTAAAAGTGATGAAGGGATTTTCCTTGGATACTCCATAAACAGCAGAGCATATAGAGTATTTAATTCTAGAACCAAGGTTATCATGGAATCCATAAATGTAATAATTGATGATGCTCCTACAGATGTCCTAGAAGATGTTGGAACATCTGTTGATATCAAGATTGAAGCTGAAGAACAGAATGATCAATATAACTTCACTCAAACTGATACAAGGACAGAAGAATCAAGCAAACCTCCTTCCATCAGAATACAAAAGGATCATCCCAAAGATTTAATAATTGGTGATCCCAACAGAGGTGTAAGCACTAGATCAAGAGAAGTGATTTCAGGTTCTTGTTTTGTTTCCAAAATAGAACCTAAAAATGTCAAGGAAGCTCTCACTGATGAATACTGGATTTGTGCTATGCAAGAGGAATTAGGTCAATTCACAAGGAATGAAGTGTGGAATCTTGTACCTAGACCTGATGACATAAATGTGATTGGTACAAAATGGGTGTATAAGAACAAGTCAAATAAACAAGGAATTGTTACAAAGAACAAAGCTAGACTTGTGGCTCAAGGATACACTCAAATTGAAGGGGTAGACTTTGATGAAACCTTTGCTCCAGTAGCAAGGCTTGAATCAATAAGACTACTGTTGGGAATTGCTTGTATCTTAAAGTTCAAGCTATTTCAAATGGATGTGAAAAGTGCCTTTCTTAATGGTTATCTTAATGAAGAAGTATATGTAGAACAGCCTAAAGGATTTGTTGATCCAAGCTGTCCAAATCATGTATACAAACTAAAGAAAGCACTTTATGGTTTGAAGCAAGCTCCAAGGGCATGGTATGAGAGACTAACCACATTTCTTATCAAGCAAGGATACAGAAAAGGTGGGATTGATAAAACCCTGTTTGTTAAAGATGAAGAAGGAAATGTCATGATTGCTCAAATATATGTTGATGACATTGTCTTTGGTGGGATGTCTGATAAGATGGTCAAACATTTTGTCAAGCAGATGGAATCTGAATTTGAAATGAGTCTAGTAGGTGAGTTAACCTACTTTCTTGGTCTACAAATAAAGCAAATGGAAGACTCAATGTTCATCTCACAAAGCAAGTATTCCAAGAACATAGTCAAGAAATTTGGAATGGAAAATGCTGCTCACAAAAGAACTCCTGCCCCCACCCATTTAAAGCTGACTAAAGATGAAAAGGGAGAGAATGTAGATCAAAGTTTATACAGAAGCATGATTGGAAGCTTGTTATACTTGACTGCTAGCAGACCAGACATTGCATTTGCTGTAGGAGTTTGTGCAAGATATCAAGCTGATCCAAAAGTCAGTCATCTCAATCAAGTCAAGAGAATCCTTAAATATGTTAATGGTACTTGTGACTATGGCATAATGTACTTTCATGGTTGCAAACCAATTCTCACTGGCTTCTGTGATGCTGATTGGGCAGGAAGTGCTGATGACAGAAAAAGCACTTCAGGAGGATGCTTCTTTCTAGGAAACAATCTGATTTCTTGGTTCAGTAAGAAACAGAATTGTGTATCCTTATCTACAGCTGAAGCTGAGTATATAGCAGCAGGTAGCAGTTGTTCTCAGTTAGTTTGGATGAAGCAGATGCTCACTGAGTACAATGTCCCACAGGATGTCATGACATTGTACTGTGACAACTTAAGTGCAATCAACATATCAAAGAATCCTATCCAACATAGCAGGACAAAGCATATTGATATCAGACATCATTTCATCAGAGATCTTGTAGAAGAAAAGGTGATTTCATTGGAGCATGTAGCTACAAATCTGCAGTTAGCTGATATCTTTACCAAAGCATTGGATGCTACACAATTTGAGAACTTAAGGGGCAAACTTGGAATCTGTTTATGTGATATTTAGCAGTTAATGAGATGTGCCAACATGTCATATGACATTGCATGGCATAAGGTCCAGATGGCAAAACCAGTCTGGACAAGATCCTTGGGAATTCCATCCCTAATCATTTGCACTATAACGGTTACTTATTTAGTAACTACTTATAAGCAGCTATCAAGATTCCCATCATACTATCACAAGCGATTCACATTAACCAGCTATTCTCCAGAAATTAAAAACCCTAAAGCTTTCTATCCATCTTCCTCAACAATGTCTCAAAACCCTAACTCAACTGAAGAAGTTCTCAATCAAGAAGACGTAGTTCATGCCACTCCCATTTCTGTAGTACCAATGCAATCAACCCCATTGGACGAACTCAGGGGAAGCGTTTCTCACACTAAAAAGGCAAGAACTCCAAAGAGAGGTAAAGATCAAGTCAGAAGCAAAGCTAAAGGCACTCCCTCTCCAGCTAACATGCCTCCTAAATCTTCACAATATGTGGATGATTCAATCAAGGAGATTGTCACTCAAATTCTGTTTGAACAAAGAAAGGTGAGTGGGATCTCTGTTCCTCTGAAAACCATGCCTGCATCTCAAGAAGAACAAGCTCAAGCTGTAGAAGAACAAGATGTCCCAACAGATGTTGGAACATCTGAAGATAAGAGAAAGAACTCATCTGATGTTGAGTTGGAACAAACTGAGGACCAGAATAAGACCTCAAATGAAAAGGATGAAGAAATCTCTGAGGATCAGACCAAAGTCTCAAATGAAGGTCAAATCCCTGCTGATCAACAAGCTGAAGAAGAGACTGCTCAATTTCATCCAGTGGTGAACCTGGAGCAGGACTCTGATGCAGAGATCATAGCCTCTGTTAAACCCAGCATAGCCAAAAGGCTAAGGTCCAGGAAAGGCAAGATGCAAGCTGAAGCAGCAATCCCTGAGAAGAAGAAGGCTAGTCCAAAGAAAGGCAAGGCTAAAGCTACCTTTGGTCCAACAAAACCATGGAGCAAAGTCCAATCCCAGAAAAGGAAAGCTGCCACATCATCAGACTCAGATGTTGGATCAGATGTCCCAACATCTCCTCCCAAGAAGAGACCAGCAACATCCAGAGCTTCAACTGCTGTACCAGAAGCTCCCTTGGACAACATATCATTTCACCATGTCTCTAGTGTGAACAGGTGGAAATATGTGTACCAAAGAAGGGTAGCCCTGGAAAGAGAACTGAGCAGCAATGCACTTGAGTGCACAGAACTGATAGACCTCATCTCTGCTGCAGGATTATTCAAGACAGTATCAGATCTCTCTCCCTGCTATGAACTTCTTGTCAAAGAGTTCATTGTGAATCTTCAGGAGGATTGCTCCAATGGTAAGTCCTCTGAGTTTCAAAAAGTTTATGTTAGAGGTAAATGTGTAGAGTTTTCTCCCCAAATCATAAATGAATACCTAGGAAGAGAAACAGATGGACCCATTGAGCTAGGTAAAACAGATAATCAAGTATGCAAGGTGATCACTACAAACCAGGTCAAGGCATGGCCTGTGAAGGGAAAGCTTTCTGTGAGCATGCTTACCAGAAAGTATGCCATGCTGAACAGAATTGGTACTGCTAACTGGGTGCCTACCAACCACACTTCCTCAATCTCAACTGGTTTAGCCAGGTTTATATATGCTGTGGGAACTCAAACCAAGATGGACTATGGAGCTTTCATCTTTGATCAAACCATGAAGCATGCCATCTCTACTGCAACAAAGCTGCCAATAGCTTTTCCATCATTGCTGTGTGGTATTGTTCTAAGTCAATACCCTGGGATTTTAAATGAGAAGGACACAGTCTGCAAGAGAGAGAGCCCCCTGGATTTTCATTACAAATTATTCCTCAGTCACCATGCTGCAGATGTTGAAGCACCTTCTGGGACATCTGCTGGTCCCTCAACTGCTAAGAATCCCATCTCCAAGAAGACTTTAATTGCTGAACTCAAAAGCACCTGCAAAGAGCTTGAAGCTAGAAAGCAGAAGCTTGAGGAAATCATTCAAAGGTTGGAGAGTGAAGAAGACCAGAAAGCTGCCTCTGATGAAGAAAGTGAAGCTGATGAAGATAGTGGAGCTGATGAAGAAACAGAAGCTGAGGAAGAAACTGAGAGTGATGAATCTGAGTGATCAATGTATGTGAGGCAAATGTAATGACAGCAATGTATTTCTTTGGCCCCTAATTTTGTGTCTACCAAGGGGGAGAACAACATCAAATCAAATTGTAATTGCTGTTTAAGTATGAAAGAAGAATGAAAAATCTGTTTGTTTCTGCCTGAACTGAATAAGTGTGTATTGATGAATATTTCTGTTGAAACAAGACTGGATACATATATGTTTGAGGGGGAGTAATCTCAAATAAGAATCAACAGAAAAGTAATGCTATACTCTGATAAAAAGAACTTCTGCTGCACTCTGAAAACCAGAAAAGATGTTAGCCAAAAATTAGCCAAAGGGGGAGTTTGTAGATGTTTAAGAATTGGCAGAATTTTTGACCAAACAAGAAATGTTAAATTCAGTTCAGAATGTCCTATCAGATGTTGGGACATTAGCAAACAGAGTATGTGAACTTATTTCAGGATGTCCTACCAGATGTTGGGACATTGTGTAAATAACTTAAGTTCAGTTTTCCAGGATGTCCCAACAGATGTTGAGACATCTCAGACCTGCTTCCAGAATTAATTATTGATTAACAGATCAGAGATATTTAAGGAGAAGTATCTGGAATTAATTAATGATGGATAAAAACTGAACAAGGCGCATCTGTAGGGTGTTTTATATTGAAGATTCAGATTAAAACAGAAGACCTAAATCACCTAGAATATAGGAAGTAACAAACCCTAAATTCAAGGTGACAGCTGCTGCTCATTAGGGCTGGATCATTCTACAGAAAGCCCAAAATTCAGATACCTATTTAAGCAACAGAAACTCATAGAATTGAGTACGAATTTCAGAAGACCAAATAGGGTGTCTAGTGTTCTTAATAGCAGGTTGTTTTATGTACCACTTTATGAGCTTTTAAGCAAAAGTGCATTTGTGACTTGATTGAAACTGTGAAGTAAGATCAAGCTGTATTGTTTGAAGAATGTCTTCAATTTCTGTAAACTTGTAAACTTGATCACTGTGTGATTGAGGGGGAGTGAGTAGGGTACTCTTATCTAAGGTGTGTCTTAGGTAGAAATTGCATTGGGTAGTTATTAAGTGATAGATTAAACAGGGTGGTTTAAGTCTAGAATTAATAATACTTATAGTGGATTTCCTCCTGGCTTGGTAGCCTCCAGATGTAGGTGTGGTTATACACTGAACTGGTTAACAAACTTCTGTGTTGTTTACTTTTCTTGCTATTTAAGTTTTGGTTAAATTTGTCAAGTGTCCTATCAAGTGTTGGGACATCTCTTAGGACATCTCATACCTGATCACAGAATTTCACTTTTAAACAAACAAATACTTTAAACTCTTGATATCACTGAATACCTCGAATCTGGAACCATAAAAATAATGCCTCCAAATCTTTAACACAAACACCACTACAACCAACTCTAAATCATGAGTAGGATAGTTTCTCTCATGAACCCTTAGTTACTATGAAGCATAAACCACTACCTTGTCATCTTGCATCATCACACCACATAAACTCATCATAGATGCATCACAATACACCACAAACAGTTCATTAGGTTCAGGCAAAATCAGAACTGGAACCGTAGTCAGTCTCTTCTTCAGCTTTGTGAAATTCTTCTCACAATGAATGTCTCACACAAACACTTTACCTTTACAAGTCAGTTGGGTTAATGGAAGTGTTAACTTAGAAAAACCTTCAATAAAAATGTGGTAGTAATTAGCGAAGTCCAAAAAACTTCTAATCTCAGTAACCGACTTAGAAGCCTCTATTGTAGTACTGCATCCACTTTGGGCGAATCCACAACAATACCATCTCCTGAAATAACATGTCAAAGAAAAATAACCTCTTGCAACCAGAACTCACACTTTGACAAATTTGCATATAACTTCTTCTCTTTCAACACTTGCAATACAATTCACAAATACTCAGCATGCTCTTCTTCCGACTTGGAATAAATCAAAATATCATCAATGAAAACTACCACGAACTGATCCAGATAAGTATGAAATATGTGATTCATATATTCCATAAACACTCAAAGTGCATTAGAAACTCCGAATGACATCACCAAATATTCATAGTGCTCATGTCGGGTTCTAAAAGTCGTCTTCTGAATATCCTCATCCTTCACTCGAATCTAATGATAACCCGACCTTAAGTCAATTTTCCTAAAAACACGTGCACTTACTAGATGGTGCATCAAATCATCTATTATTGAAAGTGGATACTTGTTCTTGACCGTTACTTTATTCAGTTGTTTGTAATCCACGCACAACATCATACTACCATCTTTGTTTTTTTACTAATAACATCGGAGCTCCCCAAAATGACATACTTGGTCTCACAAATTTATTTTCTAGCAAATCTTCTAATTTCTTTTTCAACTTTGTTAACTCCGACGCCGACATCCTGTATGGTGTCATAGAAACAAGTCTGGTATCATGGAAAATACTAATAGAGAACTCTACCTCTTTCTCCGGTAGAACATCCAAAATATCATCCGGAAACACATTTGGAAAATCATGCACTATTGACGATTCATCAATTATTACTTGACCTTTAAGAGATAAAGATGCAAACAACACAAGCACCTGAGCTTCCTCTTGCAAAAGCTCCTTCAACTTCATAGAAGATAAGAAACCAACTTCCTCTTCATCATCAGGAGCAAGAAACAATATTGATTTGTTATAACAATTTAAATAAACATGATTGAACTTCAACCAGTTCATTCCTAAGATAACATCAATATCCCTCAGCGGTAAACAAATAAGATCAACACCAAAATCTTTATCATAAATCGACAGAGGACAATTCACACAAACTAAAGGAGTAGTCATTGATCCCTTAGCAAGAGTATCGATAACCATCTCACATTCATGGAGGACACTAGAATGCCCAACCCTTTCACACAATCAGAAACAATAAATAAGTAAGTAGCACCAATATCAATAATAACAATCAAAGGTGTACTATTAATGTAACATATCCCTCTAATCAATATGTTGTCCCTAGAAGTCTAAGTCCCTGACAGAGAAAACTCTTTCTCTCCAGATTGAGGTTCCTTTGACTGTCATGGTTCACACAGTTGTAGCAAGTCACCATATTATCTTTGCAATCAGTAACCAAATGTCTTGTCTTCCCAAACCGAAAAAAATATCTTCATATGAATCTTGCACTCATTGGTGTGATGCCCCAGTTCACCACACCTAAAACTTTTAAGAGGAGCAGAAGCAACTCCCCCACATGGCCTCTAACCATTAATAACCTTTTTTACCCTTCTTAGCTTGAGCACTATAAGGCTTCCCACGGTTCAAATGTTATTTCCATCTCTTATCGCTCAGACTCTTATAGTGAGTTGACCGAGCCTTACAATCATCCTCATAAATTCTACAACTATTCACAAACTCTGGAAACCTACGAATATGTTGATACCCAATGGCTTGTTTGATATTCGAACGTAAACTATTCTCAAACTTCACACATTTATAGAACTCAATAGTTGCCTCATTATAATTAGGATAGAACTTCTCAAGTTCCACCAACTTGACAGCAACTCCCTTGCTTCAGCTCTAGGAATTCACTCTCTTTCTTCCCGCGAACGTCTTCGGGAAAATACTTCCTTAGAAACTCTCTGTTAAACACCACCTAAGTGACAACTTCACATGCAGCTTCTTATACTTGACAGGTGTTAATCCACCATTCATCAGCCTCCATAGCCTGCATATATGTACCAAATTATACCTTTTTCTGCTAAACAATCCATCACATATAAGATCTTCTCAATTTCTTTGAGCCAAACCTATACTCCATCAGGATTATACCTACCCTTAAGAGTAGGCATATTTTTCCTTTGAAACTTCCTCAAATGATGGAACTCATTGTTTCCCCCAAAATTAGGTTGATTCTACAAAGCCTGGTCTACAACCAGCAAAGCACCAACAATTGCAACATCGTTTCTTCCAGATATTTTATGTTTCACAACAATAACAAAAACAATGGTTAAAAACTACCTCGACAATATTCAACTGTCACACCTCGCCGACTCAACAATTTAGCCGGACAGACTGACTTTCTCTAATACCACTATCTAACATCCTAATTTCCCCTGCATAATTTATAAATAAAATTAGAGTAAATTAAAACTATCAATGATTAGGATGTTACTTTATCACCAACCAGCTCATACAATAGGATATGTAACACATATGAAATTTAAAAATAATAATAGTTATAAACACAAGTCTGAACTTTGAAAATTTATTAGTTGCGGAAAAACATCAACAGCTGATTAGTTTAATTATTTAAGATTGTTGTGAATCGGATACCTTAGAAACAATGTATAATTGGTTCCTTGATCAGTTAAGAAACCTACAAGGGTTAGGGTTTAGGGTAACCAAAGATAACAACAAGGATTGGTTATAAACTGTTATTCTTTTCTTTCTCTTAAAACAAGATTACAAGTATACAAGAATAACAAATAACCTCTCTCACTTTTGAATTAGGGTTTTATCTTCCTATTTTCCCTTATTCAAAAGATGAGAGACTAGTATGCTATTTATAATAAAACTAACATACTAACCTGATGGGCTTTTTAACAATTACCCATTACAAGCAAACTTAAGGTACAAGCTAACTTAAACAATTGGATCCATAATAAAAGGCTCAATTAAACAAAAACATGTGAGCGGACTTCGACGTCATTCTAAACCTAGAGTTTGTTCCAATATATCACAAATCTCCACCTTGGAAAAAACTCTATAACAACAAAAAAAAAACTAGTTGTCACCATCCATGGATTTCAGCCATTCAGTTTTATTTCGACTTCTCATATCTTCTTTATAGTCTATAGGTTCTTTGTCTAGAACTTCACTTACAAAGATTAAGGCATAAGCTATAAGATCTGCATAACCAAGTTTCCACGGTGGCTTGATGACTCTTCTAGACATGTCTCTTGCTAGCAGGTAGTCATTATCATTCTCCTCGTCTTCGACAGTAGTTTTTGCTTCTTCTTCTTTGACTTCACCTGAGTTATGCAATTCAGCATCACTACGATCCACCTCAACATAAATCTCTTCCTATTCCAGCTCTTCTTCAACACCATTTGTTTTCTTGAAAGCCATCACAGCTTCTTTGAAAACTACATCTCGAATGGTGATACTCCTCTTGTGACTTGGCTCTAGGAAGCATAGCCTATAAGCTTTGACTCCTTCAGGGTATCCATGAACATGCATTTCAGAGCTCTAGGTTTGACCTTGTTTTGCCTAATGTGAGCATAGGTTACACATCCAAATACTTTCAGTTTGTCAAGATCTGGTGGATGTCCTAACCAAACTTCTGTAGGTGTCTTCATATCTAATGCAGTCGAAGGACATCTATTTATAAGATATGTTTAAAAGAACATGTCAAGAAATACGATAAATGCCAACGACACGGTGACATACACGTAGCACCACCTACCGAGCTGAAGTCGCTATCCTCCCCATGGTCGTTCGCCTGGTGGGGGCTGGACATCCTAGGCCCTTTTGTTGTCGGCTCAGGTCAGAACAAATACCTCATCGTAGGCGTCGACTACTTCACCAAATGGATAGAGGCAGAGGCTTTGGCCAAAATCACCGCACTCAACATTTTACGTTTCTTTAAACATTTCCAAGAATTTGTAACCTCGATAGGGACCAAACAGTACTTCGCCAAAGTCGAACATCCTTAGACTAACGGACAGGTAGAATCTACAAACAGGGTGATCCTAAGGGGATTAAAACGAAGGTTGGACGAGCATAAAAAACGTTGGGTCGAAGAACTACATAGTGTACTTTGGGCATACAGAACCACTCCTCATTCAACGACCGGGGAATCCCCATTCCGACTAGCTTATGGGACCGAAGCGGCCATACCCATATAAATGCATGTCCCTTCCAGGCGAACAGAATCGCCCATGGATCAAGACACCAATTCTGAGATGCTTCGCGAAGAGCTCGACCTGGTCGAAGAAATCCGATTGGGAGTTGCTCTTTGAGAAACCTCCCTCAAGCAAAAAATAGCAGCTCGACATGACGCCAGGGTCATTAGACGAGCGTTTGAGGTTGGCAGTCCCGTCTTGAGGAGAAACCACAAAGACTCCCGGGAGGGGAAGATGGCCCCCAATTGGGAAGATCCATATCGTGTCCGAGCAAAGACCGAAAATGGAGCCTATTACTTAGAAAATCTACAAGGGGAAGAGCTCACTCGGCCGTGGAACGCCGAGAAAATCAAATAATACTACAACTAGTACAAACGTCACCCCTGCTCGACTCTAAAACGAGGAGAAGACGGTCTGACCAACCTACGTGCCTAGGTACAAGCATTGCAGTCCAATATCTTTTAACCATCAGGACCCCCTCGTGCCCGAGGGAGGTAACTGTCACACGGACGGATACTCAAACGAGTCTGTCGTCGCCTAAGTACCACGACCAGGGAAAACCCTAGCTCACGAGGGGACGTTCAAGCCACGGAACCCGAGCCATAATCTTGACTTGGGCACCGCATCAGAGCAAGCCTCTGCGCATCTTTTCGGTTCCCCTAACCAACAAACCATACCTTTCAACGAGCATTGTCCCCCTACTCGAGCAAGTCCTCACATTTCTATGATCAGTGTTACGACCAAACAAGTGTCGAGCATAAAATATTTAGCGAAATTTCACATATTCAAGATAATGGTCCTCCGACAGACGATAAATTACTTATAACAATAAAATCACTGTAAAGATGATAAAATGACCACCAAGGCCGGAAACTTTAATTCAAAGGTTGAAACCCCCGAGGGGCCGACTTGTTCAAAATTACATAAAACGGGGACCAAGTCCCCAAGCAAGAAAATAAAATTACAACAATACGACACGCATGCCGAACTAGTTCCCTTCCTCCACATGGGCATTAGGATGACCATCACTCTGGATCAGCTGGATTTCGGTCTGGACTGGTTGAACAGGCTCGTCGAGTTGGGTATCATCAACAATCATGTCATCAGGAATAATGATCTGACCGTCCGCGACCTTATATAGGTAATTGATCTGATCGGTGTCAAGACCCATTTCTGGATGAAGTACCTTGATCTGGTCAACAACGTTTTGAAAGCTCAGCTTGGTCGTCTCCCTCAGCTCTTCCAAGTCCTGGTCCAACCGGGCAAGGAAGTGTGCACGGGTCATCAGGCCTTTGGTGTCATCATCCTCAAACGCTTTAGGCATGAAGGAAGCTTTCAGCCTCTTGTTGTGGTTGAGGGCCTTCCTTTTGTCCACCTCCAACTTGAAAATCACCTCCGCATGGTCCTTAAGCGACTTGGTCGCCTCCTCGGCAGCCTTCTTTGCATTCTCTTCAGACGCCGCCAAGAGGGACTTCAGATGGTTGATCTCCCGCTCATGCCCAGGATTCCCCTCGACCAACATCGAGGCCATAGTCAGCACCCTCATAACAACACTAGCGTCCTCCTCCAACGACAGTCTCCGAGCAGGACGATCCATCTTCTCGAGGAGCAGTATGTCTGCCAGTTCGACTTCCAAATCCGTGTCCTCAAAGAAATTGTGCTTCACAAAACATGGGGGCAGAACATGTTTTGGTTTAGGGGGATCGTTGGTGGTCAGATCCAGCACAGTCGTACCACCTTTGTGCTTTTTCAATTGAGAGGCCGAGGTTATTGCTCGGAGAGCCTTGACCCGTTAGACCCAAGCCCGAGCCACTCGTGGCATTTCCCGTCAGCCGGTTTTGGACGGCTTTAAGTTTCCTTTTGTTAGACTGCCACAGTTTTTCTTGGATTTTGTCGAAGGGCTTGGCCATAGAAGCTGCAAGAAGACAAAAAGAAATATAGTTAGTACCGAGCAGTGCGAACAAGGGGGCAGAACACGAGATAAAATCAAGCACGACTACGAATACCAAAAAATTCAGACACCTCCTGTCTGTTTTTATAGGTGAGGAGCGTTGTTACATCGATCAGGGGACGTTCCACGACCTCCCCCCATTAGCATCGAGCATCTTTTTACCCTCTCCGTCGAACATCAGGATCAGTGTAAAGGATTACACCAACTTGCGAAACTCTTCAAAGCTGGCACTGTCATTGTCGTTCAGCTTATCCCCGATCTGGACAAACTCGCTCACGGGGTCTCATAGTGAAAATGGCCCCATGAGAAAGGGAACCTCCAAATCCGTCGGGGAACCTCCTTCCCTTGATCGTCAAGCCTGGGCACCCCGTTCGCATCAGTGTCGATCTCGCGGAAGCTAATCGATCGGGTTGCCGCAGTAGTCGACGGTTCGACCAGGAAATATTTGTCCTTAAATGAGCGGATAAATTCCGAGTGCGCCTTTAAAATCTTGGTCCGCTTCTTAAATGAAATGAAGCCTTTTCGAATCCCTCCTCTCTCGACCTGGCGTTGTAGGGAGAAAATTCGGAAGAACAGTGGGAGAGTAGTCCCGACCCCAAGATGCGAGCACGTCAGCTCGAACGTCCTCATATAAGTGTAAGAGTTGGAATGAAATTGAGAGGGCGCCACTCCCAAGTGGCCCAGCACTGAACAAACCAAGTCGCTGAATGGCAGCCTGACCCCCAGAGTTGTGAAGACATACTCGTACATTGAAAATTTCGAGCCCCCAAAATCTGAGTATATCATATCATCATTCACAACCCAGTGCGTGGGATCCCCCACCATGGGAAACGGCTCCCTCCTCGGTCGAGCACAGCTCGACACCTTGTCCAGTAAATCCTCCACTACCCATTCTTCAAGCACAGGGACCTCGTTTCCTTTGTCAAAAATTTCTTGAGCATCTGCCGCTCCCCCAAAAGTGGTGGCCGCTTCGCCCACCTCAGTGGCATTCGAATCCTCCGATGAGCTGTCGGGATCGCTCAGAACGGTAGTTGAAGATCCAGAGTCCTCTCGAGTATCTTCCTCGGACGAAAGATCATACGGATCAACGAGCACTTCTTCACCTAAAAAGTAGAGGAAATGCGTCAATGAATTCGATCAAGGCATCAAATTCACCCTTCCAATACCTGTCAAGTGAAAGGGCATGCGACGACCAGGAGACAAGGCCCCCGGCCAAAGCCCTAAAAGAATCTACATGCTTAAGACGGTCGGTCACGCTCGTGATAGTGAAAGGACTCTGCGACGACCAAATTATTGTTGTTGTCACTAAACCCAGGGCTTCGGTTTAACGCCAACCAAAGCCACCGGTCGGTGCAGGGCAAGGTTCATGCGCGAACAACACTACTGACACGGCCTAGACACTCTAAGGGCGATTCATCACCAGAAGGATAACTTGTCACTACAGCAACCTAAGAAACTCTCTAGATTACTTATTCTATGTTTTAAAACTAGAACCTAACCGCATGCATGTCTAAGCAAGGAAAAAGGAAGGCAAAAAAAGATAAAAATGCTTACCAGGGGGTTGAGACATGATGATGATGATTCTGGAAAAAGGTTTTACGGTGGTCAGAAATGTAGTCGCGGTGGTCGACAGACGTAGATGGCAACCGGAGAATAGAGAGGGTGTCGAGCAGAAAAGCAAAGGCAGAAAAGTCTAAGAATGAAAAGACTTCCCCTATTTATAGAGATAGGAACACGTGTGTGTAGGCATGACCCCTATCCTTAGGCAATCATGACCTATGTGCTAGCCCCTAGACTAGCCGTTAGAAGCATTAAATTGGCGTAAATTCCAAAACATGTCACCTCTTCGTTTCCTCTCCCTCGGTACCAACCATCCAATGAGTTGCTCGACTTTCAAAATTTCTCCTGCTTCCCAATGGGATACTGTTTGATCGGACCAAGTAATATTCTGTCAACATTAAGAGATAATTCTGAGCAGCTAGCCACCCTTAAGTCATCGCTCCTTCGACCAGAAGCAACGACTTGGGGGGCTCCTGTTCCGGACTGGCCTGATTCTCAAACTTGGACCCAATCCATCTTCTAGCCCATGATGGCCCAACAACTCTTTGGCACCTGAAACATCCTCAGTCTGCCTGCAAGTCCCTTCCGACCGGCCATCAGCGCCGCCGACCATGATTCGCACCAAACAAGGGTCGAACTCCCCAGGATCAGCCGATGAACGTTTGCCCGACAAGTCCTTCGCTCGATATTAACATCATCCGACTAGGGTCTCATCCGAGCAGTCCAAGCGTCTCCCAAATGGTTAGTTTCTGGCAGTTACCGATTATTGGGGGATCCACGATTCAGGCCCAATGAAAGGGAACAATAGCCATGCGCTGGGGACATTATATAAACCCTCTGTCAGATATTCAATTTCTAACCCAAAATCTCGTACTTGCTCACTCGTTGCTCGCTCTCTGACTTTGGCATCAGAGTGTCTTGTATGTACACCCCTTTTTTTCTCTCACCATCAACCGTGTTTCATCCATGTTCGACGTCGGCCACATCAGATCCTGATCTCCAGGTATGATAAGCAACCAAAGTCATCCGTGGGGTTATTGATAAAAAAGATCCTTCAATGTCCTTTTGGTGGAAGAATGTCATTTCAGTTGGTAAGAAATTTAATTTTGATCCTTTTATTGATGATTGTAGTTATAAAGTTGGAAATGGACTCACGATTCCATTTTGAGAGGTTAAGTGGTTGGATGGATTGGATGGATTGGTGTTGAAGGAGAATTTTTGGTTTTGTACAAGGCCTCCGCTTTAAAGTGGGTTTCAATTGCGTCTATGGGGGGTTAGATTGATGGAGAGTGGTTTTGGGGAGATTTTGGCATTCATGGGAATAATGCACAATCCTATCATGACAGCCGAGTTGGAGATGTTAAAGAATTGTTTAGTTCATCATGGGATTTCAGATGATATTGGTGACTCAATTGTGTGGGATAGTGAATCCGATGGGGGTACTTCGTGGTGTCTAGTTATAATTTGTATGCTTTATTTCAGACTCCCTTTGGTCCTTTTAACAGGTACAATATGGCATTGTCTTTAATGTGGAAAGCGGAGGTTTCTTTTAAGATCAAACTGTTTGGATGAAGACTTCTTGTGAATAGGCTTCCAACTAAGGACCTTTTGCCTCGTAGAGGTATTCACTTTCATATCGATTATTTAAAATGTGTTTTTTGTGGAGTGGAATTGAAAACTGTAAATCATTCTTTCTTCACTTGTTGTGTGGTTAAATCTATTTGGAAAAAAATTGCTAGTTGGTTGGGTAAATTGGAAGTGAGGGAGGAAGAATGCCTACCAAATTTTATGGAATGGTACTCGTTTTGTCGTGTAAAAAAACTTAAAGGTGGCAAAATGGGGTTGGTTTGGCTAGCGGTTACTTGGAGTTTTTGATTGACAATGAATGAAGTTTGTTTCCGTTCAGAAGGTTGGAATTTCAATAATACATTGTGGGGGATAAAATTCTTAATTTGGAGGTGGTCTTTTTGCGAAGAGTTTACTCATCCCAATTATAGTTTGTACGAAATTAGCAAGGATCCGTTGTTATTTCTTTCGTAATCTCAATTGGATTGTAATCTTTTTTTGTCGAGCTAGTTCCTTATTTGTGTAAAAAGGTTGGAGAACACTTAGTTCTCCATTTTAATATATCTTGATTACACAAAAAAAAACTGCAATATAAAATATTAGTACTATAAGTACTATTATCATTATTTATATTCTAGCCGTCAAGATTAGGGGTGTTCAAATAAATCGATTATTAAAATTATCCATATCCATAGTTAAATCCGGTTAATTATAAATATGGTTTTAACCAAATTCATATTTTGGACATCTTATTAATATGGTCTTAACTAAATTCATAATTTGGACATCCATATCCAAAATAAAAACCAAATTAGTCAATTTACTTTTGTAAAAAACTATTTTTTTTAAAACATTATTTTCTATTTTGAAATTTTATTTTCAAAAAAATAAATTAAGTATAAAAAATATTCAATTTTATTAGTAAATAAAAAATTAAGAAAAATTTTTAAAAATGTTTTTTTTAAATCAAAAATATTTTTTCCAAACATGAAAAAAATGATGCAATTGTGTTCTATTACTATTATAGAGATATACAAAGTGGTCCAATTGTGTTCTATTTGTTTGGATGCAAATTATGAATTCTAACAAACTAAGATAAAATTTCTAAAATTACTGAGACAAATAAAATTAAAGAGAGAGATAAAATTAAATTAATAAAATAATTTTTATTTGATTTCTTTGATTGATTACAATAGAGAAAAATATATTTGTTATATATTATTCTAAACAAATATTAATCATCCAAGTATCTCAATTTTAAGGGTACTAAGAATATTCTAGAAAATATAATAATTCATAATATATTAAAAATACAAATAAAAATATTAATTATATAAATTCTAAATAAATCTAAATAATATAATTTTACTCTTTATTATTGCGGAGTCCACTTGAACCGGTTCTAAAAATATTTATATATTTAAAATAGAAAATAGAATGAGAAAGAAATGTTTTTTTGGGTGGTAAGAGGGATCAAATATTTTGATATTTTGATGGATAATGAGTTTGTGGGGATGACTTACTTTCTTTCTCACCTGAGACACATAAAAATGATTTAATGATTAAAAATTTGAATAAGTTGGGAACAGCTGGTTTCCAACTTTTTTTTTTACTAATAAATATTCTAACGCAATTTTGTACTACCCACGCGAAACACATGTAACTAATAAATAATGTAAGAGAGAATATTGATAATAATTATAAGGGGACAATTTTCTACCCATCTCAAACAAATTAGGTAACGTACGATTTTTCAAATCAAATAATATTATATTATTTTATTGTATATTTATTTATTTAATAGTTTAAACTTTTTAGATTTTTAAAATAATTTTAATATAAAATACACTATGAATAATTCTATCTAATTTTTTTGAGATGGATAGATAAGAATTTACATAAAAAATACCGTATCCAAAAACAAAAAGCTCTATATAAAGCTCGACCTCTCTTCCTTAACTTCTCAGAAAACTAATAACAAATATTGTTGCAGCTCTTTGTTTCTCATAGTAATTAATTTCCACTTTTCATTATCTAAAATTTCGACATGGAAGCAGCAACAACCATGACCAAAAACATGATAACATACAAGAGTGATTACTCTCTCTGTTGGACAATTAATGCTAATGATAATACTAATATGAAAATGAACAGCGCTGATCCTTTGAATTGGGGTGTTGCGGCGGAGGCAATGAAAGGGAGTCATTTGGATGAAGTGAAACGTATGGTGGAGGAGTACCGGAAGCCGGTGGTCCGTCTTGGTGGCGAGACACTGACTATCGGTCAGGTGGCTGCCATTGCTCTGCGGTCAAAGAATGGCGGGAAGGTGGTGGAGCTCATGGAATCTGCTAGAGCTGCTGTTAAGGCTAGCAGTGAGTGGGTGATGGATAATAGTGGTGTGGTTGATATTTGTGGACTCAACACTGTGTTCGGCGCTGCCTCAAACTGCAAAATCAATGAAGGTGATGCTCTGCAAAAAGAGCTCATCAGGTAACACATTATTTTCTATTCATAATTTGCAGTAATACAACATACTATCTCGGTCCTTTTTATAAGAAATATTTCACATTTTTTAAATTCCTTAAATAATGAATGTACGATCTGTATTATAGATCAAATAAAAAGATAAAATATTTTTTATAAAAAAGATCAGAGAAAGTAATTACATATTTCACATATATAGAGCATCAAGTTTCTTAGAGATCCAATTAAATTTTTAGTAGTTTATTATAGAAAAACATATATAAATTCTATTTAATTATAATTTAAATATTCTATTAGAACTCAGTGCGGTAATCCGTTTTACATTCCCTTCATCCTACATGTTGAGGCAAATCTACCGTCATTTTTTTATTTTTTAATATGTAAGTATGTAAATTTGATTTTAATTTAATTTTAAAAGAGTTAAAGTTATATATTTTAAATATTTATTGTATTATTGTTGTTTTTTCTTCTTGAAGATTGATGTTAGATCTAATCATTTTAATGAGGTTGACTTTTAGTTGTTTGGAGTTTGGACCTTTGTTAATAGATTTTTTTTTTGTTTGGCTGTTTTGGTTGAGTTGCTTTGTTTATTGTTCTTCTTTGGTTGAGTCTTATTATTTTATTTGATAGTCATTTTACATTTTTTCTTGTTTTTACAATTATTTTATTTATATTATTTTATTTTAATTATAAAACAATTATTTTTTTAATTTACCGAATAATCAATATTTCGACAGTATAATATATCAAATATATTGATTATTTAATAAAGAAAATTTCTCTTATTCATAAATAAAATCAGAGGTACTAATATTTATTAATATATCATTTTAATATAAAAAGATGATAACCGATAACTTTTTCTTCTTCATACTTTGCTTATGTTTAAACTTTAGTCACATTCTAAATCGGCCAATTGTGAAATCAAAATTGTTTTAATTAATGATTATTATATTTTGTTTACAATAGTTAAAAATATTTTTGACAAAAAAATATTAATTTTACACTGAAACAACAAGTAAATAAAAATTCATTAAAAACGTAGTTAAAAATGAAAAGTTGTAATTATTTATACATATAACAAAAAATAAAAGTAAGACAACAATAACGATATAAGAAAAAGCTGAAATACAACTACTGATTTATTTAGAGAATCTTAGCAATAATTTATTAATACCACTAGAACATCAAAGTAACTTTCTCTAAAATGGTTCATTTATGGTTAACAATAAAATTAAATGTTTATTCTTTTATCTCATGTTGAATTATTTGGAATTCGAGGAACAAAATTATCTTTGATGTTGAGATTTGTAATGCGGATATTATATTTCACCGAATAGTTCTTTTGTCGTGGTATTAGTTATCTTTGGACCTTAACAACAGTAGGTCGTATAGTTTATACGATTTGTCAAAATTTCTTTTGGATTTTCTTTACTCTTTTATCTAGCTTTTTTTAGTCTATACTTCTTTGCCTTTTTTATTGGTGATTGTATTGGTTCTGAGAATCCCATTTATTCTCCTTTTAATATATGATTTTGTCTATACAAAAAATGTTTATTCTTAATTATTTTCTTTTTAGATTTTCAAATTCAGGAATATTTGGCAATGGAACTGAGTCATGTAACACACTGCCACAAAGTGCTACAAGGGCGGCCATGTTAGTGAGAATCAACACACTTCTCCAAGGCTATTCAGGAATTAGATTTGAAATCTTGGAAGCTATAACCAAACTCATTAACAACAACGTCACTCCATGTTTACCACTTCGTGGTACTATTACAGCTTCTGGAGATTTGGTTCCTCTTTCTTACATTGCTGGTTTGCTTATTGGAAGACCAAATTCCAAAGCTGTTGGACCATATGGAGATGTACTAAATGCCAAAGAAGCTTTTCAATTGGCTGAAATCAAGGATGACTTCTTTGAACTACAACCAAAAGAAGGCCTTGCACTTGTTAATGGAACTGTTGTTGGTTCTGGTTTAGCTTCTATTGTTCTATTTGAAGCTAATATACTGGCAGTGTTGTCTGAAGTCCTATCAGCTATTTTTGCCGAAGTTATGCAAGGGAAACCTGAATTTACCGATCATTTGACACATAAGTTGAAGCATCATCCGGGTCAAATTGAGGCTGCTGCTATTATGGAACATATTTTGGATGGAAGTGCTTATGTCAAAGCTGCTAAGAAGTTACATGAGACGGATCCTCTCCAAAAGCCTAAACAAGATAGATATGCACTTAGAACTTCACCACAATGGCTTGGTCCTTTAATTGAGGTGATTAGATTCTCTACAAAGTCAATTGAGAGAGAGATTAACTCTGTTAATGATAACCCTTTGGTTGATGTTTCAAGAAATAAGGTTTTGTGTGGTGGAAACTTTCAAGGAACACCTATTGGTGTATCCATGGACAACACACGTTTAGCTATTGCATCAATTGGAAAACTCATGTTTGCCCAATTCTCGGAGCTTGTCAATGATTTTTACAACAATGGGTTGCCTTCAAATCTCTCTGCCAGTAGAAATCCTAGCTTGGATTATGGTTTGAAGGGAGCTGAAATTGCCATGGCTTCTTATTGTTCTGAGCTACAATATCTTGCAAACCCAGTTACAAGCCATGTTCAAAGTGCTGGACAACACACCCAAGACGTGAACTCTCTAGGTTTGATTTCTGCTAGAAAAACAAATGAAGCCATTAAAATTCTTAAGCTCATGTCTTCCACGTTCTTGATTGCACTTTGTCAAGCAATTGACTTAAGGCATTTGGAGGAGAATCTGAAAAACTCAGTCAAGAAAACTGTAAGTCAAGTAGCCAAAAGGACACTTATCATAGGTGTCAATGGAGAACTCCATCCTTCAAGATTCTGTGAAAAAAACTTGTTAAATGTGGTTGATAGAGAGCATGTATTTTCCTATATTGACGATCCTTGTAATGGTACATATCCATTGATGCAAAAACTTAGGCAAGTGTTGGTTGATCATGCATTCGTAAATGGTGAATCTGAGAAGAAGTTCAACGCATCGATCTTTCAAAAAATTGCGACTTTTGAGTATGAGTTGAAGGCCCTCTTGCCAAAAGAGGTTGAAAGTTCATGGGTTGCATATGATAGTGGAAATCCAACAACTCCAAACAAGATCAAAGAATGCAAATCTTATCCACTTTACAAGTTTGTTAGAGAGGAATTGGGAACTCGTTTACTAACAGGAGAAAAGGTTATTTCACCAGGTGAAGAGTGTGACAAATTATTCACGGCAATTTGTGAAGGAAAAATCATTGATCCTCTTCTTGAATGTTTAGGCGTGTGGAATGGTGCTCCTCTTCCTATTTCTTAACTTTATGTTATTTTTAAAGATGTTTTATTTGCGCGAGTGTCTCAATAATTAACCCGCATGATGTAGCACGTATATAGTGTTGCATGGGATATTTGTGTGTCTGTGTGTTGGCCACTAGTACTAGGATAAGCTCATAAAAATAAGGAGTCACAATAAACATCAGGTATTCATACCTTTTGAAATATTGTGTGAAAAGCTTTGTTTGAGAGTTTTTTAATTATCTATGTTAATTATGTAATATCCTTTTTAAATAAAATTTCATCCTTTTGTCCGAGATTTATGTGTAAAGATGCATAAGTTTGGTTTGTGATTAGAACCAGGCAATGAGCGAAACCAATTTGAATATAATTTGAACTTCGATTTGAAAATTAAATCGTTGAATTATGTTTACACTACAAGAAAACAAACATTTTGCAGGGTTATTTTGCTGGGTGCTTTTCACCCCGCAAATAATTGCACTTGTTGGGTGTTATTCACCCTGCAACAAAGAAAAAAAACTAATTATATGTTAATTTAGATCACAAGATTGTTGGAGGGAATTTCGATTTTTTTAAAATATATGTTACGGGATGAAAAGCACGCCGTAATGTATCTTAAGAAAATTTGGTCGGAAATTAAAAGCTCACTTAATGAGGAGCAGATGACCATTTTGAAAAAGGTCTGATCGTTTCAGTCTTGCGGGATGCATATCACGCTGTAACATAAAGGTTCTGACACAACACTTGTGGGGTGTTTCCTACGCCGCAAGCCTCAACGGTAATAATTGTTGTTGGGTGTTTTAAACCCCGCAACTCTCTTTTATATTCCCAACACGCGTTTGTTTTCCCCACACTCATAATCTACCTTTTATATTTCTCTCATATCTCTCAAATCTCTCAAGTCTCTCATTTCTCTCCTTCTCTTTTACAAATGAAAAATTTCATCTTCTCAAAAGAACTAATTTGTTCATCTTCTCTTCAAATGTTTTCTTGATTATATTTGACGTTGTTGTTGTTTGTATTTATTGGTACATCTCTCTTTCTTTGTTAATCGAAATAATTTTTTTCCTCTTCTTCAAATAATAAGAACTAACTTGAAATTGTTTGTTTTAATGTTTGAAGTTATTGTTGTTGGTGTTTGTGGGTAAATCAGAAGCAAGTATTGTTGCTGTTAATTACAATATGTTTGCACTCCTTATTTACTACCCACACAATAAATATAATAATGACGGAAAAATAAATCTATGAATTATTACAGGGCTTCGGGATAGTTACAATATAATTGGAAAAAATAAATAATAATAATAATAATAATAATAATAATAATAATAATAATAATAAAGCAAATATAAGCAATAATAATAAATAAAGCAATAATAATAAACATTAAAAAAAAGAAAATAACAATGAAGAAATAAAAGAGAAATTAGAATTTTTAAAGAAAATTATTTTAAATTAAATAAGTTATAATTTTAGAGTTTATAAGAAAAATAATATAAGTTTAAATGATAATAATAATAAAAGGATAAGGTATTTATACAAAATAAAAAAAGTTATTATAAAAATAATATTTAGGGTTAAAGAAAATTAGGTTAAATTTTTAGGGTTAGAAAATAATTAGGGTTAAAAAATAATTAGGGTTAGAAAATAATTAGTTAAAATAAATTAGTTTTTATTTACAAAATATATATAATAAAAATTATGTACAAAAAATATTATTAGAAAAAATACAATTAATTAAAATAAATATTAAGAAATAATTATGAGTTTTTTAAAAATATAAGATTTATAAAAATTAATGGTTATTTATTTAGAAAATATTTTGACTATATTAATTAAGTTTAATTATAAAAAAAAAACAAAGAAAATTAAAATAAAAAAAAAATAAGGAAAAGGATGGACTTGGGATTTGAACCCAGGTCCCTAACCTGGATGAAGAGGAGGATAACCATCTGAGCTGCGCGCTAGTGGTGATAAGGACCAGCAACATTCAATTATATATTAAACCTTCAAAATATAATTAAAATGAAAAAAATTTGTTGGACACCAGGATTTGATCCCATGACCTCACGTATGCCAAGCCAGTCTCCTTACCATTAAGCCACATGGGGCGCGTCTGCTAATAAACAACAACAAATAATTATATAGTAAACTTGCTGAATAATGGAAATAATGAGAAAAAGGAATATCCTCACCCAGGTTCGAACTCAGGACCTTTTATCCACACGCGTATGTTCTGACCACTGGGCCAACCAGTGTTTGTTGATATATAATAGAAATAATACAATAAAATATTAAATCAAATATTTGAATTCCCATATGGCGCCAAGAACTTCATCTTCTTCCTCTAAAATTCGCAGGTTTACCTGCGAATTTTCCTGCGAAGCTTCCTGCAAATTTTCATGCGAACAAGACCTGCGAAACACATACTTATACAAAAACGTACAGATTCCACAAATTGATCATGCCAATATGATCTACATAGTTTATTTAGTTTAATTATGGTCTCAAACAGCATTTATATAGCATATTACGTGAAACCCTAAAACGAAAGCTCAAACCCTAATAATGGCATATCTCAGTTTAGGTCACGAAACTCCAATTTAACCACCCAGAAACAATCATTGCTTCATTGCAAACACAAAACATTAGTCAATCATAGTTTATAACGCATGAAAAAGCAAAATCGAAAAAATTCAAAACCAAGAATAAAGCAAATCGGTTTATGAGTTTTGGGATGATTTGAATGCGAATGAGGGTTGGGATAGCATCAATGATGTTCAAGGATCGTGTTTAAACCTTCAAATTGCCTGAAAAACAACAAAAAGTGAGAATCCGAATTTGAATTTTCTTTGAAAAAGTTGAAGATTGTTCTTGGTTCTTGGAGGCAGAAAATTCGTCCCCCTTGCTTGCATTAGGTTTGTGTATATGTAGGGATCCAAATTAGGTCAGAAACTTGTGGATTTATGGGCTTGTGAAGATTGCTTGATCATGAAGTTTCCTCACTTTCAAATATTCAAAAAATCTCATCTATCCTTTCTATTTTTGGTCCAATCTGACTTTAGTTGATTTCCAATCATTCTAAATATAATTCAAATGATTTTCAATCAAAGATTCCATGCTTTACTTGATTTTTCATATTTTATATATATTTAAATTGAACTTTAATGAATAAAATCCAAAGAAATATAAAATAAACTATAAAAATCTGAAAAAATAAGCATTGGGTCGTGCATGATGTCATTGTAAGGATTGGATTACAAAATTGCAAGCCCATTTAGAAAAATTTGGTTTTAAGACCTCATTTGCTCAATATACCCCTAAAAAATTTCCCAACTTTGCCAAGGAATAAATCCTCAATTTTAAGGCTATGAAGGTGTTCTTGGACATTTTGGAAAGCTTAAAGAGTCCTCTAACCAACCTCTTTGGTCTCATGCCCATATCCTTTACCATTTTCAAATTATGCCCTTTGGAAGATGTTTACCTTTTGCTGACTTTTGAAATGACCTGTAATGTTTTAGCTCATACCTTCCAAATGAAGCATTTTTAGGATTGGCTTGTGAGACATAAAGTTGTATAGAATTCAATTTCCTTAAAAATGAGCTTTGGATGGGAATTTTTTGATGAAGCATGTGAATGTTATGGCTGGTCAAAGTTCAGTTGACTTTTCTTAAGAAAACCCTAATTTAGCAACTCTTGATTCTTGATGATCTGAAACTTCCTTGATGAATCATGATCAACCCTTGATCAAATGATTAATTTTACTTCATAAACTTGATGTTGGCAAAAAAAATCTTGAAGTTTGACTTTAATTTGACCACAGTTGACCTCAGTTTGACTTTTTAACTACCTTAACTGATTTTTGCATATCTGATCATCTGACTGGGCAAGCTCTTTGGGAAAGCCTTGAAACTTGACATGGGGATTCTTGAATACCTGTGGGATGTTATGAAGCTCACTTGAGGCCTTGAAAATCATTTTAACCTGAGGAAACACAAAACCCTAGTTTTGGACACTTTGCTTAGGAGGAGGCATCGTCTGAGAAAACTTCCACACTTCTTGACTAATTGGGAGTCTTGAGGATCTTATGATCATCTAGAAGTCTTGAGAGGTTGTCTTGATTGTGGGAGGGCAAATTTTGGGGTACAACACATACATTCATCCTCAATCAAATTTTCCTTACCCATTTCTTCAGTTATAAATACTTTCTTATTTTCTTTATTCTTGCCCTCTTCAGTTTCAACATTTTCAATCTTGTTTACTACATCATCCCTATTGACATTCACATCAACAATTCCGTCTTCAAAACCATCCATCCTCTCATATTCAATATCCTTAAAGTGTACACCTTCCAAGGAATTATCACTAGAATCACTACTTAATTCACTCAAATTGCCAGCTTTGTCTTCACACTTAACTCCCTTTCCTTTTTCTATATACTTAGTCATAAAAGTTTCCTCTCCATCAACCTTAGGCTCACAATAAATCTCAACATCACACTTATATCTAATTACAAGGCTAACTCATGTTCATCTCCATCATCCCTAAATTTTTTAAGTCTTCTTCACGCAATCCCCCCTCATGATTCCACCACATCTTAACTGAAGTATAATAAAACTCTGGTTCAAGCACTTTCACTAAATCATCTGCCTCAAAGAAACTCCAATAATCTGGATCTTGTCCACTATAGGCATATATATCTCCACCCTCGTATTTTAGGTTATTTTCTTTTACAAAATTCCCCTTTGTGCAAAACACTATCTTGAACTTATCCATTACCCTGTAGACATAATTTAACCTAGGTTTAATATCATTTACCATTTCAATATCAAACATAACATTAACCCTATTTTTTTACCAATTCTACATCAACAACCACAAATGTATATTTTCCCTAATTATTTACTCACAGTAACAACATTATTCAGTTAAAGCATCGTACAACATGAATAACAAACACACACTATTAAAGAATACAACACTTGGGACCACACGAGTAAAATAATGGCAGATAAAGTTACTAACATGGGACCACCTTCTAGGATACGAACAATGCTTGCTAGGGACCACTTCACCGGTTGCTATCTTCGTTGACTTACGCAAAACTTATCCAAATAGAAAAAGAGAAGAATTTTATTATGAACTAGGGCATGAGTGAAAAGGGAAGCAATGTCTCTTTGAATTACCATTCACTTTGAACCTTTTGTTTTTAACATATATTCCACTGTGGTATAAGTAACCCACTTCAACAAATGAATTATACACACTTGGCGTCCACATCACCCTCCGTTAGTTGAAACTAACGGGAGGGACTACATGGAAACAGAAAACTTTGGGAGAACCAATGTTTGAAGAAAAAAGTTAGATGGATCAATCTTAAAAAGTGAGATATTTGTAGGGACCTAAAACTTATTTAACCCTAGATTTAATTTTTGTTGGATTTAATTTTTTTTTATGTTGTATGATAAAATTAGAGATGATTTATGTATAATACACTAGTAATATTTTTTTAGTTTTAATATATATATATATATATATATATATATATATATATATATATATATATATATATATATATATATATATATATATATATATATATATATATATATATATATATATATATATATATATATATAAAATAGATTATTACAAATATGAATTTAATATTTGTAATAATATAAATATTCTTTTATAATAATAAACATAGTCTTCGAGGTGTTGTTCACCCAGCAAATTTGCAGAGTGATTTACACCCAGCAAAAGTTATGACGTGTTTTTCACTCTGTAACTTTTTGCGACTAACGTTTTAGCGGGATACTCTGTTATCCCGCAAAAATGCTGTTGCGGGGTATTTTTTTTTTTACCTTTGTTGGGTGTTATTCACCCTACAATTTGAGGTTTTATTAATGTCATGAACCAAATGAACTGAATATGAAGAAAAAAAAGTTAAGTTCGTTAAATAAATGAAGTTAACTTGAACTATACATGTTCGATTCGTTAGGTTCTTGAATCAACTCAATTATATATGAAAAGAGTTATACTATCTTTAAGAGTATGTTTAAAAATGCACTCCAAATCTTAACTCTATATTTTATTTTAATATAATGGTTTTAATTGATAATTTATATTTTCAAGGGAGCCAAATATTTCTAAAAATAACTATATAAATAAAATCATCATCATATAAATTATATATTTTTTAAGAAAATAATTTTAAAAAAAATATCTTCTAAATTTCTTAAAATTAAAAAAAAAATCAAATATATCTTCTGATCTTACCTGATCAGGAGGGCCTTCCCTTGGTCGGTCTAACGTAGCAAAGTTGATGGATGGATGGAATGGTGGGGAATGTACCTGCAAGGCACTCCGATGCCAAAGTTAGAGAGGTAAAGTATGGTAATAGCAATGAGAGTTTAGCATGAGTGAGAATACCTGACCCTTTGCTAAGAAAGGGTATTTATAATGTGCCCCCAGCGCTGGGCCAAGGCCCCTCAATGGGCTTAATCTGGCTAGGCCCATGGAGGAACTGCCAAGGGACGAGTAAGAAGCGTGAAGACCTAGACAAAAGGTCTGCCCCTTGGTCCAACTGCCCCTATCTTTCAGGAGATAATAAAGGGCAGTTGGGTGACGTGGCGGATGAGCTGGCATACATACTCTCTGCCCGTCCTTAGTGTATGCCCGTCGCATAAGCAGGTGATTTGTCCAAGAGGTTCTCCTGCTCAAGCATATGGGCCCTTGCTCGACATGTACTGGGTCGTGGCCCTATACATTCTTGCGGCCCAGTCCGGAACGCGTAGGAGCGTGTATGACCAGTTATTAGGTCATTGCCCTGGTCCAACAGCCCCTATATCTCAGGAGATATTCGTGGGCAGTTGGGGTGACGTGGCAGGCAAGATGGAGGACCTGCTTACTGCCCGTGCGACATCACTGTGCTCGACACCTTGTTTTGATGCTCGCCAAGACAAAACTGTTGCTCGTGCAGATGGGCACCTGCCCGACGTAACTGGGCCAAGGCCCAAGGTGGCCCTGGGCCCAGTCCAGAACAGGAGCCCCCCAAGTAGAGTCTCCAGGTTGGAGCGATGAGTTAGAGAGAGAGAGTCGGGCGCGTTTTGATGTCGAGGAAGGGTTGGAGGTCGAGCATGATGGGTCCACATAGGATATGTCGAGCGTCGAGTGCTCGTGGACGTATGAGACGGCCAGTCTTTGGCCGGGGAGATAGAGGGTCATGTCGAGGGACGAATGGACGCCCGCCGTCGTTCCCGATTCCCCATGCTGATGTGTCATGAGAATTGAAGGCGGGTTGCTTGTTTGTTTTATTACGTTTGATTCTTGTTGTGAACTCTTTATGCTCGACTCGTTTAGGCTCGTCGGTTTAGGGAACCGGCGAGGTGGCGGGTTGTTGTCCGCCTTGACTCGGGATCGGGGTTGCGATCGGGTGCCCCGATCCCAGGGCTTGGACCTCCCATCGCGAGCTGGGTGTCCTGCCCGCGTGGTACTGTGACGCCGGGGCTCGGTCGAGGTGGCCGACGTCGGGGGTTGTGTTCGCCCAGGTGTAGGCATTATCCCCCTTTGTTTTGGCGACGAGGTCGTGGGCGTACCTTCCACGGCTCCGTAGGTGCTTTTTTAGCTGTAATATTGTCTAAGTTTCTCTGCGTTCCATGGTCGAGCGAGTTCTTCGCCTTGCAGGCTCTCTAAGTAGTAGGCCCCATTGTCCGTCCTGTCTCCTAGACGTCGGGGAGCGTTGGGCTCCTCGCGCTTAGCATGGTCGGTTTCACTGGTGCCGCAGTTGTTCCGGACACTGTGGGCGACCTGCTTTTCTTCATATTTGATGTAGGCTTGGGCCTTGTGCAGAAGTTCATTCAGGGTGCAGGGAGGTTCGATCCCGACAGCTCTGCTGAGTTCGCTGCCGGGCAGAAGCCCCCTCTCGAGGAGATATTTCTTCATGTGTTCCGTCGTGTTCACCTCGACGGCCTCTTGGTTGAATCGCTCGATGTATGAGCGCAGCGTCTCATTCTTCCTCTGTATAATGGCTTCTAGAGAGGCATCGGTCTTCGGATGACGCCTGGAGGCTGTGAAGTGCCTTGTGAATAGGGACTTCATGCCCCTCCAGGATGTGATGGATTCTGGGGCCAAGCTCTTGTACCAGGCCATGACTCCCTTTCTCAGGGTCGTGGAGAACAGTCTGCACTTGAGATGCCCGGTTATATCGTTGCGATAGTCGAGCATGGCGTTGACGTTGTCGACGTGATCGTCCGGGTCGGTGGTCCCATCGTAGGTGGGCAGGTTCGGGGGTTTCTCCATGCCTTTGGGGAGCGGGGCCTCCATGATAACCCGTGAGAGCGGGCAATGGGGATCCTCTTCGTCGCTTCTTAGCGGGGAGAGTTCGTCATTCCTGGGGTTGCGACCACGTCGGGGTGAAGCTCCCAACCTGTCCCCTTCGCGACGTATCCTTGACATGTTCACCCTTGGCCTGGGGGAGCGTTGGTTCCTTCGCGGGGGGGAGCGTCCCCGCTTCCGGGCAGCGTCGGTGCGCTGCTTCTCTTGGGGTTGCGTCCGCCGTTGCTGAGGTCGGCCAGCTTGTTGTTCAGCTTCTAACGCCATGATCCGTTCGTGCTGCTGGGAGAGCATGAAGTTGGTCTGGTTGAGGGCGTGCACCATAGCAATCATGGTGGGGTCACCCTCAATGGGCACTAGAATGGGCTGGAAAGTGGCGACCGGCTGGACCGGGGGCTGAGGCGGAAGGACTCCGTTGTCCTCAGGTTCGGGCGACGGCGTGGCGGGTTGCCCGTCTCTTGGATCTGCTTCGTTGTAAGTGAGGTTATCCTCCGTCGTGTAGTCGACGAGGGGGATGCCTTGGCTGTTGTTGTGTTCTCCGGCCATGTTGGAAGGGCAGAAGTGAATGAGCTTTAATCTTCTGTTGGTGAAGATGGGGATAGTTAGTTTCCCACAGACGGTGCCACTAATCTTACCTGATCAGGAGGGCCTTCCCTTGGTCGGTCGAACGTAGCAAAGTTGATGGATGAATGGAATGGAGGGGGGTGTACCTGCAAGGCACTTCGATGCCAAAGTTAGAGAGGTACAGTATGGTAATAGCAATGAGAGTTTAGCATGAGTGAGAATACTTGACCCTTTGCTAAGAAAGGGTATTTATAATGTGCCCCCAGCGTTGAGCCAAGGCCCCTCAATGGGCTTAATCTGGCTAGGCCCATGGAGGAACTGCCAAGGGACGCGTAAGAAGCGTGAAGACCTAGACAAAAGGTCTGCCCCTTGGTCCAACTGCCCCTATCTTTCAGGAGATAATAAAGGGCAGTTGGGTGACGTGGCGGATGAGCTGGCAGACATACTCTCTGCTCGTCCTTAGTGTATGCCTGTCGCATAAGCAGGTGATTTGTCCAAGAGGTTCTCCTGCTCGAGCATATGGGCCCTTGCTCGACATGTACTGGGTCGTGGCCCTATACATTCTTGCGGCCCAGTCCGGAACGCGTAGGAGCGTGTATGACCAGTTATTAGGTCATTGCCCTGGTCCAACAGCCCTATATCTCAGGAGATATTCGTGGGCAGTTGGGGTGACGTGGCAGGCAAGATGGAGGACCTGCTTACTGCCCGTGCGGCATCACTGTGCTCGACACCTTATTTTGATGCTCGCCAAGACAAAACTACTGCTCGTGCAGATGGGCACCTGCCCGACGTAACTGGGCCAAGGTCCAAGGTGGCCCTGGCCCAGTCCAGAACATCTTCTAAATATCTTTTAATTTTAAAAAATACCTTTTAAATATCTTCTAAGAAAATCTACATCATATAAATATATATTTAAATTTAAAAAACAAAAATATATTTTTAATTTGCTGCAAAATATCTTTAAGAAAATAATGCTTTTTAAAATTTGTAGCATATACTTTTTATATAATTTTTAGAATTTATTTTAATTAATTTAGATTCAAGCTTTAAATATGTAGAATTTATTTAATTCTTATTTTAATTTAATATTTTCTTTATAATATATCAATTTTAAAATCAATATATATATATATATATATATATATATATATATATATATATATATATATATATATATATATATATATATATATATATATATATATACTTTAAAACAATGTCTTTTAAATCCCTAAAGCAAGTGAGTTGAACTAAACGAATGAACCTAACGAATTGAACTTGTTTCTGAATTTACAATGAGTTGAATTTGAATTTAAAAAAAATTGTATCAGATTTTAACCAAGAGTTGAACTAAAATAATTTTTAACGAGTCGAGTCGAATTAAAACGATTTTGATTCGATTCAACTCATTTTTAATCTTATTTGTGATTTACCTTTATTATATTGATGTTTGGTATTTGAAAATATAAAAGTAGTTTTAAATTTTAAAATTGATTCCAATTGAACATGATGTTTGGTCATTTAAACTAATAACAATTTTATTTTTTAACATTGATTCCAATTGAAGTAACGTTGTGTAGCTTTTGTCATATCTAGAGCATTGAAAGAGCTTTCTAACATATTCGACCGCATGTTAATTGGAGTTACAGTTCTCGAGTTATGGTAAAAACGTGAACTAAAGCTTTCCAACACATTCAACCACATGTTAATTGGAGTTACACTGATAAGACATGTTTGGATGAGGAAAAACACCAAAATACCATGGTTTGACACAACAACAACAATTATATATATATATATATATATATATATATATGTCTGTCAAGCAATATCACTTAGAAGTAAGAACAACAACATGAGAAAGCAAGAACAATAAGAATTTAATCATGTCATGATCAAACAACAAAAACAACACAAAACCCTAACTTCCCACACATGAATTTCTCCCACTCAAGACTAATTATCTATCTAGGAACTCACCTTGCTTAGTGAAGATGATGAGAATTGGAGATGATGAAGATGATGCCTTCATGGCTTTTCTTCTTCTTTCTCCAAACTTTCCTCTTCCTCGCTTTCTTTTCTTTTCCTTTCTTTTCTTATTTCTTCCCTCTTTCTTCTCTCTTTTTTCCTACTGGTTTTTCTCTTTCTATTCAATTCTTATCCATTATTATTTTTCTTTTCTTTTATTCTTAATGGTTTTTCTTTCTTCTCTCCTTTCTCTTGCTAATTTTTCTTCTTTCTTTTCTAGCACACAAAATATATATATATATATATATATATATATATATATCCTAATTCTATTTCTGCTTTTGCATGACCATCAAAATCTATCAGTCAAATTTCTATGTCAGATACCGCTTTGTAGGTGCATAAATGATATCCATGTGTTTCTACTTTCGTTGCAAAAAATATTTTAATTAAAAACATAATTTTAAGAAATAAAAAATCATTTTCATTATAATTTATTAATTATGCAATTTATATGTGTGCCATCGGTAAGACAATCCTCGTGTTCTGGATTCACTAAATATATGCAGACATTAGTAATAGCAGCTTTTGAATATACACCCGGATCTCGTGTCAGCGGTCAACGCGATTCGTTGAAAGATGTTCACAACACTCATAACAACAATAGTTAATAACAAAGATTGATGTCTATCAATTCCTCTCTTCATCACCAACAACACCGTCATCAACATCATCTTCAACCGGAGTTTCAACTAAAGTCTTAAAATTAAACCATTCAAAGTGTCCCGAGAGGAGAATTTAGTCATTTCTTCTGTTTTCTCAATGAATCAGGTATAGTTCACAAATTAATTTGTCCTCACACTTATCAACATAATGGTGTGGTAATAGTAACAATTATGTTAAATATTTTTATTGAAGTTTTTGCCATGTTCATACTCCCCTGCTCAGAATCATTCTAGGGCTTCCTAGGATTGTTGCCTCTGTTTTCGACTTAAATTCATAACCTTAGGGTTATGGGCCTTAGCAGTGGGTGATATTTTCTTGGATCTCTATATAGGATTCTTAGAAGAACTTGGGAGTTTTGGTGTCTGTTTTTTCATTATGGTTTGGACCAAGGTAGGAGGGAATCAAAGAACCATGAAGAAGGATAGATTCTCTGTTTGGAAAGAGAACAAAGGCAAAGGAGATCTTAAGGGAGAACCAACCTCATCTTTCTTTATTACGAAGTTTCCTGAAGATATGCTTGCAAAGGATCTTTTCGAAGTTTTTCAGGTTTATGGGGTTATATCGGAAGTGTATATTCTGGCTCGAAGAGATAAACGTGGAAAGCGCTTTGGATTTGCGAAATTTCGTAAGGTGCAGGATCCTCGAATCATGGCGATCAAATTAGATAGTATCATTCTTAGAGGGAAGAAGATTTTTGCAAATGTTCCTAGGTTCCAGTTTGAAGAGTCAGTTCCACCACAAACTTTTGCTTCGAATGGAACCAGAAAGGCGAGACCCTTTGTTCGTCCGGGTACTATTTGGAAACCTAATGGGGGGAGATCGTCATATGCTCATGTGGTTGGGGGTAACATACACTCTCATCCTTCTATTCCTTCTAAACCTGTCTCAAACCCGGTGGTAGTAGAGTTCGAAAAGGCATATTTGTTGAGATTTGAAAAGGCTAGGATATGGGTGGTTGCTGAAGGGATTTTGCCACTTGATATCCAAAAGTTCCTCCATGAAGAAGTTTTTTTCAATTTTAAAGTCACGCCTTTAGGTTCATCTAAATGCATCATTGAATACCATTATGATACTAGCTCTAGTGAAGAAGAGATTGTTGATGTTTCAGTTCTATCAAAATGGTTTCCAAGCATAAAACCGTGGAATTTGCTTGAGGTTAACAAAGAACGGTTGGTTTGGCTGAAGTGCTTTGGCCTACCTTGTGTTGCTTGGAATTTTAAGTCCTTTGAATCGGTTGTGGAATGTGTGGGGAAACTTGTTAAGATTGATGATGCTACGTTATCAAAATCCTCGTTAGATGCAACTAGTATACTAGTAAGAACTTCCCGTCCACGGATTTTGAATGAGGTGATTAACATTTTGTCTAACAACATTCAGTTCTAAGTTACCTTCATTGAATACTTTTGCAAATCTTTGGTTTCAAAACCTCAGAAGCTCTTGGCCGATTCAGATGATCCATGTTCATCTTCGGACTTTGTTGATTCATCAAATGATGGGCATATCGCGTGGGATGCTTATCCAGAGGAAGAGGAAGTGAAGTCTAGTAATCCTAATTTATCAGGGAGAGAGCGTGACTTTTCACTTGTTAGGCAGGTAGCAGACTGTGAGGTTGGTGGTTCAGAGGACTGTTCCCAAGTGGTGGATAGTTTGGGAAAGGAGGATATGGAGTTTTTCGAGGTCAACCAAGCTCTTAATGCGGATAACAATAAACGTTATGACAACTTTATGCCTGCTGTAACACATGGCATTGAAAATTTGGTAGAACAAAGTTTTGTTGTACCTAGGGAACTGACGGGTCATATTGTTGCATGTGATGCCTCCAAACACACTAACTCTTTGGCGGACTCCGCCAACATGATGGTTAATTGAGACTTTTTGAAAGGATTTGTTGTGGATCAAAACTTATCCGATCCTATTTCTGGGCCACCTGGAGGTTTTGTTGGACCACCTAAATGGGTCAAAGGAAGAAAAAAGAAACCTTTAGTTGATGTTTATGATAGCATAAAAATTCCTTATTCCCCTTCTTATTATTCGACACTCTTACATGCTGCGATTGATGTCCAAGATTCCCATATTGGAATGCCGTCGAAGGATAGATTGAAATGACCTAGCACTGAACCTTCTCACCGCAGAACTGTTTCTACTTCCCTTTTGTGCAATGAATCAATTACAAACACAGACGCATTTAGAGGCAATTTTAGATGAAAGAAGGCTTTGGAGGAGGTCCTGATCAAAATTTTGAAATCTTTGAATCATTTGGGTATTGAGGGAGCAGAAGATGATGGTGCTTTTGAAAGTACCTTAAGGATTCTGGAAGCAGAGGGCAAACAGGAACGGTGTGCTAAGAAGAAAGTTGCTAGTTGTGCCTCATGAATATTATGCATTATAATATCATAGGATGTTGTAGCTCCATCAAAAGAAGGAGGTTATCTAACACTATTTGCAAGGGAAAGCGGATATTTTCCTTATTCAGGAAACAAAGATGCACAGCTTGAGTGATGAAGTTGTTCATAGTTTATGCAAATCGTCTAATGTTGGTTGGTCGGCCTCAAATTCAGAAGGTCAATCTGGAGGTATTCTTGTTATTTGGAAGAATGATATGTTTAATGCTAATTTCTCTTTTAGAGGCAGAGGTTTCCTAGGTACTCAATTTATGTGGAATAATTATATCATTTATGTTGTTAATGTATATTCGTCGTGTGGTATCAATGAGAGGAGAACTTTGTGGTCTGACCTTATTAGACTTAAAAACCTTATGCCCGTGGGTGGTTGGATTTGTGCTGGTGATTTTAATTCGGTTAAGAATGGAGAGGAAAGGCAGGGTAGGGGCAAACATAATCTTGGTGAGATGTTGGAATTCAATTCTTTTATTGAAGATTTGAATCTTGTTGATCTTCATGTAGTTGGTAGTAAATATACTTGGTTCAATTCTAATGGTATTAGTCGAAGTCGCTTGGATAGATTTCTTGTTGATGAGTCTATAATTGATAAGCTGGATTTTGCAAACCAATTTGTGGGAGAAAGAGACGTTTCTGATCATCGTCCTCTTTGGCTGAATACGAAGATCGTGAATTGGGGACCGAAACCTTTCATTTCCTTAATTGTTGGTTGTAGCATAAAGATTTCCTGGAATTTGTGGCAAAATCATGGAATTCTTTTCAATTTGAAGGCTCTTATGGTAATGTCCTGCTGTGTAAATTCATAACTCTCAAAACTGACCTAAAGTGGTGGAACACGAACATTTTCGGTTGGCTAGATCTAAAGATTGATAATAGCAGTAAACAGTTTAATGCCCTTGATGTTATTCTGGATGATACTGACGCGGATTCGTGTGATAGGGTGGAGAAGGACAGGATGGAGAACCAAGAGGAATTTTGGAAAAGCTTAAAACTCAAAGAGCTTTTATTAAAGCAAAAATCCAGAAGTAATTGGGTTAACGACGATGATATTAATTCATGGTATTTTCATGATTCTTTAAAAGCTAGGTACAGGAGCAACACTATTTCTATGATCAAGGTTGGAGGAGTCTTGCAAGAGGATCATATTGCTATAAAACTTGCAGCCAAAGAGTATTTAGATTCCAAGTTCAAGGCCATAATTCCTTGCAGAACCGTTTGTAATTTCGAGCCTGCTGCGGTTTTGTCTCAAATGGAGATTGATTATCTTGAAGCTGATTTTTCTAGTCTGGATGTAAAGTCAGTTGTTTTCAACTGTGACGGGAACAAATGTCTCGGGCCCGACGAATTTAATTTCAAGTTTCTTAAGTCTTGTTGGAGTATTGTAAGAGTGGATGTTACTAATTGTGTTCTTGAGTTTTTTTTCTACGGGATCTTTAGCCAAGAGTTTCGTATCTTCTTTCATTTCGCTAGTGCCTAAAGTCGCGAGTCCCCAAAAGCTTGAATTCTTTAGACCGATTGGTTTAGTCGGGTGCATTCTTAAAATCATTTCTAAATGTTGGCAAGAAGGCTAAGTTCTGTTATTGGTAATAACATCTCCTCCCCGCAAACGACTTTCATCCCAAATCGTCAACTTTTAGATGGTGTTCTCGTTGCCAATGAGATCATTGATTTTACTTAACGTAAGAAGAAGAATTGCCTACTATTCAAAGTAGATTTTGCGCAAGCATACGATTGTATGGATTGGAGGTTTTTGGAAACCATGATGTTGAAATTGGGATTTGGTTTGAATTGGTTGAAGTGGATTCGTGGAACGGACTTTAATAGCTATCTTTCGGTTCTAATTAATGGTAGTCCTTCGAAATATTTTAAGGCAATGAGAGGGCTTAAACAGGGAGATCATTTATCTCCTTACCTTTTTTCTATAGTTTCCGAAGGCCTCGCTTGTTTGGTAAGGAAAGCAACGTCTCTTAACTTTCTTAAAGAGTTTAAATTTGATCATTCCACCGCGGTTAATCTTCTCCAATTTGCTGATGATACCTTATTGTTTGGAGATGGATCGATATCTAATGTTTGGGCATTTAAGACTATCTTGTGGGGTTTTGAAGTGATTTCGGGATTAAAGGTTTAACTATGAAAAGAGTTGCCTTTTTGGTGTTGGATTAAACTCGAAATTCTTATGTGTCGCGGAATCTTTTCTTCATTGTAAATCAGGATCTATTCCTTTTAAATTCCTTGGTACCCGGATTGGAGGCAATCATCATAGGATTTCTTTTTGGAAACCGGTGGTGGATAGTATGAAGAACCGTCTTTCTAATTGGATAGTGTCGCGGTGAGAATCGGATATCAAGCTATCAATTAACTTGTATCGCAAATCATAAAATTCACCACCGAACTTTAATTTATCCAAGGGAAGGGAAAAAGATCGAGAAACCCTAAAAATATGCTAAGCTAAAAGACGAGGCTAAAAGCTAAGCAATCAGAGATCAAAGGTACGGGGGTTGGTTATACCTAGGGAAGGTGCTAGCATCCTAAGTATCTGTAGTACTCTACGGGAACCTCTTGTGATATCTATGTTTGTGCTCAATTGTCTGCTAACTGAATGGGAACTCAAACGGGAATGATGAAAAAAAGACAAATGAAAGATGAAGAAAATAAAAATGTGAAAGAGAAAAGAATGTGAAAAAGAAAACTGTGCTCGCCAAGGATAAACCTCGTGCCTACGTATTCCCCCGTGCAATGGGAAAGTCAGAGCGTCGTAGTTCGGAAACTACGGGTAAAAAGAAGGAAAAGCTTAAATTGCAAAGCTTGAGAAATAAGATTAAAAGGCGAAGAGATTAATTGCCATCTCTGATGAAGGAAGGAAGGAAGGGTCTAAAAAATGAGAAGACTGAGAAAAAATACGCGAGCGGTAAGCGATATGACAATAAGTCAACGAAGCGTCAACTTTCCCTTGGATTGGGTCGAAAGTATCGAGATAACAAATAAAATCGAGCAAGTGTCATAAATAAATAAAATCGAAAGAGCGCGTCTATCTAATATTTTTGTAGTTTTTTAATATCTCAAACAATAAACTAACTAAATTAAAATAATAATAAAAAGTCTAATAATCTAAATTAAAGAAAAGAAAAAAAAAATAAATTAAAATATTTATTTGAGTTTTTAATATGCTTTTAGTAACTATATATTAAAAGATTCTAAAAAAAGAAAACTAAATAAGTAAATTAAGAAAATAAATAATCTAAACTAAACCAAAATATTTTTTTTAGATTTTTTATAAATATTAATAATGTACATATTTTTTAACTTAATTAAAAGGAGAAAAATCTCCAAACATCTATTTAAAGAGATAATTAATTAGAAAAATTATATTATTATTACGAACAAATACTATAATTAATAACAATAAAGAAATACAAATAACTACAATATAAAAGTAGATATATTATAACGAAACTAAGAAAAAAAGGTAAATATTAAAATCTAAAATATATAACTATATTAAACTTAGATAAAGTATAGATATATAAAAATATAAAAAGTAACAGTAAATATATATGTATATATATAAATAATCAAAATGATACCTCCATAGACCGACGCATTAAATAAAAATTAAAGAGAAACATGATGGATGTTGGGCAATATGAGAGACAGATCTTGGAAATAAAATAATAAAGTCATATTAAAATCCAATAAATGAAAGAATAATGTGGTTTAAAATAAAAATAAAGGTTTTGTTTTAGAAAGAAAAGAAAACATATGATATTGTTCTCCCAAAACACGGCTTCTACATCTCAACAATCACTCTCTTCTCTCTCTTGTTTGTATTTTTTCAATATCTAATAGATTAATTAAGCTAAAAGAAAAAAAAACACTTAAAATTTAAACTAAATAAAGAAACTTTTTAGATTTTTTTAATGTTTTAACAAATGGATAACAAACTAAATAAATAATCTAATAAATAAATAATATTTTTTTGTTTTTAATATTATAATAATAAAGATTTAAAAATAATTGACTAACTAATTAAAAAAAACTAAATGAACAAAGATTAAAGAAACATGGAGTTTGAGTTGCAAAGGGGTATGTATATCAGAAATAGTGGGCTCCAAGAGAACCCAATCCACAAACAACAAGATAACCTAATAATAATATAAAAAATAAATAAATAAAAGGAAAAAAAAAAGAACAAAGTGAAAAGGGAAGAAACGTTACTAAACACTCTCAATCCCAGAATCAAAAATTGCAAAGTACGAACCCTTTTCCTTCTCCTCTGAAAAAGAAAACACAATCCTTGACCTCCTCTTCTCTCAATCGCGTGGTTGTCCTTCTTCTTCGCGGCTTCAATCGCCTCTGCTATACGGTGACGACTCTTCCAATCTCTCCCGCGCGCTCTCTATTTGGTTTCGGCGGCGGTTGATGGGTTTTGAGGGTGGTTGTCGAACGATTGAGGATTATTATTAGATAGGGAGTTTTTTGTGGTTTTTGGTTTGTTGTGAGTAAAGGTTTGAAAAGGGATTGAAGGTTTGTTTTGCTATGATTTTTCACAAGTATCAAGAATCAATGCAAGTTTTGTGTGTTTTGATTGGATTGAAAAATTATGTTATATTTGATCCTCTTCTGGCTTTGAGATTCTGCCCCCTATTCTGAATTCATCTCGTTCTCTTTAAAGGCCAAAAATTAATTTCTCTTTTCCAAAATTTTGTCTCCTAAGGTTGTAGTATTGTTCTGATATCCTTTTTGAAGCATGTCCTTGTGTTGGTCTATTTTGGTGAAAGGTCTTTGTGGCTTGTTGTGGCGAGGGTGTAATGGTAGTAGGCTGTGTTTGGCTTTGTTGGGTGAAATTGGACAGGTTGTGCTTGGCTTTGTTGGTGCGTGTCTGTGCAAGGCATTAGCGCAGTGATAGTACAGGAAGAGATGGGACCAAATATCAAACTAATTACTTAATACTAAATACATAAATTAGTTAAAAATGAAAAATAAAATAAAATAGACCTAATTAAAATAAAAATTAAACTAAAAGTAAACTAAATAATTAATTAAATAAATAAAAATAAAAATAAAAATTAACTAATTTAGAGATTAGACAAATTAAAAATATAAACTTAGACTAAATAAAATATTAAATTGACTAAATTAAATTAAACTATAAACAAATATATAAACTAAGACTAATTCTATAAACAAATATATAAACTAAGACTAATTCTAAAGGTTAAATTAAATCAAATTACTCTTAAATTAAAAATTAAACTAAATCTAAATTAACTAAAATAAAAATCTAACTAATTATATCTAAATTAAAATAAACATAAATATTACACTAATCTGAAATTAAATACTCTTAAAAACTAAATATTTTTGTTTTTGAAAGAAAGAGAAAATAATTAATGAAACTAATCAATACTAATTAAAAATAAATAAATAAATAAAAATTTAAAACTAAACTAAAAGAGAACTAAACTAAACTAAATTAATTCTAAACTAAATTAAAATTAAAATTAAAACTAAATTAAAATATAGACTAAAACTAATTCTAAGATAATCTAAAATAAATATTAAACTAGAAATAATTAAATTATAAAATGAGAAAAGAATCATATTTTTAAATCGAAATAAATTCTAAAACTCAAGGATAAAGTAAATATGACATGAGAATGATAAAATGTATAGAAAATGCAATGATTAATGATTAATGAAATATTTAACTAAAAATGCAACGACGACTGACTAACGATACTACGATAAAAATGCGACAAGTGAATGAAAATTATAAAAAAAAAAAACAGTCAAAATTTAGGGTGTGACAGATGCCCCTATTTAATCATCTTAAACCTGAATGTATGAATAGCAAAGTTTTTTTTTTGGACATTCAAGGTAGAAGAGGATTAAATATTAAAACACCTAGAATTTTGACCGAATGCAGATGAAATGTAATGTAAATAAATGCATGAATGATTGTGTTATGCAGGGAATGATACTATATGAGACATGCTAACATGAGAGAATCCCACTGGGGAAAAGGTTTGAGAACACTGAGGATGAAGAATCAAAGACGGGAAGTATTTGAAGTGATAAATCAACAGGTTCAAGTGTAACTGCTGACACTAAGAATAACAAAAGACGGAAACAAAAATAAATCCAAAGCGTTGATTCAACTAACACAGGTAAAGTCAAGTTGACACTTAGGATGATGAGAAAAATATTCAAAGTGAATGCGCAGTGGCACGATGAGACCAACTGACACTAAGAATAGTAACAAAGAAGAGACAACGTCCATGGATTGGATTGGACGAAGTGGAATAAAAACTGACATCCATGGATTGTATTAGATGACAAAGAAAAAAGACAAAGTCCATGGATTGGATGAAGTGGAATGGAAACTGGCATCCATGGATTGTATTGGATGACAAAGAGGAACAACGTCCATGCATTGTATTGGACAAAGTCGGATAAAAATTGACATCCATGGATTGTATTGGATGATAAAGAGGAACAGCGTCCATGGATTGTATTGGATGAAGGTAAAGTAAGAGATTTTCAATCATGGCTTTGAAAAAAGGCAAGACATCCAATCATAGATTTAGACAAGGGACACGATATCCAAGAATGGCATTGGATAATGTGAGAAATGATTTTTAGGAATGACACTGAAGTTAAAGGAAAAATCAACTATATTCAGGAATGGCACTGAATATACAGATAAAACGTTCAGGAATGACACTGAAGGTAAAGAAAAAAACACTATATTCAGGAATGGCACTGAATATACAGATAAAACTTTCAGGAATGGCACTGAAGGTAAAGGCAAATCACTAAATCCAGGAATGACACTGGAGGTAAAGAAAAAAACACTATATTCAGGAATGGCACTGAATATACAGATAAAACTTTCAGGAATGGCACTGAAGGTAAAGGCAAATCACTAAATCCAGGAATGACACTGGAGGTAAAGAAAAAAACACTATATTCAGGAATGACACTGAATATACAGATTAAACTTTCAGGAATGGCACTGAAGGTAAAGGAAAAATCATTATATTCAGGAATGACACTGAATATACAGATAAAAAAAATTCAGGAATGGTACTAAAGGAACAAGATATCCAGGAATAGCACTGGAGGTAAAGAAGATATCCAGGAATGGAACTAGAGGAATAAGACAAAGACCCAGGAATAGCACTGGAGTGAAAGAATATATCCAGGAATGAAACTGGAGTGAAAGAAAGGTAAGTTTTTGGTATGCGCCAAATAAGTTGGTCTTTGATTATAAGGTAAGGTGTTGACCACAACATGACCTATGAAAATGAAAATGAGGATAAAAAACCTTGTTATGCATATTATATGAACTTGTTATGATTTATGATCAAATGCATGTAATGCAAATGCTGACACCAAGGCTTTGACTCTTTTGTGAAGATGACAGGATTGGAAGACTGATTCTTCAACACTGCGAGATCACTGTTATTCTTCTCGGGGACTAAGGATGCTGATGTTGAAAAGTTCTTTGCCACACTGATAAATTGTACCAAGTTGATGATCCTTGGAGAAGGGATGAAAAGCTGTTTTAGGGATTCTTCTAATGAATTGCCCCAATTTGAGCTGACTGTTGTAGATGAGCTAATCATTGCTTCAACTTGACTGGCTGGTTTACTGTATACTAGGAAGGCTTGCCCCAGATAAGTCTTGAGAGATCTTCTGAATAAACCAAATCTAGAATTGACTTGCACTAAATAAACCTTGAATTGGTTCTCAACAGGACATGGAAAGAAATTGCCCCTGATGGGATCACCGACCAAGCTCTTAACTGTTTGAAAATTCCTTGCTAGAAAAGATAGTTTGCGAACAAAAACATTTATACAATCATGGTAATTAAAAGCAAATGCAACTTTGAAATCAAAATCATTGTTGGAAGAAAAGCAAATGAATCACTAGTCAAAACACGGCGGTTTATGACATTCAAAGTGAAAGCTAAAGCAAAGATATGTACAAAACAAAATGACTTGCAAAGATATTTTTGGAGTCAGTTTACGCAACCTTACCGTAGCATGCTTTTCAGAATAACCTTGCCTCAATTAGGTCTTTTAAGGGTTGTAATGTGGCCTGGTTCACGGTTTATGAAACAAAGGATAAAGGCTCAAAATTGTGTTTGTACCCACCCTTCTTCGTGATGAATCTCCAGTCCTACATTCAGTTAAATCTACACACATTTATCTTGACAATGTAAGGGTAAAGATGATGATTTGAGATTCACTGGAAATGACAATCATTTTATTTGGCTTTGATGGATGTTTGTAGTGACCCATCGATTTTGGACATGGCGGTCACTAAATCTGTTTGTTTGATGTTGAAGGTTTGAGGGCCTCTTTTGCTTGATTTTCTTTTTTTGAACTGATCCCTAACTTTTGCCTAAGTCCTTTTTTTGTGTGTGTTTGACTTAGCGGGATTTTTTTGTATTTTTATTTGAAATATTGAAAGTTATGACTGTCAAACCATTGGTTGTAATGGATCATCTTGTAATTTGAATGTGTAAACAAAATAACTGAACAACTACCCTGCCCCAGGTTAAGCATAAAGGTCTAGATCCGAAAGGAACTCTTACTTCTAGGCTCGAAGTGGCGAACTAGGGATTAACTCCTTATCTCTCCAGTGTTTGGGAATTGAAACAATGCATGTACATCATCGACAAGATTTTATCCGAAAGCAAACCGCAATAGCTATGGGTATTTGTTTTCATCATCCTCCCTTAAACATTTGCATAATCAAAAGTTTTGAACAAAAGGTATATATATATTTTTTGAAATAGAAAGCATAAAGACATAAATAAACAGATGAACTGAATTCAAAAGATTGCAAATGCTCATTTAATTAATCAAAGAAGTACAAACATAATTGAAAGCAAACTGCTTAGAAAAATACAAGGAAAATGAAAACATAAAGGAAACAAAGGCCTAGTGACTAATCAGTAAACAAGGATGAGCTGTCCTGTCTTGAAACACTGGCTTTAGGGAGAACTGGTTGAAGTTGATTGAAGCTTCAAGTGGCATGCCTTGGCAAAGGATTGTCCTTGACACTTGGATTAGGATCACTGAAGGAGAGGATCTTGTCTCTGATCAACTTTTTCACTCTTGTCTTCAAAGCAAAACAATGTTCCAAATCATGGCCCACTCCACCCTGATGAAATTCACAACGAAGATTTGCCCTATAGCCTGGTGGGAGAGGATCTGGAGGAGGAGGAATAGGTCTAGTGGTTATCAAACCTTTTTGAACCAAACCAGGATATAACTTAGTGTATGTCATGGGAATAGGGTCAAAGTGAACCCTATCACGATTCTGAGTTTGTCCAAAAGTCGGACGTTGAGGAGCTCTAGCTGGTTGAGCAACAATCACAGGAGCAACAGCAGCAACATAAGCTTGATTATCATGTTGGGCCCTGTATTGAGGTCTTCTACCCACATCGAAAATAGCATTGGTCTGATCCTCCCTCTTCCTTTGGAAATTCCCAAAAGGTTTTTTAGCAACATTGGAAGACTCAACAACTTTGGACACTTTTCCATTCTTAATTCCTTCTTCAAGCCTCTGTCTAATGGTAACCAGATCAGTGAAACTGGAAGAGACACTTCCGATCATCTTTTCCCAATAGAAGGGAGCCAAAGTATCCATGAACATACCAGTCATTTCTTTCTCAGCAAGAGGAGGCTCAACCTGAGATGCCAACTCTCTCCAACGTTGAGCATACTCCTTGAAGGATTCCCTCTCTTTCTGAGATATATTCTGCAATTGACGGCGATCAGGTGCCATGTCCAAGTTGTACTTGTATTGTTTCACGAAAGCATCACCCAAATCCGCCCAACTATGGATACGATCTTTCTCAAGTCCCATGTACCACTTCATAGAGGCACCGCTCAAACTGTCTTGAAAACAATGAATAAGCACTTTGTCGTTCTTAGCGTAAGCAGCCATCTTGCGACAGTACATCGTTAAATGGAGTTTTGGACAAGTGTGCCCCTTGTACTTCTCAAACTCTGGAATCTTGAACTTGGAAGGCATGACAAGGTTGGAAACCAAACACATGTTGCTTGCATCAATGTCGAAGAAGTCATTACCCTCTACAGCCCTTAGTCGTTTGTCAATAGCTCGATATTGCTCACGGTCGACTTCAGGTTCAACATAATCTTCATGATCATCACCTTGAGCACTGGCATCATGGTATTCATAGGGAACTGGGCCAGTATGAACCACTGGTCTAGGTTCAGTAAAAACAGGAACTTGAAAAGCGGGTCTAGACGCCTGACCGACCATAGAAGTAGTAACGTGAGGTGGAGAGTAGTTGTGTGGCAAACCAAACTCCGGCCAAGTTGAAGGTGGCAACTGGGTAGGCTGAGGTTCGACAATAGCATTTTCAACCTCTTGGATCACTGTCCTCTGAGGTGGCTCTCCTCTAGCAATCAAAACTTGAAGCATCTCAGTCAGCTTCGTCACACTCGTCTTCAACTCCTCAATTTCCATTCGGACCTCAGCATTATGAACCTCTTGTTCTGACATTCTGCGTCTGCGGTACGCTCTGGTTCTGTATCGGCTACGAAGAATCAGCTTGACGGTTGATAGATGACTGAAAGACAGAGACAGTCGGAATGAGGTGACAGACAACTTGGATGTATGCATGAATCAATGCAAATGATGCAAATGATATACAATGTCATGCAACATAGGATGCAATTACATGCAACAAAATCAAAGGTTCGAGATCATATGCGTGGAGTCTGGGTAAAGAACCAACCACAAGGTGTGTACTAGGGGTAAAGTACCTACACAACGGGTTCTAAGAGTTCCCAGAATCACTGGCCCATCTTTCGGATATTACTGACTTCCCGACTCAACTCGGTAATCAATAATATTCTCAAGAGAGTCTCATCTGAGTGTAGCATCGCGTATCAACTATTTTGGATTTACACCCTCATAGTCATCGCACTACATCCTAAAAAAAGGCCAAGTGGGGTAAATGGGTTCTACGGTCCTCAGCATTAACGGCTCTCAGGTCGAAAGTAGTAATGTTTTCACGACTGAACTCGATCAACAAAACTATATCCGAGGAGGCCTCTGCTGAGTGGTGGATTCTCGATTCAGCTTATTTGGGACTCAACTCCCTATAAGCTTACTCGAATATACCACAGTCCTATCATAAGAGCACTCAAGTCCGAGTTAGGACTTATCTCACCACACATGTATCGTCAAACCCTGAAAAACAGAAGAAAAAAAATCCAGACAGATAGCAAACAATAATAATAGTACAAAAAACACAAATACAACAAGTTAGGCTTAACCCTCTTGGGGTGTCCCCAGTGAAGTCGCCAATTCTGTCGCGGTGAGAATCGGATATCAAGCTATCAATTAACTTGTATCGCAAATCATAAAATTCACCACCGAACTTTAATTTATCCAAGGGAAGGGAAAAAGATCGAGAAACCCTAAAAATATGCTAAGCTAAAAGACGAGACTAAAAGCTAAGCAATCAGAGATCAAAGGTACGGGGGTTGGTTATACCTAAGGAAGGTGCTAGCATCCTAAGTATCTGTAGTACTCTACGGGAACCTCTTGTGATATCTATGTTTGTGCTCAATTGTCTGCTAACTGAATGGGAACTCAAACGGGAATGATGAAAAAAAGACAAATGAAAGATGAAGAAAATAAAAATGTGAAAGAGAAAAGAATGTGAAAAAGAAAACTGTGCTCGCCAAGGATAAACCTCGTGCCTACGTATTCCCCCGTGCAATGGGAAAGTCAGAGCGTCGTAGTTCGGAAACTACGGGTAAAAAGAAGGAAAAGCTTAAATTGCAAAGCTTGAGAAATAAGATTAAAAGGCGAAGAGATTAATTGCCATCTCTGGTGAAGGAAGGAAGGGTCTAAAAAATGAGAAGACTGAGAAAAAATACGCGAGCGGTAAGCGATATGACAATAAGTCAATGAAGCGTCAACTTTCCCTTGGATTGGGTCGAAAGTATCGAGATAACAAATAAAATCGAGCAAGTGTCATAAATAAATAAAATCGAAAGAGCGCATCTATCTAATATTTTTGTAGTTTTTTAATATCTCAAACAATAAACTAACTAAATTAAAATAATAAAAAAAAGTCTAATAATCTAAATTAAAGAAAAAAAAATAAACAAATTAAAATATTTATTTGAGTTTTTAATATGCTTTTAGTAACTATATATTAAAAGATTCTAAAAAAAGAAAACTAAATAAGTAAATTAAGAAAATAAATAATCTAAACTAAACCAAAATATTTTTTTTAGATTTTTTATAAATATTAATAATGTACATATTTTTTAACTTAATTAAAAGGAGAAAAATCTCCAAACATCTATTTAAAGAGATAATTAATTAGAAAAATTATATTATTATTACGAACAAATACTATAATTAATAACAATAAAGAAATACAAATAACTACAATATAAAAGTAGATATATTATAACGAAACTAAGAAAAAAAGGTAAATATTAAAATCTAAAATATATAACTATATTAAACTTAGATAAAGTATAGATATATAAAAATATAAAAAGTAACAGTAAATATATATGTATATATATAAATAATCAAAATGATACCTCCATAGACCGACACATTAAATAAAAATTAAAGAGTAACATGATGGATGTTGGGCAATATGAGAGACAGATCTTGGAAATAAAATAATAAAGTCATATTAAAATCCAATAAATGAAAGAATAATGTGGTTTAAAATAAAAATAAAGGTTTTGTTTTAGAAAGAAAAGAAAACATATGATATTGTTCTCCCAAAACACGGCTTCTACATCTCAACAATCACTCTCTTCTCTCTCTTGTTTGTATTTTTTCAATATCTAATAGATTAATTAAGCTAAAAGAAAAAAAAAACACTTAAAATTTAAACTAAATAAAGAAACTTTTTAGATTTTTTTAATGTTTTAACAAATGGATAACAAACTAAATAAATAATCTAATAAATAAATAATATTTTTTTGTTTTTAATATTATAATAATAAAGATTTAAAAATAATTGACTAACTAATTAAAAAAAACTAAATGAACAAAGATTAAAGAAACATGGAGTTTGAGTTGCAAAGGGGTATGTATATCAGAAATAGTGGGCTCCAAGAGAACCCAATCCACAAACAACAAGATAACCTAATAATAATATAAAAAATAAATAAATAAAAGGAAAAAAAAAGAACAAAGTGAAAAGGGAAGAAACGTTACTAAACACTCTCAATCCCAGAATCAAAAATTGCAAAGTACGAACCCTTTTCCTTCTCCTCTGAAAAAGAAAACACAATCCTTGACCTCCTCTTCTCTCAATCGCGTGGTTGTCCTTCTTCTTCGCGGCTTCAATCGCCTCTGCTATACGGTGACGACTCTTCCAATCTCTCCCGCGCGCTCTCTATTTGGTTTCGGCGGCGGTTGATGGGTTTTGAGGGTGGTTGTCGAACGATTGAGGATTATTATTAGATAGGGAGTTTTTTGTGGTTTTTGGTTTGTTGTGAGTAAAGGTTTGAAAAGGGATTGAAGGTTTGTTTTGCTATGATTTTTCACAAGTATCAAGAATCAATGCAAGTTTTGTGTGTTTTGATTGGATTGAAAAATTATGTTATATTTGATCCTCTTCTGGCTTTGAGATTCTGCCCCCTATTCTGAATTCATCTCGTTCTCTTTAAAGGCCAAAAATTAATTTCTCTTTTCCAAAATTTTGTCTCCTAAGGTTGTAGTATTGTTCTGATATCCTTTTTGAAGCATGTCCTTGTGTTGGTCTATTTTGGTGAAAGGTCTTTGTGGCTTGTTGTGGCGAGGGTGTAATGGTAGTAGGCTGTGTTTGGCTTTGTTGGGTGAAATTGGACAGGTTGTGCTTGGCTTTGTTGGTGCGTGTCTGTGCAAGGCATTAGCGCAGTGATAGTACAGGAAGAGATGGGACCAAATATCAAACTAATTACTTAATACTAAATACATAAATTAGTTAAAAATGAAAAATAAAATAAAATAGACCTAATTAAAATAAAAATTAAACTAAAAGTAAACTAAATAATTAATTAAATAAATAAAAATAAAAATAAAAATTAACTAATTTAGAGATTAGACAAATTAAAAATATAAACTTAGACTAAATAAAATATTAAATTGACTAAATTAAATTAAACTATAAACAAATATATAAACTAAGACTAATTCTAAAGGTTAAATTAAATCAAATTACTCTTAAATTAAAAATTAAACTAAATCTAAATTAACTAAAATAAAAATCTAACTAATTATATCTAAATTAAAATAAACATAAATATTACACTAATCTGAAATTAAATACTCTTAAAAACTAAATATTTTTGTTTTTGAAAGAAAGAGAAAATAATTAATGAAACTAATCAATACTAATTAAAAATAAATAAATAAATAAAAATTTAAAACTAAACTAAAAGAGAACTAAACTAAACTAAATTAATTCTAAACTAAATTAAAATTAAAATTAAAACTAAATTAAAATATAGACTAAAACTAATTCTAAGATAATCTAAAATAAATATTAAACTAGAAATAATTAAATTATAAAATGAGAAAAGAATCATATTTTTAAATCGAAATAAATTCTAAAACTCAAGGATAAAGTAAATATGACATGAGAATGATAAAATGTATAGAAAATGCAATGATTAATGATTAATGAAATATTTAACTAAAAATGCAACGACGACTGACTAACGATACTACGATAAAAATGCGACAAGTGAATGAAAATTATAAAAAAAAAAAAACAGTCAAAATTTAGGGTGGGACAGATAGGCATTAATCTCTCGATTGGAGGACGCGTCACTCTATTGAACAATGTCTTGACTAGCTTGCATATTAATCACTTGTCCTTCTTTAAGGCTCCTAAAAAAGTGATCAAAGACTTCATAGCTATACAAAGACGTTTCTTGTGGGCCGGTACTTCGAAGGATACATATATCCCATGGGTAAGTTGGAAGTCGTTATGTAGACCGAAAACCTGTGGCGTATTAGGTATCAAACACATTGGCGTTTTCAACAAAACTCTTCTTTCAAAATGACTATGGAAATTCTGTTTGCAAGGGCATGAAATTTGGAGACCTATTCTTGTTTCTAGATATGGAAATTTAGTTAACAAAGCTCATTTACATATTGTGGAAGGTTCTTTGAAAGCTGAATCAAACTAGTTTAAAGATATAGTGTCTATTTCTTGTGTTATGCCTCAAGTTTGCTTTACTTCCCTCCTCCGACCTACTATTGGTTTCGGCTGTAGTATTTTGTTTTGGCATAATGTTTGGCTTGGTGTTAGTCCCTTGAAGGAGTTGTATTCGTTGTTATTTCATGAAGTTTCCAACAAAAATTGCTTTATTGTTGAACTGGGTCATTAGGACGATAACAATTGAACTTGGAACTGGCCGAAGCTTCTTAATAGCATGGAAGATAGGCTTGATATGGGAAGGGCAATGTAACTGACTGAGTCGCGGACACAATAGGTGTCTTTTATGCTGAATTTTGAAAATCATAATACTTGGCATTGGTACTTGGATCGGTCACAGGGATTTTCAGTGAGTTCGTATTATGATTTCTTAATTTCCAAAGTTGATTTGCTCTTGTTGATAATACTTCCTTGAAAATTCTGGATTTTATTTGGAATGCCGGTGTTTCATTGAAAGTAAAAGTTATTGCTTGGGGGTTAGTGATTGATCGTCTCCTAACTCGGTTGAATTTGGTTAACAAAGGCATTTTACTTAGTCCTCATGATAAAGTTTGTGTTATGTGTTTTTGGTCCGAAGAGAATACTTCTCACTTATTCTTTGATTGTATCAAAGATGTCCGTGTTTGGAAAAAAGTTTGTGATTGGTTAGATATTGAAAGTATTATGGATTCGGGGTGTTGCTCCCATGCTTTGGCTTGGCTCAACCGACTTAATTGTTATGTCAAGAATGATTACATCATGGATTTTTGGTGCATAACATGTTGGATCATTTGGAAATCAAGGAATGACATTGTCTTTAATGGAGAATTTTGTAATGTGGATTCTATTTTTTCATTTATAGTTTCTTTGTCTTGTGTTTTGTTGATTTTAAGAAATCGAAAGAGGAGGAATTGTACTCTTTATGAATGGTCCAAAGTCCCTCTCGATTTTTTTTGTAAATTTTCGTCTTTTGCTTTTGGTTGGGTTGATTGTATTTCTATTCATTTGATTTTGTAATTTTGGTTCGAGATTTCCTTAATCTCGCTTATTGAATTTGCCTATAAAAATAAAAATAAAAATAAAAATAGTAAATAACATGCATGTATTCAAGGAGGACACAATAAAATTGGACAGATAAAAAGAATCTAGAAGTTGCATAAATAATGAAAATTTGAATATGATGATGCTCCTAATGGAGACTTTTGATCAGGTACAACTTTTAACTTGAAATAATGTGATAAAAATGAAGGAAATTTGCTGGAAATTAAACTAAAGTGCTCCAAACTTTTAAACAAAAGTTGCATGAATCACTCAGCGTGAGACATTATTGCCTTTTACAAATGAAATATATGTTATAACAAAGTTCGGATGTCAAAGTCATACCGCTTCATACTGGGAGTGCTCAAAATGTGCAAAATAGTGGGAGAAAGTGGGGGAAGTGGAAAATTGAATTGCTGAAAGTGGCTAAAAATTTGGAATTTGACATCATAACGGTTGTCACTGTGCTGACAAGTCGTCAGTCACCATGTTGACGGACCGTCCGTCACAAGCCTGACGGTCATCATCTTGCTGATGGGTCGTCCGTCGCGCTTTTAAAACTTGTTTTCTTCACCACGCAGACCTTTTGCACTGACGGTTGTAGTTGGTTACACCATAAAGCCCATCACAGTTGGGCAGAAACCGTCATGACACCCTGAAATAGGGGTGGCAATTAAGTCCATTAAGCAATTATCCATCCAATCCATCCACTTAAAAATTCATCCAATCCATCCATTATATGAAAAAGTGGTTAATGGATTGGATGCAATCCATCCAATTAAACAGATGGATAAATCTGATCCATCCAATATATTTTAAAGATCCAATAGATTATTTCATTTATTTATTTTAAATTTTATGAAACACTTCTTAGAAAACACTAAAAATTATTTATATCATCATAAAAATCAAATAATTTTAATATAAATAATATTTTAATCCTCGAAACAGCGAGCTACAATGTTGTTTTGCTGCATAATACAAAACCAAATCAAAATCATAACAACAAAAATCGATTAATATGCGTTAAGTTTTAACCCAAAGCGTTAAATTGAATCGAAATCGGAGGAAAAAACGTACCACTTGGCAAGCTTGAAGCTTCTGTGTAACATGCTATAAGAAGTAGGATTGGCGAATTTAATCGAATATTAAATAAGTGATTATTTTGAATGGAAAATGAAGAAGAAGAAAAAGGTTTTAATTCGTTTTTGGAGGTGATGAAACAATAATGATATGAGAAGAAGAAACCTTTTTTTTCCCTATGAGTAGGTGACAAAATTAATTATAATTATTTAAAGAGATTGTCAATTTATCACCATCACCCATTTGTTATACTTTATAAGTTTTTAAAATAAAAGTCAAATTTGTTATAACATCCGACGACTATGATTCACTGACAGTGTAAAACTTTTTTACACTTTCGGTGCATATCAATTAAATCCTTATTTAAAATATTTTATATTTGGAATTAATTGTTATGCACTGTCACTGTAAATTTTTTTACATCATCAATCAATCACAACCATTCATTATCATTACTTTAAATATAATTAAAATAAAAATCAAATATAATTTTGAATCTAACGATTACCATTCACAGTATAAAACCACTTTATACGGTCAGTGTAAAACTACTTTACACTGTCAGCATTCCAATTAAATTATTTACGTTTTATAATTTATTTATTTTTAATTTTAAAATTGGATCTAAACAAATCAAAACCGCCTCTCAATTGTTTCCGGTATCAATTTTATCTTATTTATTATTGAAACTAACTTAAAATCTAACAAAACAAAACGGTGATATTTACTTGTTTATGTTATTTATTTACACTAATTTATGGTTTAAATGATTTTTGATGAAACTAATTTAAATCTAGAAACTTATTAATGGAAAAATGAAATAATTGGTTATACACGGTATTAATTTAAATCTAGAAATTATTTAAAATATGTTTTTATGAATTAAAAAAATAATTAAGAATTTTTAAATTAATTTTTTGGATGGATGGATATCCATCCATTAGAAATAAGTTAATTGATGGATTGAATCGATTTTATCTTCTAATTGATGGATTGAATTTGATTTTTATCATGAGAGTTTAGTTAGTGGATTGTTATGGATTAATGGAGAAGATTGTACTCTATACCCCCTCATTTATACCTTTACGCCTACATAAATTTTTTTTGGACAAAAATGCTCTCATATAAATAGTTAAAAGAGTAAATTTTTTTCTCACTTTCACTTTTCTGGAAGTCTTCTCTCAAGCATTTTCGCCACGTTTTCCGGAAGTCTTCAAGTAAGTCTTCCAGTTTGTTTTTTATAATACCGAAAGTCTTTGTTTCAAGTCTTTTGGTTCGAAAAATATTTGATTTGCACACCGGAAGTCTTTCATAAAGTCTTCCAGTTTAGCTATTTTGCGCATGTGACTTCCAGAAGACTTACAGAAAGTGTTCTGGTTTGAGTTTTCAAAAATAATGTACCGGAACTCTTATTGTAAGTGTTCCGGTTTTCATTTTTTTTAATTTTTTTTTTGTAGTGGTACGCACATGAGGTAGAGATGATGTGATACATGTTCGCTCTGTGGGACGGGGCAATACTTCGAGAAGGACACAAGAAGATCATATCGGTACATCTGCAGCAACAACATAACCAGTTGGATATCCAAGAGGATCGTACGATACCTGTGTTTTGGTGAAATACAAACATCATGTCGCTAGGTGTTTATGGTTCGGTAAGGTAAGTAAATGATAATTATTTAATATTGAATAAAAACTGAAATTTCAATGTTGTATTGTATAACTTGCTTAATTTTATTTGTTTTCAGGAGAGAGGTGCGAAGAAAGAGTTGAAGGTTGTAGGGCATGTATTGAAGTTGAGTCATAGGGTTCCACTGCAGCTTCCACCACATATGGAGGCTTGGATATCTAGTTATAGTTTATCTTCTCTACAGAGAACCAGTTTGTCGAAGATAGATACGAACTTGGTTTCTACATTTGTTGAGGCATATAGAGACTTCGTCATTTCACATGCCTTTTGGTGAGATGACCATTACTCTGGATGACGTTGCATGTTTGCTTCACCTGCCCATTAGGGGGTATTCTGGATCCCTCAACATATTAGTGAAGACCTAGCTATTGAGTGGGTTGTTGACTACCTGGGAGTGTCATAGAGAGTGGCACAATTCCAGGTCAGTGAGTGCATGGGTTCGTACTACAAGTTGGAGTGGTTATATGATCCATTCGTAGAGCATAAAGTAGCTTAATCGTGGGCATATGCGACCAAATGTTATTTGATGATGTTAGTGGGTTGCACGATTTTTGCGGACAAAACCTTTACACTTGTTGGGGCACAATACCTGACACTATTTATGGACTTGGATGGGTTATCAAACTATAGTTGGGGAGCAGCTGCATTGGTTACCTTGTATAGGTATCTCGGAGATGCGTCCATGTTCAGTTGTAAACAACTTGGTGGTTACCCGACTCTCTTATAGGTATATGTTTAAATTCAGTTTATTGGTTGTTTATTTTAAGTCTAATGTTAATTTTATTTTGTTTGTTATGGTATATTTAATTATTATGTTATAATTTTTTTTAATAGTGTTGGATTCATGAATATTTTCCGACATTTGGAAAAAAATGAGAGAATTGGATACCAGCTAATAATTGTGGTCTCCCGCGAGCGATGAGATGGACATACAGACAATGTGCTTTAAAGGTGGATGACTTGCGACCTATTCTGGATGAGATGACACCTACCGATGTCATATGGAGGCCATTCGAGGATCATAGAGATCACCGTCTGTTTGATGAGATTTCTCTATACAGGGGATGTTTGAGGTGGGGTGACACTATTGTTCCATATATGTTTGACAGGTGTCTTCGACAGTTTGGATACCGTCAGTATATTCCACCTACACCTATTTGAAATTTTGTGATCAGGTATGAGATGTCCTAAGAGATGTCCCAACACTTGATAGGACACTTGACAAATTTAACCAAAACTTAAATAGCAAGAAAAGTAAACAACACAGAAGTTTGTTAACCCAGTTCAGTGTATAACCACACCTACATCTGGAGGCTACCAAGCCAGGAGGAAATCCACTATAAGTATTATTAATTCTAGACTTAAACCACCCTGTTTAATCTATCACTTAATAACTACCCAATGCAATTTCTACCTAAGACACACCTTAGATAAGAGTACCCTACTCACTCCCCCTCAATCACATAGTGATCAAGTTTACAAGTTTACAAAAATTGAAGACATCCTTCAAACAATACAGCTTGATCTTACTTAACAGTTTCAATCAAGTCACAAATGCACTTTTGCTTAAAAGCTTATAAAGTGGTACAATTAAACAACCTGCTATTAAAACACTAGACACCCTATTTGGTCTTCTGAAATTCGTACTCAATTCTATGAGTTTCTGTTGCTTAAATAGGTATCTGTAATTTGGGCTTTCTGCAGAGGATCCAGCCCTAATGCGCATGCAGCTTCCACCTTGAATTTAGGGTTTGTTACCTCCTAGATTCTAGGTGATTTAGGTCTTCTGTTTTAATCTGAATCTTCAATATAAAACTCCCTACAGATGCGCCTTGTTCTGTTTTTAACCATCATTAATTAATTCCAGATAACTCTCCTTAAATATCTCTGATCAGTTAATCATTAATTAATTCTGGTAGCAGGTCTGAGATGTCTCAACATCTGTTGGGACATCCTGAAAAACTGAACTGAAGTTATTTACACAATGTCCCAACATCTGATGAGACATCCTGAAATAAGTTCACATACTCTGTTTGATAATGTCCCAACATCTGATAGGACATTCTGAACTGAATTCAACATTTCTTGTTGGTCAAAAATTCTGCCAATTCTTAAACATCTACAAACTCCCCCTTTGGCTAATTTTTGGCTAACATCTTTTCTGGTTTTCAGAGTGCAGCAGAAGTTCTTTTTATCAGAGTATAGCATTACTTTTCTGTTGATTCTTATTTGAGATTACTCCCCCTCAAACATATATGTATCCAATCTTGTTGCAACAGAAAAACACTTATTCAGTTCAGAAGCAAACAAACAGATTTTTTTTCATTCATACTTAAACAACAATTACAATAATTTGATGTTGTTCTCCCCCTTGGTAGACACAAAATTAGGGGCCAAAGACACTATTCCAAATACATTGCTGTCATTACATTTGCCTCACATACATTGATCACTCAGATTCATCACTCTCAGTTTCTTCCTCCACTTCAGTTTCTTTATCAGCTTCACTTTCTTCATCAGCTTCACTGTCTTCATCAGATGCAGCATTCTGATCTTCTTCACTTTCCAACCTTTTAATGATTTCCTCAAGCTTCTACTTTCTAGCTTCAAGCTCTTTGCAGGTGCTTTTGAGTTCAGCAATTAAAGCCTTCTTGGAGATTGGATTCCTAGTAGTTGAAGGACCTGCAGATGTCCCAGAAGGTGCTTCAACATCTGCTGCATGATGACTGAGGAATAACTTGTAGTGAAAAGCCAATGGGCTTTCTCTTTTGCAGGCTGTATCCTTGTCAGTGAGAATTCCAGGGTATTGATTGAGCACAATACCACACAGCAAAGATGGAAAAGCTATTGGCAGCTTTGTTGCAGAAGAGATGGCATGCTTCATAGTCTGATCAAAAATATAAGCTCCATAATCCATCTTGGTTTGAGTTCCCACAGCATAGATGAATCTGGCCAGACCAGTTGAGATTGAAGAAGTGTGGTTGGTAGGCACCCAGTTAGCAGTTCCAATCCTGTTCAGCATGGCATACTTTCTGGTAAGCATGCTCACAGAGAGCTTTCCCTTCACAGGCCAAGCCTTGACCTGATTTGCAGTGATCACCTTACAGATTTGATTATCTGTTTTGCCTAGCTCATTTGGTCCATCTGTTTCTCTTCCTAGGTATTGATTTATGATTTGAGGAGAGAACTCAACACACTTACCTCTCACAAACACTTTTCTGAACTCAGATGACTTACCATTTGAGCAATCCTCCTGAAGATTCACAATGAACTCTTTGACAAGAAGTTCATAGCAGGGAGAGAACTCTGAGACTGTCTTGAATAGTCCTGCAGCAGAGATGAGGTCAATCAGTTCTGTGCACTCAAGTGCATTGCTGCTCAGTTCTCTTTCTAGAGCAACCCTTCTTTGGTACACATATTTCCATCTGTTGACACTGGAGACATGATGGAACGATATGTTGTCCAAGGGAGCTTCTGGAACAGTAGTTGAAGCTCTGGATGATGCTGGTCTCTTCTTGGGAGGAGATGTTGGGACATCTGAATCTGATGGTGTGGCAGCTTTTCTCTTCTGGGTTTGGACTTTGCTCCATGGTTTTGTTGGACCAAAGGTAGCTTTAGCCTTGCCTTTCTTTGGACTAGCCTTCTTCTTCTCAGGGATTGCTGCTTCAGCTTGCATCTTGCCTTTCCTGGACCTTAGCCTTTTGGCTATGCTGGGTTTAACAGATGCTATGATTTCTGCATCAGAGTCCTGCTCCATGTTGACCACTGGAGGAGATTGAGCAGTCTCCTCTTCAGCTGTTTGATCAGCAGGGATTTGATCTTCATTTGAGGCTTTGATCTGATCCTCAGAGTTTTCTTTATCACTTTCACTTGAGGTCTTTTTCTGGTCCTCAGTCTGTTCAGTATCAGCATCAGATGAATTTTCTTTCTCATCTGCAGATGTTCCAACATCTATTGGGACATCTTGTTCTGCAGGAGTGTCCTTTGCAGTTTGAGCTGGTTCTTCTTGAGGTGCAGGCATTGTGTTCAGAGGAACAGAGATTCCACTCACCTTTCTTTGTTCAAACAGAATTTGAGTGACAATCTCCTTGATTGAATCATCCACATATTGTGAAGATTTAGGGGGCATGTTAGCTGGAGAGGGAGTGCCTTTAGCTTTGCTTCTGACTTGATCTTTACCTCTCTTTGGAGTTCTTGCCTTTTTAGTGTGAGAAACGCTTCCCCTGAGTTCGTCCAATGGGGTTGATTGCATTGGTACTACAGAAATGGGAGTGGCATGAACTACGTCTTCTTGATTGAGAACTTCTTCAGTTGAGTTAGGGTTTTGAGACATTGTTGAGGAAGATGGATAGAAAGCTTTAGGGTTTTTAATTTCTGGAGAATAGCTGGTTAATGTGATTCGCTTGTGATAGTATGATGGGAATCTTGATAGCTGATTATAAGCAGTTACTAAATAAGTAGCCGTTACAGTGCAAATGATTAGAGCTGGAATTCCCAAGGATCTTGTCCAGATTAGTTTTGCCATCTGGACCTTATGCCATACAATGTCATATGACATGTTGGCACATCTCATTAACTGCTAGATATCACATAAACAGATTCCAAGTTTGCCCCTTAAGTTCTCAAATTGTGTAGCATCCAATGCTTTGGTAAAGATATCAGCTAACTGCAGATTTGTAGCTACATGCTCCAATGAAATTACCTTTTCTTCTACAAGATCTCTGATGAAATGATGTCTGGTATCAATATGCTTTGTCCTGCTATGTTGGATAGGATTCTTTGATATGTTGATTGCACTTAAGTTGTCACAGTACAATGTCATGACATCCTGTGGGACATTGTACTCAGTGAGCATCTGCTTCATCCAAACCAACTGAGAACAACTGCTACCTGCTGCTATATACTCAGCTTCAGCTGTAGATAAGGATACACAATTCTGTTTCTTACTGAACCAAGAAATCAGATTGTTTCCTAGAAAGAAGCATCCTCCTGAAGTGCTTTTTCTGTCATCAGCACTTCCTGCCCAATCAGCATCACAGAAGCCAGTGAGAATTGGTTTGCAACCATGAAAGTACATTATGCCATAGTCACAAGTACCATTAACATATTTAAGGATTCTCTTGACTTGATTGAGATGACTGACTTTTGGATCAGCTTGATATCTTGCACAAACTCCTACTGCAAAAGCAATGTCTGGTCTGCTAGCAGTCAAGTATAGCAAGCTTCCAAGCATGCTTCTGTATAAGCTTTGATCTACATTCTCACCCTTTTCATCTTTAGTCAGCTTTAAATGTGTGGGGGCAGGAGTTCTCTTGTGAGCAGCATTTTCCATTCCAAATTTCTTGACTATGTTCTTGGAATACTTGCTTTGTGAGATGAACATTGAGTCTTCCATTTGCTTTATTTGCAGACCAAGAAAGTAGGTTAATTCTCCTACTAGGCTCATTTCAAATTCAGATTCCATCTGCTTGACAAAATGTTTGACCATCCTGTCAGACATCCCACCAAAGACAATGTCATCAACATATATTTGTGCAATCATGACATTTCCTTCTTCATCTTTAACAAACAGGGTTTTATCAATTCCACCTTTTCTGTATCCTTGCTTGATAAGAAATGTGGTCAGTCTTTCATACCATGCCCTTGGAGCTTGCTTCAAACCATAAAGTGCCTTCTTTAGTTTGTATACATGATTTGGACAGTTTGGATCAACAAATCCTTTAGGCTGTTCTACATATACTTCTTCATTAAGGTAGCCATTTAAAAAGGCACTTTTCACATCCATTTGAAATAGCTTGAACTTCAAGATACAAGCAATTCCCAACAGTAGTCTTATTGATTCAAGCCTTGCTACTGGTGCAAAGGTTTCATCAAAGTCTACCCCTTCAATTTGAGTGTATCCTTGAGCCACAAGTCTAGCTTTGTTCTTTGTAACAACTCCTTGTTCATTTGACTTGTTCTTATACACCCATTTTGTACCAATCACATTTATGTCATCAGGTCTAGGAACAAGATTCCACACTTCATTCCTTGTGAATTGACCTAATTCCTCTTGCATAGCACAAATCCAGTATTCATCAGTGAGAGCTTCCTTGATATTTACTAGGTTCTATTTTGGAAACAAAACAAGAACCTGAAATCACTTCTCTTGATCTAGTGCTCACACCTCTGTTGGGATCACCAATTATCAAATCTTTGGGATGATCCTTTTGTATTCTGATGGAAGGAGGTTTGCTTGATTCTTCTGTCCTTGTATCAGTTTGAGTGAAGTTATATTGATCATTCTTTTCTTCAGCTTCAATCTTGATATCAGCAGATGTTCCAACATCTTCTGGGACATCTGTAGGAGCATCATCAATTATCACATTTATGGATTCCATGATAACCTTGGTTCTAGAATTAAATACTCTATATGCTCTGCTGTTTATGGAGTATCCAAGGAAAATCCCTTCATCACTTTTAGGATCCATTTTTCTTCTTTGCTCCCTATCTGCCAGAATATAACAGATACTTCCAAAAACATGGAAGTACTTAACTGTGGGTTTTCTGCCCTTCCAGACTTCATATATTGTGGACAAAGTTCCTTTCCTTAAAGTAACTCTGTTATGGATGTAACAGGCAGTGTTCATAGCTTCAGCCCAAAAGTATAGAGGTAACTTTTTAGCATGGATCATAGCTCTTGCTGATTCTTGAATGGTTCTATTCTTCCTTTCAACAATCCCATTCTGTTGAGGAGTGATAGGTGAAGAATACTCATGATTGATTCCTTCTAAAGAGCAGAAATCTAAGAACTTTTGATTCTCAAATTCTTTTCCATGATCACTTCTTATTCTGATCACACAGCTGGATTTTTCCCTTTGCAATCTTTGACATAATTCTTTGAATACATCAAATACATCTGACTTTTCTTTGATGAAGTTTATCCATGTATATCTTGAAAAATCATCAACCACAACATAGGCATACCTCTTACCACCAAGACTTTCAACCTGCATAGGGCCCATAAGATCCATATGTAGAAGTTCCAAAACTTTGGAAGTTGTCAGATGTTGGAGCTTTGGATGGGACATCTTGGTTTGCTTGCCTATTTGACATTCACCACATATTTTGCCATCATCAATCTTCAGTTTAGGAATACCTCTTACAGCATCCATAGATATGATCTTCTTTATGCCTCTGAAATGAAGATGACCTAGTCTTTGATGCCACAGTTTCACTTCTTCTTCTTTAGCTAGAGAGCAGGTTGAAGTGAGACTGAGATTTTGGGATTCCCACATGTAACAGTTGTCTTTAGATCTGGCTCCTTTCATGACAACCTCTTGTTCTTTGTTAGTCACTATACATTCAGATTTGGTAAAGTTTACACTGTATCCTTGATCACATAGTTGACTTATGCTGATCAGGTTAGCAGTTAAACCTTTAACTAGCAGCACATCATCTAGTCTTGGAACATCTTGACAATCCAAGGTTCCAACTCCCTTGATTTCTCCTTTAGCTCCATCTCCAAAGGTAACATACCTGGATGAATGTGATTTTAAGTTTACTAGCAAATTCTTCAATCCAGTCATGTGTCTTGAGCATCCACTGTCAAAGTACCAGTCTTCTTTAGCTGATACTCTCAGAGATGTATGTGCTATGTATGCAGTACTTTTCTTTGACCAGATAAGTTGAGATTTCTTTTGATGCCTCTGCCCTGTGTGTTGTTCAGCTGATCTCCAAGCTTGATTGTTGATCTGGTTCTTGGGTATGTGGCTTTGATCAGTCTGAATGTCAGCTTTTGGTCTCCAAACCTTCTTGATGACCTCTGTCTTCTGCTTAGGAGGTTGCTGATTTCTTTGATGTCTATGCAGCACTTTCTTGGTACCTTCTACTTTCTGCTTGGAAGGTTGCTGATACATCTGATTTGGATATCCATGTAGCTTATAACAGTGAGGTTTGATATGCCCAAATCTTCCACAGTGATGGCATCTCCATCTTTGATACTTCTTCTTCATTTTGTTCTTTCCATAATGTTGAGACATCTGTTGGAACATTATGTTTGTCTTTGTGTTCTGATGTTGGAGCATCTGTTGGGACATCTTGTTTGACTGTGTAGTTTTTGAAGTAGTTTTGCTAGAGCTGGCTTCATCTCTGTTATATCCCAGTCCACTTTTGTCCCCTGAATGTTTATTATTGCTGAGAATAACATCCAGTGTGTTTGAGCTGTTGTTCAACATTCTAACAGATTTGGACATATGTTCCAACTTAGAGTTGAGAAGGCTTACTTCACTTTTTAAGGTGTCAATGATCTCCTGATCATTTGCTTTGTCATCTTCTAATGCCTCATTCTGCTTCTTTAGCTTTATAACTTCACTGCATATTTCAGAGCTTCTTTTGTATAGATCTTTGAATGCTTGCTCAAGTTCTTCATAAGTAAGTTCTCCACAACTGGAATCACTATCATATTCACACAGTCCAGCTAAAGCAGTAATATGCTTAGCTGATTCTTCTTCTGAATCTCCTGAGTCTTCATCAGACCAGGTCACAGAGAGTCCTTTCTTTTGCCTCTTTAAGTAGGTAGGACATTCAATCTTGATGTGTCCATATCCTTCACATTCATGGCATTTGACTCATTTATCTTGACTGGTCTTTTCAGCATACTTAAATCTTTTGTTAGCATCATAAGATCTTCTGTTCTCAGAGTTTGTGTTTCTTCCACTAGGTTTGGATTTGCCTTCCATTCCTCTGAGAATCTGTTTGAATTGTCTTCCAAGCAAGGCAAGGTTTTCTGATAAGCTTTTATCATTTGCTGATTCATCATCTTCTTCTTCATCTATATTTGACACCAAGGCTATGCTTTTGTTCTTTTTGACATTTGTGTCATTCATTCCCATCTCAAAAGTTTGAAGGGAACCAATGAGTTCTTCAACTTTCATGGAGCATATGTCTTGAGCTTCTTCTATTGCAGTGACTTTCATGTCAAATCTTTTTGGCAAAGATCTGAGAATCTTTCTTACAAGCTTTTCATCAATCATCTTTTCTCCCAAAGCTCCAGAAGTATTGACTATATCCAAGATGTTCATATAGAACTCATGAATTGATTCATCTTCCTTCATTCTCAAGTTTTCAAACTTGGTGGTGAGAAGTTGAAGTCTTGACATTTTTACTTTTGATGTTCCTTCATGAGTTGTTTTGAGAGTATCCCAAACATCTTTGGCCAGCTCACAATGATGCACAAGTCTGAAAATGTTCCTATCAATGCCATTGAATAAAGCATTTAAGGCTTTTGAGTTGCCTAGTGCTGAGTCTTCTTCCTCCTTACTCCATTCTTCTTCAGGTTTCAGCACTTTTGATCCATCTTTGGTGTCTTGGACAGGATGATCCCATCCAACATTGACTGCTCTCCATGCCCTGTTGTCAAGTGACCTTAAGAATGCAATCATTCTTGGCTTCCAGTAGTCATAATTAGATCCATCCAGTATAGGTGGTCTATTTACTGACCCTAAATCTCTGTCCATGTTACAGAATTTGTATTCCCTAGATCTCACCCAGTATAAACAGGCAGGGTGCCTGCTCTGATGCCAATTGAAATTCTGTGATCAGGTATGAGATGTCCTAAGAGATGTCCCAACACTTGATAGGACACTTGACAAATTTAACCAAAACTTAAATAGCAAGAAAAGTAAACAACACAGAAGTTTGTTAACCCAGTTCAGTGTATAACCACACCTACATCTGGAGGCTACCAAGCCAGGAGGAAATCCACTATAAGTATTATTAATTCTAGACTTAAACCACCCTGTTTAATCTATCACTTAATAACTACCCAATGCAATTTCTACCTAAGACACACCTTAGATAAGAGTACCCTACTCACTCCCCCTCAATCACACAGTGATCAAGTTTACAAGTTTACAAAAATTGAAGACATCCTTCAAACAATACAGCTTGATCTTACTTAACAGTTTCAATCAAGTCACAAATGCACTTTTGCTTAAAAGCTTATAAAGTGGTACAATTAAACAACCTGCTATTAAAACACTAGACACCCTATTTGGTCTTCTGAAATTCGTACTCAATTCTATGAGTTTCTGTTGCTTAAATAGGTATCTGTAATTTGGGCTTTCTGCAGAGGATCCAGCCCTAATGCGCATGCAGCTTCCACCTTGAATTTAGGGTTTGTTACCTCCTAGATTCTAGGTGATTTAGGTCTTCTGTTTTAATCTGAATCTTCAATATAAAACTCCCTACAGATGCGCCTTGTTCTGTTTTTAACCATCATTAATTAATTCCAGATAACTCTCCTTAAATATCTCTGATCAGTTAATCATTAATTAATTCTGGTAGCAGGTCTGAGATGTCTCAACATCTGTTGGGACATCCTGAAAAACTGAACTGAAGTTATTTACACAATGTCCCAACATCTGATGAGACATCCTGAAATAAGTTCACATACTCTGTTTGATAATGTCCCAACATCTGATAGGACATTCTGAACTGAATTCAACATTTCTTGTTGGTCAAAAATTCTGTCAATTCTTAAACATCTACATTGATTATACGATAGCTGGTGATATCGATGTCGAGTGGATTAGTTACATTCAGAGTGTTGGGCATGTGATTCGTCCGACAACACTGGCCACTATCCCATTTGAGACTAATGATGGATATCTCCAGTGGTATTATCGTATTTCGCATCCTCGATTGGTACCTCCTAGACCTGATGAGCCGAGAGTTGTGTCTGTTCCTGAGTACGATGTGAGACCATCTAATCCTACATGGGGTCGTGTGTCTACATTGATTCATCGTTACCTTCAACAGACTGCGGCTGGAGAGGATGACCCACAGTTTGCTGATCTGTTTGAAGTTTTACGTATTGCTCGTTCGCAATGACTTATATTTATGTTTATGTTAATGTAATAACTTTTGAACTTATATGTTGAGTGTTAATGTCAATGTTATATGTTATTGTTAATGTATTAACTTATATGTTATAGTTATGTTTATCTTTATGTGATAATTTTTAGACTTAAAAATTGAAATTAAAATTGAATAACATAGATTATAATTCATAATGTATTGCAAACATATAATATAATTCATGAATAAAAATGAATAACATAGGTTTATAATTCATAATGTGTTGGTAATATAGGCATAAGTTGTTGCTAATGTTGTAGACGTCCTACAAATCCTAACATCCACGATGTTGCTGCTGGATAACGTAAGTTCTTCCAATCTGTTGTCACTGGTGGTAATGGAAATCCTTCTTTCATGTTAACCTGGATACAAAAATAATTAAAAAATTATTTAACATTAATCAAAACATTTACTCAAAATATCCATCTCGAAGTAGCAATGTGACCAGGAATCGGGAGTAATATGAACCCTGAGAATAAAAAGAACACATATGATTAATGATGTCATGATCCTTATGCAAGGCGAAGCATGTGATCAGTGACGTGTGGGTGTAGTGTCAATCATATGAGCAAGTGTTTGTGTTGGGTCACAACATCCACACATCACAATAATCATTTTCCTGATCAAAAGTTCAAATCTCTGAATCAATGTGTAAGAGAACAGATCACAATAATGAATTATGCTGGCACAGTGGGTGTGTTGAAGGTCTTAAGGTTCCTGCAAATTTGTAAACCCCTCCCATCTTACGGGTGTGCTACTCGGGTCAACATCACTGACTATCAAAGCCGAATAGCAATAATACGTTCACCATTTCCGAGAAATGACTCATGACCAAATCAGGGAACCGGTTTGGCATTATGTACTACTCAGGGAGGTCTCAGCTGAGTCAAAGGAAACAAGCATCCCTCATAAGTCCCCAACTTTAAGCATTGAATCGAGAAACAATAGTACATTCATCCCAAATGGTACAATACTATCGTCATACGAACAATTTACCTTAACTGGATTTCTATGAGAGAACCAGGTCATCCTATGCGAGTTCCCAGTGGACCCTCGGATGCGAGTGGATTTACCAACAAATATGGTTTACCGTTGTCATCACTGGAGAGGGATGTTTCCACAAAGGTCCTCAATAATCGGTCCCCAGATGCACATAACTATCAAGGTCGTATATTGCCCCATAAAGATTCTGGAATCAATATATTCCCAAGGCGGTCGCAAGTCTGGGTGTGGAACTCACTACTACCAACATAGCAAGATGCCATGAAGCCAAAGTGGAACCACTCTAAGTCCTAGGGTGCACTCGAGCCCCGGTTACGAGCTCATCTCACAGTAACCTCATCCCGCAGAAAAAACCAAACCTGCACAGACAGTATATATGATGCATGTGAAAATAAATACTGAAAACGGTAAATAAATGTTGTAAACGAAAGTTGTAAATGAAAGCAGTAAAGCTAAGTTAAAGCACACAGAAGCAAACATCTAAACACCCAAAGAAACAGAAACAAACAGGCGCTAGATTTGAATCTTAAAGGAGAAACCAGAGATTTTGGGTTCGATCCCTAACAGAGTCGCCATTTGTCGCTCCCGGGATTTTCATCCTAGTACAAACGCGAAAGTGGCGCGGAAAAGGTAGAGTCGCCAGCCAGGCATTTTTATCCTGAAGGAACGGGAAAAATAATGTTGCACAAACCTGAGGAAGAAGGAAATGACAAGGTCCTGCGAATCAAAGATCTGAGTTCGGGAGTCGGTTACGACCTGGGAAGGTATTAGCACCCCAGATCGCCCGCCGTACCCGACGGGATCCACGCTTGTTAGCTTGTTTCAAAGGGTGAGAAAATAAGATGTTGTTGAATAAAGACCGCTACTGGAATGGGAAGGGAAATGAGAAAAGGAACTGGAAAATGAGATGGAAAAGAAAAGGAGAAATGTAGGGAAAATAAAGAGTGTGCTCGAACGGGCCCTACCCGCTGCCTACATACCTCATCGGGAAAATGAGGATCAGAGTCGACGTAGTTCTCCTAACTAAGGCGGGAACTATTTGTTTGTGTTTTTTATACGCTGGAACTGCTTATGTCTATGCTCAGGTGTTGCAGGCTCGCTTTGAACGAGTGTGTTTACTGTCTTGCAAATGAGACAAGTCGTCGCAAATTCGCATTTAGAGTGAATGAGGTGAGGAGAGAATTCCCGTAGGAAAGTCTCTTATTGTTTAAACACTAGCACTGTCTCACTAGGCATGTTAATTTGTTTACCGTGAAAATTGGTAAACAAGCATTGGTCTCCAAAAATATGGTTGACTTAACATGATCAACTAGTGAATCCTAGGACATATATTATTGTTTAAATTAAGTTTGAAAAAGTATGAACATTTCGACAATATTCATATTTGAAGAATGTTTATTTTGAAAGGTTTAAAGAGATAAATTGCAGAATATAAAGGAAAGTGTAATAATTTGAAAATAACCTGCAATGGAAGATAAATTCTGGAAAAAGTATGAATAAACTTCAATTGAAATGTAAAAAGATGTGTTATCAAACGTACATTCTCAATGATACTCTTTTCTCAACACGCTTGATACTTTGAGTAAATTTGAGTATTTGTACAACTACTGAACACACTACGATCCTTATATATACTAAGTCGAAATAACCGCTTCCAACGGCTTTTCTCCCAGACAATGACACTCGTGCTCGACATGTCTATCACGGTGTTCCACGTGTCTTTCCTTGAAGCTGGATAAGAACAAAATACAATTATATCTCCTTTATTCAAATTCAAATTTCTCTGTCGAACGTAACCTTAACGTTGCATCCGTCGAACTACGACTTAAAACTTAGAAATGTTTCTGAGTCCCATCCAGCATTTTCCTCTTACACAATAATCACTTCGACTTGAGTTTTCCAACAATATTTTTTTTCGAATTCCAGAACATCTTCAAAGATATTTTTTCTTCTTTTTCTCATTACATTGATTCAAGTTTGACATCGAAACTTCCCGCTAACAGTTTCTTGAGAATGAAGAAGAAAAAAAAGATTAAGCTAATTGTAAGGAAATATTGTTGGACTTTTTTTATCAATTAATGAGAGAGAAGAGATGTATATATACATGTTTATAGTCTCAATTAATTCACATTTTGTAACAAACTTTGTAACTAATCTCACTACTCTTGAGTTGCAACTAAAAAACAACAATAATATGAATTATACATCCTCAAATTAAGAACTATAAGCTTAGATTTCAAGACTCATAGATACATGATCCTCATTCCAGTAAGCTTATGTCTATGGTAGGACTACATCAACAATATGTGCAGGAGGTTGACATGCCAAGTATAAAGGATATACACAGTTACAATTTGGATCGTGTAGTTTCTACTACACGAGACCAAAGGGATAGGAAATTGGAAGATAGTTATAAGTGGAACTAATTCGATACTTAGGGAGACCAGTTCAGATACAGATAAAAATAGCTTTCTAAAACAATTACTAGAGCAAATGCCGCAGACAAAATAAATTAGAGTACACCAATGAAAGAGGAAACGCTCAAACAAGTGTTCTGGATGACATAGTTATAGTTCAGGAAGCATTCATGGACAGAAACTAAAATTCACATTAAAACTATTAGAACTGTATGATATATTATATTGTTGCACTACAAGCTTCAAGAAAAGAAAAATGTAACTATATTATAAATGAAAATTACAAGTTTTGCTTTGATATTGGAGGAAATTGAAATGAATTTCTTTTCATTTTAATTTTGTAAAGGCATAAAAAATATAATATTGCGTAAAGGCATAAAAAATATAATATTGCTACATTACATGAATACAAAGAAAATATTTTTAAAAGTAATGAATAAAGTTAGCAAATTGGAAGAGGAGCACCGTTCCACTCTCCCAAACATTCAAGAAGAGGATCGATGATCTTTCCTTGACACATAGCTGTGAACAACTTATCACATTCCTCACCTGGTGAAATGACATTTTCTCCTGTTAGCAAACCAGTTCCCAACTCTTGTCTCACAAACCTATAAAGTGGATATGATCTGCACCCATTGATCTTGTTTGGTACTGTTGGATTTCCACTCTCATATGCAATCCTAGTACTTTCTACCTCTTTTGGCAAAAAGGTCTTCAACTCATCCTCAAATGTTGCAATCTTCTGGAAGATTGATGTGTTTGAATTCTTCTCACTTTCTACATTAACTAATGCATGATCCACTAATACCCGCCTCAACTTTTGCATCAATGGATATGTAGCACTACAAGGATCATCAATATAGGCAAACACATGTTCCCTATCAACAACTCTCAACAAGTCCTTTTCACAAAACCTTGAAGGATGAAGCTCTCCATTGACACCTGTTGTAAGGGTCCTTTTAGCAACTTGGCTTACAATATTCTTAACTGAATTTTTCAAGTTCTCCTCCAAATGTCTTAAGTCAATTGCTTGGCAAAGTGCAATCAAGAATGTGGAAGACATGAGTTGAAGGATCTCAATGGCTTCATATGTTTTCCTAGATGAAATCAAACCCAAAGAGTTCACATCTTGGTTGTGTTGCTCGGCACTTTGGACATGAGTTGTTACTGGATTCGCAAGATATTGTAACTCTGAACAGTAAGAAGCCATAGCGATTTCCGATCCTTTGAAGCCATAATCCAAGCTGGGATTTCTACTAGCAGAGAGATTTGAAGGCAATCCATTATTGTAAAAATCATTGACAAGCTCGGAAAATTGAGCAAACATGAGTTTACCAATAGATGCAAGAGCTAGACGTGTATTATCCATGGATACACCAATAGGTGTTCCTTGAAAGTTCCCACCATGCAAAGCCTTGTTTCTTGAAACATCAATCAAAGGGTTATCATTCACAGAGTTAATCTCTCTCTCAATTGACTTAGTAGAAAATCTAATGACTTCAATAAGAGGACCGAGCCATTGTGGTGAAGTTCTAAGGGCGTATCTATCTTGTTTTGGCTTCTGGAGAGGATCCATCTCATGCAACTTCTTATCAGCTTTGACATAAGCACTTCCATCCAAAATGTGTTCCATAATAGCAGCAGCCTCGATTTGACCAGGATGGTGCTTCAACCTATGTGTCAAATGATCAGTAAATTCGGGCTTCCCTTGCATAACTTCAGAAAAGATAGCTGATAGCACTTCAGACAACACAGTCAATATGTTAGCTTCAAATAAAACAATAGAAGCTAAACCAGAACCAACAGCAGTTCCATTAACAAGTGCAAGTCCTTCTTTTGGTTGTAATTCAAAGAATTCAGCATCGATTCCAGCTGATTGAAAAGCTTCTTTTGCATTAAGAATTTCTCCTGATGGTCCATGAGCTTTTGAATTTGGTCTTCCAGTTAATAAACCAGCAATGTAAGAAAGAGGCACTAAATCTCCGGAAGCCGTGATTGTACCACGGAGTGGTAAACATGGGGTGACGTTGTTGTTAATGAGTTTGGTTATAGCTTCCAAGATTTCAAATCTAATTCCAGAATAACCTTGGAGAAGTGTGTTGATTCTCACAAGCATAGCAGCTCTTGTTGCTGTATGTGGAAGTGTATGACTTGACTCAGTTCCATTCCCAAATATTCCAGCATTCAAAAATCTGAAAACAAAAATTAAATAGAGTAAGTATTAAGAAATTTGAAAAAAAAAACACTTTAATATTTATTAACTAAGAAAAAGTTAGAAATAGCTGTACCAAAAAAACAAAAAAAGTTACAAATAGCTAATGTACTCCTAACAAAACATATGAAAGTAGGTTTTCAATCTCAACATTAAGAATAAAAATAGTTGACCTTAAGAAAGAAAGTAAATATATTACCTGATGAGTTCTTTCTGCAAAGCACCGCCTTGTTTGGTTCGACGGTGAGAGGTGGCTCCGAAGCCGGTGGTGACACCGTAACTGTCAGTGCCTTTGTTCATACTCTCCATCACCCAGTCACTGCTCGCCTTAACACCTGCCCTAGCAGATTCTGACAGCTCCACCTTCACACCATGATCATGTGCGGCAATGGCAGCCACCTGAGAAATTGTGAGCGTCTCACCACCAAGACGGACCACCGGCTTCCGGTACTCTTCCACCATACGCTTCACCTCATCCAAGTGACTTCCTTTCATTGCCTCCGCGGCAACACCCCAGTTCAAAGGATCGTCGCTGTTAACTTTCATGTTATTATTCTTAGCATTCGTCACACAAAATGATTGGTAACCGTTGTTTTTTGTAATGGCTGCACCTATTGCTTCCATTTTAATTAATTGATACTAGTAATATTCTTTTGTTGTGTTTTGGTAGAATGGAAAGTAAGGATAAATGAAAGAATGAAAGAGTTGTATGTATTGAATTTGTTGAGATGTGAGGATGAGTAGTTGAGCTTTATATAAGAGGTTTCTTTTGGAGGCTCATTATTATTATTATTATTTTTCTATCTTGCATTGCATTTGTGGATGGTAGGTAAGGAGAGACACAAGTTGCACAAACAAGGAGTAGAAAACAAAAAGTAGTTTGGTTGAGAATTAATTACGAGCGTTTGATTAGTCATCACTTGGTGTTGAATGGCTATGATATTGCCACGTGGTATTATAAGATCTTGTTAATCTTTGATTCATGGTTGGTAGATATATATATGGACGAAAACAAAAATGAGGTAGCTGGTGAGAAGCATGGTGGAGAAGGAAGCAACGAGAGGTGACTAAGATATTACATGCACGATTTGACCATGACTCTTTTTCTCATTCAACTCTAAACGTGGTCAATCCTCTTTATACCAACTAATCATTATTTTACTTAAAGACTGTCTCAATAGATATATTACTTATCCTTTTTAACATTTGTTTTGTTATAAGCAACATTTCATTAGAGGACTATGAGTACACCAAATCCAATTTACACCAAAATCACCAACGCCAACAAAAATAAGATGCTAAACAAGCAACAAACATCATAAGAAATCTAAAGGTGATTTACACCTATTATAAAAACTACCTTTAGTTCTTGACTTGAATCTAAATTCCAACTAATTTTAAGACATTTGTTTCACCTTCAATGGAATATCTACAATACTAGTAATCCGGTCATTGAAAATAATTTGATTTCGAATCCACCACATCGACCAATAAGTAACAATTCAAATGAAAGACGTGAAAGATTTGGATGTTCTCTTAATCATCTCTAAGAACCATGTAAATAGGTGATCACACACAATTTCCGTTCTCCACCAAAGGAATGCCTACCCAATCCACAATTCTTTTCTAAACGGTAATCGAAAAAGGACATCTACAAATGATATGGTTGATATTCTCCATCGCATTGAAGCAAAAAACACAAGTGAAGTCATGAGAATTGAAGAATATGCCCCTGACCGCAAGATTATCATGCGACAAAAGTCAATCTAAAATTAATCTCCAATCGAAAACGCTAATTTTCAATGACACTTCTGTACGTCAAATGATTTCTATCGCTGCCTTGAGCATAATCTCGACATCCTTAACCAACACATTATCAAGAAGCATGCTATAACAAGATATAACTATAAAAAAATCGACATAGCTAGGACTCCATACAAAATGATCCAATAATCCGCAGACAGGGGCAACATATACAAGTAATGTTTGTAAAGAGTCAAACTCAACTTTCAATTCATTTGGCACGTCCTGTAAAATCCGAGACAGATCCCACCACCATTGACCATTCGTCCATGCCCCAGCGTCCGCTATTGCAACAAACCTCACAGTAGAAATAGAGAATAGGTTAACAAATAAAGATTTCAGAATCATAGAACCTAACCACCTATTATGCTAGAATGTCACATGACTTCCTACTCCCAATTTACAAGACAGTAACTCCAAGAAGCAACCAACATCATTATCATCACCAATCTTCGTGATGTCCTGCCACCAAAGTGATTCGTACATCACTGCACCATGTTTCTTGAATGAAGTTCCATAGCCATTTCGTCATAAGAGCACGATTAAATAACAAAAGAATTTTGATGCCCAATCCACCCTCCCGTCTCGGTAAGAAAACTATTTCCCAATTCACCCAAGTTATGCTATCCTTTTCAAGTGAACCCGACCACATGAATTTTCGTTGAATAACAATCAAATCCTTCGCCACCTTCGAAGGTACCTTAAAGAAAGATAATTGATGAACAAGGATATTTGTAATCAGAGAATTAATCGGCACAATTCTTCCGCCCATCGAGAGTAACTTTCCACGCCAAGTTGATAGTTTCGGTTTGAAAGTTTCCAACACCATCCTCAAAAATTCCAAACTGCTATGGTTACCACCGACATCAATTCCTAAAAACCTGAAAGGGAGATAACCAGTCCAACATGCCAAGAATGTCGCAGCAGCCTCCATAATTGTGGGTTTAATTTCGATTCCGTACAGGTTGCTCTTCCAAAAGTTAATACCCAAACCTGAGAGGAGTTCAAAACCTCTTAAAAGAGCCTTAATGTTCCAAATATCCTGCCACGATCTATCGGTAACTAGTAATTTATTGTCCGCAAACTGTACTAAGTTTACGAAAACATCCTCTTTCACCTTAAAACCTCACAACATACCATTAGAATTACCAATTCGAATCATTTATGTGAGGCCTCCACAACCAAAGAGAATAATAAAGGTGATAGTGGATCAACTTGCCTCAGTCCCTTTGATATTTTAAAATCTCCCGTAGTTTCTCCATTCACGATCACCGAGACGAAACATTTTAACGATCCTCTTTTTATCCAACTTATCCACTTAGTATTAAAATTCATGGCCTTCATAAATTCTTCCTGTTGGTGTAAGCCTTAGAGGCCAATACTTTTGGTACTTGTATCAAATTATAAAAGGCATTTCTTTATTATGTTTGTTTTTCCAAAAACGATAAAGTCCCTAGAATAGGTAGTTCGTTTATTGAAATATTAAGTGTGACTTAATCATGAGATTCCATTAAACATAAGGATATTATTATTAAAGTATCCATAGTCGAGCTTTAATGTGAAATGGAATAGCCTTAAAGCATTAAGATTATTATAAAGATAGACTGATGATCACATCTCATGAATCATGGATAAGGAGTTGTCAAGTCTTGACATAGGTATGAATATCAGGAGTAATATTTATATTGGATTGACCCACTATGAGAGTACTACATAGAATGTTACGCAAAGTGACATAAGTTACTCTCATGGTGATAGTGGTGTATACCACCCTTCGACCTGAAACTACTATGAACCCTAGATGTAGAGTCAAGTAATTTATTGTTGATCAAACATTGACCGTAACCGGATGAGCATAAGGATAGTTGATGGGTACTTCACAAAGCATGTTGAGGGACGTGATTAACCTAGATGGAATTTTCCCATTAACAGGATAAATGTCTAAGGGCCCAATATTGAACTGAACAAGGATGACATGGTATATGCCTTGTTTTCAATATAGACATAAGGGAAAAAGGATAATTGTAAACACAAGTATTATCACAAAAGGTTTTGTCAGATCACATGATAATTTTGTGGCTTGGGTAGCAGTGATGTGTTGTTAGATAATGTAACACCCCACTTTTCCCAATTTATAAAATAATGATTAAATATAAAAAAATTAGAGTATAAAACAAGTGGAATGCCACATCAACAACATTGACCAACAAAAACTTCTTTATTAAAAACAACGGAAAATCTGATTTATTTCAATTTATAGTAAACAGTCAACATCAACAATAATTCCTCAAATATCCTTGGTTATAAAGTTTCCAACAACATGATAAGATACGTAACAATAACTAAGACAACCACGACATCAAAATTCGCATTCCCGTGTTACGTATCAGATCAGTCATATGACTCGAACAAGCTACACGAAGTCCATGCACACTCAAGTACCTGGATTATTTATACTTCCAAGGAAGCACATATACAACAACAACAAAGGGATGAGAAACGCATTCAAATGTTAACGGTACATATAACAAATCAAAGGTATTTTCTCACACAACAACATGTACAACAACATCACAATAATAATTATGCAACAACGACACATGATTCACAATAACAATATTTATACAATGTGACCCAACAATGACATAATGCATGTGGTACCAGCTCAACTTAGTTCATTTAATCCAACTCAGATAAATCAGATACGCCCATCCGACAATGATTTATCCCCACAATTCTCCAAAACGGAGTACAGATGAATCACATACGCCCATCCGACAACGAATCATCCCACCAATAATACCTCAATGTATGTATGACCATGAATATCATGTATAAACATCACATTATACATCAACACGATCCATCCGATCACATATGCAACAGTAATTCCACACAGTCACCAAAATATTCCTCACACGACTTAAGTGATTAATCGTCTAGTTAAATTTACCTAAGTTTCACCATTAATCAATTTCTCATTACTAATCCTCGAATAATTTTATCACTATGTCAAACAAGACATTAGACAACGTTTTTTTTTACCTTAAACAGCGCTTTAAAGCGCTATCTAAACCTGCGCTGCTAAAGGTTTAAACAACGCTTTGGTTAATTTCAAAAGCGTTGTCGAAAGGGGCTTCATACAACGCTTTTATTGTCAAAAGCGCTTTCTAAACCCCACTTTAGACAACGTTTTTTGCCTTTTTTTAATATACCTTAGACAACATTTTTTATTTTATTTTAATGGTATACCTTAGACAGCGCTTTCACTAAAAGCGCTTTCTAAACCCCACCTTAGACATCGCTTTTAATGAAAGCGCTTTCTAAACCCCACCTTAGACAGCGCTTTATGTTGAAAGCACTGTCTAAACTCCGCCTTAGACAGCGCTTTATGTTGAAGCTATACTTTATTTTGCTTCGGAATTGACTTTAAATGTTTTATTTCATGCTGGTTTCGATGGATCTGAGCTTCGTGAGGCCTTAGAAGTTTTGAGCGATTTCTTTTCATGAATTTCTGTTTTGTGATTGGATCTGTTTAGCTTCGAATCTTGTTGATCGTTGTGGGTTTGCGAATTTGCTTTGTGGATTCATGGTCTACTCCGTGAGAGCTTCATTTTGGTATGTGGCTTGCGTTTTTCTGGGTTCGGTGCGTGCGGTCCTTTCCGGAGTCACGCCGGAGAGGGTGACCAGAACCTCTTCGGCCGGTCACTTGCTTGTTGTTCTTGTGTTGTTCCAGTTTAAGTCGCGTGCGTTGGATTCATTTGGATCGTGGAGCTCAGATCCTGTCAGCAGTTTAATGAGGCATGTGCGCCTCACATGCCTTCTTCTTTTTCTTTTTTTTTTATGTATTTTGTTTTTTTTTATTTGTCCGAAAATTTGTGAATCGTTGGATTTAGAAGGAATAATAAGTTTGAATGTAGGTTGTTGGATTCGCATACCCTTTGGCTGTGTTGACTGAATTTAATTAAAATGGGCTTAACATTTTTTTTTGCACCCCCGTTGGTTAAGCCCAGGTCATGTGAACTGATCCGGTTTCCTTTTTGCACCTCCCTGGTTTTGTGTTTTATTTCTTTTTATTTCTTTATTTCATTTGTTTCATGTTTAATTAATAAAAATAGCTAGAAACATTAAAAAATAGTGAAAAAATTCATGGTCCCTTATTTTAATTTTCTTTAATTTCTAATATTTTTATTTCTCATTTTTACGATTTTTTGGCGCCTAATATTAATTCTTAACTTTTATTTATTTATTATAACTTCTTTTAGGCCCACCTTATCTTGTTCATTTTGTAACTAGAGTTTTAAAATAATAATGAACATGATTCCTTTTGCTACTGATCCCTAACATGTTGAAGGTCATTTAGGATTTATTTCATTATTTTTTAGAATTTATTTGATTGTTTTTTGCCATGTTGTTTTGTGTTGAAGTTTACTAAACCCTAGTTGGACTTTGGGCATTTATTTGACTAACTTTGCTTCTGACTTTTGGATTGTGATTTTGATATATGGTTTATAGGTGATTAAAGTGTTCTCATGATTAATTGTGTATTTTTTGGAATCTTTTTCCATTTTATTTGAATTTTATGTTTGCTTGCTCGGTTTTGAATATTTTCTGGATGTTTGATTGCTTATTGGTTTAGGAGGGCACTTGTCCCAACTCCTTTTGTTTATTTGACTTGATCTTAGTATTTAATAGGTGTGATTCACTTCTTATTGTGTTAGATTGATAGGATCTTTTACTTGCTTATGTTTCATTTTTGTTCTTGTTTGTATTCCTAACCTTTTCAGGTGGGTGCGTTTGGTAAGTGAGAAGTGTGGATGTTATCCACACTTCAAACCTTATTATCTTTTCTTTATTGTTTTCTTACTTTTCTTTGTGATGTGACTTATGTCATCTTTTGTACAACTTTGTCATTTGCCTCTTAGAAACAACTTAACTTCTTTAGAGAAGTAAGTTGTTTTCTAACTTCTTCTTTCTTCTGCTTCTTTCTTTCTTTCTTCTGTAGGATAGTTGAAGCCTCATTAACCTAGGATCAACCCTTTGCATGATAACTTCTAGGATTGTTAGATTCCCTTAGTTGTTTACCTTTTGATCATTTTGTTTCTTTCTCTTCTCATCTCAAAATGAAAACCTAAAAAACACTTAATAATGGTTGAGGTAGCCTTGTGTGTATGGACTTATTCCATGGGGCACTTGTAGTCTTCTCATCTTGGGATAGTACAAGCTTGTCTAGCATTATGTACAAGTATAATCATGAGACTACTTTCACAAAGAAAATCATAAAAAAGACTCCTTCACAAAAATTACAAAAACACTTAATAAATTCAACGAGTTAGTGAGCTTAGGCCCTAATCTCTGGAACCAAGTTTTGGGGATCTTCTCCTTACTTGAGTGTGCTTGTTCTATTATTCCATCTTGGAATATAGTAGCAAGTACACATTTCATGGAAAAGAGCTTGAGTTCACTTCCTTGTGCCACACTCATAGAAAACTCATAAAAAACACTAGACAAACAATAAATGTCTCTCCTTCGGGAATTCTTTTCTCATCACCTTCACTCTCATCGTACGAACTTGCTCCTACTTGTCATTTTGCAAGACGGTAACGCACTCGTCGTCCGAGCCTACAACACCTGAGCATTGACATAAGTAGTTCAAGCTTAAAACACAAACAATTTTTCCACCCCTAGTTAGGGGAACTACGTCGTCTCTGATCCTCATTGTCCAAATGAGGTACGTAGGCAGCGGGGTAGGGCCCGTTCGAGCACACTCTTTTATTTTCCCTATATTTTCCCCCTTCTTTTCTTTTCTTATCCAATTTCAGTCCTTTCTTTTGCATCAACTTTCATTTCTTCACCCTTTGAAACAGTTTCTTTGGCAAGCGTGGATCCCGTCGGGTAAGGCGGACGATCTGAGGTGCTAATACCTTCCCAGGTCGTAACCAACTCCCGAACTCAGTTTATTTGGTTCGCATGACCCGTGTCCTTCCTTTTCTTTTCTTTGGTTTGTGCAGCATTATCATTCCCTTTTCTTCGGGATAAAAATGCCTGGCTGGCGACTCTACCCTTTTCCACGCCACTTTCGCGTTTGTACCAGGATGGAAATCCAGGGAGCGATAGGTGGTGATAAATTTGTATATCTCCTTGCTAGAGCACATATGTGTGCAACATTTCGGGAGCACCAAAAGCATATGTCACATGATCATTTCGCTTTTGTAGCAAACTCAAGAGTTTTTATATTACATTGTATCATTTCTGTTTCATGTTTGTGTTGTGTTATTTGGCATAAAGTGTGACAATTATGTTATAGTGTTGCTTAATATGCTTGTATTTATATTTAGGCATTTTTGTTCAATATGTATATCATTATATGTGAATGTTATAATGTTGATGTTCTTATCTTTTCAAATGGCCTATGTTTGGTATATTAGTTTGTATGTGATATAAGATATTTCTCATGGTGTGTTATGTATCTTTTTCATATTGTCTAAGGGAAGATATCCTCTAATTCTAGATAAGCATCATAGTATTATGAAGCATTAAAATGGTTTGAAAAAGGTTGATGCATCATGCATGCATTAAAATAAGATTTTTGTGAAAAATGCATTGAAAAACAAGTTTTTATGAAAACAATACATCATAGGTTGACACATAGTCATCTTAGATTGACAATCATGCATCAATAATAAATCATGTAGCCATTGTCTATGTGCTAACCAACATAGGTCAACACATGGTTGACATAAGACATCAATAGGTCAACCTAAGACCTTCACAAGTCAACTCATTTTCTTTTATAGGTCTACACATGCGATGCATTTCTTCAAATTTTCATATTTTTTTCCATTTGCATTTCCTCTTGCTTCCAAACTTACATACATATAAATATTGTTACATGCATCTTATTCTAGTAAGGTTCTAATGTAAAATCTATACAAAACCAGAATTTCAAAGCATACTCATTAACTTCAATCTCTCTTTTATGCATACACACAATCAAACTACACATACTCATTTTTTGATTGGGTGACCATCTAGATTAGGGTTGATAATGTACAATAAGGTTATTGTACCAAGAATATTGGGTTGAGTTCTTTGAGTGGTTCAAATCAGAAAACCGAGTTGGGGTTTTTCTTCAATATCATTGAGGATTTGAATGTTTTTGATAAGATTACGCAATTTGGATCTTATCGAGTGAAAGCCTTGGCACAAGGTGGATCCTTGCAAGGGAGTAGTGTGAGACGGTGGATCGTATTGGTAAATCTTGGGTTCAACAAGTTTGTGCTTGGAATTAATTTGACCGTGTGAAAGCCTTGGGACAAGGTGGTTCCTTGCAAGGAAGTAGCAAGAATTGGTGAATTGAAGTGGCATTGTTGATGACTTGATCAATCATTGATCAAGGGTTTTCGAGGTGTTAGATTCAACAAGAAACCATAGAGTTTGTAGGATTATAGTTATCCATCTCTTATATATACACTTTTTACTAAGTAAGCTTAATTGTAACTATCTCAATTCAAATTCAAATTATGGACACGTGTACTCATAGCGAGGTCGACTGGGAAACTGCCTAAACAAATTCTCCTCTCTCTCTCTCTCTCTCTCTCTCTATCTATCTATCTATCTATCTATCTATATATATATATATATATATATATATATATATATATATATATATATATATATATATATATATATATATATATATTTAAATTTTGTGTTTGCAATTTATTGAAGTCATTGGTTGTTTGATCAATTCGATTGAGAATTATTCTTTATCATATTTTTTTTAATAAGGTTTTGTTGATAGGATCATAATCTGATTGATTGTGATTTGTTTTAAAATGAACAAAACAAAGCAAATTTCCAAACGATATCGATTGCACACGAAGTGTTCGATAAATTGCATTGTTATATTTTTGTTTGATTTTGAACATTGGAAATACGCTTTACGTATAACTTAGTATTTGATTGTGTTGTGATTAATCGTTGTTGAACAATTTGTGTTCATTATCATTTAATTGTGTACCTTTATGCATATTCGAGCTTTTCGGTAGTAGGTTCGGTTAGACGATTCGATTCAGATTATTTTCGTTGTACCATAAAACTTTTGAAAATCATTTTTGCCAAAAGTTTGAATTTTAAATTTGTGATCTATTCACCCCCTCAAGATTGAAGTTTATCGTTTAACACTGCTCTCTCCCTACAAACGAACGTATGTTAGGATACACAAATGTTCCTCAACCCGTCCTGGTTTTCAGCCATTGTTCATATAGTACAAATTAGAAAAACAATATCAAAATCAAGGCAAGTAAAATTCGGAAACACATCTCTAAAACAAAAAACCAAAATCCAGACAAATTGAATATCCATCTCCATAAAATTTATTAGGAAATAAAAATCCAGAAAAATCTAGAGTTATATCCCCGTAAAAATCTGCGATAGCAGAAATTAAAAAGAAATGCAGACAATGCTTTAAATACCAACAAATTTGTATGCATGTCTAAATAAAATACATATTTTAGATGCAACTACAGACTAATGCATTTTAAACAATCTATTTTACTTAATATATGCATCACAACTCAAAAATAAAAAGAAAATGAAAAACTTGTTGATTTAGTTAATATATAACATATGTGATGGTAAGTTGTGTTCAAAGTGTTGGGCAGCACACGCAAGATGTGAACTCTCTTGTTTGATTTCTGCTAGGAAAACAACTGAAGCCATTGAAATTCTTTAGATATCTTCCACATTCTTTGATTGAACTTTGCAAAGCAATTGACTTAAGTCATTCGGAAGAGACCTTGAAAATCTCAGTCAAGAACATTGCAAGTCAAGTTGTGAAAAGGACACTTACCACTATAGGTGTCATGTATTTGGCTATAATGATGATCATTGTAGTGCTACATATCCATTGATGCCAAAACTCATGCAAGTGTTAGTGGATCATGCATTAGTAAGTGGAGAAAGTAAGATGAACACAAGATTCTCTTGCCAAAAGAGGTTAAAAGTTCATGAACTGCATGAGAGTGGAAATCTAACTGTTCCAAACAAGATTGGTAAATGCAGATCTTACCCACTTTTTAATTTTATTCTAACCAAATACAATCAATAAATTTAAAAAGCAAAAATTTGCTTATAAGTGTAAATCAATTTATTTTCAACTCAATTCTTATCAAAATCAATTCAATCAAAATCAATGTTAGTTGTCACAGAACCAAACACATACTTTATAAATAAATGAAAAATCATAACTTTGATGTCGATAATACTTTTCTTTAATATCCTATCATGTAGGCAGTGGTTAATTAACCATTCTAACTATTAAATTTAGAAGAAATAATATTCTTATTATATTTCTTATGAGGTCACAGGACCTATATATATATATACATGAGCCTGCAGTCTATTTTAGGAAATATGGACAGCTAGTTCTAAGGAAACAAATCCTTGTGATTATAGGATTGATCCTAAATAAATAAACCTAATAATTAGCAAGATACAACTGTTACATTACAGAATTATACAAATATAATCCTTCCTAAAATACACAAAACCAATCACTGTTTTGACACTCCCCCTCAAGCTGGTGAATAGGTGTTTTCCATTCCCAGCTTGGATATAATTCGTTCAAAGTTACTGCAGTTCAGCCCCTTGGTGAGTATGTCTGCAAGTTGATTCTGAGTGGATACATATGGTGTGCAAATCATGCCACTATCTAGTTTTTCTTTGATAAAGTGTCTGTCAACCTCGATATGTTTAGTTCTATCATGCTGCACCGGGTTGTGGGCTATACTAATTGCAGACTTGTTGTCACAATATAACCTCATAGGTTCATCCCATCTTATCTTCAAGTCTTCCAATATAATCTTCAGCCATAGAAGTTCACATATTCCTTGGGCCATTGCTCGAAATTCTGCTTCGGCGCTCGATCTAGCCACTACACTCTGTTTTTTGCTCTTCCAAGTCACGAGGTTTCCACCAAGGAAGGTGCAGTAACCAGTAGTTGACCTCCTATCTACCATTGACCCCGCATAGTCCGCATCCGTATATGCTTCAAGACTTATACTCTTGTTTCGTTTGAACAAAATCCCTCTTCCTGGGGTCCCTTTCAAATACTGGACAATTCTAAGAGCAGCTTGTAAATGTGCCTCTTTTGGTTGGTGCATAAACTGGCTGACTAGACTCACAGCAAAAGCAATGTCTGGTCTAGTGTGAGATAAGTAAATGAGTCTGCCCACAAGCCTTTGATACATTTCCTTGTCCACGACAATATCCTCCTCCGCACTTCCCAATTTTATATTTGGGTCAACGGGGGTACTTGCTGGTCTGCAGGCTGTCTTACCTGTTTCTTTAAGCAAGTCAGTAATATACTTTTGTTGAGATATGAAGATTCCTTTCTTGGAATGAGCCACTTCAATTCCCAAAAAATATTTAAGTCTCCCTAATTTCTTGATCTCGAATTCAGTGGCAAGACATTCACTTAGCACTTGCTGCTCCTTTTTGTCATCCCCACTTACTATAATATCATCTACATACACTAATAAAATTGTTACCCCCCCTGAAACTGAATGTTTGATAAATAATGTGTGATCCCCTTGGCTCTGTTTGTAGCCCAGACCTGTCATAACTTTGGTGAATCTTCCAAACCACGCTCTTGGGGATTGTTTCAGCCCATATAAAGCCTTTCTTAACTTACAAACAGTTCCAGCAGCAACTTGTCCATTGTAACCAGGTGGTAACTCCATGTATATTTCTTCTTCAAGGTCTCCATGTAAAAAAGCATTCTTCACATCAAATTGCTGCAGGTCCCAATCATGATTTGCTGCTAATGACAATATTACTCTGACCGTGTTCATCTTAGCAACCGGGGAAAAAGTCTCAAAGTAATCAATTCCATAGGTTTGAGTGAAGCCTTTGGCCACTAATCTTGCCTTATAACGTTCAATGGTCCCATCAGCCCTGTACTTTACTGTATATACCCACTTGCATCCTACTAGTTTTTTTTCAATTGGTAGGGTGACAAGTTCCCAGGTCCTATTCTTGCTTAACGCCTCCATTTCCACATCCATGGCTTGTTTCCATTTCCTGTCAGATAATGCTTCAGATACAGAGGAAGGTATGTGTGTGGAGTTGAGGTTTGTGAGGAAGGTTTTATGGGTAGGTGAGAATTTTTCAAAGGATAAGAAATTTGACAGTGGGTAAAGTGGTTGTTGGGTGCATGTTCTAGTTCCCTTTCTAAGAGCAATGGGTAGGTCTAAATTTTGGTCCACCTGTGCTTCTAAATTTTCAGAAACAAACTCATTAGAATCATTAGAGCTTATAGGATTCGAAAGTGTTACCTCATGCAGTGATGATGGGCTGGACTCTTGGACATTGCCAGACTCTAGAATGGCCTTTTCTCTCCTTGAATATACCAGATTTTTCCCAAATCTTCCACCATTAAGTGCCGGTTCAGGAGCAGGTCTTGCTGTTGGTTCAGGTTCAGGTGTAGGTGTAGGTCCTGCTGTTGTTTCAAGTGCAGGTCCTGCTGTTGTCTCAATTTCAGGGACAGCAATGCCATTTGACCCAATTTCAGGTCCAAATGTCATATTTGGAGGCATAAGAGTCTCATCTTCCTCTCTTACATTCTCCCCCTGAAGATGAGGCTGCTTGAAGTAACTCTCTTGTTCGTTGAAGGTCACATCTCTCGACACATAGAATTTTTTTGATAGAGGGTGAAAACATTTGTATCCCTTTTGTGTGGTAGAGTACCCTAAGAATACACATTTGACAGCCCTAGGGTCTAATTTTCTCCTTTCATTACTATAAACATGCACAAAGGATACACACCCAAATATTCTAGGTTGGAGTTTATTTGTAGGATCCAAGTGTGGGTAGAATGAGGATAGGACTTCCATGGGACTTTTAGTGTCTAAGATTTTAGTGGGTAACCTATTGATTAGATAGGTGGCAGTAAGAAGGGCTTCCCCCCAAAATCTCTTAGGGACATGGTTTTGAAAAAGTAGAGCTCTAGTTTGATTTAATAGGTGCCCATTTTTCCTTTCTGCAATCCCATTCTGTTGGGGTGTGTTCACACATGAGGACTCATGGATTATCCCTTCCTTTTGGCAAAAAGAGTTTAGTACAAGGTTAAAATAGTCCTTGGCATTATCAGACCTAATTCTTTTGATACCGACCCCAAATTGATTTTTAATCATCGAGACAAATTGAAAAAACACAGAGCTAACTTCAGATTTTTGTTTTAATAGAAAAACCCATGTCACCCGGGTACAATCATCTATGAAGGTTAAAAACCATTTAGCACCTGAGATATTAGGAACGTAAGCAGGACCCCATACATCAGTGTGAACAAGAAAAAAAGGGAAAGGACTCATCTTATTGCTAATGGGAAAAGGTACACGCTTGTGTTTAGCAAGCTCACACACATCACAATGGAGACTTTCCACATTTAAATTTTTAAACAAGAAAGGGAAAAGCACTTTTACAACTCGAAATGAAGGGTGTCCTAGTCGGCAATGGTATAGTTGCACTTTTTCTTTGTTGGTCATGATGGATTCAGATATGAGAGAGCAGCTCCTGGTAGGCAGATTAGGATCCTCCATGTAGTATAGGCCATTCCATTCTCTAGCATGTCCAATCGTCCTCCCCGAGTTCTTGTCCTGCAGTATACAAGAGTTGTTATGAAAAACAGCATTACATGAGAGATCTTTTGTGAGTTTTTGTATAGAAATCAGATTGGTGGACAATTTAGGGACATGAAGGACATTTTTTAATGTTATGGATGGGTTTATTTGGACCTCTCCTTGTCCTGCTGCAGTCATAAGGGTTCCATCTGCTGTGGAAATTTTCTTGTTGCTAGGACATGGGGAATATGTGGAGAAATATTTGGGTAGAGGGGTCATATGGTCAGTGGCTCCAGAGTCTAATATCCAGTAATGTGTAAATGGTGTATCTGAAACATTAAGCCCAAAAGAAAGTGGAAACTTACCAGAATATGTTAAGGAGCATGTACCTGTGGGCTTCTCCAATTTACTAAGGAATGATCTTACCCGTTCTATCTCTTCATGATTCAGCTGGCCAGATCCTTCACTTTGTCCATGACTGATGTGTGCTTGCCCTTGTCCTCCCCTTTTTGGAGGGCCTCCTTTCGGCCCCCATTCTCGGCTTGGGGGTTTCCCATGTAACTTCCAGCACTTCTCCCTTGTGTGACGCGGTTTGTTACAGTGGGTACACCAGATTTCCTCATGTTTTTTCTCCATATTGGGAACCCCGCTTCTCCGTTGGTTAGCAACCATGATTGTTCCTCCTTCAGCTATCATTGCAGAACTTTCAGTTATTGAGGTCTCCAGCATCAGTCCTCTCCTGCTTTCTTCACTCCGGATAATGGTTACCACTTCATTAAGCCCTGGGACTTGCTCTTTTCCCAGGATTTGGATTCGGACCTGGTCATATTCAGGATTTAAACCTACCAAAAAATCATAGACTCTATCTTGTTCAATATACTCCTTAAGGATGGCTGAGTCTTCCGAACATTTTGCTTTTATAACTCGATAGTGATCCAATTCCATCCATAGAGACTTGAGTTGATTAGCATATTCTGTAACAGATCTGTTTCCCTGTTTGGCAGCCACAGTTTTCACCTTTACATCATAAATTTGAGCAGCATCCTTGGCCTTAGAATAAGTTTGTTCTACTGCCTCCCAAATTTCCTTTGCTGATTTAAGGAACATGCAGGTATCACTAATTTCTGGGACCATTGAATTCCACAGCCACGCCATGATCATGGAGTCTTTTTCATCCCATGATTTGAACTTGGGATCTGTTTCAGCAGGTGGACTATCAGTCAGGTGACTGACCTCTCCTTTTCCTTTCAAGATGATCTTAATGAGTTGAGACCATTTGAGATAATTCTTCCCATTTAACCGATAAGCAGAATGAACATTCTGCAATTCTCCAGCAGTTTGGGGTCTGCCCCCAGTTTCCAGAATAGGATCCACGATCTCAGCCATGACCAGCTGCGATCAAGGTAGAGAGGGCTGCGCTGCAATGAAAGCTGCGACAAGGGTTAAAGGTAGCGCAGCAATGAAGGCTGCAACTTAGGGTTTATAGGCACGGTCAGAGACTCCCAAGGATCGGGAGCTCTGATACCATATTAAATTTAGAAGAAATAATATTCTTATTATATTTCTTATGAGGTCACAGGACCTATATATATATATACATGAGCCTGCAGTCTATTTTAGGAAATATGGACAGCTAGTTCTAAGGAAACAAATCCTTGTGATTATAGGATTGATCCTAAATAAATAAACCTAATAATTAGCAAGATACAACTGTTACATTACAGAATTATACAAATATAATCCTTCCTAAAATACACAAAACCAATCACTGTTTTGACACTAACCTTAATTCACTGTCTTGAAGACAACTATTTATATTACTTGTGCCAGATGATTACATTATATCGGAATTTTATACAAAATACATCAACCGGGTGAAATGGCTGAAGATTTCAAAAACAAACTCATCAAAATGAAACTTACTTCGTATAACCTATCAAGTGTGTTTTACCAATGTTTCCTGCATGTCACAAATGTTGCAGTCGAACTAATTTTGAAGCAATCGCTGACCTGACTTCTAGGTTTCCGTGGGATTAGCCTACCGTTGTTAGAGTGGACAAGGATGGGTGAATCATAGATGGATGTTTCCATTAACTGGTGGTGTGGTGAATCATAGATGGATGTTTCCATGTCATGTGCATTCTGCTGCAAATTTCTTTAGAAACAACTATAATTTCGGCTCCAAACTTCAGCTAATAACATACTCTTGGAAACGATATTACGCTGCATCTCAAGTTCCTCATACTTTAACGCTACCGCAGTATCAACATTCTGATGCAACATATTGTACTTTTCCCTTAACATTTCACACTCCTTTGTGTAATCAGACTGCAGCTGCAATCTCTGGTAACAAAGAATCAAAATATAAATTGAAAACACGCAAAAGACAATATTAAAAGATGATTTGACAATAGAAATGGATTGTTGCTCGTACTTTTTCTTCCCGTCTCTTGTAGGCTTCTTCCATCATCTTTATTATTTGCTCCATTTCTATTGAAAATGAGTCTCCATCATGGGGTATTTCAACTGGCATTTCAAATGACCCGTAATGAGCTTGAAAAGGATCACTGTTCGTATATTCAGGATTGGTAATGTCATGAGGAGCACAAGTGACATTTTCATTCCCGGGCGCTTCACTGGTGGGTTGTGATGTCTGGAAGATAGAAGAAGCAGGTGCGGATTTTAGCGATGAAAACAGTGCATACTACACAATATGATTGGTAACTGATACACAAACATTATCAATAAACACTTTAGAGTAGAACCAAAATTTACTAACCTGTGAAAATGCCACTAAATCTGCAAGTGATAGTTGCGTATATGGTAAAGGCCACTCAGAAAACTCTGAAGTAGTTGGCTCACCACATATAGGACTCACCGTACTGCACGGCAGTATTACCTCAGAAACAGCAGTTCTATCACAGGTTACAGTATCTGTCTCAACATTGAGAAGTTGCGCAGGATGAGTTGACATATTCATAGAATTGTCAATGTCAATCACTTGATTCATTAAAATTTGAAGATCTTCAGAAAAACTGACATCACATTGTGTAATATCTGAACTTACAATGGGACTCGGTCTTTCCAAAGAATCTGTAACATGGTTAACAGTATTTGAACCATTATTTAAATTGGGGACTTCATTTGAGGGCTCGAGCAATGAAACTTCAGCTGCTACCAAGTTTACCGGATTTATTCTCTCATCTGGAACACATTTCATTGAAGTAGCATCTGGTTCCAGTTCCACAGGAAAACTACCAGGGTTCTTTTGAGATGTAGCAATTTCATGAGCCATGTAAGGTTCTTTATGAAAGTCTTCAGTAGAAATCTGGTTTTGTGAAAATAGCACCGTTGTGGGAGATTTTCTTGGAAGATCAGCTTCATTTGTGGGAGAGTTTCTTTGAAGATCTGCTTCATTTGTGGGAGATTTCACAAGATTTAAAACATGAGGATGCTGAAAACCCTTTTGTTTCTCCTCCTCTACCAAATCTTTCAGCTCAGGTCTCAAGAAGCCTGAACCAATATGTGTATTATTTTTCTCAACACAAAGTTCATTTTGTAAACAGCTTGAAAAATCTTTCTCATGCTTCTGCAATTCATTGTAAACATAGGTGGCATCTTCCTCCTTGCAATTGAAATTCAAGTTCCGTTTTGCAAGATCAAGTGAATGTTTCCTATCAATCTCGTGTTTCAACAAAGAAGCCGCAAGCCAACACTGGAGATACACATTTGATTACACAACTATGATACAATGCCACAACAGATTTCCTTATATAAAAAGATAATACTAACCACCGATATTTTAAATGCCTGCACTATAGAAACTTCCAGGCAACAAATGTTGTAATGTTCAAATACATACTCAAGAAGCCTCATGGCAACAGCCTTGACATTTTTCTGCATATAAAAAAATGAAATTAAGTGATCAGGCAAACGCCGCAAAACTTTCTTTCTAGTGTTATTGAATTTAATCATTATAGTTTAGTGATTAAAATATGTCAGCAATTCTTACATAGATAATGTAATCAATATAATCCAGTGCTAGTGTAATATCAACTGCTTCCAAGCAATCAGTCATTTAGTTCATAAGGAATAGTACAAATTATTCTACTTCAAAATTCTTTCATCCAAAACCAGCTTGTAAGGTGAGGGGGATGTCCCTCACTTATAAACACATTTTCGTGTCATATCTCATCTAATATGTGACTCTCAACACGCAACCCTCACGTCCATGATTTTTTAGATATCTGGATTCTGGAGCTTGATCTGAGTGGCTCAATGGTGGGTGGCTCGTGGCCAATCAGATCTTCGATAGACTCTGATACCATTTTAAAATTTAGGTAGGGCTTAACTCAACCCTACAAAACCGATTGGTTAGATGAGAGATGTCTCTCACTTATAAACACATAATATCTAGTTAGGGCAGTGGTTCAATATAATATCTAGTCGAAGGCTTGTTCCAGCTAGTCATGAGAATAGTTCTTAATAGGGATTCCTAACCTTAGTTTCAAGGTGCAATCATAGGAGTTTAGTTTTGTCTTGTTGCCTTACAAGTTATGAGTTCATATATAGATCTATGACTTAAAATCCTATACTTTATCTGAGTGGCTCAATGGTCGGTGGCTCGTGGCCAATCAGATCTTCGATAGGCTCTGATACCATTTTAAAATTTAGGTAGGGCTTAACTCAACCCTACAAAACCGATTGGTTAGATGAGAGATGTCTCTCACTTATAAACATGTAATATCTAGTTAGGGCAGTGGTTCAATATAATATCTAGTCAAAGGCTTGTCCCAGCTAGTCATGAGAATAGTTCTTAATAGGGATTCCTAACCTCAGTTTCAAGGTGCAATCATAGGAGTTTAGTTTTGTCTTGTTGCCTTACAAGTTATGAGTTCATATATAGATCTATGACATAAAATCCTATACTTTCAGTAAGTCGTCAATGACTTTTTTTCGCAAAATCGTTATATTAGTGCATTGGCAGAGAAGAGGAGAAAAGCACCAATGACTCAATTTAGACCACGGCAGCTTCTATGAAAACTTTCACATAAAAGCAAAATCATTAATGTTCGAGTAAAGATTACTTAAGTATATAATAAGACCCTACCGAAATGTGTAGAACATCACAGAGATCTGATATATCAGGTTTTGACACGAGTTTGGTGCTCTTGGGCATGTCAGACCGCTTCTTTTGTTTTTGAATTGGTTTCTTCATTACAGATGCTCCTGTCAATTCATCGAGCAAAGGATGTGTTATGGAGTCAAATACATTTGAAAAGCCAACCATATTCTCTGTTTGCGGGCATGGAAATGAATCAGCAGTAGGATGTGTTAAGGTCTTTTATTAGCAGAATGTAAAAAAAAAAAATTGATGGTTTCCTCTAAAGAGTGGAACGTGCATCAAGAAGTAAATAAAAGACTACTCCCTCCATTCCTTATTATAAGCAAATTTTAGCTTTTTAGATTCATTGAAATGTATCTAAGTCTATATATAAATCAAATACATTAGTTATTCAATGAATCTAAAAAGTCAAAATTTGCTTATAATAAGGAATGGAGGGAGTAAGAGTTAAAGAAATTCAGCAGTACCATTCAATTTTCTTTTCCTTTTAGCAGCAGTTCGATGATTCTTGTTCTTCAACTTTTTTTTCACATGTTTGGAACCAACAATATCCTTGGCCACTTTCCCAGTCTTAGGATCAGCAGCACTCATTGAGAATTCCCTCCTCTTTGTACCAACAATATCCTTGAAAACTTTCCTTCTTTTGGGGTCAACACTATCCTTGGTGAGTTTTCTCTCCTCAGGATCTACATTATCCTTGGACTCTGTCTTCTTCGACTTTTTTTTCACATGTTTGGAACCAACAATATCCTTGGCCACTTTCCCAGTCTTAGGATCAGCAGCACTCATTGAGAATTCCCTCCTCTTTGTACCAACAATATCCTTGAAAACTTTCCTTCTTTTGGGATCAACACTATCCTTGGTGACTTTTCTCTCCTCAGGATCTACATTATCCTTGGACTCTGTCTTCCTCTTTCTTGAAATGGTGTCATTTTCATGCTCAGATCCTGTTAGTGAGTGATGAAAATATTCAACTCTTTTTCTGATCCTTTGAGGCATAACAGGCAAAAACCTCCAGTGAGGATTCCTTCCTTTTAGTAGATCACTCCAGGAAAAAGTGCCCGTTTCATTGCCCAATTCCTTCATGTCTCTTTCTCCTAGCAATGAAATGTTGCTTGCATATTCCCCTCCATTTTGTTGTACTCTCGATATGAATGACTGTCCATGACAATCAGTCCCATTGCTATCACAAACCAATTCAGATGATAATTCAAAGATTACATCATTCAGAAATGAATGATCAGAGATGTCCGAAGCCGAGACTGAGGTGCCACTTTCATGCAAGTCATCAAGCTTACTGAACAGGTAAGAGGCACCCCATTTTAGCAGGCTGTGATTAGTACTCTGGCTAATCAACTGCACATTGCTGTCAAGAGCTATACCCTCTTTTGCAAGCATTAAAACCTTTTCTTCAACAGTGAAGCATGAGTACAATCTCAAAACTGCTAACTTATTGAACTTTGAGGTGATGGACATTTTTTGTAGGCATTTTAGGTCATTTTGCGGGTCCAAACCACTGTCAAATAATATAATAGTATCCACAGATGACAGCTTAATGCTAGGGATACAAGCACTGCTCTCTATCAAGAAAACAAATCGTCCACTTTCTCTATCATTAAATGCGGCCAAAGCAGCTTGTTTCTTTGAAGGAATGTAACCTTTACCATATCGTACATAGCAGTCATTTCCAAATCTCTGACAGAGAACATCATCCAGGATATTTCCAATTGATCCAGAACCACCACTAGACTGCAGTTGAAAGAGAAAAAACTAATTAAATCCTTGAGAATATAAAAATACACCAGTCACAAACCCTAATAATCGATAGTGAAAAATACATAATCCATAATGTAAGTGCCTTAAGTAATTAAATATGATCAACACAATATGTCTTAATGAGGTAACACTACAATGTAGCACACCCAAGAGATCAGCACCAAAGCTCTTTCTCAATATAACATGAAATGAACAAACTCAGAAATACAAGAAACAAGACAAACAGATAAAAAAGCACGGGACCTCAATAGGTGATTACCTGATATAATATCATCACTCTTAGCTCACGACTTTTAGCTTCAACAAGGATCTTTTCAAGAAGTTGCAGTTTTCCACTTGCTTTTATTCCAATATCTAAATGCTCTTCAACCGGCAGACCTCCAGTGACCAAACTACTCAGTGACGGGTTGAGGAGATAAGGATGATTGCAGCACTAGAAACAAAAAATGTGGGATATACGATTTAGAGCAATTGGTTTTACGAAAGTTGAATAAATGTATTAATCGTGAATGGAAAATTTAACTAAAAGTGGACATCGAAATTTGTGTGATATACAGGGTTTCAGCTTATCTGTTTCTTATCATGTCTACCTTCATTGTTGAGATGATAAGATCGCAAAGGGCATCAACAGAATTAGACTTTTGGCCTGAGCATAACAGCAATGAGTTTGAAAGCAACATTGAACAATACTGCTCAAGCTGCAAACTGGAAAGCTGCGCAGGAACCCAATACTCTATAAACCTGCTTGAGTCAGAACTGCGCTTAAGTGCAATATATTGTTCCAATTGACTCTTCAAATTGGAGATGCTTGCAGATGAGAAATCTAACTCATCATGTCCTGACTTAATGAATGAAAGGAGTTTGATATAATCCGCACGATCTTCCTAAAAATCCATCAGAAAAACGTCATTACAGTGAAAAATATCAATATTGAGCACAAGTAGCATACCTTGAGTTGTCCACTCATGAGAATGAGCCTTATCTCAGCTTTAAGAATATTGAAATTGTCAATGTGTCCTAAAACTCTGGATCGATGACATTCATCAATTATTATTGCTTCCCATTGAATGCATCTCAATGCATGTAAGTCCTGCATATCGCATTAAAACATAATGAGCACAAAAAGAATATCAATGTTACATGGAAACATCTTGTAGAATATGAGAGAAAAAAAACTCAAATTGTTTCTGAAAGTAACTTATACAGCGGAACTGTAGGATTAGATATATGAATATACCTCAATGATGATATCAGATGATGATAGTAATATTTGAAATGAACAACCACCATCTTCATTATAAAACTCTAATGCTCTGATGCTATCGCGTACATATTTTGTTCCTTTGTAAACTACAACATTGGCATATGGTGCCAAATTTAAGAATTCTGTTTCCCATGTAGAGAGGCCAGTAGAAGTTGAGATTATGAGAAACGGCCTTTTCACATTGCAACTCAAAGATGAAATATACAAAATCACCTTCGTAACCCGCTCCTACAAATGTAGTTTAATAATAAATCAGACATTCCACTGTGTATTTTGAATAATTCATTAACCATAACAAACTCCGGCCTCCTTATAATAGACTTGACAAGTTAAAAATTAGTGCAACTTTTCTCTTACTGCAAGTTTTCATACTAATAACGCAACTTGTTAAAAAAATAATTTCAACTACAAGCATACAACAAGACAAGTAAACTTCGCAATGTTTGGATGATTATTAATGATGAATATCCTAAGGTTTATGCTTAGGTGCAGCTTATTCTCTATTAGAAGCAGGAAGTGGGTTTGTGTGGTCATTTTGGATATAGTAGGTTTCTAGAGGAAAAAGAAAATGTTGTATACAAACAAATTCATCTTTGTTGTCAATAATGTATTTTTATTATTAGTAGCACTAATTTGTATTTGGTCCATTAGTCGGACCCAATCCCATTAGGTTAGAATAGCCTCTATATAAACAGATTAGTGCTAGTACATTATTCATATCTTAAAATATATTATCTAGTTTTCACATGGCATTAGAGCTTTCGATCTTGAGGGGCTTTTTTCTGTATAAAATTCTTGCCGTCCTTCGCAATTTCTTTTGTTTTTCAACCTTCATTGTGGTTTATTTTGTTTTTTCGCCTTCATTACAGCCTCTTTGAGAAGCAGAAAATATTGTTCACTCCCAACGTTCAACAAACAACATTGTTCATCGGTAAATTTTGTTCTCTGCATCATTGTTCATCCACACAAAAAAACTTGGATTTAAGCTTGCTAGCCTCACTGTAATTGTTTGATGGCCCTTGTTGTTTTTGTTCTATTGAGTAATACATAGTCGCATGATGAACCAAGATGAAGTAGAAAGGGAGAGATCCTTCCTCGGTAAATTGGAGAAACCAACAGAAAGATAAACTCTCAACCAACTATGAAAAATGCTTTTAAGAAGACACCAAGAGGATACTGATCTAACCAAGTCTTATCCCATTAAGAGGGGCCGGCTACATAAATCAAACTACGCCGTAATGTTCTATCAGACACTATGATTTTACCCAACTCAAGAATCTTGAGATTTTTCTTAATAGTTTCTCTTAAAGTTTTTATAAGTCTCCCTCTACTTCTAGCAGTTTGATTATTCTTCGTCCAATCTACTTTCCTAACTACAGATCTCTACATACACAAACCACCTAAACTTAGTTTTCACCATCTTTTTTACTTTAAGTATTACCCCAACTCTCACTCAAATGTTAGTCATTTCTAATCCTATATCTAGTCTTACCACACATCCAACACGACATCTTTATCTCTACTTCCCTTAATTTATTTTCGTGTTGGTTCTTTACAGCCCAACATTTTTTCTCGTACAACATCATGTTGTTTTGTACAATGAACCCAAGATACTTAAATCGCGTAAATTATGGTGTGATATGATTTCTAACTTTCACTTCTAAGCTTGAAATGTTTCTCCTTTTGCTGAACTTACATTGCATATTACTTTATAGCTCGGGCAACTTTCACTTCTAAGCAAGAAACATTTCGCCTTCGCAAAACTTACATTTCATATACTTCATCTTACTTTAGCTCAAGCAGAAGCCATACAATTCTAAGACTCATCTCCAACCTCTCATTTAATGTTACAAGAATGTAAAAAAGAAGTGTAAAATTGTTGCCCTTTTTGGTAAAAGATATAAGTTACATCTTATCATGACACTAAAGATAATCATTAGAAGAAAAAAAAAATAAAGCTACACATAACATATTGTTGGAGCATAAAGTTGCTTAGAATAAGTTTGGTTTTATGATCATAAGTGATGGATGGACTAACCAGCTTAACAGCGTAAAATCTTTTCAATTCTTACCTGAGTCCTTATAAAATAATAAGATAAGCCCAAATAAATAGTAAGTATGCTTTTCCAAACCTGTCTATCTTTGAGTCATATGTTCTTTTTAAATAAGGTACCGCAAGTATCAAAAGTTTTATTTATTTACAAAATATCTAAAGAGATGAGAAGTCAATGTAGAAAATAATCACCTAGTAAATTGATTAAGAGGTAAGATGAAAACATGAGTATATGGAAGAAGAAAAAAAGACCTGATCAATTTGATCGTCAACGATAACAGCACTCTGACCTTCGTGCCAACACATGCGAAGTTTGTTCACATAACTCAAATGCTGGTTATACAATCCTGGTGAATCACCAAATGATGATAATACCGATAATTCTGTAGAGGAAACTTTTCTCTCCTGCAAGGTCAAACAAATTGCTCATAAGAGAATTACACCAGTACTACAAAATATAAATTCGAAACATGTTTGTACAAAAGATTTAAAGCGCTACATTAGCCCGACAAGTCAAAAGACTTCCCAATTCTGTCTCGAAAGTAACATTTGATAAATTAATGTGATACTAATAAGTGACTTTGTAAAGTGAGCGAAATTTTTTATTATAATATAACCTAATAAATCACAATTGAACAAGGCATTACTCCAAACTGAAGACACATTGACAACTTCAGAAGTAACAAATTTAAGTTATTTTATTTCATTTTACCAAGTGTTAGAAGTGTGTTTTCCGAGAGTTGACGAATTTCAATTGCTTGCATGCAGGAAAACCAATTCAGATTAAAATCAACTTTTAATCAAGAAGTAAAAGAAATTATACTTAATCATACCTAAATTAAATGGACGTTAAAACATGAGTGAATCCCCAATTTAGTCTTTGAAATTTGAAATTGTAGGAGTCAAACCATTTGGTTTCTGAAATTAACAATATCCCAAAATGATCCCTGAAACTGAAAACCGTCCATCACATTAGTTCCTTGGGGATAATTTCATCGACAGATCCAAAACAGGTAATATGGTTGAGGATATTCAATTTCATGGATCATTGTGGAATTACAATTTTTAGAGACCAGATTGTCGAAGCCTACAATCTCAATAACTATAAGTGATTTATGAATTAAGATTATATAACTCATTAGATGTAATCATAGATTGCAACTGAGAATGGTCTCTAAGTAAATTCAAACCTTTAACTTGAAAATTAAAACTCCTAAATATGATGACAATATCATGAAGAAAAATTAAAATAAATATGTATTTAGTAAAATTAAAAATTAAAAAAAGACCTCATTAGCTTCAAAAGGATTTGACAGTCCAGCTGATCTCTTTTGCCGACTTTCATAATTCTCTACAAGTTTCACGCCTTTAGAAGATCTCATAAATGAAGCATTGTCTAACTCCCATGTAACATGATCATATCCAAGACCAGTCCATTTCACAAGCCATTCATATTGGCAAATTGAATCATTGTCATCATTTCCATCAAAAATGTCAGTATTTTGCTTTGACAATATAATTTTCCTTTTTAGCAGCAACCGATGAGGTATACTCCAATCTTTTTTCCACCTGACAACCTGGTAGTTTGACATTCAAAGAAGAAACGTTTTTAATGGATGCACCCACAGAAAGTGCTAACTAAAAAAATTGTTCTTGGAACCAAAAATGATTGATTCATCTAATCCCCAAGTGATTTGACGATTACAAAGTTTATAAGAACAAATCGTTGTAATTTGACCCTATGTATGTTTAATTTTGTGATATACAGGCTTATTTTCATGGCTCGTCTTCTGACATTTAGAAAAACCATTGAGAATGAATAACTAAGAGGAAAGTAAAGCCTGATGCGTCTCATGATAAAGGATTTTACGATCAATCCATGATTTATTTGTCTTATGCATAGTGCTTCCTATGGAGATACTAAAGTGCTATGAAGCACGGACACTGGAAACACGACACCGACACTAAAATGTCGAGATTGGTAATAATTTGAAAAAATAAATAAATTGAACATAATCACAAGTGTCGGTGTCGGACACCACGGTGACACAGAAACACCTTTTTATGTGCTACATAGCTAAAGTGTCTCTCATAAAAAGGTTTTGACCATCAAACAAGGACTGTTAATAGAAAAGAAGTCAGAACTTTTACCAACAAGTAAACAAGCTGAAGAGACTATCAAAGCATGGATAATTTTGAAAAAGAAGAAAAAGGGGAATAATAGAAGCGTGCATAGAGAGTTTTTAGGACTTCTCTGAAATCCTCTGCCCGAATGGCTGGAATGTTAGCTCTACATGACAGTTAAAGAATGCATGTAATGCCAATTCATAATGCTAATACTCAAGACTCAAACATTCTGGGATCAAAAAGCAACAAATGTGTCAAGGTCTGAAGAAGGAATAAGGGAGAACAAAAGAATATTCTGTCCTTGGAGTTGAACTCAATTAATCTTAAATTTGTAAAACATATTTAAAATAAATTAGACTAACACAAACATGATAAGGCACATATTTGTGTCCCATCTCATTTTCATAGTTATGCCTTACGCTGACTCAACGTAAGGCATAGTCGCTGACAAGACGATCTAATGTCTATGTCCAACCTAACTTATGACTCTGCCATTCAGAAAAAAAATTTGAAGTTAAGAAAGTTTAATTCAACCTCCGTTGTATTTTTTTTTCTCTTTTGTATTTATCCGTTCTAAGGCTATGAACAGTGACTGTACCTGTTGTTTCTTCTTGTACTTTTCCAAAAGCTTCGGAGCCTCCATAAGCATCTGTTTTTCTGGAATCCAATAGTTGTGAGCATGAGCAAGGCCCTGATACTTGACAAAGTACTCCCTTTCGATAACTGGCACTAATCGATAAACTTAAAATCAAAAATCAAATTCACTATCTAATATATATTCCATGAACAATAAATGTAGGTGAAACATAATAGCAGAGCAATATCTGTGAATTTCAAACCATACCTTGGTCTTTTGAGACAACTTCTCGGGAATCAAATATGGATTCTACCCCTTTAGAAACAGAATGCACACCAAGCTTTATTTTTTTCTCATTACAACAAATACAATGCCAAAACCCTATAGGAAGAAATTTGAGAGGAAGATCCAAACAAGACGGGTGATACCTCCTTCCACATCTCTTACCACAACAGCTCCTAAAATATAGTTCCATGACAATTAAACAAAAGAAAACAATAAAAAACAATGCCGTAATACCTAATGCTCCTGTTAAATATAAAAATAAAAACTCTGCAAAGATAGATAAAAATATCCACAAGCCGTTCCGAGCATGTACAAGCATATCACCAATCATGCAAAGAATGGAAACATATATCATAAAATTTTCCTACGAAAAAATAAAGTTAAGTCGTCGTCGTAGAGTAAAAGATGAGAAATGAATTTCATGAGGAGAATGAGAAAAGCATAGGAATATAAGATGAAAATGGCTTAATCTACAATGAGTTGAATTCCATAAACTCACAAGAATGTTCCTCCTCCGTGCAAGCACTTGTAACAAATAACTCCCCCATCACCGCCTCTATTTTTACCATGAGGATCCAAAAGCGTGTTATCTTTATATTCTTCAGTCAATTCTTTGTCGTACTTTGAATAGGAATCCTCTCCAATCTATCAAGATGTATAAGTTCAAATCAACATAACCACTTACAAATGTGGAAAAAAATGCTGCAATTCTTGACCCTAAAACAAGGATTTTGCTTCTCTAAATCATCAAACTCACTTTAGAATGTAAAGCAAGTGATAATAATAAGTAGAAAATGTTATATTTCAGTGGAATAGAAACTGTGATGTTTGAAAATCTTATCATGAAAGACGGTAGAGAATATCACAATGTAGATTTGCACTTAAACTAAAAGATTTAATAATAAGTGTTATAAGAATGTGAGGTTCATACTAAACAAATTACTACTATTGAAATTAAACTCATTGTTTGATGTCGAATATATCTGAGTCAATTAAATCTCAAGTGCTTATAAGCAAATGAAAAAATTCATATCCATGAGGTGTCAACTCTCATTGATAAGAGTTTGACCTGACAATCTTTAAGGCAGAGTTATTAATCCCGGATATCGAAATGGAGCGGCAGACTCTATAAATGGGATAGCGGGATAATTATATGAATAATTATATAAAAAAATTATATTTATATATATATATATATATATATATATATATATATATATATATATATATATATATATGAAAAATTATACATATAAAAAATTATTATTATTTCTAGGGTAAATATGTTTTTAGTCCCTATAAATATCTCAATTTTCATTTTTAGTCTCTATTAAAAAAATAATATATTTTAATCCCAACAAAATTATCATGCACATAGTTTTAGTCCCTCCTGTTAACCCAATGTATATTTTTAAATGATTATTTTGCAGACATCTTTAGAATGTTATAAAAAGTTTCTCGAAAAAAAAAAAACTCAAAATTTGATTTCTAAGTCGAGGTTTTCATTACTTTTATCATTATATTTTGAATTTTAAAATAATCATATTTAATTCTTCTCATTTTAAAAAATTCTAAAATTTAGTAAATAATAAAACTTTAAGGATAATTAAACAGTTTTCAAAATTTTAAAAAAAAAACATGGACTAAAATTGCATGCATACAAAATTTGTAAAGACTAAAATATATTATTTTCATAATAGAGACTAAAAATGAAAATTGAGATATTTATAGGACCAAAAATATATTTAACTCTTACTTTTATTATTGTTATTATTTAAGTTTTTCAACCCACAACCCACACCCCGCGATCTCGGAAAAATCGCCCGGAAAAATCGCCCGCGATTTGTATCTGGGAAACGCTCCTCTTTATGCATGCAGCTGGTGGCCGCCCTGGCCGGATCGCCCGGGATAGCGGCGATCGCGGCCGGGATTGATAACTCTGCTCTAAAGACAGAGTTCAAATTCCTAACGAAACTGTTGTAAAATGACTATCAGTATCCCAGTAGTCAATTACAATTTTCCTCTTCACCAAGTTTATAAAAAATTAACAAATCATTTGTTGATATTTTTCGCGCATGCATAATAGATCAAGGATATGTATAAATCGGGTGTCTGAGACAGACACAAACATCAACAAATATGGGGTTTCTACCAGTCCAAAGTTCATATTGAAGTTGTGGCAATTAGTATCACAACACATTTACCAACCGAAATCGTGAAAACCTTTAAACGGCCTCAACACGAAATTGTGGCAATTAGTATCGCAACACCTTTACCAATCGAAATCGCGAAAACCTTTACACGGCCTCAACGCAAAATTGTGGCAATCAGTATCGCAACACCTTTACCAACCGAAATCATGAAAGCTTTTACACTGCCTCAATGCAAAATTGTGGCAAACAGTATTGCAACACCTTTACCAACCGAAATTGCAAAAGCCTTTACACGGCCTCAATGCAAAATTGTGGTAATCAGTGTCGCAAAACCTGTATAAACCGAAATCACAAAAGCCTTTACACAGCATCAACGTGACTGTTATTTAAAACCTGAGACAATCTTAAAATAAACAAAGACAAATTAATAATGTGTGCAGCATTCGATGAAAGGAACGGAATCACAAAAACCTACATCAGTAACAATTGTCTGAGCTTTCATGTCAAATACAAATACAACAGTGTTGTTCTTCTTCTTATGAGGAATAATTTTCAATCGATGATCACAGAGCACCTGAAACACAAAAAGGAGAAACCCTATTTAACCTTTGGAAATTCATTTCAAAACTCAACTCAAATATTGAACAAGTAAATTAAATTTTTACCTGTTACTCTTAGATGACGGTGATTTTCTCAGCAACGAAGCAGAACAACATTGAAAAATCCAAAACCCTGTGCATTCAAACAACACTTAAGAGTCTAATTCTTCCCAGAAATGAAAGGGTAAGGAATTTATTTCAAATTATAAATCACCTTTTTCAAAAAAATATATATATTCTAAATTATAAATTATTTTATATTCTCAATATAATATTAACAACATTTTTTCTTTTCTATATAATTACGAAGGGTATTAGTGTTAAAATTATACATAATTTATCTTCTCAATAAAACAATAATTAAATTTCTTAATTTGTATGGAAGTTAAAAACGTACAATAATTAAATTTCAAGTAAAAAACGATTTATAATTTGGGAATGAGGGGAAGAACATTAAGAATAAAAATGACATGAATAATGCTAAAGGAATATAGTACGTACAGAAAGGAAGAAATAATGGAGGTGATGAACGACTGTGGTGGATGGTGGACCACAGTGTGTATTACACTACTGCTACTTCTAGATGTGTCCTATTGTAAAAGTTGGCTTTTAAGTTTTGAAAAAGGCGTAATAATGGGTGTTTTTATTATTAAATAAAGATTATAGGTACTCAATATAAAATGAAAAGAAAAAAAATATTTAACTAAAGGTCAGGTATTTTGATTCTATTCTTCTACTTATTTATTTCACTGTATTTCTATTGAGTTTGGCATCGGAGCGCCGTACAAATACACTCCATTCATTTTATCTATTAGCTGTCTGTATTCTAAAAGGTCCTCTTTATAAGATAAGATAACTATTATATAGAAATAATTAAAACTTTTTTAATTGAATGAAAATTAATGATTTAAAAAAATTTAAAGAAAATTAAAGAAATCCTATAAGATAAGTATTTTAATTCTTCCATTTAATAATATCTTTAAATAAACTTAACAATTCAACTTTATTATTTTTTTATTTCTAAAATGAAGAACGTGAAATATTAAAAAGTGAATCACTAATATGATAAAAACATAAATTAAATTTTAATTAATATACATTATGACGGTATATTTTAATTTATTTGTATTAATATATATATATATATATATATATATATATATATATATATATATATATATATATATATATATATATATATATATATATATATATATATATATATATATATATATATATATATATATTGTAATTAATGATATATTTTTGAATCATTGTTTTAATTACTATTAATATAGAGTGTTTTAAAAAGACATTGATATAAAAAAGACGTATTAGTAATTTCTTTAGTACACTATTCGATAAAACATTAAGATATAAGTTAAACTATCTTTTCGATAATATTACTTGTTCTGGACTGACCCAATTCTCATAATTGGGTGAAGCAAACCAACTTGGCAGAAGCACTCGACGTCGAGCAGCATCAAGTATTGTGGTCTCTGTCGACCACGAGCGTATCGACCAAGACAAAACCCTTCAACGGCTAGTTTTGACTGTTACCTATCTTTACGGATTCTACGATCCGCCCCCAACGGTATGGACCAATAATCTTCCACTTAGCCCCTTATATAAACCCTCTCATTTGGGAGGGTCAGGTATTCAACTCTCTGACCTTAATTTGTGTACTTGCCCACTCTTTGCTCGGTTACTTACTTCAGCATCGGAGTGCCTTGCAGGTACACCCCCTCCTCTCCTCACCAACCGTCTTTCAGCTACGCTCGAAGTCAGCCGTATCGGATCCTGATCTCCAGGTACGATCAGGTGGCGCCGTCTGTGGGAAGTTGATTTCTCCGTTCTTCTCTCTCTCAAAGTCTTCAAAGAACCAAAGTTTTTACCAAGATCCATGGCTGCTCGAGACAATCCGGACAACCGATCAAACGACGGCATGATCCTCACGCAACGTGAGAGCAACATTTATCACCCTCCGCACAAAGAAACCGTGCAAGATCACCCTGACGGGAAGACAACATCGCCTTCTCCCGACCGCGATCAACCTCTAGAGAGTCGCCCGGAAGCCCTCTTCCCCCTGACTCCTTCAGGATCTGACTTCGCCGCCTTGGCCGAAATCCTAAATCAGACAAATTTGCTGCTCCTCGCCCATGGCGAGAAAATCGTCCGTCTCGAAGACAATTACTGTCGACCCCAGTCTCCCGCGAGACACCAGAGAAGGCGCAGTCCCTCTCCTCCTAAGAGAAAGAGGAAGGGACACGTCGACGAATCTACTGGCGACAAACGACCTCGTCAGTCCCCTTCGCGGTCGTCCCCTCCAAGAAAATCAAGAAGGAGCAAATCAAGATCTACATCTCCCCGGCGAACGAAGAAGGGCGCTCACAGAACCCCTTCGTTCAACTCCAGCGAGGACGAGGACGCTCGGGGTCCTCTCTCGTCAGAAATCATGGCGGCTAAACTTCCAAGAGGTTTAGAGAAACCCCCACCGCTAGGCTCGTACGACGGAACCACAGATCCGGACGAGCATATTGAGAATATCGATGCGCTACTCGATTACCGAGGAGTACGAGGAGCGATCAAATGTCACCTCTTTCCTACAACGCTGAGGAAAGGAGCGATGACGTGGTATAAAAGCCTTGAGGCTGAATCCATCACTTCCTGGAAACAACTTGGGCGCACGTTCTCCAGGCACTTCATCGCCTCAAGGCGGCACCCAAAGACAGAAGCTTCGCTCGAAGCGATCATCCAAGGGAAAGAAGAACCTTTGCGAACTTACATCGAAAGGTTCAACAAAGAGGCAGTCCATGTGTCCACAACCGACGATATGAAGAAGTATTTGTTGGAACGAGGATTGTGCCCGTCAACAGATTTTCACCGGGCAGTCGGCATCGAGACCCCTGCCACCCTCGACGCGTTCTTACTGAAAGCTCAAGCTTATATCCAGTATGAGGAAAAACAGGCAGCCAGCTCCGTAAGAGACGTTCGACGTCGCGAAGATGCGAAGCCCCACCGAGTCGATGAACCCTAGACATCTCATCGGGGAGGAGACAAAAGAAAGGACGATCGCTCCCGTGAACCGCGGGAGCACAGAGGACCCGTCGGCCGATTCCACGAATATACTCCACTCTTGGATTCCAAGGAGAAAATCTTGTTCGAATGTGCCAACTCAGAGTTCAGGCAAGCAGGGGTACGCTTTCCGAAGCAACAGCCCAACAAATCGGGCACAGACAAAACGAAATATTGCAGATTCCACAAAAGCCATGGCCACGACACAGAAGACTGCATCCATCTCAAGGACGCAATCGAAATTCTTATCAAGGACGGGCACCTTAAACAATTCACCAAATCCAGAGACACTCCTCGACAAGAAGCGCATGAGACTCAAAAGGTCGAGGAGGCTATACCCGTTCATGCAGATGCGAACATGCAGGTTGCCCTGAGCATCTATCGCCCAGAAGATCTCTTCCTACCCGATCACACCGGGAGCCCGGGATACTTTTCCTCCCATAGTCCATGGGAAACCTTTCCATCCGCAATGGTCATTTCAGGAGGAGGGTTCAACAAAATCACGGTCGGATCCGTAAAACGAAAATTCGACCAGCTGATTGCGAAGGGGCCCACGCAAAACACAACCCTGGACCCACCAAGAGAGGGCTCGGTACCCCTTGCCTTTTACCGAGAAGAACTCTTGGGAGGAGCGCCAAACACCAGCATCCCGCTACTCATCCGGGCGCGAATGGAGATATTCGATGTAAGAAGAATCTTGGTGGACCAAGGCAGCTCCTGCGACATTATGTACTCCCAGCTGTTTTCAACACTCCAGCTGAACGAAACACACCTGACTCCGTACGTCAGATCAGACTTGCAAGGTTTCAACGGGGCGGTCTCCCGACCGTGGGGCTACGTCGATCTGTTTGTCACCTTCGGAGCAGCTGAAACAGCCAGGACGGTCTGAGTCCAGTTCCTAGTCGTGGACTGCCCGTCGCTATACCAGTGCATTTTGGGACGACCAACACTAGCCGAGTTAATCGTTGTGTCATCCACCGTCCACCTGAAAATGAAGTACTATACTACCTCGGGCAAGGTTGTCACACTGCACGGAGACGTCGATGCTGCTCGCCGGTGTTTCGAAGCAGCATCTAAAGGTATTAGCTCAATATCTTACCAACCAAACCCTTCAGCATTGAATTCACCAGATGTTCCACAAACACCCAGGGCCTTCCCCCAGGTAGACTCAATCGACCTGGACTGCAGGTTCTCAGACGACAACGAGGGCATCCAAAAGCCAACAGATTTGCTATCCCGACCAGTCCCAGACGGAGAGTTCGAGCTGATTCCCCTGGGAGATGACCCAACCCGGTGCGTTAAGATCGGGGCACATATGCCCGACTTGGCAAAACGACAGTTGAAAGCTTGCCTCAAAGGGAACGCAGATCTGTTTGCCTGGAGCGCCACAGAGATTCCAGGACTCGACCCCGAGACAGCCTGCCATCACCTCTCCATCGACCCAACACATAAAGCGGTCGCCCAGCGCAGGAGGAAGCAGTCGACCGATAAAACTGAAGCAGCTGAATCTGCTGTTAAAGACCTCCTAGAGGCAAAATTTGTAACTAAGGCCAGGTACACAACCTGGCTCTCAAATGTTGTACTTGTTAAAAAATCTAATGGAAAGTGGAGAATGTGTGTTAATTATACTGATCTCAACCGGGCATGCCCGAAAGATGCATACCCTTTACCTAACATTGATAAATTGGTCGACAATTCGTCCGGCTTCAAACTATTGTCCTTCATGGACGCCTACTCGGGGTATAATCAAATACCCATGGCCGTGCCCGACAAAAAATACACGGCCTTCGTGACCGAATCGGGCAACTACTATTATAACGTCATGTCCTTCGGTCTGAAAAATGCAGGCGCGACATATCAGCGCATGATGAATAAGGTATTCCGGGCAGAAATCGGGGACATGCTCGAAGTATATATGGACGACATGATCGTCAAATCTCAACAAGAGACGGACCACGCGTCCCACTTACGAAAAGTGTTCGATCAGGCACGAAAATGCAAAATGCGTTTCAATCCCGAGAAGTGCACATTTGGTGTCCGAGCGGGGAAGTTCCTCGGATTCTATCTGACCGAACGAGGCATCGAAGCCAACCCCGACAAATGTCGGGCATTCGCGGAACTCTCAACTCCTACTTCTAAAAAATCCATACAACCACTAAATGGGGTCCTCACTTCCCTCGCTCGGTTCGTAGCAAAATCTGCTCAACACGCTCTCCCCTTTTACAAGCTCCTCCGCAAAGAGGCAACTTTCGAATGGACGGAGGAGTGCGAGCTAGCGTTGTCCCACCTGAAGAGGGCGAACCCCCAGTTTTATCCAGACCTGAAGAAGGGGAGATACTTTATCTCTACCTTACCGTTGCAAACGAAGCAGTGAGCGCGGCCCTCGTACACGACTTACCCGAGGGGCAGAAGCCTGTTTATTTTACGAGCAAAGCACTCCATGGCCCAGAAATTCGGTATCTCCAGGTGGAAAAGGTGGCCCTGGCCCTCCTTTTCGCAGCCAGAAGGCTACGCCATTATTTCTTGGCCCACACCATCATCGTAAGAACCGATCAACCCATAAGACAATTGCTCGGTCGACCAAACATGGTCGGACGAATGTTAAAATGGTCGTTGGAACTATCCGAATTCGACATCAAATTCGAGGGAAGACAAGCTCTCAAAGCTCAAGCACTGGCCGACTTCGTAGCAGAACTCACTTTCACTGAGCAAGAGCCAAAATCTTCCTCCAGGTGGACTATTTTCGTGGACGGGGCATCCGACCCAGTGGGTAGCGGAGCTGGGGTTATTCTGGAGAACGAGGAAGGGAACATCATCGAAGTTTTCTTAACCTTATCTTTCCCCACTTCCAACAACCAGGCGGAGTACGAGGCCTTCCTAGCAGGCATACGGCTCGCGACCGACTTGGAGGCAGAAGAAATCACAATCTGCACGGATTCTCAGCTGGTCGCTAGCCAAGTCCGAGGAGACTTTCAAGCCAAACACGATAACATGGCCGAATACCTGGCCCTCGTAAAAGGCGAGCTAAAGCGATTCAGAAGCGTGGAAGTCAAACACGTCCCGCGAGAGAACAATACTCGGGCCGACATCCTTTCCAAGTTGGCGAGCACTAGAAGGAAGGGAAACAATAAATCCGTCATACAAAAAATGCTTCCCCGACCAAGCATTGGGCAATCATCAATCCACCTAGACGTTAATCTCGTGGGCGACACGAACTGCTGGATGACCCCGGTATTTAACTACTTGACTAAAGGAGAGTTACTGACCGACCCAAAAACGGCCAACACAATACGACGAAGATCATGCTCATATTCTCTAGTGGGTGGACGTATGTATCGTCGAGGATTATCTACACCCCTCCTCAGGTGCGTAGAAGAAGAGAACATCCCACACGTGCTAAGAGAAGTCCATGAAGGAATTAATGCGCAACATCCAGGCGGACGGTCGTTGGCCCGAAAAATTCTTCGAGCAGGATACTATTGGCCCACACTCCAACACGACGTAAAGGAGCACGTGAAAAGGTGCGACAAGTGCCAACGACACGGGGACGTACATGTAGCACCCCCGTCCGAGCTAAAATCATTATCGTCGCATTGGCCATTAGCATGGTGGGGGATGGATATCTTAGGACCATTCGTCGTCGGATCCGGCCAAAATAAATACCTAATTGTAGGCGTCGATTATTTCACCAAGTGGATAGAAGTTGAGGTCTTAACCAAAATTACTGCACTCAACATACTACGTTTCTTCAAGAGGAACATCCTCGCCCGGTTCGGAGTACCGGTCGCCATTGTGACCGACAACGACACTCAGTTTACAGATAAATACTTCAAAGAATTTGTTGCATCAATAGGAACGAAACAACATTTCGCTTTGGTGGAGCACCCCCAAACTAACGGGAAAGCAGAGGCCGCGAATAGGGTAATCCTAAGAGGCTTGAAACGAAGACTGGACGAACATAAGAAACACTGGGTCGAGGAGCTACACAGCGTGCTATGGGCATATAGGACCACCCCCCACTCAACAATCGGGGAGTCCCTATTCCGATTGGCGTATGGGACCGAGGCAGTGATCCCTATAGAAATGCACGTCTTATCCAGACGCACAGAATTCCCTATGGACCAGGACACCAACTCCGAGGCTTTGAGGGACGAGCTTGACCTGGTCGAGGAAGTTCGATCAGAAGCTGCTCTTCGGGAGACCGTTCTCAAACAAAAAATAGCCGCTCGGTACGATTCTAAAGTCATAAGACGAACGTTCGAGGTAGGCAGTTTTGTTCTCAGACGAAATCACAAGGACCCCCGCGAGGGAAAGTTTACACCCAATTGGGAGGGCCGATATCGCGTCCGAGCAAAAACCGAAAACGGAGCCTATTATTTAGAAAATGTACACGGGAAAGAGCTTGCTCGACCGTGGAACGTCGAGAAGCTCAAGCAATATTACAGCTAACTCACAAAGTCATCTTGCTCAACTCTCAAGCGAGGAGCAATAGGACTGACTAAGAACTGCGTGCCCAAGTACAAGCACGACACCCCAAAAATAACATGATCACCAGGATCTCCCTCCAAGGGAAGGAGAAACCTGTCGCACGGGCGGATACTCAAACGAGTCCGACGTCGCCTAAGTACCACGACCAAGCAGAACCCCAGCTCGCGATGGGACGTTCAAGCCACGGAGCCCGGGCCATTACCTTGGCCCGGGCACCGGCCAGGAGCGAAAACTCCAGAATCTAATTGGTCCCCCAAACCAATGGATCACAAACACACCCCGTATACATTCGATCATATCCAATTAGTGCAAAAACATACGACAAACACTTAGCATTTGAAATATAAAGAAAACAGTCCTCCGACGGACGAGCAATTGAACAGTAAATATAATGAAACAAACGAGCATTAATAAACATCAATTGTGAACACAAAAATGCGACCTCGCTGGGCCGACTTGTTCATAATTACTTACAAAGGGGACCACGCCCCCCAAAAAGAAACAGAATAAATTACAAGGCACGCAGGCCAAGAACTAACTATCTTCACCATCAGGTCGATCCTCCCCTTGTCGAGCCTCGTCCTGGTCCGATTGCACTTCGGGTTGGCCAGGCTGAACAGTCATCCCAGGCTGTGAATCCTCCGCTACCAAGTCAGAGGGAACCACAATTTGGCCATCCTCGACCTTGTATAGATAGCTGATCCGACTGACGTCCAAGGCCAAGTCAGGATGAAGAGCCCTTATCTGGTCCACAGCGTTCTGGAAACTGAGCTCAGTTGACGAGTTCAGATCTTCCATATCCTGGTCGATCCGAGCAAGGAAATGAGCCCTAGTCACCATGCTTTTAGTTTCAGCATCTTCATCCTCCTTTGGGCAGAAGGCATCCTTCAGTTTCTTGTTTTGCTCCAGAGCTCTCTTCTTGTCGACCTCCAATTTAGCGATAATGTTGCCTCGCTCGGTCAACTCCTTGGCCGTGGCACTGGCTTCTTCAGTGGCCGCTTTCAACTTCTCCTCAGCGGCAGCCAGCTGCTCCTTCAGCTTCACCATCTCCCTCTCCTGCCCAGGATTTCCTTCAGCCGTCAGCCAGGCCATCGACAAGACCCACATGATAGCACTTGCGTCTTGGGCCAGAGACAGCCTCCGGGCAGGACGATCCATAGCTTCCAGGTATAGGGAATCAACACGGCCTACTTCCATGCTCGTCCCCTCAAAGAAATTGCGTTTCACGAAGCACGGAGGCAGCGCATGCTTCTGCTTGGGAGGAGCGTGGGCCGTCAGGTCCACAGTCGCTGCAGACTTATGCTTTTTCATCAGAGACCCGGTTGAAGTGCTCGGAGAACCCTGAACCAAAGGACCCGACCCAGAGCCACTGGTTTCGGTCAGTTTAGTCTGCACGACCCTCGATCTCTTCTTCTGCTTCTGCTGCTGCTGACGCAAGCGTTCTTGTATTTTGTCGAGCGGTTTTGACAGGGAGCCTGAAAGGGGAAAAAGAAAATTAGGTTAATCATGGACGACAGAATAATATCAAAGATATGACAAACAGAAGTAAAACAGATACCAAAAAACTCGGACACTTCCTGCCCGGTATTGCACGTCAGCAAAACTGTGACGTCGATCAAGGGACGCTCCACAGCTTCCCCCCAATCTTGATCCAACATAACTTTCCCTTCTCCGTCTAGCAGGGGGTCAAGGTAAAAGACACTATCAACTTCCTGAAGGCCTCGAAACTGGCCGCGTCATCCTCGTTCAAAGAGTCCCCCACCTGGACGAACTCACTAACCGACCTCTCGTAGTGGGTGTAACTCCAGGAGAAGGGGAATAACCAAAGCCTCCTCGGGATCACTTGCCCTTGGTCGTCGAGCTTGGGTTCATCATTCTCATCGGTATCTATCCCTAGAAAGCTCAGCACCCTCACAGCCCCCGCGCTCGCAGGTTTGATCAGAAAATAGTCCATCTTGAAAGCCCGGATGGACTCTGAATGAGCCTTGAAAATTTTCGTCCTCTGTTTAAAAGAGACGAACCCCTTCCGATCAGTCCCTCGCCCGACTTGACACTGCAGGGAGAACAGACGGAAGAACAGAAGGAACGTGGCACCAACACCCAGATGGGCGCACGTCACCTCAAACGCCTTCAAAAACGTGTATGAGTTAGGATGTAGCTGAGACGGAGCAACACCCAGATGCCCGAGCACAGCACATACCAAGTCACTGAAGGGCAAAGTTACCCCCAGGACCGAAATCGCATACTCATACATGGAGAACGCTCGACCTCCAAAATTCGAGAAGATGCGGTCGTCATCCCCTGGGCAAGTCACAACCCAGTCGGCAGGGTCGCCAATGACGGGCAGCGGCTCCGCTCGAGGCCTTGAGAACGGGGACACTTTGTCCAGCAGATCCTCCACCACCCATTCTTCGGGCAAGACCCTTATCTGTTCAGGGCATTGTGGCGAGTCTGTTGAAGCTCCTTCTCCCATAGTGCTCGCGTTCGAGTCCCCCGAAGAACTCCCGGAGTCGGAGGGGACTGACGCAGAAGATCCAGAATCTTCCGAGGACGTCTCTTCCGAGGACACATCCAACGGGTCCATGAGCGAGTTTTCACCTGAAAAGCAGAGGAAAGGCGTCAGTGAATTCGATTAAGAATATCAAATCCACCCTTCCACCGTTCGACAAGTGAAAGGGCACGCATCAACCCAGGAACAGGGTCCCGAGCTGTAGCCCTGGCTGACCATCGCTCAAAGCGATGGCTTACGCCCAACGTCAGAAATTACGGAATCTAGCCTAAAAAACTTACCAAATCCCAAGTCAAGGTCGACCAACACCTACGTCGACCATGAGTTAGGGTTTGCAGCCGACCAACAACGGTGGCAGAAGTTCTAGGGCTTACCGGCTCTAAATCTAAGACTACCGTTAAAACTACCCTAAACCGCATACATTTCTAAGATATCTAACCTATAACTACTGAAAACAACGAAAATAAGTCGTACCTTGTGCTTGAGAAGCCATTTGCAGAAGATGTAGAGTCTAGAATCGGTGGTTGACGGTAGGATGCGGTGGTCGATGGCTGTGAACGAAGGTTGGTGAACGAGCAAGACGTCGGAGAAGAAGATGAAACGAAAAGTTTAAAATAAAGCCTGTGATTCCTATTTATAGGGAGGGAAACACGTGCAAGCACGCGTGACCCCTACACGCTAGCCTTCATATCATTAATAGGCGCGAATTTCCAAATATTCCAGATTTTCGTTTCACATTCTCCTGTCGAGCAACGTACCAACTGCTCGCCCCTCGAAGATCGGCAGCATAAAATTCCTAGCCCAAATACTGCTCGTCCTTGAGCACGAAACCATTACTAAGTCACTGCTCCTCCGCACGAGCAATGACTTGGGGGGATCCTGTTCTAGACTGGCCCAATTCCCATAATTGGGCCAAGCAAACCAACTTGGCAGAAGCGCTCAACGTCGGGCAGCATCAAGTATTGTGGTCTCTGTCGACCACGAGTGTATCGACCAAGACAAAACCCTCCAACGGCTAGTTTTGACCGTTACCTATCTTTACGGATTCTACGATCTGCGCCCAACGGTATGTGTCATACCCTAATTTTCGACCCTAAGATTTTCCGCATCTCATCTGCATTTCGCATACAAACAAGATCACGTATTGGTTCATGTATCCTTTTCAGTTGCAGGTCTATGCTTCGCAGGAGATCACCATGTTTAATTGCCGTTATTTGTTTATATTTACTAACCTCTAACCAAAATGCCAAAAATATATTGCAGTTTGCTTCTTCTTCTCGCTGTGTTGCAGGTTTGTGAAGATAAGGCAGTGATTTCAGTTCAGATGCGTTTGTTCAGTTACAATTCGATTCATATGGATGTTTGACCTAATCATTGGTCAAGCTATCAGAAGATTGTTTCAAACAGCAAATTATTTGTGCCAGTGGTTTATTTCTCAGGCAGTGTGTATTCAAAGTTCAAGTTGTCGTGCGTCAAGATTCATCAGTTTATCAAGAAGTGTTGCGTGTGAAGTTCAGTTTGTCCATCAGTTTATCGGTGATTCATCTGAGAATTTATTTTTCTCAGCATGAATTCAAATCATCAGGGCAGTGTTCAGACGATTCAAATGGTGTTGGCTTAATTTTCAAATATTCAGTGGTTTAGGAGGGTTCATGTTCAAGTAGCTTGTGCAAGAAAAAATCAGAAGTTGGTTGTGGGCTAAAAAAATCAAGACTTCATCCATTATCCATTTTTTTAACCATTCCCTTTTTAATAACCTTTCCATTATTTCAAATTTTATTCATTAACCCTTTTCGATTATCCACAAGGTTATCCATTTTTTTATCAACCTTTTATTTTCATAAACACAATTCTCGATTATTCTATCCACTTTTATTGCTAATTCCCATTATTGTTTCCTTTTCTTAATCCATTTTCTATAAGCCCACATTTTGTTTTTTTTAAAGTCCATTTCATATAAAAAAAATTGATTAAAAAAAAAGGTCCAAGACCAATTCTACCCTAAGCCCATTATTTGCTTTTCCATTTTTACACAAAACAAATTAAAAAAAGTACAAAAAGGGCCCATCAACCCATCCCCCATTTCATCAAGCCGCATCACGCCACAAACAACACTCCCAGCATCCTTCCACACATCAGCTTCACGTGGTATTCCAGCCTTCATCCCAAGCCAACTTGAAGCCAATTTCTCAACCACTTCTTCAAACAACATTAACACGTCACAAGCTTCATCACATCACATCGCCCAGACTCACGTGACAACAACACCACACAGCTAGCCAAGCCTCCAACATCACGCCGTGCGCGAATTGAAACACTTTCGCAGCCAAAACATCAAACGCAGCAACACGCAGGCTTCACAAGCCACTCCCGCCGCACACTTCAGCAGCAACAAGTGAGGCCCACAAGCAACACTTTCCAAGCCATCTCAAGTCATCACACAACGACTTTGCCCATCAGCCATACATCACACCGAAACGCAGTAGCACGCGGGACGTACGCCTTCAAGATGCTGCAACAAAACGACTTCACATCACACAAAACGCAGCTGCAAACACGCTATGTTCACCGCCCAAAACGCAGAGAAAAAGGAATTAAAACGCAAATTCTTCAAAAACCTACAAAACTCAAATTCTTCAAAAAAAACTCTCACTCTTCAAATTCAATAACACAATCAAACCAAAAAAATGGAGAAGAAGAAGATTAAATAGAAATTGCAATAATTCGTTCCTCCTCCACTTTGTGAACAAGGGCTCCGAATTTCTGAACACATCCTCAGTTGTGAGTTGAATAAAAAGACGTTATACGCTTGATTTTCGCGATGAGACTTTGAAAGAAGATAAAGGTATAGCGTTGGATTTTTGGTGGTCCTTTTTTAGATGAACAGTGCCGATGGCACTTTAGGAAGAAGAAGAAGGTACCGTCGTGCGTATGAGAAGAAGATGTGAAGCTTCAGTTTCTTTCCGATTTTGCTTTATTTCCTTTTCTTATATATTTTTTTGTTTTTTGTGTTATGTGTTTTGGGTTTTAAGAGGTTAATTTGGACCTTTGATGTCTATCCACCTCCTCACATGCGCAGCATATCCTCCCTCCTTATTATTTCCTTTTCTTTCTAATACTTATTTTGTTTAATTAATTTACTGTTTTTTAAAAAAAAGTTTTATTAAAAGAAAATTGTTTATAGGTTTTCTTTTAGTAAAGTCTTTTAGAAATTAAAAAAAAAGGATATTAGTGTTTTAACTTTGTTTTTTTCTTTATTTCAATTTGATTTTAATTCAATTGTTTGTTTTTCAATGGATTTTATTTTAGATCCATCTTTTATTTCATCTCTTTTATTTTTGGTCGATGAGATCTCCGATTCGCGATTATTGGTTTTCGAAGATGTTTAATCTTCATTATTTCAAATCTATGGATGAATGATCATTTGGATCATTCTCCATACTTTGGAATCGTGATAGGTTGCCTTCGATAATACAATGTGAAATCTCGATTAAGATTAGACCGTTACTTTTTCTTTTCGTGCGACATGTTTTCGGAGAATGGTTCATTATATCATTTCTCTAACATGTATTAGCACAAATATTTTCCACCTTAATTGGTGGTGGCCGGCCTCATTTGTAGGGTAATTACTTCGTAAATTACTCGGCGATTGCTTAACATAGATCTAAACTTGTCCGGAGTTCGGAATAAGATCCAATTGGATCCGGTTGCCTCTCGATTTTGGTTATCCTTTTGTGGTTGTGTTTGATTAAGTTCATCATACCATTTCTATGTAAATATTATAATACTATTAATATACTAACATTTTAATTCAATCTCTCGCACCTTATCCTCTTTATTTCAATCTCTCGCTCCTTATCTCTTTTTATTATGCTTTTATTATACTATATCATTCATCATATTGTTTATGTTTATATTGTTATGCTTGTGATTTCTCCTTTGTCCATTTGGACACCAAAACACTAATAACGGATTAAACATCTAAAAGATTGGTGACTTTTAATTTCGGACTATGGCTATTATCCTTAGCATTGGACTTGGAGTTGGACTTAGATTCTAGGATCATTCCCTTGCTTGAGCTATTATGGATTGAAGACTTTGACTCCGATTGAGTTCACTTGTTTATGAAGATGGAAATCCGATTGTTTCAAAGAATGTTCACTACGGTTCGATCGTTCTTCCTTTAACTTTTAAATTCGAGTCTTAGGATAGTCACTTCATCTCCTCCCACTTCTTAAATTTTCAAAACTCCTTTTTATTTTCAAAAACCTTATTTGTTTTCAAATTTCAAACTTTTTCGCAATCAAACCTTGATTTAGGTCAAGCGATTTTACTTTTTCATTTCATTTCTTAATAAATGCTAAACCACATAAGCATATCGAAACTTCATTTTTCAAAAGACTTTAAAACATTCAAAACTCATTCAATTGTTTTTGTGCCCTCGTGCACGTTTCTTTTCGACCGTTTTCATGTTTAGATATGATTCATTCTTTTTAGCGGAATTATTCGCTAAAGAATGACGACTTATCTCTACATTTGAAAATTAATTCAACTCATTGCTTCTTTTCATAATTTGTACCACGAACTACGAGGTTTTGATCTCGCATTGCACTTTGTGGGTACGTAGGCATGAGACGTTCATCTCTTCAAACACAAAAATCTTAAAAAACATTCCTCTTCTCATCTCTTCAATTTTTTTTCAAGCAAATCATTTTCAAACCAAAAAAGCAGTAAATATTTCAAAGGGCTCCCGTGGAGTACCACAGACATTTTGGGTGCGTAAAACCTTCCCAATTTGTAACCTATCCCCTTACCCGTTCTCTATTTGATTCTTTTAGCTTTTTAGCTTTTAGATTCATTAGGTTTTATTCGCTCTTTTTCCCTTTTCCATTTGGAATAAAATAAAAGTGCGGTGGCGACTCTGTTTACCTTGAGTTAAGTTAGATAATAGCTTACACTCATGATTTTACCGCTACAGTATGGACCAATAATCTTCCACTTAACCCCTTATATAAACCCTCTCATTTGGGAGGGTCGGGTATTCAACTCTCTGACCTTAATTCTTGTACTTGTCCACTCTTTGCTCGGTTACTTACTTCAGCATCAGAGTGCCTTGCAGGTATACCCTCTCCTCTCCTTACCAACCGTCTTTCAGCTACGCTCGAAGCCAACCGTATCGGATCTTGATCTCCAAGTACGATCATTACTTAAATTGTTTTTTGGTCAATATAGGCTAAACATTTGAAAATATAATTTTATGTGTCAATTTAAAAATATTTTTCAGTTTTTTTATCAATAGTGAATTTGTTCTTGTTAAAAATTGTTAACATTCACTCATTAATTTAAATTAATTTATAAGAAAATTATTTTTCTGGTATTTGAATAAGTAATACACTTTTCCCTTGATATATATAATTTCTCAAATATTTAATTGTCATTATTGTTTTAATTGTATAAATTTCAATTAGTAATATAAATTATAACATAAATATTTGAATCAGTATTATATTTTTTCTTGTATATAAAATTTACCCATGAAATTTAACTAACAAACTATTATTACTTTTAAAAAATGTATTTTTAACTTAAATTATAAACAAGTTGATATTATTTTTCTTTGTTAACAAAGTCAACTGATTCTACATATTTTTTATGTTAATTTAAAAAATAAATATCTTAAATGCAATCGATTATTATTTATAGTGATTAATGAAAGACAACTAATTTCAGTGTTTCAATGGATAATAATTACAAAATTAAATTAACATAATTGCAAATTGTAAAAAGTTCTTATTAATAAAGCAATAATATATTATAGTTTTGCAGAAAAAATAGACAAACTAAATTAACATCCGACTATTCTTTTTATTTTCTCCAAGAACTAATGCAAGCTTGAATTTCTTCCAGTGTTTCTCAACATTATACGATACTACTTTTGCAACAAATAGTGTACCATCTTTCAATGTTTTTCAAAATTATACCAAACTACTTTTGCACGGATAGTGTACCAAAAACAATACAATTCTTACCACAATCACCATATCCAATTCATAAGAAAATTGAAGGTATATAAAACTACCCAGGCTCCTGGTCATAATACGAGTAAAGAGTTGCCTTACAAAATGGAACAACGGTAAATTTGACGAAAAATCACGTCAAATTCATCACTAAACCAAACATTCTATAATCAACAAATGGAATACTACATTCACAACTTAAAACAACTAATTTTTAATTGCATAATAGGGTTACACAACACTTAAAACATCTGGTGACAAAATAGCAACTACCAATAGTCTTTAAAACATAACACCTTTATTACTATGCATCGGATTTACAATATTCAACCTAAGTGATATCACATCTCTTATTCAACTTAAAACAACTTTCAAAATACAAGTAATATTTCGATTTCAACTTAAAATTCAACAATGGAATAAAAACAACATCGAAACAACAATAGTTCAACCCCCTGAGTGTTACGTATCAGAGCGACGACACCGACTCGAACTAATGTATGTAAGCGGCTCTAATCTGGATTACCTGCACATTACCAACAGAGGGCAATATTCAAATAAAGGGGGTGAGATACCGATCAATATAATTGAATATATGATAAATAACATATTAGATTAGATTATATAAAATCACCACGTCCAACTCACAAACAACGTCGAGCAACACATGATACAACACAACAACATAATTACACAACTTCGAAATGCAACTTAGACAAATGCACATGCATGTGGTATCATTGGAGCAGAACTCCCAACTAAATAAACTGTCAATTAATAAAGGCATCAACAATAAGGCATAAGCCTTCAACTTAATTTTGTCAATTCAGGCCAACTTACCGAGCAGCAGCTCTAACTTGATATGCTACGAAATGCGACTCGACTCAAATATCATAATAACAACAACAATAATAGTTATATAACCATACAACAACAACATACTATCAGACTTAGTAACAACAACCTACTACAATAACTCAACAACCACAACAAATCAACACTGGCCAAATGCCTACAACTTAACAACAACGACAAATCAACGTTGCCTCAAGGCCTACAACTTAACAACAACGACAAATCAACGTTGGCTCAGGGCCTACAACTTAACAACACGGAACACAACACCAAGACCCAACCAATTATACCGCAACTAACTGCATTACTATTCCCACAATTTTCTCGACTAAAACTGATTAATTAATTACTCACCAAAATTATGTTATTCCCACTTCTTACTAAGGTCTTTATTATGCTCTATGCTACAATGTCAGTAAACACATTTCCAACACTTACTAGCTACTGAGATTTTGTCTGCTAATTCACTAGTTAACCACTACTACTACTAAAGTATTTGGTTTAACTCATTACAAATGTTACTACTAACTAATAACTACATTGCTACTTAATTAATCTCAGCCACGTAATTATTATTATATTGCTACTTATCAACTAGGGTGATTATCAATTTAATTAATCAATACTGCTACTAAAATCCTGCTACTAAATACCTCAATTAATTAATTATTCTCCTACTTATTCATCATAGTACCACTCTTAATTTATGTCAAAGAAATATTATGGTTACTGCTACCTTAACTCTTAAGGTGATCTTCAAATTAATTATGTTTCTATTGTATTCCATGTAATCAAATAGATAAAACAATGGACAAAAAACACAACGCAGAAACCATATTTCAACATAAACCTGTGTGACCATCGTCACACTCCCGTGACCCTCGTCACATTGTGACCTTGTGACGGTCGTAACATGAGGGATGACGCGCGTCACACCCTTCAGACGGGCATCACCTGCCCTTTGGGACGATTGTCCCACAGCAAAAACTTGTTTTCTCTGTTTTTCTCATTATTCTCTCGTCTCTGTATTCTCTTAATGGTTCCATCTCAAACTAATTTTCCAATTATCTCAGTACATAATTACAACAACAACACAACAAATTATACACAAACAACACCGAATAATTATTCTACGACTAATCCAACAACATTGATCAATTTCATTATTCAACCAAAACAACACAACATGTTGACATAAGCAATCTATAACATCCAATCCCACATATTTTCATCATATTTCTCGATTATAGAGTTAGAACCTCACACTTACCTTGGATTGAAGGTCGCTCTAATCTCCTATTGGACTCTCGTTCTTGCAGCCTCTACGTATTCTCTGTCAAACCCTTATTCCTCTTTCTGCAACTTTGCAACATCCACGTTCTTATTTTTCTACTGATAACCTACTTTCTTTTAATCCAATTAATCTTATAATTTTATTTATTTTTAACTTTCCACTAAGTCCACATATACCGATTTATTTTCCTCCACTCATATTACCAATTCAATTTGACTTTTTTAATAATTAAAATAATATTAATTATAATTATTATTATTATTATTTTCATCACTCCTATAATTATGCTAATTATCCATTTTATATTATAGTTGAGCAAATATTAATTAAAATAATCTAATTAACCTTACTCCACACCCACTAATTTCTACGTTATTAGTCATACACCCTACTACCCTCAAGACTCAATCTTAAGGCCACTACCCCTCATTACGGGCACATAAAAACACAACAAATACACAACAAACATACAATCAACTACAACAACTCATTGCTATATTCACAAACAAGCCCACTAAATATACTAGTATCATGCCAACACTATTTCTTCGACTTAATCAATTAATTCAGTCAACTAACAACAACACAACTTGAATCGGCTTTTCCACAACTTAATCAACTTAATTAACTCGACTAACCATAACACAACTTAAATCAACTTAATTAATTAATTCGACTAAAACCAACATAGCAACTCAACACAACACAATTTTGACAATCAACACAAATAATACGAAGATATTTAATTAAATAAACAATGTGTTACAACTCTCCCTCACTTAAAATATTTTCGTCCTCAGAAATTTACCCAACGCAACTAATCTAATATGTTCTCGCATCCAACTAATTAACTCTCCTGCTACGAATGACAACACCACAATATAACACAATATAACACAATACAACAATACACCTTATCAACGATAACAACAACAAAATGCAATGCTCACGCAATGCACTCGATGACCAACTCAAAACACATGGAATAACCAACCTAAGAACACACAGGTTCACTACGAACCAGAACACAACATGACCGTTACCATCACCATAGGCAACACTCCCATAATCCTCCAACATAGGAATTAGCTACTCGCACCCGAACCATCACCATAGGTAACAAGACAATAACAAGGATAAGAACATAAAAGCCTTAACACAACATCAATGTAATCAAACTACCAACATCGTTGTTACCCACATAAGAACAACTGTGTTACACCATGCTTTCATTGCGCACTCTGAGTACTACCAACCATCAATCTACCAAGTTCACATCAACTCCCGGCCATCAAAGCAAACCTCATAGAAGAATTTCGACTTAATTCTCCGGAAATTCTGACCAACAGGTACTCTACACTCTTGTGATTACTGAATACTTTGAACTTAGATCCATAAATCATACCTCTGAATGTCCAAAACAATTATAACTGCATCCAATCTTAGATATTAAATATGATAGATACTTTCATGAATCCTCAATCATCGTAAAACATCAACTACAACTTTACCATCTTATATTAACACACCGTCCAAACTCATCTCAATGCATAACAACGTTACAACAACATAAAGATACAATGTCCAATTAATCCCAACAAGAAAAATCATCTTCCAAACGGTTCTTAACACCCATTAACCACCGATTTTGCATCAATAACCTACATTTATCATGTGCACATTAACAAAACCAATCAAACAACTAATTCATCAAGTCATACTCATACTAGCACAATTCTCCAAAATCCCTCATCTGAATTAACACAACCACGCAAACTAATCTTTACAACTCAAAAATCACACCTTGCTAACCCAACATATAACTTCACTTCTCTCAATACTTGTAACTCAACTCTCAAATATTATACGCACTTTCCTTCTGATTTCATAATAGATAAGAACCTCCATAACGAACACTGGTGATAACTTATCCATACAAGTACGGAAAATACAATTCATATTTTCTATATACACTTTAAGGCACACTAGCCACTACCATTCTCTATCCGACATCCTTGGTCAAATCATGGTCTTAGATTTTCATCTACTTACTCCTTGGATTATCTCTACAGTGCTTCAAGTCTTAGGTCAATCGAATTCTTGATCCACCACCAATCAAAACTAAAGTTATTCAGAACACAATTGAGATTTTCCATACTACTCATCGACCGACTCGCAACCTTGTACTGACATCCTCAAGTTCGCCTCATTTCCCTATATAGGAATTGTCATCGATTAATCAAAACAACTCATAAACATTTGGCTCAATTCCAAACAATTCACTGTGCATACTATTATAGTTGGCAAGACACGTCTATTTCGTCCAACATGATTCTGTCTACTATCAACAAGATATTAAGGGTGATCATTTCCTCAATTTGCCAATAGACAGCTGTCAACCATAACAATGGCATAAATCATCATTACCCAACTACAATAACGCCCTCTACCTTGTGTTCAAGGTTACTTCAGCATACTGCTCCACCATCCCTCTAAGGCTTACAAACATTTCCTTAATCTACTTATTTCCAACCCCATCGGTTATACACGACATCCGAGATCCAACACATATTCTCTTATACAAGCTAGTTGTATAACACAATCATTAAATATCCTTCTAATACCGGAATCAGTACCACATTAAGTACCATCCAAATCGGTTAACTTTACTATTAAATCTTCTTCAAATATTTCTAGAGTCTAATCATTGTCAACCATCATACACTACACTTCCATGTGCATCTCTAATACTCTTACCTTCTTCCTATTACCAAACATTTTATATTTGACTTCATCTTACTATTTCCAACAGAAATTATTCAACTTTAAACACGATTATCTTCTTCAATACAAACCTCTTAAACACAAAATTGTATTTCAAAATGAATGGAATTTCATGTAGATTCCAGAACTTCAAGAATCGCTCAAATCTGAGTTACGAGTAAAAAGTTATCATCCTTACAATGTGACTGGTCAAGAAATCTCGTATACAAACTTCTACCAAAATCAACATCAGACCCAAATATTCAAACACGTTTCTCTCCCTCTTCGAAAACATATTGTGTAACATCCAAAATACTCCCCACGAGTTTTCAATATAAAATTAGAGTAATTAAATATAAAAATATTTTTGAGTGTTACATACTCATCCAAAACACGACTTAACTGATACGTTTTACAAAATAAACTTACAGCGGTAATTTCAAAAGAAAAGATAAAATAAATAGTTAAGTAGAAACATGATTTTCTTAGATAAATAAACAACGGAAAAATAATCATCGTCTCGACACCTCAAAGTACGTATCAGAGCCGACTCCTCTAATTTAAAGTACACTGACTTCACCGACACGGACTCTATTACTCCTGATCACCTGCATGTTACCAACATAAGGGTAACATTCAAATAGAAGGGGTGAGATACTTACACCAACAAAAGGGAAAAAATAATACAAATAAAAGCAAGTAACGTCAAGTAATTCACCACTTCTCATCAATCAACAACTAAACAAACACACCAAAACACATAATGATATAATGCACACAAACAACAACGAATGCAAATGAGACTCCACCAGACTCAATGCATGCGGTACCATTTATCGATCCTTGTTTCATGATTCAGTTCCCTTCGGAATTCTCGACCCCTATTTCATGGTCCAGTATGATCCCTATTTAATGATCACACCCTCGACCCCTATTTCATGGTCACATACGATCCCTATTTCATGACTGCACCAACATCACAATGATTCCCTTTGGAATTAGGATGGATATACTCTACCTTGGTACACCATCCCCAACTATGCATATGCCATGCATAATCAATGACAATATGCATGTCTACAACAACTACTTCATGCAATCAACATCAACAACAACATATAACAACAACTACGACAACGCCTAACAACATCTACAACATGCATCATCAACTACAACATCATATAACAACATCAACGATAACACATAACAACATCAACAACATGCATCAACAGCTACAACAACATATAACAACACCAACGTCATGTAACAACAACACATAGCAACATCAACAACATATATACATACTAACTCATGTTTCTATTATGTTATGTTCATTATCCTTATAAACAAGCACATAGCACCTTCATACATACCTCTAACATCACTACATCAATCCCCATTCATTAATATATTAAATAAAGGATTTTAGAGAATTTTTCATAATAAAATAAATTATTTTTTCACTACCGGTCTCACTAAGCGACCTCATGCTTGCTAAGAGAGTAACTCTCAGCCAGGAAGGATCCAAAATTCCCAAACTCTCGCTAAGCGAGAATTGCGATTTCTGCAGATTTTCCTCTGCAAACCAGCCCGACCCTGCTACGATCCCTACACTCCAAAACCCTTATTAAGGCCAGGAAACTCATAATTTTCACCATTCTTCATACAATTGATCACTTAACTAAAAAATTATCACAATTTCAACAGTTCCTAATTGTTCTAACATGTTTTTCATCAAAAGTTCCTCCAACCTCATGGATTCCTACTCAATAATCATATGCCTACTATTCATATTATAATACCCTTAGGAGATGAAATAAATTTCACCCTTACCTTAATTTGACGGACGATTTCTTCCCTCTTGCTGGAATTCTTCTCTACAAGCTCTTGCCCTAGCTTATTCCTCTTCCTCTGTTCACGCTTCTCACGGTCGGTTTTCATGAACTGATTCCCATTTTCCTAAATTCCAAACATAACCCTTAGACCCCAACTAAGAATTTCCTATCTTGCCCTCACTATTCTAATTTCCAATTACCATCTTACATGTTCCCTTCATATTCCAATATTATATTTATTCAATATAATATAATTTATTTAAATTCATATAATATTAAATAATATCATTCTTCCTTCCACATACTACCAACTTCACACCACACACAATACATGTAACGCCCCGAAAATCTAACTTTAATTATTTAGTTATTTATTTAATTAATTTAGAAGAATTGGAAGTTTTGGATAAATATAGAGAATTTTGGAGAAAAAGAGTATTTTTATATAATAAAAATAAATAGTGTATTATTATGCTATTTTGTTATTATTAGTGAAAATATTTTAAAGAAAAGGGTAAGGTGGTCTTTATGTGAAAAGTGTAAGGTTAAGTTGGGAAAAGCATAAACTGGGATAGTTTTTGTCAAAAAGGAATTACACGATCAAATTCTCATTCTATCGTGTTTTTGGAAAAGAGCTCTGAAGAAAAGAAAGGAGAGGAAGCTCAGAGTCAGGAAGCTGTGAAGAACCTTGGAGAGGAGTGTCAATCGGCAAAATTCTCCAAGGTATGGGGAGTTTTCATAATCTATTATAAGTGTAAAGGAATTGGTTTATGAGTAGATTAGATTTGTATGAATTTTGTGAGTTTTAGGGGGTTTGACTTAGGTTGAGTTTTAGGAGTATAATTTGATGATTTGGAGTAGATGAGGTGAGTTAGAATTGCATATATGATGTGTGAATTATTGCTTTGTTGTTGTTTGTGTTTGATGAGTGGTGTGAAGGAGTTTTGGAGTATAATGAGATGGAAATCGTATGGAAAATGGGATTTTTAGAGGCTGAATTCGTAAACAGCAGAAAACTGTTGATATACATGCGTTAACCGGTTAACCACTACAAAAATGAAGTTTTTCTAAAGTTACGCAGGCGTTAACCGGTTAACGCTATGGTTTAACCGATTAACACTGTGTTGTGGGCAGATTTTTGTTCTCTAAAAATTCATAACATTTAAACCGTAACTCCGATTTGCATTCCGTTTGAAGCGTCAGAAATAACATAAAATGAACTTTATTTTGATGAATAAAAATGAGAGAAGTGAGATAATTTTATGAACTGAGTTTATAGAAAAACGATTAAAATTTCCTTATAATTTTACCGGGATTGAGTTATGTCTTGATGAGTTGGAGTTGTTGATAAATGAAGGTTTTTGGTGTGTTATTGTAATGAAATATATGATTATTTGATGTTTGAATTGTTGGATATGAAATGAATGATGTGCATTTGATTTTCGATGATTTTTTTGGGAGTAACGCATCATTGCATTTCGTGACATTCACGATGGGGCTTCGGCCTATTTGGTAGTTTCAATCCCATTGTATGGATTGAAGCGATTCGATGATTACGGTGTGCTCCCATGTGGAGGATTGATGGTCATGTATCCATCTCACGATGAAATTGGTACCACATGCATTGTACATATCATGATAGTTGGAATTGCATTTTCTTGGAATGCGTTTATGATGGCATTTGTTGTTTTAATTTTATCGTTGATGATTTTGCAATATGTTTATGCTGATTTATTTTTATTCCATGTTCTTGTATATTTATAATGAATTATGATTACTCACCCTGCCTGCTTGGAAATATTGCCTCTTATGTGGGTAACTTGCAGATGATAAAGAATAGCCTTGCAGTGCAAGAGGAGTTTTTTAGAGTCTCAGAGCGTACCTTATATTACCTTAGGAGTGGTTTGGAGTCGTTGTGTCCTGATCTGTGTCATGTAACACCGGGATGGGGTTTTAGTTATTAAACTTGTTTTTGTTATATTTTATCGAAGATATTTTTCCTTTATTTTATGATGTTAAATTCTGGATTGATACAATTATGTTTATGAGGAGAAATGATGATTTTTGAACTATTAAGTTTGATTCTGCTGCAAAATGAATATATTGTTTTATGATGTTGATTAACCCGTGTTACGGGACAAGGCATTATATGTTTGATGTTTTCGATAGATATGTGATACCCTTCTTGTTGTGGTACTCTGATATTAATCTAAATAATTTGCTTTGGGGTAGAAGGGTGTTACATTAGTGGTATCAGAGCAGGTCAGTCTGTCTGGCCAAGTCTTGTTGTTGTCAGTCTGTTGTCAGGTCGTTATTTATTAATGATTATTCTTTTTCTGATGTGGTGAGTGTTGTGCAGAATGGCTGGAAACAACATGTGTGCTCTCTCTGACGCTATTGTAGCTCTTGCTCAGACTACTGCTCGGAACAATATGCATGATGAGTTTCGCGCCTTGGAGAAGTTTCAGAGGAATAATCCCCCTGTGTTTGAAGGAACTCATGACCCGGCGAGTGCACAGAAGTGACTCAAGGCGATTGAGAAGATTTTTAGGGTGATGGCATGTGCTGACACACAGAAGGTGTAATTTGGAACTCATATGTTGTCTGAGGAAGCTGAAGACTGGTGGGATAATACTCGTCAGCGTCTGGAGGATGAGGGTGTTATGGTGACTTGGACTATGTTTAAGGCAGAGTTCCTTAAGAAGTATTTTCCTGAAGACGCTCGTGGTAAGTTGGAGGTAGAGTTCCTTGAACTGAAGCAAGGAAACATGACGGTGGCAGAGTATGCTGCCAAATTTGAAAGGATGGTGAAGTTTTGTCCTCACTACAACAGGGCAGATGCTCAACTTTCCAAGTGCCTTAAGTTCGAGAATGGGCTGAGACCTGAAATCAAGCAGGGAATTGGATGCCAACAAATTCGCAGATATACAGAGTTGGTAGATAAGAGTCGTATTTATGATGAGGATAGTCGAGCTCGCTCTGCTCACTATAAATAGTTGAGCGAGAAGAAAGACAAAGGTCAGTAGAGGGAAACCTTATGCAACTACCGGTGATAAAGAGCAACATAATGCATTAGATGAGAAGAAGCAAAGTAAGGGAGCCGTTAATGTACCTTTTAAGTGTTACAGATGTGGAAAGGCAGGTCATAAGGCTGATGTGTGTACCGCCAGAGTTCTGAAATGTTATCATTGTGGTAAGCTTGGACATAAGCTGAGTGATTGTCCGAATGAGGGTCCAACCTATTACAATTGTGGTGAACAAGGACATATCAGTGCTCAGTGTCAGAAACCAAAGAAGACTGCAGCTACTACTCAGAATGCTGGGAGAGTTTTTGCTTTAGCTGGTTCAGAAGCTCAGAAGAAGGACAACTTGATTAGAGGTACATGTTTTTATTAATAATACTGAGTTGATTGTTATTATTGACACTGGAGCTACACATTCGTTTATATCTCTTAGGTGTGCTAATATATTAGGTTTAAAGTTGTCTAATATGAATGTTAGTATGATAATAGAGACTCCTGCTAATGGTTCTGTAACTACCATGCTTGTTTGTTTGAAGTCTCCTCTGAAAATTTATGAGAAGAATTTTGTGATGGATTTGGTGTGCCTACCTTTGCACCAAATCAATGTTATTCCTGGTATGAACTGGTTAGAATTCAATTATGTTCATATTAACTGTTATAGTAAGACTGTGAAGTTTCCTGAGTTGTGTGAGAATGGCGAGTTGATGTTCCTATCTGCTAAGAAAGTGGATGAACTTTTATTAGATGAAGCCTTGATGTTTGCGGTGTTTGCATCATTGCAAATTGATGATAAGACTGTCAGCGCAAAGTAACCAGTGGTTTGTGAATTTCAAGATGTGTTTCCTGATGATATAAGTGACTTACCTCCCAAACATGAAATTGATTTTTCTATGGACTTACTACCCCCTACGAGTACTGTCTCGATGGCTCCTTATAGAATGTCTGCTTCAGTGTTGAATGAATTGAAGAAACAATTAGAAGAATTGTTAGAGAAGAAGTTCATTAGACCTAGTGTTTCTCCATGGGGTGATCCGATGTTGCTTGTTTAGAAGAAAGATGGTAGCATGAGGTTGTGTGTTGATTACCGACAGTTGAATAAAGTAACTATCAAGAATAAGTACCCACTTCCGAGGATTTATGATTTGATGGATCAACTAGTAGGTTCTTGTGTATTCAGTAAGATTGATCTGAGGTATGGTTATCATCAGATTCGAGTTAAAGCTGATGATATTCCGAAGACAACTTTCAGGACGAGATATGGGCATTACGAGTATAATGTGATGTCGTTTGGGGTTTCTAATGCACCTGGTGTGTTTATGGAGTATATGAATAGGATCTTTCATGAGTATCTTGATAAATATGTGGTGGTTTTCATATATGATATCTTGGTATATTCTAAATCAAAAGAGGAACATGCCAAGCATTTGAAGATTGTATTACAGGTGTTGAGAGAAAAGAAACTGTATGCTAAATTATCCAAGTATGAGTTCTAGTTGAAGGAAGTTAGTTTCCTCGGCCATGTAATTTCAAGTGGTGGAATTTATATGGATCCTTCAAAGATTGATGCGGTATTACTATCGAAGACTCTGAAGTCTGCTACAGAGATTCATAGTTTCCTTGGATTGGCTGGTTACTATCATAAGTTCATTGAAGGTTTCTCTAAGATAGCTTTACCGTTGTCGCAATTGACTAGGAAGGGTCATGCGTATGTGTGGGATGTCGCTTGCGAAGAAAGTTTTGTAGAACTGAAGAAGAAGTTGATGACTCCACTAGTGTTGGTTTTACCGAATCCAGACGAGTCTTTCATGGTTTATTGTGATGCTTCCAAGATGGGTCTTTGTAGAGTTTTGATGCAGAATAATAAAGTGGTTGCTTATGCTTCTAGGAAGTTAAGAGTTCATGAGAGGAACTATCCTACTCATGACTTAGAGTTGGCGGTTGTGGTATTTGTGCTTAAGATTTGGAGGCACTATTTATTTGGTTCAAAATTTGAGGTATTCAGTGATCACAAAAGTTTAAAGTACTTGTTTGATCAGAAAGAGTTAAATATGAGGTAGAGGCAGTGGCTTGAATTATTAAAAGATTTTGATTTTTATTTGAATTACCATCTTGGTAAGACAAATGTAGTGGTTGATGCTTTGAGTAGGAAGTCGTTGCATATTTCGATGCTTATGGTAAGAGAACTTAAGATGATTGAGCAATTTAGAGACATGAACTTATTGTGTGAAACTAATGTAGATATTGTGATGTTGGGTATGTTAAAGCTGACTAGTGGATTTTTGGAAGAGATTCGTGAGAGTCAGAAGTCTGACTTGAAATTAGTTGATCAATTGATGTTGGTCAATCAAGGTAATGCAAGTGATTTCAGAATTGATGAAGAGGGAGTTTTGAGATTTCGGGATAGAGTATGTGTACCGGATATTCCAAAAATTAAGAAGAGTATTTTAGAATAGTAACATAAGAGTCGACTGAGTATTCATCCTGGCGCTACGAAGATGTATCAGGATTTACGTAGGTTGTTTTGGTGGCCGAGTATGAAAAGAGATGTTACTGAATTTGTATATGCTTGTTTGACATGCCAGAAGTCGAAGATTGAACATCAGAAACCTTCAAGTATGATGCAACCATTGAATGTTCCTGAGTGAAAATGAGATAGTATTTCCATGGATTTTGTGTCTGGGTTACCTAAGACTACAAAAGGTAATGATTCTATTTGGGTGATTATAGACCGGTTAACTAAATCGACGCACTTCTTGCCTATGAAGATTAATCATTCTATGAAAAAGTTAGCTGAGATTTACATTGAGGAAATTGTGAAGTTGCACGGTGTACCTTCGAGTATTATATCGGATAGAGATCTGTGGTTTACGTTGAGGTTTTGGAAGAGTTTACAGGATGCTTTGGGTACTAAGTTGAGGATGAGTTATGCTTATCATTCGCAAATGGATGGTCAGACGGAAAGAACAATTCAATCTTTAGAAGATTTGATGAGAGCTTGTGTATTGGACCAAGGAGGATCTTGGGATAGTCATTTGTCGTTGGTTGAGTTTACATACAACAACAGTTTTCATGCTAGTATTGGAATGGCTCCGTATGAAGCGTTGTATGGTAGACGTTGTCGTACTCCATTGTGTTGGTATGAGTCAGGAGAGAGTTTGGTGCTTAGGCCTGAGATTGTCCAAGAAACAACTGAGAAGATAAGAATGATTCGAGAAAGGATGAAGACGTCTCAGAGTCGTCAGAAGAGTTATCATGATAAGAGAAGAAAAACACTTGAGTTCCAAGAGGGAGATCATGTGTTCTTAAGGGTTACTCCTATGACTGGTGTGGGAAGAGCTTTGAAGTCTAGAAAGCTCACTCCATGTTTTGTCGGTCCGTATCAGATTATGAAGAGGATATGAGAGGTTGCCTATCGAGTGGCTTTACCGCCATCGCTGGCGAATTTGCATGATATGTTCCATGTGTCGCAGCCGAGGAAGTACATTTTGAATTCGTCGCATGTGATTCAGGTAGATGATGTTCGGGTGAGGGATAATCTGACAATTGCCTTGGTAAAGGTATTGTGGGGTGGACCAGCTGGAGAAAGTTGGACTTGGGAGCGGGAAGATCAGATGAGGGAGTCGTATCCGACTCTGTTTACTTCAGGTAATTTTCGAGGACGAAAATTCTTTAAGTAAGGGAGAGTTGTAATGCCCAGAAAATCTAACTTTAATTATTTAGTTATTTATTTAATTAATTTAGAAGGATTGGAAGTTTTGGATAAATATAGAGAATTTTGGAGAAAAAGAGTATGTTTACATAATAAAAATAAATAGTGTATTATTATGCTATTTTGTTATTATTAGTAAAAACATTTTAAATAAAAGGGTAAAGTGGTCTTTATGTGAAAAGTGTAAGGTTATGTTGGGAAAAGCATAGACTGGGATAACTTTTGTCAAAAAGGAATTACACGATCAAATTCTCATTCTATCGTATTTTTGTAAAAGAGCTCTGAAGAAAAGGAAGGAGAGGAAACTCAGAGTCAGGAAGTTGTGAAGAACCTTGGAGAGGAGTGTCAATCGGTGAAATTCTCTAAGGTATGAGGAGTTTTCATAATCTATTATAAGTGTATAGGAATTGGTTTATGAGTAGATTAGATTTGTATGAATTTTGTGAGTTTTAGGGGTTTTGACTTAGGTTGAGTTTTAGGAGTATAATTTGATTATTTGGAGTAGATGAGGTGAGTTAGAATTGCATATATGATGTGTGAATTATTGCTTTGTTATTATTTGTGGTTGATGAGTGGTGTGAAGGAGTTTTGGAGTATAATGAGATGGAAATCGTATGGAAAAATGGAATTTTTGGGGGCTGAATTCGTAAACAGCTGAAAACTGTTGCTATACATGCGTTAACCGGTTAACGCTATGGGTTAACCGGTTAACCACTACAAAAATGGGTTAACCGGTTAACACTGTGTTGTGGGCAGATTTTGGTTCTCTAAAAATTCATAACTTTTAAATCGTAACTTCGATTTGCATTCCATTTGAAGCGCCGGAAAGAGCATAAAATGAACTTTATTTTTATGAATAAAAATGAGAGAAGTGAGATAATTTTATGAACTGAGTTTATAGAAAACAATTAAAATTGCCTTATAATTTTATCGGGATTGGGTCATGTCTTGATGAGTTGGAGTTGTTGATAAATGAAGGTTTTTGGTGTGTTATTGTAATGAAATATATGATTATTTGATGTTTGAATTACTGGATATGAAATAAATGATGCACATTTGATTTTCGGTTAATTTTTACGGAGTAACACATCATTGCATTTCATGACATTCACGATGGCGCTTCAGCCTATTTGGTAGTTTCAATCCCATTGTGTGGATTAGAGTGATTCATTGATTACGGTGTGCTCTCATGTGGAGGGTTGATGATCATGTATTCATCTCACGATGAAATTGGTACCACATGCATTGTGCATATCATGATAGTTGGAATTGCATTTTCTTGGAATGCGTTTTTGATGGCATTTGTTGCTGAATTTTGTTGTTGATGTTATTGCAATATATTTATGCTGATTTATTTGTATTCCACGTTCTTGTATATTTATAATGAATTATGATTACTCATCATGTCTACTTGGAAATGTTGCCTCTTATGTGGGTAACTTGCAGATGATAAAGAATAGCCTTGTAGTGCAAGAGGAGTTTTTCAGAGTCTCGGAGCGTACCTTATATTACCTTAGGAGTGGTTTGGAGTCGTTGTGTCCTGCTCTGTGACATGTAACACCGGGATGGGATTTTAGTTATTAAACTTGTTTCTGTTATATTTTATCGAAGATATTTTTCCTTTATTTTATGATGTTAAATTCTGGATTGATACAGTTATGTTTATGTGGAGAAATGTTGATTTTTGAACTATTAAGCTTGATTCCGCTGCGAAATGAATATATTGTTTTATGATGTTGATTAACCCGTGTTACGAGACAGGACATTATATGTTTGATGTTTTTTATAGATATGTGATACCCTTCTTGTTGTGGTATTATGATATTAATCTAAATGATCTGCTTTGGGGTAGAAGGGTGTTACAATACACAACAATTCCAATTATTTAAATTAAATAATTAAATAAATAATCGGGGTGTTACAACTCTCCTCCATTTAGAATGTTTTTATCCTCGAAAACTTACCTCATGTGAATAAACTCGGATAAGACTCTCGCATATTGCTTTCCAACTCCCAAGTCATGTTCCCACCGACAGCTCCTCCCCAAACCACCTTTACGAGGAAAATTTATTTTCCTTTCAACTGCTTTACCTTGCGATCATCGATACGCTATGGTAGTGCTTCAACAGTAAGATTATCTTTTACTTCAACTTCATCCATCGGTATCACATCTGACAGATTCGGAACATACTTCTGAAGCTGCAAAACATGGAATACATCATGCAAATTTGATAATCACGGTGGCAACGCCACTCTATAAGCAACTGGTCCAACTCTTGAAGAAATCTAGTACGAACCAATAAATCAAGGAGTAAGCTTTCTCGATTTCAAAGCTCGCCCAACACCAATCACCGGAGTAACCTTAAAAAACACATGATCTCCTTCTTGAAATTCAAGATCTTTCCTCCTTTTGTCATGACAACTCTTTTGCCTACTATGTGAAGTTTTCATCTTATCTTGAATCAACTTCACCATCTTAGTAGTCTATTGTACAATATCAGGTCCAAGTACAACACTTTCACCGGACTCATGCCAACATAAAGGTGTTGACATCTTCGACCATAAAGTGCTTCAAAAGGCGTCATTCTGATACTGGAATGATAATTGTTATTATAAGTAAAGTTGATTAACAGCAAGTGACTATCCCAAGCACCTTCTTGCTCAAGAACACAAGCCCTCAACAAATCTTCCAAAGATTGTATAGTCCTCTCTGTCTTCCCATCAGTCTGTGGATGATAAGTTGAACTCAACTTCAACTTCGAACTCAATGCTTCTTGTAAGCTCTCCCAAAATCTAGAAGTAAATCTCAATATCTATCTGAAATAATACTCAAAGGAATCCAATGCAACTTCACAATCACATTGACATATATCTCTGTCAATCTCTGCAAAGAAAAAGCAATAACAATCGTAATAAAATATCCTGACTTCATCAATCTGTCAACAATTACCCAAATGACATCATGCCCTCTCAGAGTATTGGGTAACCCTATAACGAAATCCATCGATATACTATCTCATTTCCACTCTGGGATATCCAACGGTTGCATCAAACCAACAGGTTTCTGATGTTCTACTTTTAATTTCTAACAAGTCAAACAAGCATAAACAAACTGAGCTACATCCCACTTCATGCCAGGCTACCAAAATATCTTTTTCAAATCTTGATACATTTTTTTTAGCTCTCGGGTGAATACTCATACTACTTCTACGTCCCTTTTCAAGAATCATTCTCTTCAATTCGAGGTCATCAGGAATACAAATACGCTCCTGAAACCTTAGTACTCCCTGTTCATCAACTCATAATTCATTACCTCCAATCCGTTCATCACTGACCATCAAGTCCACCAATGTCACATCCAACTTCCGATTCTCTCGTATACGATCAAGAAAGTCATTGTTAACCTTCAACATTCCCAACATTACACTGTGAGGTCTCCGCTCGCAACCCAAACTCATATCTTGAAACAGTTCGATCAACTCCAATTCTCTAGCCATCATGATCGACATATGCAATGTCTTCCTACTTAAGGCATCAGCCACAACATTGACTTTACCAAGATGATAATTCAAACTAAAATCATTGTCTTTCAAGAATTCCAACCAATGCATCTACCTCATATTTAACTCTTTCTGGTCAAAAAGATACTTCACACTTCTATGACCACTGTATACCCCAAATCTCGAGCCGTACAGATAATGCCTCCAAATCTTTAATACAAATACCATGGCTTCTAGTTCCAAATCATGGGTAGGATAATTCCTCTCATGAATTCTCAATTGTCGCGAAGCATATGCCACCACTTGACCGTCTTGCATTAACACTCCACCCAAACCCATCAAAGAAGCATCGCAATAAACCACAAATGGTTCATCTAGTTTCGGTAAAGTTAAAATTGGCGCGGTAGTCAACTTCTTCTTTAGCTCAACAAAACTATGTTCACATTAGGCTTCCCACACAAACTCCTTATCCTTACAAGTTAATTAAGTCAATGTAAGTGCCAATTTCGAAAAGCCTTCAATGAGTCTTCGATAATAACCAACTAACCCCAAAAAGCTTCTAATTTCTGTCACCGACTTCAGAGTCTCCCATTGTAGAATTGCATCTACCTTGGATGGATCCTGAACAATCCCTTTTCTCGAAATCATATGGCCAAGAAAACTCCTTCCTTCAACCAAAACTCGCACTTCGATAGTTTCACATACAACTTCTTCTCTTTTAACACTTGCAACACAATTTGTAGATGTTCAATGTGCTCTTCTTCTGACTTAGAGTAAATCAAAATATCATATATAAAGACAACAACAAACTGATACAAATAAATCATGGAAAATCCTATTCATATATTCCATGAATACTCTAGGTGCATTTGTAACTCAAAATGGAACCACTACATATTCATAGTGTCCATACTGAGTCCCAAAAGTTGTTTTCTGCACATCTTCATCTTTTACTCTTATTTAATGGTAACCCGATTGCAGATCAATCTTTCTAAACACACAAGCACCAACCAACGGATCCATCAGATCATCTATCCTTGAAAGTGGATACTTGTTATTAATTGTCACTTTATTCAACTGCTTGTAATCAATACACAATTTCATGCTATTGTTTTTCTTTTTCACTAACAATACCGGAGCTCCCCAAGCAACACACTTGGTCTCACAAACTTCTTTTCTAACAGTTCCTCTAACTATTTCTTCAATTCAGATAACTCGGAAGCTGACATACGATATAGTGCCATCGAAATAGGTCTAGTTCCGAGAACAAGATCAATATTGAATTCCACCTCTCTCTCTGGCGGAACATTCACAATGTTTTCTGGAAACACTTCCGAAAAATCTCTTACCACTAACAGTTCTTTAATTGTTATTTCATTTTCCATCGATAGAGATGCAAACAATGCCAATACTTGCGCTTCTTCATTCAAAAGTTCTTTCAAATCTCTAGAAGATAGATAACCAACTTCTTTTTCCTCTTCATCAGGAGTAAGAAATCGAACTGACTTGCTGAAAAAATTAAGGTGAACATGATTGAACTCCAACCAGTTCATTCCTAGAATCATATTCAAACCTCCCAATGGCAAATTAATCATATCCACATCAAAGTCCTTACCATATATCGATAGAGGATAATTCAAACAAACTAGAGAAGTAGTTAACAATCCATCAACAGGAGTCTCGATAACCATTTCTCCTTTCATTGGGGAAATAACAAGACCTAATCTTCTCACAGAGTCAATAGAAATAAAGCAATGTGTACCACCTGTATCTATCATAGCAATCAAAGGCGTATTATTAATATAGCAAGTACCTCTGATCAGTCGATCCTCACTGGAAGTATGTGCTCCTGTCAAAGCAAATGGTCGCGACTTTCTGAGTCTAACGGTTACTAACGCGATAAACTGTGCACCTAACGCTATCGGGTGTTACTGTGTTTAGCTAAGGCGAGTGATATTTTAGTTTTAAAGGGAGAGAAAATAATAATATTAGATTAAATTAAATTATTGATAAGGATATTGCTACGTAATTGGTTCGCCTTCGCGAATTCAATAAAGGTTTGACTTATTAAGGTTTGTTAAGTTATCTTTTCGTAGAAACTGTCGATTTAAAAGTCGTCAACTCACACTCTCGTGATCTTACCTATTACTATACTCCTAAGTTCAATTGAGCGCTCTCGCTGTGTCAGTTCAAGTTAGAAATACTTTTTGGAAACCTAGAGGTTCTAATTGGTTTTAAAGCGCTTTCGTTGTATTTAAAACAATGCTCGATTTCAGCTATTCGGTTACAATTTCACACTCCTGTGGTCTAATCCTAACCTTTTATACTTTCTTAATCTCGTAGCAAAAGTTGTTTATATTAAGAAATCGAAACCAAAAAGTAACTTAATTTAAAGTCTTAGCCTAGTTCTATTGAATTCGTTCCGGTTAGACAATCACATACCGATTAACGATTTAGCCAGACATATTAAATAAATGCGAAGAAAGGTAGAAGAAGAATGCATGAAAATAAATGACATAATAATTAAATGGTAAATCATTAAAATATAGAAACCTGACTGAAATATTCTTGATCAACCGATCTTGCAGAAACTTAAAGTAAAACGAATATGCAGTGACTAGAAAGAATTAAATAGTGATAACTTCCTAATGATGGAGGCTATCACTTTGGTTTGGTAAGGTAAAAGTAAATGAACACTACGGAAAATAAAAGCTCTGAACTTCGAATGAGAATTTGGCATAAATTTGGTGCAAAAATAAAGCTCCCTTTGCAATTGGTGGATACTGCTATTGTCGTACTTCGAAAAATATGATCCTCGCGATGGACGCGGAAAGAACAACAGAGTCGCCACCTAATTCTATTTATTCTAACTAAAGAAAAGGGATATATAGATATAACCTAATAAGGATAAGAAATGGTCAACGAAACCAAATTCTAAGTTTGGGAGTCTGTTACGCAAGGGGAAGGTATTAGCACCCCTCACGTTCGTTGTACTCAACGGGAACCTCTTAGTCTAACTATGCGATTTAATGTTGATTTATGTCTATTGTCTTCTAAATGTTTGTTAATATGTTTGTTTTAAGAGATATTATTATTATTATTGTTATTATGACGGAGAAAAGATTAAATTTATTATTGTGCTCGCGAAGGATTAAAAATCCATGTGCCTACGTATTCCCTTGTGCAATGGGAAAGTCAGAGCTTCGTAGTTCGTGCATGTAACACGGTGGGAGAACTGGCTTTTAGTTAAATGTTGCGGATAGAAAGAGTCGCCACCGACTTTTATTTTATCCAAAGGAAAGGGCATAAAAGAACAGGAAAGACCTTAAAAGATTTTTGGGTTCGGGGGGTAGGTTATGTAAAGGGAAGGTGTTAGCACCCTTTACATCCATGGTTATCCATGGGCTCTTAGTTACTTAGATCACTTTAAAATGTTTTTGAAATGTGTAGTGTGTGATTAGAAATTTTCTTAAGTACTTTATAATGATCCATGTACGGATATATATAAAGCCTTTGTTTTGAAAATTGTTTGAAATGTGAAGTGTATTTGAAATGTTTTGAAAAGGTGAGCAAGTACATAAGAGAAACCTACCCTAAGTTAAATCTTTTCTGTTCTTAAATATCCTTTAAATGGTAAGACTATCCCTATTATCAAGGAATAGGTAGTCTTTACCTTGGATGTGTGAGGGACAAATGAAGGGACAACTGTGATTAGGCAACTGTAAGGTGTATTTAGCAATTCGAAGGGACTTATCATCTTTATTCAAAAGGGACAAGATCATTTACGAAGGCAACCATGAAGGGACTTGATCTTATTATCTGTTAAGGGACTAGATGATATGAGAGAAGGGACTTTGCTTTACACCTTACTTAACCTTTTTGTTTAGGCAACATGAGAGGTATCCTTAAGAATGTGAGATGGCGATCCAGGATCGACTTACGTGTGTGCGTGTACAAATTCAAGTATTTATCTTACAAATTAGTGATCTAAATTCAATTTTAAGTACAAACATGTTTACACTCCCTATTTTACTAACCATGGCAATTTAAATAAATAATAAGAAATTCTACAACTATTACATAATGGGTACAATTACATTATAATAATAAAATAATTTAAATAAATAAGCATATAATAAATAAATAAATAAATTGGTTAGTAATAATAAACAAAAATAAATATAAGAAGGTTAGTATAACAATATAATATAGATACAAATTAAAAAATCAAAATTAAATAAATAATTATTTTTAAGAGTTTTAATAAAAGAAATAAATAGTAAATATTATATACTAATAAACTATGATTAATAGTCTAATTATTTAATTTTATATACATATTATAAAAATATTTATTAATTATAATTAAGTAAGCATAAATTAAACTCATAAAATAAAGTTAGGGTTTTTAATTGTTTAGAAAAAATAAATTAGGATTAATTACTTAATTACATTATTTACATATATATAAACAAATTACATATAATAATTATAAAATAAATATATATATATATATATATAATTAAAATTTACAAACAAATATATTGAGATTTATAAGATAATTAGGGTTTATAAAAAAATTAGGTTTTTTACATATAAAATTTTAGGGTTAATTATTTAATATAAATATAATTAAATTATTTATCTAAAAAACATATAACATTAATAATATACAATAAAATAAATATTAAATAATTTTAGGAATAAAGTTTAATTTTTTAGAAATATAAGTTTTTAAATTATGTACAAGAAAATAATATAACTATTTTATTATAAACATGTATTGTTAATTAAATTAATTATAATATAAACAAAAATTAAATAAAATAAGAAAAAGTGAGAAAAAGAACTTACCTGGGGCTGGGATTCGAACCCAGGCCCTAGGCTTTGCATCTCTAAGACCAACAAGCTCTCCACCAGGCCAGCGTGCGTTTGGTGATAGTGGATGGGTACGAATCATTATATTTTAAACCTGGAAAATAAATGGATAAAACGCAAAAAATTTGGTGAAGCTGGGACTTGAACCCTTGACCCTTGCCTCACATGCGCACACCTTAACCAACTGAGCCAAGCCTTCATTCTGAAATATATTTACAAACAAAAGATAATAAAATAAACATGTTTTTTAAATCTGGTTTTCGCGCCAGCTTCATCTTCTTCTTCCTCCAGACCTGGGAACTTTGCTGCGAATTTTATTACAAACATTCCTGCGAATTCAGGTTTGTAGCAAAACCTGCGAATCTCAATCATCATCAAAACTGCAAAATTTCATCAAATTAAAAGTACAAACCAGATCCAGGGGTTGATTAGAATTGATCTATGGTTTTAGATTTCATTTATCATTGATGAATCGTGAAACCCTAAACCTTGGCCGAAACCCTAAAAATGGTGGATCACTCATTCTGTATCAAAACTCAAATTAAAGCATCCAGAAACAATTGTTAGTTCATCACAAACAAGAATCAACAATCAAATGCAATTTATTTTACACCAATGTATGAAAATGAAAAACTCATGAATGTCAAAAAAATTTGATTCGGTTTGGCCAATTCATGGGCTTTTAGATGCATATGATCATTGGTATATGTTCAGTGATGTATAGGGAAGAGATTAGCATGCTCCATTCACCTGAAAAACCACCAAATGTTAGAATCTGAATTTCAAAAATATGATGAATTTTGAAAGTTTGAAAGTGGTTTTAGAGGCTGCCAAAACTCGTCCCTTTTGTTGTGATATGTTCCTCTATATGTATTGAATCAAATTAGGTTAAAAAGTGTTATGGTTCTTTGGATTTTTGGATCATTTGAATATTGAGAAAGATATGTCATGAAATTTGAATATTATTTGATCTAACATTGCTATTTTAGGACAATCATTATAACTTGTGTATCAATCTGATCCAAATGATGTTTATGACTTTCTTGAAACAAAATCCCCTTTTAAATATTTGATTTTATATTTTATTTCAATTTAAATGGTATTTTAATGAATAAAATTCAAATAAATATGAAACAAAAAAAATAAAAATCAGAAAATAAGTGGGTTGGGTCGTACTTGGTGTTTTTATAAAGATGGGATGGCAATTTGGTGGGCTCATTTAGCAAAAATTTGATTTTAGGCCTTATTTGCTTCATAAACTTCCCTAAAATTTCCCAACTTTGCAAGGGCACAAATCCTTCAATTTTAATGATATGAGGGTGTTCTTGGATATTTTGGAAAGCTTAAAGAGTCCTCTAACCAACCTCATTGGTTTCATGTCCATATCTTTTACCATTCTCAAGTTATGCTCTTTTGAAGTTGTTGACTTTTTGTTGACTTTCAAAAGGACCTATAATGTCTTAGCTCATACCTTCCAAATGAAGCATTTTTGGGCTTGGCTTGTCAGACAAAAAGTTGTAGAGAATTCAATTTCCTTCAAAATGAGCTTTGTATGGAAAAAATTTGATGAAGCATGTGAAAGTTATGGCTGGTCAAAGTTTAGTTGACTTTTCCTGAGGAAACCCTAATTTAGAAACCCCTGATTCTTGATGATCTGAAATCTCCTTGATGAATCATGATCAACCCTTGATCAAATGATGAATTTTACTTCATATACTTGATGTTGGCAAAAAATCATGAAGTTTGACTTTGGTTTGACCACAGTTGACCTCGGTTTGACTTTTTAACTTCTTTGACTGATTTTAACCTATCTGATCATCTGACTGAGCAAACCTTTGGGAAAAGTCTTGAAACTTGTTATGGGGATTCTTGAACACATATAAAATGTTATGAAGCTCACTTGAAGTCTTGGAAGTCCATTTAGCCTGATTAAAGTCAAAACCCTAGTTTAGGATGCATTGCTTAGGAGGATGCATTGTCTGAGGGAAATGTCAAATCTTCTAACTAATTGTGAACTTTGTGAACCTTGTGAACCTCATGAGATGTATTATGAACCTTGTGAGTCTCTTAGTATACAATGACTTGTCTTGTGGAGGGCAAATTTTGGGGTGCAACAGCTGCCCCTGTTCAATTTTCTGAAACCTGAGGGGTTAGATTGGTATATATGCCAGTCGTGACCTGGAAGGTTGAAGGGGATTGAACACAAAAACCCAAAAATTTGCACTCACCAGTGCATAGAGTAACACTGATGATTAGTTGTATATGCCTGAGTGGGCTTGAAGATGCCACTTGGAGGAATTGGAGATGGGCTTAGAGATGCCATCTGGAGATGGGCTTGGAGATGCCATCTAAAGTATCGGGATGTGATGATGTCTTTATGTTGATACTGGATATCAGTACTAGGTCTTTGTATAGGCCGTCTCTGAATCATTTATGCAACATGATTTGAGTTGTTGAATGGACCAGTAGAAATAAATCTTGTGATGATTACCTCTTTGGAAATATCTTGGATTACAGACTGTTTGCCTATTCTCCAAGGTCAAAAGAACGTCAGGATTTGTTCTTCTGAATAATATCTTGAACCAGGGAATGGATCTTTTTACAGACTGTTTTCCTGCTATTCATGGGGCCAAAAGAACATCAGGATTAGTTCTTAAGGGTCAAAAGAACGTCAAGATTTGTTCTTCTGAAAAAGTCTTGAACAAGAGGCCAAAAGAGCGTCAGGATATGCTCTTAAGGGTCAAAAGAACGTCAGGATTTGTTCTTCTGAAAAAGTCTTGAACAAGAAGACAAAAGAGCGTCAGGATTTGCTCTTAAGGGTCAAAAGAACGTCACGATTTGTTCTTCTGAAAAAAGTCTTGAACAAGAGGCCAAAAGAGCGTCAGGATTTGCTCTTAAGGGTCAAAAGAACGTCAGGATTTGTTCTTCTGAAAAAAGTCTTGAACAAGAGGCCAAAAGAGCGTCAGGATTTGCTCTTAAGGGTCAAAAGAACGTCAGGATTTGTTCTTCTGAAAAAAGTCTTGAACAAGAGGCCAAAAGAGCGTCAGGATTTGCTCTTAAAGGTCAAAAGAACGTCAGGATTTGTTCTTCTGAAAGATATCTTGAACCAGGGAATGGATCTTTTTACAGACCGTTTGCCTGCTATTCGAGGACATCTTGAGTAGTGTATGGATCATTTCTGACCCGTTGTAAGTCGTTGATATTGTTTTACCTGCATATAACTATCCTGCAAAGAGAATTTTAGTCTATGCATTATGTATGCATTCATAGTATGATGCATTTAGGTAATGTATTATGTACTTATGGATATGTATGTTATGGTATTATGTAGATGATGTATGTATGTGTAATACCTCAAAATTTGCCCTCTCATTTTTATGCCATTTAGCATATCCTTTCATACATTGCATTATATTTAGATCACAATTGCATCATAAACATACATGAACATACATCTCCATTTGAGCTTTCACAGGTTGCGACTGACCTTTATTTTTTCATGTGGAACGTGCACAAAAATCTTAGAAGAAACCAAAAGTTCTCGGTTGATTCAAAGGAGTTTAAGCAGAATATCAATTTTATGGTGCAGTTTGCAAAAGTTGTAACTTATGCTCGGAAACTCATTTTGGCTTGAAACTTAATAGTTTAGACTATTTCGGTATTCTCTACAACTTTTGTGTTCGGCTCAGAGGTCAATTCGTCAAGGAAAATGGCGGGAATTATTTGTTTTTGAAATTTCGGTTTCGCCGATTAACTGTGCTAGCGGTATTCAAGAGTTCGTAACTTCTGATTGGGTCAACATGTCTGAGAGATTCATATGCCAAAAGTTCCGTCTTGATATCCTTTCTAACTTTTGGGTTTTGGCCGAGAACTAATTCTTTGAAGAAGATCTCAGAATATGCGAGTCTTTAGAGTCGACATAGTGAAAAACAGTGCTGAACCGGTGAGTTTTGAACACTAAAAAATTCATAACTCTTGGCTCGTTCATCGAATTGATGTTGTTTAGGTGCCTAAAATTCCATTTAGATGTTATATTCATTATGTGAATTCAGTTTGGGTTAGGTCCGAGCGGAAGGATCTCGAAAATGCGAATTACCAGTAAGGTTCTTTGATGCAGTGCACTGTCTGTCAGATTTTGTAAAATTCATAACTCGGTCAATTTTCATCGGATATCATCCATTCTTGAAGCGTTGGTTCACAAATTTTATCCTCTTCAATTTCAAATACAAAAGTGAGATCGAACGGTGCTCCAAAGATTGTCGTTTTGGTTTATTTCACAAAACTGAAGTGCTGAACCGAAGAAAAATGCTGAAAGTGGTTTCACGAGAAAATTCATATCTCCCTCGTCGTTTGTCCGGTTGAGCTTAGATTTTAACACCAGGTCACTGACTCATATATCTACAACTTTTATGAAAAAGTCGAGTCGAGATTATGCTCCAAAGAGGTTGGCCTTGTCACATTTTCGAGTAGCGGACACCAAATAAGCCGAAAAAACAATTTATTCAGTGATGTCTTGCAGCTTAAACGTATCGATCGCACTCGATTTTAATTGTATGACATCCATTCTTTTTGCGTTGCAACCTTGATTCAGAGACGGACGATGTTGTGGAAGGCTCAGAGTCGAAATTTCTTGCCGAAGATATTGTTATTTTCACTTAAGCCGAAATTCTACCTTTTGCCTTTCATTTTACACTCCACTATATATTCTTTTGACCCACAATTTGTCATAACTTCAATCATAATTTACAAACACCAAAAAACTCTCACAAACTCTCTCTAAAGGATCAAAGTTCATTCTCTCAATTCTTTCTCAAGAACACAACAACAACTTCATCAAGAACTCAAGAACACAACAATTCCGATCAAGCTTCCGGTAGCCGAGCCGCCACGAACCACCACCTCCGGTCAACTTCACCACCGTAAGACCACCATCTTCCGCCACCGGCAGCTGCGCGGCCTCTCCTCCTCTCCTCCGTTCATGATCGCGTCTCACTTCCTTCGGATTCGCAATTTCTTCGTCGATTCTTCATTCGGTAAGCTTCTTAAACTTTAATTCATGAATAATTGTTGAATTGTTTCTTGAATTGAATTTTGAAGTTGAATTAATCTTGTGGAGATTATGTGCATTGATTCATGATTTGATTCTTGATTGATTCTTGATTAATTTATCCTAATAATTGTTGTGGTGCATGATTGAAAAGGCTTGGTAAAGTTGACATAGAATAATCGGTGAATGTTAGGTGTTTGACAAAATTCCTAAGAGAGCTAATTATTATGACTTGATATTGATTGAAGTGCTTGACTTTTGAATTCATGCTTGTTTCATTGTGTAAATTCGGAATAGGATAGGTTGAAGCTTAATTGTTGATGTTGTTCATGTGTCGCGTGTCGATAAATGCGTTTTGGTCATAACTTCCTAACCGTAGTGCGTTTTCGCGAATGTGAATAGTGTAAATTGACTTTGTTGATTATTCCGGAGCCATTGGTAAACTTTTTAGTCGATTTCGGACAATTTTTTTCGGCTATTTCACTACTGCCAGCCGACGAAATTGGCCAAAAAGTATCACTTCCGAGCGGAATTTTCAAAATCCGATTGCATATTTGAATCCGTTGGCACGTTTGCAAGTTACCATGCGATTTTCGTTCAATTCCGAGTCGGTGATTTTTGACGCGTTTTTTCGTTTTAAGGCTTTTTAAGTTCGGTTTGGTGCGATTTTGATGCATTGATCTTATTTTGACTTGTATATATGTTTGTTGATCATTTTCCATTCATTGCATGTAAATTTGTTCGATTCCGGTTTGAGTTTGCATGTTGTTTATGTTAGAGCATAAGTGCTGCCCCGTTTTGAAACGTAAATTTCAATGCATGTCCATGACTCGTACATTCATCTTTCTATTTGATTTTGAGTTGTGAGACATAGGTGCAACTTCCGGTTGCACCTCTTTTTGGTTTCTAATGCGTTTGTTGAGTTCATACAAGGTTCTCGCAAAGATCTTAACGACGGTTGTTTGGTTGGTATTCCACTTTATTTGTGGGATACCTTTGGATTCAAATGATATTTTGTGCCGTTGTTTTTGTTTCGATTATGGAGGATATTCACAAAGAAATTATGGAAGATGAGCATTTATTTTGCTCATGGGAGATTACAAGGCTTGGCTTGAAGTTTTTTTTGGATTTCTTTTATGTGAAAGAATCGGCACTTCGACCAAGTAAGTAATCTCGATTCTCTACTTTAATGCATCATTCTAGTTGTATGCGACTTAGGATCATATAACTTAAGGTACATATTGAGCCCTCCCACCTGAGGCATTGGATTTATTTGTGATTTTTGATGATATGTATCGATTTCGGAACTTAGGGATTAGGTTACGAACCATTAGGATCGCTTCCTTTCACTTCCCCTTAAAATCCACTTTTTTGCCCGTTTCGTCGCAACTATTAAAAATAGTTTTAAGTGAGATAAAATTCTGGAAAAATTCATGAGTGATCTTTATCCTCTTAATTAATTTGTTATATTTTTTTATTCCAGATTTGGGTGGTTTCAATATTTTATTTGGATTTTAGATCATAAGCTGTCCCAAAAAGAAAGGTTTTGGCATAAGGGACCGAAATCGATTTTTCCCCGTAGGTGTGAGACCTATTTTTTGTGTATGATTAATCACTGTAATTTTTGATATTTTTATGCTCATTAGTAATTTTTTTCATAATTTTTAGTGCCCTTTTTGATCCACTTTGTGGAGTTGTTTTTCGATGATCACGTTTTGTTACCTTGCTAGTCAAGGATTTGTTTTGGCACTTTGGTGCATAATTTCAGGGAATCCTTTTGGACCATGTGAGATAATGACTATATTATTCCAGGGATTTAATTTCATAATTTTTAAAGGCTTTTTGCTATTTTTCCATGTCACCTAGATCCTAGGTTGATTCATGTGTCTATTTGTTGCATAACTTAAATGATAGGAAGGCATTCATGCCATTTTCTTGAGGGGATTTTTGGTAGCTTTTAGGATTTGATTATAGGTCATTTGTATGTCTTTAATTCCAGTCATAGGTCATTTTTTGAACCATACTCATTTGGTTTGTTTTGGTGCTTTAAAGTGCATACTTATGTGAATTAACTTTAACATAAACTAGCTTCTCTTCTCCTCTAATTGTTAACTTGAATTATGTGGAAATCATTAATGCCTATTCATGCATTCTAATTGCATCTCATACCTTGTATGCTACTGACCCATAATCATTTCATGCATATTCACATGCCATTCTTCCTTAGTTTGCATCATGTGCGATCTTATGCAATTTTTGTTCGTTTCTTCTCATATCTTCTTCTCATTGCTCCATATGCCTAAACAATTGCATCCATGATTGTATATTCATTCATCCATCTTCATAAGCATTCACTACTGACTTTGATGTTCATTTCATGTATTAATTCATGCTTGTAAGCCATATGCATTCATACTTCATCCATAAACCCTAATTTGCATTTAGGTGAACTTTTTGTACATAGTTTGACATAGTTTGATTTTGTGAGGTATCCTAGCATACTTAGGGACCTATAGCATATAGCTACTGACTTTAGAAGTCATGTAACATTTAGGTACCTTCACCTTTAGACTTAGGTCTTATTTTGAACCTAGTTCCATTCTATGACGTTTATGGTACTTAATTGCTTTCATGCTTTGATTTTACTTTCAATATGCATTGTCATGCTAACCTTTGTTTTGTAGGGGGGAAGATTGAGGTAAGCATTACTTCATTCCTATCTCTTATGCATTTTAATTGTGTTTGCCTTAGCACCTTGTGCTTTGCTGTTAGACTTTCCCTTTCTCTAGAGACAACTTAACTTCCTTAGGAAGTAAGTTAGTTTCTAGTTCTCCTTTCTTCTTTTCCTTTTCTTTCTTAGGATTAGAATACCTCATTAACCATAGGACCTCTCTTGTATATGATAACTAACTTAGGTTTGTGTCTTAGTCCCCCTTAGATTTTTGTCTTTTGCAATTTGAGTCATTCTTTCTCATTTTCAAACAAAATCCAAAAAAACAATTAACAAATAAATGAAAGGATCCTTTGTGTATAGCCTTATTCCATGGAGCACTTGCATTCATTCCATCTTGGAGTGGTGTAAGCTCGTCTATCATGATGCACAAGTCTCATCAAGGGATTGTTTCATAAAACAAACAAATTCAAAATACTTCTCATAAAAGACAAAAACAAACAATAAGCGACTATGCTGCGGGAACTTCTTTTTCTCATCTCATTCACTCACACCGCGAACTCGCGACGACTTATCTCGCATGCAAGACGGTAAACGCACTCGTACCAGACGAGCCTGCAACACCTGAGCATAGACATACGCAGTTCCAGCGATAAAAAACACAAACAAATAGTTCCCGCCTAGGTTAGGCGAACTACGTCGACTCTGATCCTCATTATCCCGATGAGGTACGTAGGCAGCGGGGTAGGGCCCGTTCGAGCGCATTCTTTATTTTCCCTATATTTCCCCCTCTTTCTTTTCATTATCCTTTCTTATTCCTTTCTCATTTCATTCCAGTTTCCAGTTAGCGGTTCATTTGTTCAGCAGCACTTTATTTTCTCACCCTTTGAAACAAAACAAGCAAGCGTGGATCCCGTCGGGTACGACGGACGATCTGGGGTGCTAATACCTTCCCAGGTCGTAACCAACTCCCGAACTCAGATCTTTGGTTCGCAGGACCTTGTCCTTTCCTTCTTCCTCAGGTTTGTGCAACATTACCTTTCCCATTCATTCGGGATAAAAATGTTTGGCTGGCGACTCTAACCTTTTCTGCGCCACTTTCGCGTTTGTACTAGGATGAAAATCCCGGGAGCGACAGCTGGCGACTCTGCTGGGGACTAACCTGATTCTTCCGGTTTCCCTTTGTAGAGTCAATCCTAGCGCCTGTTTGGTTTTGTTTCTTTGGGTGTATATCTGTTTGTTGTTGTGTGCTTTAGTTTAGCTTTACTGTTTTATTTGCAGCTTTACTTTATCGCATTTATTTACCGCTTTCAGTATTTTATTTTCCATGCATCATATTATATTGGACTGTCTGGCTGTGCTGGTTTTCATTTTTTCTGTGGGATGGGGTTACTGTGAGATGAGCTCGTAACCGGGGCTCGAGTGCACCCTAGGACTTAGAGTGGTTCCACTTTGGCTTCATGGCATCTTGCTATGTTGGTAATAGTGAGTTCCACACCTTGACTTGCGACCTTCTCGGGAATGTATTGGTTCCGGAATCTTTCTGGGGTAATACGCTACCTTGATAGTTATGTGCAGTCAAGGGACCGATCATTGAGAACCTTTGTGGAAACATCCCTCTCTAGTGATGACAGTGGCAGACCACATTTGTTGGCAAACCCACTCGTATCCGAGGGCCCACTGGGAACTCGCATAGGATGGCCTGGTTCTCTCATAGGAATCCAGTCAAGGCAAACTATTCGTATGACGATAGTATTGTACCCTTCGGGATGAATGTACTATTGTTTCTCGACTCAGTGCTTGAAGCTGGAGACTTGTGAGGGATGCTTGTTTTTCCGGACTCAACTGAGACCTCCCTGAGTAGTACATAATGCCAAACCGATTCTTTGATTTGGTCATGAGCCATTTCTCGGAAATGGTGAATGTATTATTGCTATTCGGCTTTGAGAGTCCGTGATGTTGACCCGAGTAGCACACCCGTGAGATTGGGAGGGGTTTACAGGTTTGCAGGAACCCTAAACTTCAACATACCCACTTTGCCAGTGTTATTTTATGATATTATCTGGTGCTATATGGTTCTTTGATTCTGAGATCCGAGATTCATGTTCAGAGAGATTGTTACTATGATTACCATGGTGACCTTGATATTGTGACTATTATTATGACTCTCCACTGACACTTGGCTCGTTGTTCAGCTTCAACACCATCAGTGATTATGCTATTATGTGATCCAGTTTTACAGTTATTGGGTTCTCAGTTATGGGGTTCTATACAGAGATGGTGCTACTATTATGGTTCTATTCGGACACTTGACTCATTGCTCAACACCGGCACCAACATCGGATCATTGATCACATGCCTGTTACATACATGACATCATAGCATTTCTGCACACATGTTTAATTATTTCTGTGGATCACATATCTGAATCATGTTGTTGGATTTTTCTGTATCAAAACTTGAATCAAAGCAGATAGATTCCTCAGAAATAATTGAACATGGCATTTGCATACATCCTTGCATTCTTGACAGGTGTTCAGAGACAAATTCTTTTCCGTACTTGATTTCTCATCAGAATGGACAAATTGAATCATAGTTATCAAGGTATATATTTGAAGCAACTCCGGGCGGAGGTAATCGAAGGAAGACCCAGCTGAGGCCACTCAGGGCAGAGGTATAAACTTTATTTCAGAACCAGGAACTGTTGAAACAGGAAGTCAACTAGGTGAAGACTCAGATGAGTTTGGTTATAGAAATCTTGAATGTGGTGTCAAAGAAACGAAGTTATTTTCATCCCTAGTGAGGGGAACTACGCTGCTCTGATTCTCCATTGGTCAATGGAGATACGTAGGCAGGAGATCACCTGAGATCTTTCCGAGCAACCTTATTTATCAACTTTATTTATCAACCTCTTCCCTCCAGACGTCATTTGTCAGCATCCAACCTCAGCTTCCCAAGAGAATCCTAAGGGAAGAGCATATGGGTAAAGACCAAAACAACTTGAGAAGAAGTTTGATCATATTCTGATGACGTACGTGCAACAAGTTTCCTCATTTACGCAAATTCGGAGTGGTTGAGCTAATTGCATCAGGATCATCTCCGACAAAGCTTCCTTTGGGGTTTCAATGCCAAGTATGATTACCATTCTGGGGCACCCGACCTTTTAATTGAAGATTGCAAGTCTTTCAGAGGCAAAGGTGAAGACAAGGTCCCGAAGTTGATCGATTCAAAGGTCATCATGCCAGAAAGTATGCTCACATATTGAAGTCTCCTCATCAAATGGGTCTCCCAATTTGCAAAGGCATCTTCATAAGCAATAAGTCCAGACGGAGTCAAGTCTCCTCAATGACGGCAATGTTCAGCTTCTTTATTGCGTTTCCATTTGTAGTTTATATTGTTTGTTTAAACATTTGTATGCATGCATGAAACTTATTTACTTTTGAATGATAACCATAATAAAATGCACATGTTTTTCTTGAAGTAATCCATTCGTATTCACTCATGATTTTGTGTATGTGAATTGCAATACCAACTATTGAGCTTAAACTCTATCAGGGAGGATGACGAAATGAGAACGCAAAAACTTTAATTGTGTGCTTTTGAGAAAGACCTTGTTGACGATGTGCAGGCATTGTTTCAAATTCTAAACACCGGAGATATAAGGGAGATAGACCCTCGCCAACCCATTTGAGCCTTGAAGTAGGAGTTTATTTTCGCATGAAAAAACCCTTGCATTTAACCCAGGGGCGGGGTAGGTGTCAGCTAGTTGGACCGATCGTTCAAATTTCAAAAAGGAGTGCACATCTGAGGATCCATTGCCTTTTGTTGTACCAAATCAAGAGGTCCAATGACCAGAAGCCACAATGGTTATACCAATCAAGAGGTCCAAAGACCGGAAACCACAATGGTTATCCCTCAACAACCAAGAAGTGAGACAGTCATGACCCTCGCAAAGCATTCAAGTTAAGCAGTGTCACACGATTTGTTCAAAAAAAAAGAAAAAAGGAAAAAAAAAGAATGAAAAGCCCGCTAAGTCGAAACTTGAAAACAAGTGACTTAGGCAAAAATTAGGGCATCCCGCTGGACTTCATAATCAAAGATTCACAAGAATTAGTCCAGGCAAAAGTTAGGGATAAGAAAAAGAATGCAAAAGTGAAAAACGAAAAGGATTACACAAGAAAGATCCTCAAACAAGAACAAATTCGTGTGGCACAGACACGAAAGACTAAGGGGTGACTGACTCCCAACAACAACCTGTTTGGTGCTTACACCGTTAGTGTAATTGGTTCCTCAACCATCACAAAACCCTTTTTGAGAGGTGAACGCTTGTGAAAGCTAGATGAAAATAGGAATGGAGAACATCACGAAGATGGGTGGGCACAAATAAACTTTGAGCCTATATCTTTTGTTTCTATAACCGTGAACCAGGCCACGATACAACCCTCAAAAGTCCTAACTGAAACAAGGTTATTTTTGAGAGCGTACTATCACGAGACCGCGTTCCTGACTCCTATGAGTGGTGTTGAAAGATCTTTGTTGGTGTTGCATGTGCATGCTTTCTATTATTCAAAAAAAAAATTAATGCCGTATCTTAACCAGTGATCCGCTCACAAAGGTTTGCGACATCTTTTTCAGTAAAACTTCAAGATTGACATGTGTGTTGCATTAGAATTTTCATTCTTAGAATAAACATTTTCTGCTTGCATACATTTGTTTGGCATCATAAAAATTCACATACAAAACTTCAGTCCAGAAGCTTAATCTTGCCAAGTTGAGAAGTCTGAAACTTCCGAAGGACAATCTGTCGAGGTGCACTTTTTAAGAAAACTCCATCGAGTAGGGACTTTCCCAACATTCCTGGTAAGAGCCAACTAATCCGGGGCAATCATGTCGAGCAATATCTTCAAAATTTAGCCAAGCTGGGGCAATCAATTCGAGATTCAAATCTCTCAAAGAGCCATCAGGCGAAAGCATTATTCAAATTTCAGCCAAACTGGGGCAATCACTTCGAGATCCAATCTCTCGAAGAATAGTTGATCTGGGTGTTTTCTTCAAAGCAGTCATTCAGAGGTGATCACTTCAAGACTTGTACTGGGGCAGGCCACCCCAAGAGCATAAGAAGTCACTTTCTCCTGAAGACGGTTAATTAGAAGCACCTACCCAAGATTCAAAATACTAGGACACACTATCTCACAGTGATATGAGGTTTTTCATGAATCCTTGCGAGGAAAATTTCTTTCATAGACCATGCAGTATGGGGCAGTTATTTCGAGATCCGATGAATCTCTCCAAGAGTTTGAAGATACTGAGGCATTTCGTATGTCATGTTTTCTGTAAATTCCTCTTGAGACATTTTCTTCCGATGGACCTTAGTCTGAGGCGAGTTGGAAATTGCAAAGAACCATTGTTCACTCAGGATTAGTTGGCAACCTATCAACGCAGGGCTAGGGGAAAAGCCATTGTCAGCACAGTACTTCAAGAGTTATTTCATCAGCAAGCTTCATTGATCAGAATTCCTTAGCAAGTCTCATTAGACAATCCCTTCTCCAGTAGTGCGGAAAATGGAAGGTTACTTCTTGAGCAGAAGGATATCATCGTCTCTCATCCTCGGCATGAGACGCCTTACATCTCTCATTCCCAACATGAGAGGATTTATCTTTTATCCCCAGCAAGTGGCAACTTGAGCTCTTATCTTCAGCGGGAAGCTTTATCATTGACATTATCTATCATCCCCAGTAAAGTGGAAGTTGAAATCTCTCCCAGCAAGGCAGCGGAATGTGGGTGTCATCCCCAAGTAGAAGTTTCCCTTCAGACAGGGGCAATCCTCAATAGTACAAGGAGTTATTTCCTCCCCAGCAAGGTGTTTCCTCAACAGTGTCATGCCTTTGGTTCTCCGCCAAGTCAGGAGGTCCTCACTTCCTCACCAGAGTTCAAGAAGAGTCCATCTCCAGCAGGGTCTTGGCACTCCAATCTCAAAGTCCAATTTATTTTTGGCAGTGGTGGCTATTCAGAGCCAGTGAATTATTAACAACTTTCCCCGCAGAGTTGTTTCCTCCTCATCAGGACAAACCAGATCAATGCAGTGATCATCGTTTCTCCCCAGTCAAGCTATCTGGGATGCCTGCAGTCTCCTTATCAGGAGATCTCCTTGCATTAGCATATGCATATTCATCACTACGTCTGCATCCTCCAAAGCGTAGCATTTCCATCATCATGGAGCATTACGCCATAAATCCAAACATATGCATACCAGCATGGGCCAGTTTTGAGGTATATCACATAAGACCCGTTACATCTCCAATCAGATTGAAGTGTTCCCCACAGAATGCAACTTCGTTTCCCAAGGTGGTTACTTCTACCAAGTCTTGTTGTTGTCCCCAGTTGAGTCTTGTTTCAGTACAACAGTCTCATTTTTTTCGCGTCTCCGTTTCAGTACAACGGTCGCGTCTTGGGCTCTCGTTTAAGTACAACGATCTCGTTCCTTTTGAGTCTCCATTTAAGTACAATGGCCTCGTCTTTGAGTCTTGTTTCAGTACAACAGTCTCATTTGTTCGCGTCTCCGTTTCAGTACAACGGTCGCGTCTTGGGCTCTCGTTTAAGTACAACGATCCCGTTCCTTTCGAGTCTCCATTTAAGTACAATGGTCTCGTCTTTGAGTCTTGTTTCAGTACAACAGTCTCATTTGTTCGCGTCTCCGTTTCAGTACAACGGTCGCGTCTTGGGCTCTCGTTTAAGTACAACGATCTCGTTCCTTTCGAGTCTCCATTTAAGTACAATGGTCTCGTCTTTGAGTCTTGTTTCAGTACAACAGTCTCATTTTTCCGCGTCTCCGTTTCAGTACAACGATCGCGTCTCGGGTTATCATCTAAGTACAATGATCCTGTTCCTTTTGGTCTCGTCTCAGTGCGAGGATAATGGATCGGTTGATACCATTTCCTAGTTGGATCGGTTGATCTTATTTGAGTCATGAATCGGTTGATATCATTTCTCTTCGAGTTGTAAATCGGATGATATTACATTCTCGCTTTCCGGGGTGGATCGGTTGATACCATCTCCGTTTTAGATCGGTTGATCTTATTTGAGTCGCAAATCGGTTGATGTTGCATTAAGTCCTGTTTCGATAACAGGCATCTTCTGTGACTTGGTCCTACCCAACAGTCGCGTTGCAGGTTCCCGTTTTGTACAATGGTCCTGTTTGCTTGGGCTCTCGTTTATGTACAACGATCCCGTTCCATCTTGTCCTATTTTCTTTGTGTTTCTGGTTACCGCCTGCAGCTGGTATACCTTTGCGTCTCCATTCGAGGATGGTTTCGTGTTAGATCCGAGGATCTTTTGATTTGTCATTCGAGGATGACATTTCTTTTCTTCAAGTCCCTCTGCGGTTGGTCTTGTTGTTGTGGCTATTATTCGAGGATAGTAGTTCATTTTTTGAGCTTATTGATCGAGGTCAGTTTGTCTCTTTTGCAAAGTATGTCTGAGGTCAGCTTTGTATTTGGTTATCAGTCAAGGCTGGTATACCTTTGCGTCTCCATTCGAGGATGGTTTCGTGTTAGATCCGAGGATCTTTTGATTTGTCATTCGAGGATGGCATTTCTTTTCTTCAAGTCCTTCCGAGGTTGGTCTTGTTGTTGTGGCTATTATTCGAGGATAGTAGTTCACTTTTTGAGCTTATTGATCAAGGTCAGTTTGTCTCTTTTGCAAAGTCTGCCTGAGGTCAGCTTTGTGTTTGGTTATCAGTCGAGGCTGGTATACCTTTGTTTCTCCATTCGAGGATGGTTTCGTGTTAGATCCGAGGATCTTTTGATTTGTCATTCGAGGATGGCATTTATTTTCTTCAAGTCCTTCCGAGGTTGGTCTTGTTGTTGTGGCTATTATTCGAGGATAGTAGTTCACTTTTTGAGCTTATTGATCGAGGTCATTTTGTCTCTTTTGCAAAGTCTGTCTGAGGTCAGCTTTGTGTTTGGTTACCGTCTGCGGCCGGTATACCTTTGCGTCTCCATTCGAGGATGGTTTCGTGTTAGATCCGAGGATCTTTTGATTTGTCATTCGAGGATGGCATTTCTTTTCTTCAAGTCCTTCTGCGGTTGGTCTTATTTGTTTTGTTGTTGCTATTATCCGAGGATAGTAGTTCATTTTTTTTGAGTTTATTGACTGAGGTCAGTTTGTCTCGTTTGCAAAGTCTGTCCGAGGTCAGTCTTTGTTGTTGATGGTTATCTCCTGCGGCCGGTATACCATTGTGTTTCTATTCAAGGAGGGTTTTAGTACTGGATCCGAGGATCCCGTGTGAGTGGTCATTCGAGGATGGCATTCTTCCCAGCATATTTCCACCTGGTTCTATTTTCGCTACCTATTCAGAGGTCAAAATAAAAAAAAACATAAATAAATAAATGGGCAGATGGCATTTCTATTACCCTCAGTGTGCAAATTTTCAGGTTTTATTCGAGTATTCAATCACTTCATACCTTGAATGTCTAAAAGCTGTTGCAATTATCCATTCAGGTCTGCAGTTGATTGAATAGGGGCAGCTGTAATACCTCAAAATTTGCCCTCTCATTTTCATGCCATTTAGCATATCCTTTCATACATTGCATTGTATTTAGATCACAATTGCATCATAAACATACATGAACATACATCTCCATTTGAGCTTTCACAGGTTGCGACTGGCCTTTATTTTTTCATGTGGAACGTGCACAAAAATCTTAGAAGAAACCAAAAGTTCTCGGTTGATTCAAAGGAGTTTAAGCAGAATATCAATTTTATGGTGCAGTTTGCAAAAGTTGTAACTTATGCTCGGAAACTCATTTTGGCTTGAAACTTAATAGTTTAGACTATTTCGGTATTCTCTACAACTTTTGTGTTCGGCTCAGAGGCCAATTCATCAAGGAAAATGGCGGGAATTATTTGTTTTTGAAATTTCGGTTTCGCCGATTAACTGTGCTAGCGGTATTCAAGAGTTCGTAACTTCTGATTGGGTCAACATGTCTGAGAGATTCATATGCCAAAAGTTCCGTCTTGATATCCTTTCTAACTTTTGGGTTTTGGCCGAGAACTAATTCTTTGAAGAAGATCTCAGAATATGCGAGTCTTTAGAGTCGACATAGTGAAAAACAGTGCTGAACCGGTGAGTTTTGAACACTAAAAAATTCATAACTCTTGGCTCGTTCATCGAATTGATGTTGTTTAGGTGCCTAAAATTCCATTTAGATGTTATATTCATTATGTGAATTCAGTTTGGGTTAGGTCCGAGCGGAAGGATCTCGAAAATGCGAATTACCAGTAAGGTTCTTTGATGCAGTGCACTGTCTGTCAGATTTTGTAAAATTCATAACTCGGTCAATTTTCATCGGATATCATCCATTCTTGAAGCGTTGGTTCACAAATTTTATCCTCTTCAATTTCAAATACAAAAGTGAGATCGAACGGTGCTCCAAAGATTGTCGTTTTGGTTTATTTCACAAAACTGAAGTGCTGAACCGAAGAAAAATGCTGAAAGTGGTTTCACGAGAAAATTCATATCTCCCTCGTCGTTTGTCCGGTTGAGCTTAGATTTTAACACCAGGTCACTGACTCATAGATCTACAACTTTTATGAAAAAGTCGAGTCGAGATTATGCTCCAAAGAGGTTGGCCTTGTCACATTTTCGAGTAGCGGACACCAAATAAGCCGAAAAAACAATTTATTCAGTGATGTCTTGCAGCTTAAACGTATCGATCGCACTCGATTTTAATTGTATGACATCCATTCTTTTTGCGTTGCAACCTTGATTCAGAGACGGACGATGTTGTGGAAGGCTCAGAGTCGAAATTTCTTGCCGAAGATATTGTTATTTTCACTTAAGCCGAAATTCTACCTTTTGCCTTTCATTTTACACTCCACTATATATTCTTTTGACCCACAATTTGTCATAACTTCAATCATAATTTACAAACACCAAAAAACTCTCACAAACTCTCTCTAAAGGATCAAAGTTCATTCTCTCAATTCTTTCTCAAGAACACAACAACAACTTCATCAAGAACTCAAGAACACAACAATTCCGATCAAGCTTCCGGTAGCCGAGCCGCCACGAACCACCACCTCCGGTCAACTTCACCACCGTAAGACCACCATCTTCCGCCACCGGCAGCTGCGCGGCCTCTCCTCCTCTCCTCCGTTCATGATCGCGTCTCACTTCCTTCGGATTCGCAATTTCTTCGTCGATTCTTCATTCGGTAAGCTTCTTAAACTTTAATTCATGAATAATTGTTGAATTGTTTCTTGAATTGAATTTTGAAGTTGAATTAATCTTGTGGAGATTATGTGCATTGATTCATGATTTGATTATTGATTGATTCTTGATTAATTTATCCTAATAATTGTTGTGGTGCATGATTGAAAAGGCTTGGTAAAGTTGACATAGAATAATCGGTGAATGTTAGGTGTTTGACAAAATTCCTAAGAGAGCTAATTATTATGACTTGATATTGATTGAAGTGCTTGACTTTTGAATTCATGCTTGTTTCATTGTGTAAATTCGGAATAGGATAGGTTGAAGCTTAATTGTTGATGTTGTTCATGTGTCGCGTGTCGATAAATGCGTTTTGGTCATAACTTCCTAACCGTAGTGCGTTTTCGCGAATGTGAATAGTGTAAATTGACTTTGTTGATTATTCCGGAGCCATTGGTAAACTTTTTAGTCGATTTCGGACAATTTTTTTCGGCTATTTCACTACTGCCAGCCGACGAAATTGGCCAAAAAGTATCACTTCCGAGCGGAATTTTCAAAATCCGATTGCATATTTGAATCCGTTGGCACGTTTGCAAGTTACCATGCGATTTTCGTTCAATTCCGAGTCGGTGATTTTTGACGCGTTTTTTCGTTTTAAGGCTTTTTAAGTTCGGTTTGGTGCGATTTTGATGCATTGATCTTATTTTGACTTGTATATATGTTTGTTGATCATTTTCCATTCATTGCATGTAAATTTGTTCGATTCCGGTTTGAGTTTGCATGTTGTTTATGTTAGAGCATAAGTGCTGCCCCGTTTTGAAACGTAAATTTCAATGCATGTCCATGACTCGTACATTCATCTTTCTATTTGATTTTGAGTTGTGAGACATAGGTGCAACTTCCGGTTGCACCTCTTTTTGGTTTCTAATGCGTTTGTTGAGTTCATACAAGGTTCTCGCAAAGATCTTAACGACGGTTGTTTGGTTGGTATTCCACTTTATTTGTGGGATACCTTTGGATTCAAATGATATTTTGTGCCGTTGTTTTTGTTTCGATTATGGAGGATATTCACAAAGAAATTATGGAAGATGAGCATTTATTTTGCTCATGGGAGATTACAAGGCTTGGCTTGAAGTTTTTTTTGGATTTCTTTTATGTGAAAGAATCGGCACTTCGACCAAGTAAGTAATCTCGATTCTCTACTTTAATGCATCATTCTAGTTGTATGCGACTTAGGATCATATAACTTAAGGTACATATTGAGCCCTCCCACCTGAGGCATTGGATTTATTTGTGATTTTTGATGATATGTATCGATTTCGGAACTTAGGGATTAGGTTACGAACCATTAGGATCGCTTCCTTTCACTTCCCCTTAAAATCCACTTTTTTGCCCGTTTCGTCGCAACTATTAAAAATAGTTTTAAGTGAGATAAAATTCTGGAAAAATTCATGAGTGATCTTTATCCTCTTAATTAATTTGTTATATTTTTTTATTCCAGATTTGGGTGGTTTCAATATTTTATTTGGATTTTAGATCATAAGCTGTCCCAAAAAGAAAGGTTTTGGCATAAGGGACCGAAATCGATTTTTCCCCGTAGGTGTGAGACCTATTTTTTGTGTATGATTAATCACTGTAATTTTTGATATTTTTATGCTCATTAGTAATTTTTTTCATAATTTTTAGTGCCCTTTTTGATCCACTTTGTGGAGTTGTTTTTCGATGATCACGTTTTGTTACCTTGCTAGTCAAGGATTTGTTTTGGCACTTTGGTGCATAATTTCAGGGAATCCTTTTGGACCATGTGAGATAATGACTATATTATTCCAGGGATTTAATTTCATAATTTTTAAAGGCTTTTTGCTATTTTTCCATGTCACCTAGATCCTAGGTTGATTCATGTGTCTATTTGTTGCATAACTTAAATGATAGGAAGGCATTCATGCCATTTTCTTGAGGGGATTTTTGGTAGCTTTTAGGATTTGATTATAGGTCATTTGTATGTCTTTAATTCCAGTCATAGGTCATTTTTTGAACCATACTCATTTGGTTTGTTTTGGTGCTTTAAAGTGCATACTTATGTGAATTAACTTTAACATAAACTAGCTTCTCTTCTCCTCTAATTGTTAACTTGAATTATGTGGAAATCATTAATGCCTATTCATGCATTCTAATTGCATCTCATACCTTGTATGCTACTGACCCATAATCATTTCATGCATATTCACATGCCATTCTTCCTTAGTTTGCATCATGTGCGATCTTATGCAATTTTTGTTCGTTTCTTCTCATATCTTCTTCTCATTGCTCCATATGCCTAAACAATTGCATCCATGATTGTATATTCATTCATCCATCTTCATAAGCATTCACTACTGACTTTGATGTTCATTTCATGTATTAATTCATGCTTGTAAGCCATATGCATTCATACTTCATCCATAAACCCTAATTTGCATTTAGGTGAACTTTTTGTACATAGTTTGACATAGTTTGATTTTGTGAGGTATCCTAGCATACTTAGGGACCTATAGCATATAGCTACTGACTTTAGAAGTCATGTAACATTTAGGTACCTTCACCTTTAGACTTAGGTCTTATTTTGAACCTAGTTCCATTCTATGACGTTTATGGTACTTAATTGCTTTCATGCTTTGATTTTACTTTCAATATGCATTGTCATGCTAACCTTTGTTTTGTAGGGGGGAAGATTGAGGTAAGCATTACTTCATTCCTATCTCTTATGCATTTTAATTGTGTTTGCCTTAGCACCTTGTGCTTTGCTGTTAGACTTTCCCTTTCTCTAGAGACAACTTAACTTCCTTAGGAAGTAAGTTAGTTTCTAGTTCTCCTTTCTTCTTTTCCTTTTCTTTCTTAGGATTAGAATACCTCATTAACCATAGGACCTCTCTTGTATATGATAACTAACTTAGGTTTGTGTCTTAGTCCCCCTTAGATTTTTGTCTTTTGCAATTTGAGTCATTCTTTCTCATTTTCAAACAAAATCCAAAAAAACAATTAACAAATAAATGAAAGGATCCTTTGTGTATAGCCTTATTCCATGGAGCACTTGCATTCATTCCATCTTGGAGTGGTGTAAGCTCGTCTATCATGATGCACAAGTCTCATCAAGGGATTGTTTCATAAAACAAACAAATTCAAAATACTTCTCATAAAAGACAAAAACAAACAATAAGCGACTATGCTGCGGGAACTTCTTTTTCTCATCTCATTCACTCACACCGCGAACTCGCGACGACTTATCTCGCATGCAAGACGGTAAACGCACTCGTACCAGACGAGCCTGCAACACCTGAGCATAGACATACGCAGTTCCAGCGATAAAAAACACAAACAAATAGTTCCCGCCTAGGTTAGGCGAACTACGTCGACTCTGATCCTCATTATCCCGATGAGGTACGTAGGCAGCGGGGTAGGGCCCGTTCGAGCGCATTCTTTATTTTCCCTACATTTCCCCCTCTTTCTTTTCATTATCCTTTCTTATTCCTTTCTCATTTCATTCCAGTTTCCAGTTAGCGGTTCATTTGTTCAGCAGCACTTTATTTTCTCACCCTTTGAAACAAAACAAGCAAGCGTGGATCCCGTCGGGTACGACGGACGATCTGGGGTGCTAATACCTTCCCAGGTCGTAACCAACTCCCGAACTCAGATCTTTGGTTCGCAGGACCTTGTCCTTTCCTTCTTCCTCAGGTTTGTGCAACATTACCTTTCCCATTCATTCGGGATAAAAATGTCTGGCTGGCGACTCTAACCTTTTTTGCGCCACTTTCGCGTTTGTACTAGGATGAAAATCCCGGGAGCGACAGTATGCATCATGCAGCCGGAAGCGTTTGGGTATCTTCGTATAACAACTGCTGGCCAGGGAAAATAAATCTCGATTTGTTGCTGAAGAAAATGAGAAACTCGTTCCCGTCTCGTTTGATAACATAGTATTCATAACCTCCCTTCTTCGTTTGATAGCATGGTATCCATAACCTCCCGTCTTCGTTCGTCGTACTCCTATTGAAAGAATAAATTCCTGACTATCCGTCTGAGGATAAAAGAGATGGATATAAATTCCAGGGGAGATGTGACTCGAAGTATTTATGAAGATGGATTTACCCTACTGGGGGATTTGTAGCTGTCTTGTGAGGATGAACCGGCGAAGCTTCGTTGAATTCCTTCCCTCGTTCGTCCTTAGTAAATACTATTACTGCATTTTCATGCATTTCTGGTAAACATCAATCATATTAAACATTTATGCATTTCTGGTAAACATCAATCATATTCAAAAGCATACATACATCCAAACACAACCAATGGACGTTTCGCTTATGTAAATAGGGTAAAAGTAAATCTGGATTCAAAGATGGAATTTTATTTATATCACAAAGTGACCCATACATAGGCAAGTTTGTACAAGGAGACAGAAATCCTAGTAAGAGGAATTTGTCATAAATTTTTTTACAAAAAGAAAGAAAATCAGCTATGTGGGAAATAATCCTATTGAGTTTCAATTCTACTATTGCCATTATCTTCAAGTATCTCATCTTCTACTGTTGAGACGAAAACAATTGGATTGAGCTTTATCTGTTCGAGCTTGAGTAAGTAGCACAACTGGTTGTAGTTTCATGGGTGATCCAAACGAGACATAGTCATACGCTTTAATCCCTAACTTTTGCCTGGATTGCCCTTTCAGGTTTTCAATCCACCGGGATACCTTTTTTTGCCCAAGCCGCCTTTTCAGGTTTTCGACTTGCCGGGTGTACACTTTTTTTTATATATATCCCTAATTTTTGCCTGAACCCTTTTGGTTCGCCGGGATGCCCATATTTTTGCATAGGCCAGTCAACCTAGCGGGTCTCTTTTTATGCGTAGTATTTTTTAACTATGTCTGCGTTTACAGGCTGTGGGAAGTTTTCACCATCCATAGTAGTAAGCATCATGGCACCTCCTGAGAATATTGTTTTGACTACAAATGGTCCTTCATATGTAGGAGTCCACTTGCCCCTAGGATCACCCTGTGGTAGTATGATACGCATGATTACCAAGTCACCAACCTGATATACCTTTGGCTTAACCTTCTTGTTGAAAGCCTTGATCATTCGTTTCTGGTACATCTGGCCATGACAAACTGCTGCTAATCTCTTCTCATCAATCAAATTTATCTGGTAAAGTCAAGTCTGAATCCACTCATCTTCATCCAAGCCTGCATCCTTCATGATTCTTAAGGAAGGGATCTGAACTTCAATGGGCAGAACTGCTTCCATACCATATACTAAGGAAAATGGGGTTGCCCCTGTTGAAGTACGTATTGTAGTATGATAACCATGAAGAGCAAATGGTAACATCTCATTCCAATCCTTATAAGTAACAGTCATCTTCTGTATAATCTTCTTAATGTTATTATTAGCAGCTTCTACTGCCCCATTCATTTTTGAACGATACGGAGAAGAGTTGTGATGCTTAATCTTGAACTGCGTGCATAGATCAGTAATCATAGTGTTGTTCAGATTAGAGCTATTGTCAGTAATAATCCTCTCAGGGATGCCATACCTACATATGAGATTATTCTTAATGAATCGAGCCACCACATTCTTAGTAACAGATGCAAATGAAGCTGCCTCCACCCACTTTGTGAAGTAATCAATAGCGACCAGGATGAAACGATGCCCATTAGAAGCAGTAGGTTTGATTTCACCAATCATATCAATGCCCCACATGGCAAAAGGCCAAGGAGCAGTCAACACATTCAATGGTGATGGAGGTATATGTACTTTATTAGCATAGATTTGACACTTGTGACATATTCTGGAATGTTGATAGCAGTCAGCTTCCATGGTAGACCAATAGTAACCTGCTCTCAATATCTTCTTTGCCATGGTATGACCACTAGAATGAGTGCCAAAGATCCCATCACGCATGTCTTCCATAATCTCTGTTGCTTCCTTCTTATCCACACAACTAAGCAAAGTCGAATCATGATTGCGTTTGTACAAAATTCCATTACTCAAGAAGAACGTAGCAGAAAACCTCCTCAGAAACTTCTTATCTTTGACAGATGCCCCTTCAGGGAACTCCTGAGCTTTAAGATATCTTTTCACTTCATAGAACCAAGGCTCCCCTTCTGCTTCTTCAGTTTCAATCTCATTGCAGTATGCAGGCTTCTCAAATCTATCAATAGTAATCTTGGGAGCTTCATCATCCCAGCTAATCTCAAACATAGATGCCATGGTGGCTAATGCATCTGCCAACTGATTCTCTCCTCGTGGAATATGTCCAAAGGTAATCTCTTCAAAATATGGGATCAAAGACAACACATGCTCTCTGTAAGGAATGAGATTATCATGCTTGGTATCCCAATCTCCTTTGATCTGACTTACTACCAGGGCTGAATCTCTATATACATCCAGGAACTGAATCTTCATATCAATGGCAGCTTTGATGCCCAGGATACATGCTTCATACTCAGCCATATTATTGGTACAATAGAAACAAAGTCTTGCAGTAATCGGGGTATGACAACCTTCAGGGGAACTAATCACAACACCAACACCATTACCAAGTGCATTAGAAGCTCCATCAAAAACCATAGTCCATCGGGATCCTTGTTCAGGTCTGTCATATTGTCCAGGTTCTATGGTAATAATCATAATGTCTTCATCGGGGAACTCAAAACTCATTGACTGATAATCATCCACTGCTTGATGAGCCAAATGATCAGCTACAATACTTCCTTTAATGGCCTTCTGAGTAGTGTACTGTATATCATATTCTGTCAAGATCATTTGCCATCTTGCAATTCTTCCGGAGAGAGCAGGTTTCTCGAATATGTACTTGATTGGATCCATCTTCGAAATCAATAAGGTAGTATGAGTCAACATATACTGTCTTAGTCGGCGAGCAGCCCATGCCAAAGCGCAACAAGTTTTCTCGAGCAGTGAGTATCTTGTTTCACAGTCGGTAAACTTTTTGCTAAGGTAGTATATTGCCTGCTCTTTTCGACCAGACTCGTCATGTTGCCCCAATACACACCCCCATTGAGTTGTCTAACACTGTTAAGTACATAATCAAGGGTCTTCCATCAACTGGTGGCATCAAAATGGGAGGTTCTAGAAGATATTTCTTGATTTCATCAAAGGCAGTCTGGCACTCATCATTCCATTCCATCACCTGATCTTTCTTCATTAACTTGAAGATTGGCTCACAGGTGGCAGTTAATTGGGAAATAAATCTTGCAATGTAATTCAATCGTCCCAAGAAACCTCTAACTTCCTTCTCAGTGCGGGGAGCTGGCATCTCTTGTATAACTTTCACTTTCGCAGGATCTACTTCAATACCTTTTCCACTAACAATGAAACCCAGGAGTTTACCAGATCTAACTCCAAAAGTACACTTGTTCGGGTTCAATCTCAACTTGTACTTCTTCAATCTCTCAAACAACTTATGCAGATGATCAAGATGTTGCTCTTCATTCTGGGACCTGGCTATCATATCATCCACATATACCTCTATCTCATGATGAATCATATCGTGAAACAAAGCCACCATAGCACGCTGATATGTTGCCCCTGCATTCTTTAAACCAAATGGCATCACCTTATAGAAAAAGGTGCCCCACTGTGTAACAAATGTTGTCTTCTCCATATCTTCAGGTGCCATCTTGAATTGATTGTAACCAGAGAAACCATCCATGAAAGAGAATACCTTATGCTGAGCAGTGTTGTCTACCAGAACATCAATATGAGGAAGTGGAAAGTCATCTTTGGGGCTGGCCTTGTTCAAATCCCTGTAGTCTACACACATACGTACCTTACCATCTTTCTTAGGCACCGGCACCACATTTGCAACCCATTGAGGATAAGAAGTCACAGCTAAGAACCCTGCATCAAACTGTTTCATTACCTCTGCCTTAATCTTCTCTGGCATTTCAGGACGCATGCGACGAACCTTCTGCTTCTTTGGCCGACAATCTTCTTTTACTGGTAAACGATGAACCACAATATCTGTATCCAACCCTGGCATATCCTCATAGGACCAAGCAAAGATCTCCACATAATCATGTAACATCTGAATCAATCTGCTCTTGACACCATCCTCTAATTCAGCCCCTATCTTGACTTCTTTCCTTTTTTCTTCAGTTCCCAGATTCACAACTTCGACTGGCTCTTCATGTGGCTGTATAGCTTTCTCTTCTTGTTGTAACAACCTAGCAAGCTCTACAGGTATTTCACAATCTTCCTCCTTTCCATCTTCAGCTTGATAGATCGGATTCTCGAAATTATAATTGGCAATAGTAGAACTATTATCAACAGAATCTAGAGTGGATGAGGATCTGCATTTTAGTGATGTGGGTGTGTGTAAGAACACATAGCTGATAAAAGTAAAATAAAATAAAAGAAAGACAAGGAACACAATATTTACGAAAACGAAACGTCCACTGATTTTTATTGAATGAAGTATGTAAATGAAATGACATCCCGAAACAAGCATACCATTGTGCCCCGGGTAAGGCACAAGGCTTAAGAGTTTAATTGTTCAAAAATTACAAATTTTAAAAGTATCAACACAGTAATAGTATTTACTCCTGACTAAAGGAGATAGGAATAACATCTCCAGCTTTCCAATTATTGAGCCCAGCACCCACAGTATGAAAAATCCAAGCATCCAAGTTGTAATCTTCATCATAGTCACCCACAGCTATGATCTGATCTTTCATAATCCCCTGATTGGTGATACGAACAGCACGAGCACGCCGAACAGCCTTCTGGGACTTTGCAGTGAAACCCAAACCAAATTTGTCAGACTTGTAAGGAATGTCAGGAAGCTGACCCCAAATAGTACAACCACCTTCATCCACCACAGCTCTAGCATCTTTGAGGGAGGCCATTGTAGGAGGTACTCTGGTGACCACAAGAACTTTCTTGACAATAGGAGAAGCTTCATAATTATTAACAACCCAGGGAACCACTTCGAACGTCTGGCATGGAGTTTCAACATATTCATCTTCCACCTCAAGATATTTAAAGGTGTTCACATGGCTAACTATATATCCTTCCTCTCCGTAAACAGTGACAACTTTTCCTTCTACTGGATATCTCAGCTTCTGATGTAAGGTGGAGGTTACAGCACCTGCCCCATGGATCCAGGGACGCCCAAGCAAACAAGGATACGAAGGACGGATATTCTTTACATAAAAAGTAGCATTGAAGACTTGAGAACCTACTTTTATTGGGAGATCAATTTCTCCATGCACCACTCTTCTCGAGCCATCAAAAGCCTTCACCACTATATTACTGGGCTTCAACACAGCATCATCAGGGCTAAGCTTATTCAGAACTTCTTTGGGCAACACATTCAGCGAGGAACCATTGTCTATTAACACATGCGACATGGTAGTGCCCCTGCATTCAATAGAGATATGTAGAGCCCTGTTATGATCCCTCTTGGCCGGAGTCAAATCAGCATCGGAGAAACCTAACCCATTATCATAGGTCAAGTGTGCAACACAATTTTCAAACTGGTCTACAAAAATCTCATTTGGCACGTGGGCAGTCTTCAAGAATTTGATCAAAGCTTTGGCATGAGCCTCGGAACACAACAATAAAGACAACATAGAAATCTTGGAGGGAGTATGCCCCAATTGGTCAACAATGTCATACTCACTCTTGCGAATGATCTTCAATACTTCTTCCATCTGCTTAGAAAGGTCATCAACAGTTGGTACATTAGTTGGCACAGGTTCAATAACAGGACCTTTGCCTCGAGCATCAGCAGTGGAGGTAGTAGTTGGAGTAACTGTATTCTTGGAAGCGGACAGAGAAGAGAAAACTCTTCCACTTCGTGTGATCTTACTAGATCCAGCAATATTGTCAACATCAAGGTTTTCATTTGCAACAGGTGTCTCGGCTAAAGGTTCCTGCTTAACACCATGAATATAAACATCGGAGCCATAATGCTAAGGCACCGCTTTGTCAGAAGTATATGGAATAGGACCAGGAGTGGTAATGATCATAGGAGCCACTCTAGCTTCAGCAACAATCTTCACGGGGCCTTTAGCAGTAATCTTAATTGGACCCTTATGAGTGATTTTGACAGGACCCTTGGAAGTAATCCTTACTGGCACTTTATCAACCATATCCACCTCTTCAACCTTCGCACATTTGGTTATATGTTCAACCATGCTCTCTACAAAAGGTGTCCTCTCAAACAATATGGTGTAATTGTTCATGAGGCGTTGAATTTCGTCCTTCAACTTCCAGCAACTATCTGGTTTATAAGCACAATAGAAACAATCTTCATTACAACCTGGAAAGAACCCAACTTGTACCAACTTCTTCTTAATAACAGACAATGGTGTGGTCACATCTGCAACTGAGGAAATATGTGAAACTTCATCAATGGCATTGACAGTCTTTTCATGATTTGGCATGGGAGCAGTAATCACATTTGGAGTACCTGGAGGGTCAAACTCAATCTCTCCCGCATCAATCATATCCTGAATCTTATTCTTCAATATCCAGCAACTATTGGTATCATGTCCCTGACAATTTTAATGATATGCACATCGTGCATTGGGATTGTACCTGGGAGAGGTAACATTGGGGTTCTGAGGAGGGTCCCTCAAAGTGATAAGTTCACCCTTCAACAAGTGTTGCAAGGCTTGGGTCAGTGACATGTTGAGCTTAGTGAACTGCCTTCTAGGCCTCTGTTGATTGCCCTGTGGTGGCTCTGGTGTTGCAGGATTAGGGTTGGAAATATGAACTGCACTCACAGATTGGTGCCTCCACTACAACAAACAAGACCTTAGACAGCGCTTTTTTTAGCCTTAGACAGCGCTTTAAAGCGCTGTCTAAACCTCCGCTGCTAAAGGTTTAGACAGCGCTTTTTTAAATCTTAAAAGCGCTGTCTAAGCCCCCCCCCCTTAGACAGCGCTTTGGCCAAAAGCGCTTTATAAGACCCTCTTATTTTAAATTTTTTAGGTATACCTTAGACAGCGCTTTTGAAAAGCGCTGTCTAAGCCCCCCCCCCTTTAGACAGCGCTTTGGCCAAAAGCGCTTTCTAAGCCCCTCCTATTTTAATTTTTTTAGGTATACCTTAGACAGCGCTTTTCAAAAAGCGCTGTCTAAGCCCCCCCCCCCCTTAGAAAGCGCTTTCTAATCCCCCATTTAGACAGCGCTTTTTACAAAAGCGCTGTCTAAGGTATACGAAATTTTTTGAAGCTTTTGTTTTAAACCACATTTTTTCCAGGTTTATAAACCAGAATTTCTACCTGTTTTCAACCAGATTTTGGCAGACAATTATCACATTTTATATATGCCATTTTGGCCTTTTTTCTACCAATTTTTGGCTAACAAATATATATATATACCAATTCAAACCAATTTTGCCTTAAATGTATCAAAATATATACAAATTTATGTACACATTTACAAGTCATTACATATACTACAAATGTACACATTAATTACACAAATTTATGAACAAACATTGAGCTCTATCATGAATTGACACCACTCCTCTTTGATTTCGTCCACTTGATCCTTTGTATAAAATGCACACTTGAATTCATCAAAGTACTACATAATAATATAACATATTTTGAATTAATTCCAACTATTTAATTATATGAGATATGTGTAAATATAAAAATAACTCATAAGTTAGAAATACATACATCGGTGGGAATCTCTAATCGGCCCAAAGCAAGAGTATCTCGCATAAACCTCAACATGAAATACCCGCAATCTATTTGATTACGTTGTTGAGGACACTACATATGAAAAAAAAATATGGATTATAAATCCTAAGTTTTATCAAGTGTCATCACTAATATAATAAAAAATGTGGTAATTAAAAATATACCGCCACTTTAATCCATGTAATGGAGTTGGCGCCCCTCCTTGAGGTTTGGATAACTCGTTGGGCCCGAAAAGCTTGTAGGACGCTAATAAAATAAAAATGAAGCAATTAGAACAATTCACATAAACTAAGAAAAATTTTGAACATTCTCATTTACGTGTCAATTAGGACCTTCATATTCGGGTATGTTGTCCAATCATTTCCTAACGAGTCAAGATAATACACAATTTCTCGGATAGGATTGATTGCGAGCAACAACCAATGTCCACTGTAATGATTAGGCAAATGTTAGATGGTAACTTGGAAAATAATTATAATAGATGAATTTAGAATGAAATTCTAACCCGGTATTAAACGGTATAAAAAACAACTTCTCCGCATCTTTATTGTCCATGAGGATCCGAAGAACGTACTCCGTCACGGTATCCGGTCTACTTAAGATTAAACCTAAGTTGACAGTCGCAGGTGCTAAGAATCCGAATGACACATCCAAACCATTGGGGCGCATCAATTTGTCATACAAAAACCTAATATAAAAACATCATTAACATTACACACCTCTTGTGAAACATAAAGTAAACCGGATTAACATTATGTAAACATCATTAACATAAGTTGTTTAATTAATAAAACAAACTAGACCAGATTTACCTAACATATGTATTGACAACGGTGACGCCGATTTCTTCACGACCAAAAACTTGCATGAAGTCCTCATTACCAATCATTTGGTCGTAATCAAAGCCGAAAATCCCTACCTCCATATGTACAGTCCGAAAACCTCCGGTCGGTATATCGGTCATCTCTAGAAATGTCCTGAGGCACGACCTATACTTGGTGGTAGGTTTTTTCCTAGCTACGGTCTTCTTAGCACCAACACTTTTTACCCATGCGGAGGCGTTGCTAACCTCCTTTTTTTGTTGTGCGGAGGCATTGCTAACCTCATTTTCTTGAAGCTACATGTCATATAAATAGTTAGATCAAATTAAGAATGTAACAACTTCCATGAATATATGTCATATAATTGTATATTACCTCTTTTCTTGAAACCGTGGACTCGGTATGCCGTGGAATCGCATTATCTTTTGATTTGGATTTTGTGGGAGTCTATTTAACATAACCAAGGAAAATATGTAAGTAAAATTTTAAGCATAAATTTTAAACTTTGAATATACACATTAAAGTTAACATAAGTTTTAAGCATACCTCATATCCTACGCATATGAGGTTTGTCGGCCATGCAACAAACGAACCTACTGCTTCGTGCACCGTTGTTGCATCCGAATCATCGCTAGGATATGGTAATGTTGCATTCGGCTCAACTGCAATATCAACTGATACCTTCAAACATCCAGCAGGGAGCTCTCTAGTGTGGAGTAATACTCCGCTAACGTTATGCACTTTTCCCTTGCCAACCATCCGATAGTATGGTGACGACAAATACAACTGACAATGGGAAATGCCCTAAAACCAATAATAACAAGAAATCGTTAATGTGTATATATGTCAAATACATAATTTAAGCAAATAGTTCAATTTAAGACAATTATATGTAATTACCTCTGGAATGTTCGGCTGAAAGGTATAGTTGATACTGTCTTTGTCCGAAGCATCTCTGTATACTGTTGAGGCGCTAGCCTCTCTTTCTCTCCTCAATGCATCAAGCTCAGCTTGCATGGCTTCCAATCTTGCATGAAGCTCCCGATTACTAGGAGCCTTTCCTTTTTTAATACTCAGGGAGGTCGGAGTGACTCCAAATCCCTTACCCCTCACCCGACCAGAATACTCAGGGACATCTAATACCCGACTAAGTATGCTCCTAGTATCATGGGGAGATAAAGACTGAGATAGCTCCTCCTGAAAAATCAGATGAATACCGTATACTTGTCAAATATTTGTGTATAAAAATGTTATTCAATTAATGAAAAAATGTTATACTTACACATTTCTGGTATACGTGTAAAACTTCTTCTTGAGGAACTCCAGATTTTCCCACACGGGCTTCCTTCCACAAAACATGTGCAGGAAGAGATGTTTCTGAACTTTCCTCCTTCTGCAGCTACACATTAAGTCATACAATTTGATCAGATAAAACTAATATATGATGAACAAATTTGTTATCGCAATTTATAAATACTTACCATGGATTGTTCTAAGCGTCCATATCCGACACGTCCTTTTCGGTACGGATATGCGGGACTTGATGCTCTTTCCCGATTTGTAGCACTTATTCTTTGAAAAACCGGGTCTTGTCTTTTGGATTTGAAAGCCTCCCATTCTTCAGCCGATATCAAACTTTCATATTTTTTAGGAAGCTCCGCATCCACATAATTACCATCCGCATCCTTAAGGAACTTGGATGATAAAAATGTCCGAAACCCTCTTAGAAGCTTTCCGGCCAATTTCATACAAAAACCTCTTCTTTCTTCTTCGATGTTAAAACATCGCTAAGAAAAACATACAGATTGATAGTTAGTATCAGTAATTGAAAAAACATAATTGATACCGTATAATTAAGGGCCAAATGATTGTACCTTTATCTCACTCCAAATTTTTTCTTTGGACTCATTCAGCTCTTTGTTTCTCCAATCATCATATGTAATGGGAATTTCATTCCTTACTAGTGCACCGATAAAACTAGTTAAGGTATGCCCATTAGGTTCTATAAGCTGTCCCTGGTTGCTGTTGCACCCCAAAATTTGCCCTCACAATACAAGAACTTTGTGTGCTAAGAAGGTTCACAAGGTTCACAAGATTCACAATGTTTATATAACCTTTCATGAGGTTCATGAAGTCTACAAGTTACTTCTTGAAGGTTCACAAGGTTCACAAGTTTCACAGCATTTACAAGACCTTTCATGAGGTTCATGAAGTCTACAAGTCACTTTATGAAGGTTCACAAGGTTCACAAGTTTCTCAATGTTTATATAACCTTTCATGAGGTTCATGAAGTCTACAAGTTACTTCTTGAAGGTTCACAAGGTTCACAAGTTTCACAGCATTTACAAGACCTTTCATGAGGTTCATGAAGTCTACAAGTAACTTTATGAAGGTTCACAAGGTTCACAAGTTTCTCAATGTTTATATAACCTTTCATGAGGTTCAAGAAGTCTACAAGTTATTTCTTGAAGGTTCACAAGGTTCACAAAATTCACAATGATTACATAACCTTTCATGAGGTTCATGAAGTCCATAAGTCACTTCATGAGGTTCACAAGGTTCACAAGCCTCACAATACCTCCCATGAGGTTCATAAACATTTTATGATGGTTCACAAGGTTCACAAAGTTCACAATTGGTCAGAAGAGTTGACAATTCCCTCAGACAATGCACCTCCTGAGCAGTGCATCCAAAACTAGGGTTTTGACTTTAATCAGGCTAAATGGACTTCCAATACCTAAAGTGAGCTTCATAACATCTTATATGCATATAAGAACCCCCATGACAAGTTTCAAGACTTTTCTCAAAAGTTTGCTCAGTCAGATGATCAAATAAGTCAAAATCAGTCAATGCAGTCAGAAAGTCAAACTGAGGTCAACTGTGGTCAAACCAAAGTCAAACTTCATGATTTTTTGCCAACATCAAGTATATGAAGTAAAATTCATCATTTGATCAAGGGTTGATCATGATTCATCAAGGAGATTCCAGATCAGCAATAATCAGGAGTTTCTAAATTAGGGTTTCCTTAGTAAAAGTCAACTGAACTTTGACCAGCCATAACTTTCACATACTTCATCACCAAGTCTCCATCCAAAGCTCATTTTGAAGGAAATTGAATTCTCTACAACTTTGATCTTGCAAGTTAAGCCCAAAAATGCTTCATTTGGAAGATATGAGCTAAGACATTATAGGTCATTTCAAAAGTCAACAAAAAGTCAACAACTTCAAAAAGGGCATAACTTGAGATTGGTAAATGATATGGACCTGAAACCAATGGGGTTGTTTAGAGGACTCTTCAAACTTTCCAAAATGTCCAAGAACACCCTCATACCTTTAAAATTGAGGGAGATATGCCCTTGCAAAGTTGGGAAATTTTGTGATGGTTTATGATGAAAATGGGGGTCTAGAACCAATTCTTTCCAAATGGGCTTGCTAAATTGTGATCCAATCCATATCATATCATCATGCACGACCCAAATGACCAAAATTCAGAATTTTTATTATTTTATTTTTATTTATTTTTGATTTAATTCATAAAAATCATTTTAAATAAATATAAAATATGAAAATATATTATTAAAGGGAGATTTGGTTTCTAGAATATTTTAAATATTGATTGGAATTAAAAAAGAAGGAAATCATGAGATTGGTACAAGAATAGTAAGCTTTCATGAGCAAATATTTGAATTTCAAAGCCTAATCTTTTTCAATCTTCAAGTATCAAAACTTCCATACAATCATCCAATTTTTCTGACCTAAATGATTCACATATAAGTACTGATCACAACCCTAGCCCTCATAGACGATTTCCAGCAGCCAAAGGTAAGTCCACAAAGTCAAAAATTCACCAAAAACTCATATTCGGATTCTTCAATCCAGGGCATTTGAAGGTAAAGTAAGAACATAGAGATGTTCTTTGGACATTGTTGAAGCTAAACCATCACCCATATGCATCAATATCATCTCATATGGCTCTACCCGAATCAAACTTTGTCTTGAATTTAATTTTTTCGAATTCGATAACATGTGCATTATAAATTGTTTTTGATGACTGATATGTGTTTATCTTGATGCCTAGTACGATTCTGGACAAGAAACTTGAAGTTTCATGACCTAATGGACAAACGGCCATAGTTAGGGTTTCGAGTTCAAAAATGGGGTTCTTCGATTCACCCAATATAAATGTATTTTCTGGATATAATTGAACTGTACAGGTTGTAAGGAACTCAAAGGTGTCCTTGATTTGACAAAATGATGTTGTTTGATGGTAGTTCAAAAAACACAGGATGCGTGTGCATGAAAATTCGCAGGTGAATTTGTATGTGAAATCGCAGGTAAATTCGAAGGGTACAAGGAAGAAGATGACCTCTTCCCGCGCGTGATTTGAATTCAAATTATTTGTATAATATTTTATTGATTGTTTATTGTTTAAAATCACAACAACTTGTGTTGTCCCAGTGGTAAAACTGATGCGCGTATGTTGTGAGGGCACTAGTTCGATTCCTGGCTGGTGCATTGTTTTTGCTCTTATTTTTCAGGATAAAAGAAGACTTAATATATTATGGTTTCTTGCCATTATATTATCAGAAGGGCTCTCCCAGCCAGGCGGTTAAGCGTGTGTGTTATTGGTCAAAGGTCCTGGGTTCAACACCACCCCAGGCCTTTTTATTTCTTTTATTTTCCAGGTTTTTCAGGCAAAGCACAAAACAAATTAAACCTCCTCCATTGTTGCCTGCGCGTGTGGTAGCCTGGTGGTGTTCCTTCTTGCTGGAAACCAAGCTGACCTGGGTTCAAACCCCAGTCAGGTAAGTTTTCACATTTTTTTCTTTTTTATTTGTTTTAAGTATTATATTATTAAATTAAATCTTATGTATATGCTTTCTAAATAATAAATAATAATAATAAAGCATGGTTAATATTTTCTAAAATTCTAAAATATATAAATTTTCTAAAATTATTTTCTTTATCATATGTAAATGTAATATATGTATATTATTCAATAATTTTTATAGTTAAATTAGAAAACCCTAAAAAATTATTTTCTAAAACAAACCCTAATTTCCAAAACCCTAATTTTATAATTATAATATATATTTATTTAGTATAATTTTTGTAAATATAGTAATTAGTAGAAATTAAATTTTGTAAACATGATTAATTTTGTGAATATAATATTTAAAACTTATTTTCTCCTTATAATGTGTAAATATTGTTTTAATAAATAAATGTTAATATATGTTTAAAATGATTAAATTTGTAATGATTAAAATTTATAATTATATTATGTTTAAAAATTTTATATTATAGTAATTATTTAATTATTCATGTTTCTAAATAAATGCTTATATATTAAAATCCTATTTTGTGTTTATTATTCTAATCATATCATTATAATATTTTTTATTTAATTTATTTTAATTATTGTTACTAACCATATTATTATTTATTATTCTTATTTATTATTATCTTATATTTTTATTATTTCTCTAACCTTGTTTATTTTTCTAATTATTATTATTTCACTAAATTTAGTTCTTTTATTTTTACTAACCTTATTTTTTAATTATATTTATCACTAACCCCTATTTGTTTATTTATTGCCTATTTATATTTTGCCAATTATTTTTGCTATTTATTTATTATTATTATAATCATGTAATTGCTTCTTGGTGTAATTTTGTAAATATTTAAATATTTAACTTTTATGTTATGGTTAGTAATTTAGGGAGTGCAAAACATGTATTCTATTAAAAATAAATTTAGCTCATTTTAATTAAAGATAATTAATATTAAACACTCACACACGTAAGTTGATTTTTAATCGCCATCCTACACTTTCTAAGGCTATCCCTCAATGTTGCCTACTAATAAGGTCAAGTGGGGTGTAAAAAGCAAGTCCCTTAAAAAGAAAAATCATCAAGTCCCTAATGGTTGCCTTTAAAAATCAAGTCCCTTTGAATAATGATGATAGTCCCTCCTATATGCTTAATACACCCCACAGTTGCCTTCATTAAACAGATGACCCTCACTTGTCCCTTACATCCAAGGTAATGACTACCTACTCCTTAATAGTAGGGATAGTCTTACCAATTAAAGGATAAAGAACAGAAAGACTTAAACTTTAGGGTAGGTTCCTCTTATGTACTTACTCACTCCATTTTTTTCAAACACTTAACCAATTTCAAAACAAATTTTCAAAAACAAGTTTTTACGCATCCGTACATGGATCATTATCAACTATTATGAAAATTTTTCTATTCACACACTACACTTTCAAAAACAATTCAAAAATGAGCTAAGTAACTAAGAGCCCATGGATAACCATGGATGTAAAGGGTGCTAACACCTTCCCTTTACATAACCTACCCCCCGGACCCAAAAATATCTCTTAAGGTCTTTCATGTTCTTTTATACCCTTTCCTTTGGATAAAATAAAAGTCGGTGGCGACTCTTGCTATCCGCAACATAACAAAAGTCAGTTCTCCCACCGTGTTACAGAACTGGCGACTCTGCTGGGGACTTAAATTTAAGAGGGGTACCCTTAGGGATTAGATCACTTTAAAATTGTTTGCCTTGTTTGCTTTATACTTACTTGTTGGGTGCTCTTATGTGTGAAAGATCCTAACCCGGATCTAGTGTACCATAGGTAAATGGCAATAGACCAAGGAAACTGTACGACGTATATCGATATGGTTGATCTGGTGGCCATAGTTAGTGTGACTTCTTGGTTGGTGCTTATGTTCCTTAAGTCAAGTTGAGGATAATATGAGGCTGCCATATGTTGTCAATGCACTAACTAACTTTTAGAACCCTAGTTAACTCATCTTGGCCTTTAGAAAGTAGTGAGGTAACCGGCTTTGGTGCAGACTGAAGTTGGTTGACACTCGATACTACGCTCATTGAGATCTTAAACTTGGAGGGTTTTGGTTGGCAAGTAAGTTGCCTACTGAACAACCACCCTTGTGAAGGATCAATGATATTGAGATCCCTTAGAACCTGGTTACTTTCATAGGACAGGATGAACCAACTAACTTCAGGGGAGGGTACTTACCTTTGAACCTCATGCAAGCCTTTAAACCTAGGGCTATGGTGTGACTTGTTTGTGTGTGCCACATGTTTGTGATTGAACATAACATCATGACATCATCATGCATCATAAGCATAACATTTTCACTAACCATTTCAAGGACCAAAGGATTTATCTTTGTTCTTTGTTGCAGGTCATGGCTTCTACTCGTAGAAACACCATCAGGATCAACTTTGTGGGGATACCTCCCAAGCTTAAAGAGTTGGTTTCTCAAGTGTCTGATCACTCCCAGTTCATCAAGAGACATGGTCACCTATTGGATCTAGTCACTTCAGGGTTCAATGAAGACATGATGAGTGTCCTGTTTCAGTTCTTTGACCCTAAACACCACTGCTTTACATTCCCTGACTATCAGCTGGTTCCTACCATGGAGGAGTTCTCCAAACTTCTGGGTATACCTGTTCTTGATCAAAGACCATTCACAGGCTTAGAGAAGGAGCTTAAACCAGAGGTTATTGCTGCAGCTCTACATCTGAAGAAATCTGACATTGTTCTAGAAACGAGAAGTGGAGTCAAGGGTATTCTTGCCAAGGTGCTAATGGATAAGGCTCAAATGTTCTTGAAGGCCATGAGCTATGATGCTTTTGAGGAGATCTTAGCCTTGCTGATATATGGCTTAGTATTGTTCCCCAATCCAGATCAGTTCATAGACGTTCATGCCATCAACATATTCCTGAGTCACAATCCAGTACCTACCTTACTTGGAGACATCCTGCATTCTCTTCACACCCGTACTACAAGGTGTCGCTCCCGAAGATTTGCATCCCGGTACAAGCGCGAACGGTCGGCGAAAAGAACAATGAGAACACACAGCCGTGAACTCACTGGAGATGAATAGAGTCGCCAACTAGGCATTTTTATCCCGGAGGAAAGGTAATGCTGCATAAACCTAGAAAGATACGGATAAGACGGTTGCGAACCAGAGAGACTGAGAAAGGGGGTTGGTTACAACCTGGGAAGGTATTAGCACCCAGATTGTCCGTCGTACTCGACGGGATCCACGCTTGAAAGATTGGTGTTTTAAAGGGGTAGTGTCAGTGCAATTTGTGTATCAAAGCTGGAAAGAATGCAAGTGTCAGTGTAAAAGGGATGTGTAGTGTATGAGTGAAGTGTCAATATAAGAAAGAATGAAGTGCTCAAGATCATGAGGCTTAAAGAATGATGCTGGAAGGAGGGGGAATATACAGAGACTTTTGTTCGATAACTGTTTAGTTATGCCTACGTATCCTCTCGTGCAATGAGGAAGTCAGAACACCGTAGTTCGACCCAAAGAGACTGAAAGATGAATTGACTGATGAACTTCTTACTTGCCTATGTTCAAGTGTATGACTTGTCTGGCTCAGGTGCAAACTGTCTTGCATTAGACGGAAGAAGCGAGTTCTCGTTTATGAGTGAATGAGATGAGAAAAGAATCCCGAAGGAGACGATTATTGTTTGTTTTTGTGTTTTCAGTCTTTTATTGTTTTTGGATTTTGTCATAAGTTAATGAGCTTAAGCCTAAACCAATGGATTAGTAAACTCATCACATCTTCCCTCTGATTAGGGGTAATGAGAATACCTTAAGTGTGAAGTCAGCTTCTCACACTTAATCACCCTGATGTAGGATTAAGATCATTAATCTACTTGTGATTATTTAGATGTTTTTTGTTGCTTTTGTTTAGTGTTAAGTAATGAGATTAAGCCATAATCAAGGATTAAACAGACTCATTACACCATCCTAATAGAAGGATAATAGATGAGAATGTTTAAGCTGAGGAAAACTCCTCAACTTAATCCATGATTAGGGATTAAACTCATGACAAAACAAGCCTTTGATTAAGTGGATTTTATTTAATGGTATGATGATGAAGTGTTTTTTAGGGTTTTGTAAGACAACTTGAGGGGGACTTGTCCATTAACACTAGGGTTAGTCCTTCTTAACCAATTAAGGAAGAATTAGAACCCTAATGCAAGGCCCAAGTTACAAGCTTGATGTCTTAGTGATTATTAGGTGGATTGATTAAAGGATTTAAACACATTAAGGGTTTAACACTTAGGATTAAAGTTATACACTCCATCCTAATAGAAGGATGCAGGCATAAGCTTAATCACAAAGCCTTAAAGCCTTTAGGGTTTAGTCCCTGATTATGAGGTGAGAAGAGAAGACTCAATGAGACACAAAGGTAAAACTAAGTGGGGAGACTAATCAAAACCCTAATCATTGTCATGCTTGGTTGTTCCTAAGGTTTGTGAGGTTTAAGAGAGGAATCTTCAGAGGAACCACCAGGAAGCAGATGAAAGGGAGCAAAGAGAAGCAAAGTAACTTGCTTCATTCAAGAAGACAAGTCACTTGGAGAAAGAAAGTAAGAAGAAGAAGAAAGAGCAAGCTCAATCTCAAACACAAGATAAAATGCAGCAATGATGCATAAGAGATATGAAAAGAAGTTGTGAGAAGTGAAGGCAAATTCACTTCTCAAAGTAACTTACCACCTGAAAAGTTAGTGAAAGGAATGCAAATGCAATGCAAAAATGAGATGAAATGACATGGTGAAAACCAAAACCAGAAGCATATATGAGATGATAATGATTCTATAAGATGCTACAAACATGAATCAAGGCATGAGGATGATCACATGAACAAATGGATGCAAATGGAGCAAGGTTAGAACCATGAACACACATGAAAAGCAATGAAATGCAAATGGCATACAACATGGCAAATGCAAGATGCAATGATCAAACATGCTTTCAATATGTTTTAAGATGTTCAATGAATCAAATTCATACATGAAATGTCATGACAAGTCAAGGTATGAGTGCAAATGCAAGATGGATGCATATGGAAGCCCAAATTAGGGTTTATGAACAATACATCAAACAAAAACCAAAATCAGAAGCAAACATCAAGACAAAAAATTGAAAATGCACTCAAAGGATCCCTAATCCTATACTAACTCACTTCCCAAAGGAGAGGTTCCAATTCTTAACCTAATTCAAGTTATGATTTTCCTAAGTTTTCTAGGGTTTTAGGGTTTCTTAACAAGAAAAATGCCAATCAAATGGAAAATGCAAGATCAATTCATGACCATTTAATCTCACATACTACATGATATTCTAAACACAATGCAAAAAGAATCAAAGTCCAACTGTTCATGGTTAGGCAGAAATGATTTTTGGAAGTTTGGATCAAAATAATGCATCAAAATGATTTTTAATTCCATGGAAAATTCTCAAAATGCATCAAGATCAAAAAAGAAATTTGGTTTGAGGGTTGGACAATGTTTCTAAATGTTTTTAAATGTTTCATGAATTTTTTGGTGATTTTTAAATACCTAAAAGTATTTTTAATTAATTAATTTCCATTAATCAATTAAAAATAATCTTTTAAATATTTAAAAATACTTTTTAATGATAAAAAAAATAAAATAAAAATATTTTTGGGTCTTAAAAATTAATAAAACTTTTAAGAAAAAGTTTCATAATTTTTAAGACATTTTTGCTATTTTTAATTAATTATGCAAGTTAAATGAAATAAAATGAAATTAAAAAAAAAAAAAAGAAAAGTAATCAGGATGGAGGGCCAGGATGGGCTCTGGATTCAAATTGGTTGACTGGCGCGTGAATGGAGGGTCTGGATTCAATCTGGCCAAATTAATTTAATTACGAAATAATTAAAACTAATTAAGTGGATTAGGGCAAAATGACATGATCTGGACCATTCACTAGCGCGCGGGAAACAGCATCCAAGGGTCCAAGTTTAAAGTTCACTAATTAATGACAATTAGCCCTAATCACATTCAGGCTGCCGGAGAAGACCTCCGGTCGTCTTCTCCGGCGAGCAACTCCCCTGAAAACTTCCCAACTCACTCAAATCGTATCAAAAATGAAAACTAAGAACTGGGAAATGTTCCTTACACACTCACGAATCAAACCCCTCTCTCAAAACAAATTTATATTTCCTAAATAAGCTGAATCGAAGAGGATAAGAACTAGGGCACGCAAGCTTCAGAAGCAAATTAAATACTCATTTCAAAGCCATTTTCGAAACCAATGACATCAGGATGATCAGTGAAGCACATAGAACAAGTTTATAACATGAAAAATGATTTCTGGAAAAATAAATTTCAAGCTACCTGAGATCCGAAGCTTTCACTCTGATGACTTTCTGGCCACTTCTCCTTGTGCAATCCACTCCACTTGATCCCCAGATGATGTTTGAATGCTCAAGAAGAGTTTATGTTGGCTGGATAGTGAGTTTCGAAAGCTCCTGCTTCAACTCAGTCAGAAATGGCAATGGTGAAACAGGCAGCTTCAGGCCATTGTGAGGGGTTGTTTGTGATCCTGAGGGTGAATAGAGAAGGTCTATGGTGTTTGTTGGTATGTTTGTGAGCTATGGTGAGAGTTTCGAAGGAAACTGCAAAATAAGGTGAAGAATGGCAGTGGGATGTTCTTGCTTGTTTCAGGCCAGGCTCTTGGTGGTTTGAGGTCTATGAAGTGTGATGAGTTGAATGGTGAAAATGGTTTTTGTGTTTGCAAGCTGTGTAGGCAGATTCTAAGCAACTTGCAAGATGAGGTGTTTTTGTGAATGTGTTGTTGTGAATGGTTTCAGCCTTGCTTAGTGTTATGTCTAGCTTGCAAATGGAAAGTATAAACAAATCTGATTGGCTGGATGATGTGACATGGCCTGCTATGATAGGTAAGTCACCTTTTGCAAAATGTCAACTTCTTTGTAAGAGAAAGTATGGGCAGCTTCTAGGCTAGTACAAGGCTAGTTCTGGTGCAGCATGGTGAGGTGAGAAGCTAGCAAAGTGTAGTAACCAATGCAGCAAGTTGTAGGAAGTGATCATGAAGATTTTGCAAGTTGTGACTTTTTGGTTCACATGTGATTCCTTGGCCCAACCAAACATAAACCATGGGTCTTCTTGGTTCAATTCTGATTTTTATGACTTGGAGAATGCTTGCATACTGGTTTGAAGTGAACTAGAGGCTGCAAAAGGCATTGGTTCATGATCTTGCAAAATTTCCATTTGAAGCATGCCTTGAAAATCAATGATTTTAGCCAACTTTGTCACACCATAACTTTTGATCCAAGAAGTGTTTGATCATGTTCTTGTACTTTTTGAAAAGGGAAAAATGAGATCTACAACTTTCATGACCAAAGTTTTTCCATTTGAAGCATTTTTGGATCAAGAATCAAGGCTTGAAAAATGACCTAAAGTGAAGCATTCTTGAAAAGTCAACTATGCCCAAAAAGTCAACATTTGCAAAAACCCTAAATCCTTGATTCCTATGAACTTCAACCTTCTTCCCTGATCAAATAAAGATCATATACACTCAAAATGATGAAGATCACCCATTGGTTGGGTCATTGGGGGCCTCAGATGCCCTGATTTTACACTGACTTGTCTGAAAAGTCAACTCTTGATCAGATGACTTCCCCATGGAATTTCTTCATGAAAATTGATATGTATACTCCCTACACCATATAGAGACCAATGGAAACAAGAATGAACAGAAAATTTGGAGTTATGGCCTCTGAAACCAAAACCCTAATTTTCAGTCAACTGTGCAGTTTAACCTGGCTCTGCATCCACTCAAACCCTAGTTCTTGTGATTCCTTTGCATTTTTGACTTTGAGGAGATGGAATATGATGTAAGAACACTCGTGGACCTCTTTGAAGTGATTGGTGATCTTTGGAGTGGCTCAAGATGCTTTGGGATTGCTCAGATCACAAACCCTAGGTGCAGATGACTTAGAAACTATGCAGTGAATCAAAAATGAGATGTGAGATGATATGATTGTGTTTGTGCATATGAAGTGATCACAAGCCATGGTGTGAATGGGTGAGGGAAAATTTGGGGTGTTTACAGCTGCCCCTATTCAAACATGAGTTAGCTGTGCAGGATGTAAGCAACGGCTTAACAGGCAAACAAGATAACTTGTGGTTGAATACCAAAGACAGTCCAAAATTTGCACTCACAGAATGAAGAAGAAAAGGGATATAGATTGTAAAAGAAAATAAAGTATATTGTAAAGTGTGGGCGACGGAGGACGACCGTCGGGCAGAGGACGACTGCTGGGTAAATAGCAATGACGGGGACGGCCGACATGTTGGGAAAAGTGTGGGAAATAAAGCAATGACGGGGACGGCCGACATGCTGGGGGTAAAAGGTAAAGCCAAGACGGGGACGGCCGACTAGCTGGGAAAAGTAAGAAATTATGATGGGGACGGCCATCAAGGTAAAGTTGTAAAATTTTCTGGGAGTTAATGAAACATGACGGGGACGGCCATCAAGTTCATAAAGCAAAGTAACCAATGATGGGGACGGCCATCGGGTTAAAGAGAAAAGGGACCACGATGGGGACGGCCATCGGGTTAAAGAATAAATGAAATAACAGATGATGAGGTACGGTCACCAAAGGTGAAGGACGATCACCTAGCAGGGGACGGCTGCTCCGTCGGGTAAGATGGGGGACGACCATCTAAGGTGGAGGACGACCACCTGGCAGGGTACGGCTGCCGAAAGTATCGCGACATAGGACGAATGCCAGATACAAGGTCAACAATGGGGACGGCCATCGGATGAGCATGATGGAGGACGACCATCAAGAGGTGGAGGACGACCACCTAGCAGGGGACGGCTACTCTCAAGGTTTATCATGACATAGGACGAATGTCAGATAACCAAAATCAACAATGGGGACGGCCATTGGATAAAATGATGAAGGACGATCATCAAAGGGTGGAGGACGACCACCTAGCAGGGGACGGCTGCTAAAAAATATCAACGATGGGGACGGCCATCGGATGAGCATGATGGAGGACGACCATCAAGAGGCGGAGGACGACCAGTCAGCAGGGTACGGCTGCTCTCAGGGTTATCATGACACAGGACGAGTGTCAGATAAAAAGAAAATTGGTTGTTGGCGATCTACTGGGGATATAGTGAACACGGACGAGCGTTCACAACCAAGAAAAGAAAGTATAAGTGTTTGGTATTGTATAGATTAAAGATGCGGACGAGCATCCTTAAGGCTATGATACAGACGAGTATCATGTAGAGACAAACTGACACATGTTCAGAGATGATGATACGGACGAGTATCAACGGGTTAACAAAGAACACGGACGAGTGTTGAATCTGAAGGGACTCTTCTGGGGAATAGTAGACACAGACGAGTACCTATATTCAAGAAGACACAAGTGTTTGACACAGTGTATGGATTAAAGATGCGGACGAGCATCCTTAGGACTATGATACGGACGAGTATCATGTAGAAACAAACATTAGACGCAAAGTTCTGAGATGATGGTACGGACGAGCACCAACTGGTTAACAAAGAACAAGGACTGTTGCCGAATCTGCGGGGAGATATGTGTGTATACAAGATACGGGCGAGTATCTGTATAAGCGTATCGTGAGTAGTGAGTATACATATAGATGAGTGTTTATCTGCTGGGGAGAGTGACACGGACGAGTGTCAAGAGAGATAAGTATATCATTATCAACAAGTATATGGGCTGTAGAAGTGTAAGCGACTGCGCCGGGGATACGACACGGACGGGTGTCAAGAAAGTGTAGATATACAAGTATAGGTGAGTGCAAAGATGATGTCTTTGGCTTTCTGCTGGTGGTTTGACACGGACGGGTGTCAGGAAGTATCTGTAATACAGGTGATTTGTTTGTAAAGTGTATTCGGGCAACCTGTTTGGGGAAGTGATGACACGGACGGGTGTCAAAAAAAAATAAATATATACTGATGTTTGTGATTTGTGAGGCAACTGCTTTTGCTGGGACTCTGGTGGGGATTTTTGTACAATGATGATGAACGGTCATTATTCACAAGTATTAATTCAGAACATGGCTTATGATAATGCTATGCGTTTGATTTTTTGCCGTAATGCTCCGTATTAGACGGAATGCTACGCTCTGGGGGGATAGCATGATGCGAATGCTATGATTATGCAAAGATAACAAACTGGGGTTCGGATCCCACTGCTGCGAAGATCTCCGGCCGATCTGTTTGAAATGGACCTCCCAGCTGGGGATGAGATCATTGGTAGATCTGATGAGGTGTATCTGCTTAGGGATATAGGTCACTGATAGACATATCCTTGAAATGAGGGACCCAGCTGGGGTTTGTAGAAGCTTTCTTCACTCTGTCGTGATCCCTTCATGCGTTGCTCTTCTGGTTAGAGGCTGAAACTCTGTGGGGTGATGGCTCCCTGACTTTTGGCTGAGGAAGAATAGTTGGTACTACAGCTGGGGAATGTTGTTAGTAACTCAGCTGGGGAGAGAAACAAGAGGCAACTCAGCTGGGGATAGAGCATTTCAGATGCTGAGATTGAGTGCATGTTGATTTGGCAACTTCGCTGGGGAAATGGGCACCTTCCAGTGCCATGTGGAAGATAGACCGAGTTGATAATGATTCACCAGCTTGCCGAGACGTGACTTGCATGCCCCAGGTTGCATTCTGGATACCTGCAATCCTGCAAAGATAAGGAGACGCACAAGAGATCCCGAGGTATCCTCGATTGGATTCCGTCATAGGAGTTAAGCACTCTCAAGAGTAAGTATATTCCCTGTGAGCATGTGTTTTATTATTATTATTTTCGGGAGAAAAACATCTGTACTTATGCAATTGATTTTTTAGAGACACCAGACATCCTTCGCAAATAAAAATATACAAAACGAAACATGACTGAAAAATCTGACTTTATTAATTCATGTGCCCTGAATTGGCAAGATACAGTCAAAGAAACAAGTCTCCTAAAATAAGGAGATTGTTATAAATTGAGAAACAAAATGCTGGCGGTGTTGACGACGCTTTAAGGAGCTTCCTCTTCTGCTATGACTCGTATGACAATGACGTTCTTCTCGTCTTGCTTTCTGAAGAAGGTTGATTCTGATTAGAGCTTGGTCCTTTGGAGCTTTCCAAGTTGCAAGTGATACAGACGAATTCAGAATGCAGTTGTTCGCTTATTCCCTTATTTTGCATGGATCGCCCTTTCGGGTTTTCAATCCATCGGGACACCCATTTTTGCCTGAATTGTCCAATGCGGCTTTTCAACTCAGCGGGTGTACATTTTTTATTTATTTCCCTTATTTTTGCCCGAGTCTTTTATTCTGTTTTTGACTCGCCGGGATGCCCTATTTTTGCCCGGACTTACATTCTGTTTTTATGTCCAGCGGGTCATTTTTATGCGAAGTATTTTTTAACTGCATCTGAATTCACAGGGGACGGGAAATCTTCACCATCCATGGTGCTGAGCATCAGTGCTCCACCAGAGAAAACTTTCTTCACCACAAATGGTCCTTCGTAATTTGGAGTCCATTTGCCCCTGTGGTCTGTATGAGGAGGGAGGATTCTCTTCAGCACAAGATCTCCCACTTGATACTCTCGATGCCTGACTTTCTGATCGAAGGCTCTCTTCATTCTCTTCTGATATAACTGCCCATGACAGATTGCGGCCAATCTCTTCTCTTCAATCAGACTCAGCTGCTCGTATCGGGACCTAACCCATTCTGCTTCACTCAGTTTAACATCCATTAGTACCCGCAGAGAGGGTAATTCAACTTCAACAGGTAGGACCGCCTCCATACCATACACAAGCTGATATGGTGTTGCCCCAGTGGACGTCCTAATCGATGTGCGGTACCCATGCAAGGCAAACAGTAGCATTTCATGCCAGTCTTTGTAGGTGATTACCATCTTTTGCACAATCCTCTTGATATTCTTATTTGCCGCCTCAACAGCACCATTCATCTTTGGTCTGTAAGGAGAAGAATTGTGATGTTGGATCTTGAAGTCCCGGCACAATTCAGCCATCATTTTGTTGTTTAAGTTGGAACCATTATCTGTAATGATTCGCTCGGGCACTCCGTATCGACAGATGATATCTCTCTTCAGAAATCTGGCTACCACTTGCCTTGTGACATTCGCATATGAGGCTGCTTCAACCCATTTAGTGAAATAGTCGATGGCGACCAGGATGAATCTGTGGCCGTTTGAAGCAGTTGGCTCAATCTTGCCAATCATGTCGATGCCCCACATGGCAAAGGGCCATGGTGAAGACATGATGTTCAAAGGATTCGGAGGTACATGCACTTTATCTGCGTAGATCTGGCATTTGTGGCATTTCCTGGCATAGGCACAACAGTCTGCATCCATTGTGATCCAATAATAGCCCGATCTTAACAACTTCTTAGCCATTGCATGTCCTCCGGCATGGGTACCAAAAGAGCCTTCATGCACTTCATGCATCAACAAATCTGCTTCCGTCCTGTCAACACATCTGAGAAGTACCATATCAAAGTTCCTCTTGTATAAAGACCCATCAGTGTTCAGAAAGAAACTTCCAGCAAGCCTTCTCAAAGTCTTCTTATCATTGGAAGATGCCCCAGGTGGGTATGTTTGATCCTCCAAGAAGCACTTAATATCATGGAACCAAGGCTTATCATCTTTGACAACATCTGCTGCGAATACATATGCTGGTCTATCAAGTCTCGATACTGAAATCTGAGGTACAACGTTAGCAGCTTGAACTTTGATCATGGACGAAATGGTAGCCAAGGCATCTGCAAACTGATTCTCGTCCCGAGGGATATACTCAAGTTTGACTGTTGTGAAGAACGTCAACAACCTTCTTGTATAATCCCTGTAAGGTATCAGATGATCTTGGTGGGTGTACCATTTTCCGTTGGTTTGATTGATTACCAGAGCTGAATCTCCGAATACGGTCAATGTCTTGATCCTGAGGTCAATGGCTTCCTCGAGACCCATAATGCAAGCTTCGTATTCAGCTTCGTTGTTAGTGCAGTTGAAAGTGAGTTTTGCCGAGAAAGGCATGTGAACTCCTTTAGGCGTAATGAGTACTGCACCAACACCACGACCATTCATATTAACAGCCCCGTCGAACATCATAATCCATTCTTCCTCCGGGTCGGGCCCTTCAGTGTGAATAGGCTCTTCATGATCTTTTGCTTTAATGAACATGATGTCTTCATCAGGGAAGTCAAATCTCATAGGCTGGTAATCATCAATGGGTTGCTCAGCAAGATATTCAGATAGTACACTGCCCTTGATGGCTTTCTGAGATGTGTACTGTATGTCATATTCTGTAAGGATCATCTGCCATCTTGCAACCCGTCCGGTAAGAGTTGGCTTCTCAAATATGTACTTAACCGGGTCCATCTTTGAGATCAACAAAGTAGTGTGGGTCAGCATATACTGTCTTAGTCGGCGAGCAGCCCACGCTAAAGCACAGCAAGTTTTCTCGAGCAGTGAATAACGCTGTTCACAGTCGGTAAACTTTTTGCTTAGGTAGTATATTGCATACTCTTTTCGACCAGACTCGTCATGTTGGCCCAGCACACACCCCATTGACTCTTCTAATACTGTCAGGTACATTATCAGAGGTCTTCCTTCAACTGGCGGCATGAGGATTGGAGGTTCTTGCAAGTACTCTTTGATCTTGTCAAAAGCCCTTTGGCAGTCTTCGTTCCACCTGACCGTCTGTTCTTTTCTTAACAGCTTGAACAAAGGTTCACAGGTTGCTGTAAGGTGAGATATGAACCGTGAAATGTAGTTCAATCGACCTAAGAACCCTCGAACTTCTTTCTCAGTTTTCGGTGCAGGCATCTCTTGGATGGCTTTGACTTTATCAGGGTCCACTTCAATCCCTTTCTCGCTTACAATAAAACCCAGCAGCTTACCAGATCTCACCCCGAATGTGCATTTGTTGGGGTTCAACTTCAGTTGGTACTTTCTCAGACGCTTGAACAACTTGAGCAGATTCACCAGATGATCTTCTTCAGTAAGGGACTTGGCAATCATATCATCCACATAACATTCTATCTCTTTGTGGATCATATCGTGGAATAATGTTACCATAGCCCGTTGATACGTTGCACCGGCGTTCTTGAGCCCAAATGGCATTACTTTGTAGCAGAACGTGCCCCAGGGTGTGATGAATGTTGTCTTCTCCATGTCTTCAGGTGACATTTTGATCTGATTGTATCCTGAAAATCCATCCATGAAGGAGAATACCGAGAACTGAGCCGTGTTATCCACCAATACATCAATGTGAGGTAATGGGAAGTCATCTTTCGGGCTGGCTCTGTTCAGATCCCGGTAGTCAACACACATCCTTACTTTGCCGTCCTTCTTAGGCACAGGTACTATGTTAGCAACCCACGGCGGATAGCTAGTTACAGCAAGGAACCCGGCGTCCCATTGCTTTTGTACCTCTTCCTTGATTTTCATAGCCATGTCTGGACGAGTACGGCGTAGTTTCTGTTTAACTGGTGGGCACTCTTCTCTCAAAGGTAGCTTGTGCACCACAATATCGGTATCCAACCCTGGCATATCTTGGTAAGACCAAGCGAACACGTCCACATACTCTTGAAGCAGGTCAATCAGTTGTCTCTTCACTAAGTCTTGCAGGCAGGCCCCGATTCTAACTTCTTTCACGTCTTCCTCTGTACCAAGATTAATCACTTCAACCTCCTCCTGGTGAGGAGTAATAACCTTTTCCTCCTGTCTTAACAACCTGGCTAGCTCTTCAGGAAGCTCATATTCTTCTTCAACCCCTTCATCAGCTTGATTGATTGGATTGTCAAAGTCATACGAAGTCATCGTCGTGCTGTTGTCAGTGCTGTCTGGAAGGCACTCTCTGCAAGGGTTAAGTTGTTCATTTTAGTGATCTGATTTTAGTCTTATTTAGAAAAGTGAAATGAAGTTGTCATTTTGAAAACACTGCCATTTATTTTTTTGTACAAAAAGAAAAATGGAAAAACAGTGAACGAAAAGAAAAAAGACTCGTTTGCAAAAAGATGTCTGATATTTCATTAATTGATCTTGTTTGCACAAAAAAGTACAGATGGCCCGATTACAAAATGAGTCTTGTCATCTTGGGCAAGATGCAAGACCTTGATGCTTGCTTATAAAATACAGGAAATAATAATTACTCTTATCGAGTAACTCTTATAATTTCCTGGGAAGACCAGTTCGAGACACTGCTCCCCGGGATCTTCGGACGAATCCAATTCTCCAGATTGCGCTCCTCTTCCAGCTCGTCTTCCAGACAGTTGATGGCATCAGGGGTAAGCATCCCCCCACTGACAAAACCAGGCTCTCCAGCAGCCCTTGCTTGATGTTGAGTTGGTCTGTAACCCAACCCAAATTTGTCTTTCTTTTCCTCCACAGCTAAAACTTTGCCCCAGCCCAGGGCGGTTCCTTCCTCAACAACCTTCCGGGCTTGTTGGTAAGATAACATTGGAGTACCAGATACAGCAGATGCTTCATTCACATTCAAAGCTTCAAACCCCTGACTCATTGTTTCATGGATCTCCCCATCCATTTCAATGTACTTATAGGTTGCCAGGTGGATGACAAAAATGTCCTCCTCTCCACAGATTGTGACAACTTGGCCTTCCCACTCATATTTTAACTTTTGGTGAAGGGTAGACGTTATTGTGCCGGCGGCGTGAATCCAGGGTCTACCCAACAAACAGCTGTAGGCGGGCTGAATGTCCATCACATAAAAGATAGTTTTAAAGGTCTGTGGGCCAATTGTCACAGGCAGCTCAATCTCTCCCAGAACCGATCTCTTAGAACCATCAAAGGCTCTTACCACCAGGTTGCTGGGTCTCAATGCCAATCCGTCATATTCTAACTTCACCAGAGCCTTCTTTGGTAAGACATTCAGGGAAGAACCTGTGTCCACCAGCACATGAGAAAGGACAACTCCTTTGCATTCCATGGTTATGTGCAAGGCTTTGTTGTGGTTGCGGCCATCCACTGTCAGGTCAGAATTGGTAAACCCTAGCCCATTGCTAGCAGTAACGTTTCCAACCACGGTTTCCAACTGGTTGACAGTAATCTCTTCAGGCACGTAAGCTGCGTGCAAGACCTTAAGTAGCGCGTTCCGATGGGCTTCGGAGCACATAAGCAGTGAGAGGATAGAGATTTTGGATGGCGTCTGGTGAAGCTGATCCACAATTTTATAATCACTCTTTTTGATGATTCGCATAAACTCATCAACTTCTTGATCGAACGGAGTCTTCAGGGTTTCTTTGATTGTTTGATCTTCCTGCACCGGGCTCTTTCCTTTTGCCTTGGCAGCAGCTTCCGCTTCGGCAGTAGGTCTTTGAATTGGTGGAGCAAAGAGACGTCCGCTTCGAGTGAAGCCTCCGCTTCCCCCCACATTATCTACTTGTGGTGCAGGTGTTGACGTTTCAAGAGTGATTCTTTTTCCTTCGCAGTACACGTCAGAGCCATAGTGCCAAGGGATGGCCCTATTGCTTTCATATGGTATTGGTCCAGGCACCGTGACAGTGACTGGACTGATTGCTGCTGCTGAAGGGACTGTAATCGTTTGTGGATCATAAAAGATTGTAACTGGTGCTCTGATGGGAGCAGCACCTTCTGAATGGTAGGCAGAGTTGTTCTCAGGATCATAAAATATGGTGACAGTAGAGACGTCTTCATGATTTGTTGCTGGAGTTGTAGGAGATATTGTCGGAAGACATGATGTTGTCGTTGTAGGAGTCTCGAAGTGGAGTGAAGCTGAAGTTGTAGCAGGAAGATTTGTTGTAAACTGATCAGTTGAGATGATGGATGAAGTACTTGTTGATGAAGCCGAAGAATCGTCAGGAACAATAGTTGCTGCAGTTGTAGGAGGTTCTGAAACCGTTGCCGATGATATTGCTGGATTTGTTGGAAATGATGTGGTGATCTGAAGTTGGCCACTCCGAATAAGGCCATCTATGCCATTCCTCAAATTATCGCACCCATTTACAGAGATATTGCAGTAAGCACAACCCAATTCACACCCTGGGAACATCTGACATTCCAAGAGTTGAGCCTTGATTTCTACCAATGGTGTCCTGATCTGTCCCACACTGGTTATTAAATAAGACGGCTTGTCTTCTTCAATAGCGTTAATTCTAGGACCACCGTGGTTTGGCATCGGATTCTTATTGACATTGGGTGGTGGTGCGAAATTCAGAGCTTTCGAGTCTACCAGGTCTTGTACCTTCATATGCAGGGCTCTGCATTTTTCTGTGCTGTGGCCAGGTGCGTTCGAGTGGAAGGCACACCTAGCGTTGGAGTCATAGTTCCTTGGTAGACTGTTGAGATCCGGAGGTGCCAACGTTCTTAGCTCAACCAGGTTGAGTTTCAGAAGTTGTGGCAGCAAGGTAGCATATGGCATTGGGATTGGATCGATCACTCTGTTAGCTTGAGAAGGCCTCTGCTGAAATGGCCTCTGTTGACTGTTGTTGTTGGTGTTGCTATTGTTGTAATTCCTTGGAGGATACTGATTTTGCTGATGGTATTGAGGTTGCGGCTGATAATTTTGTTGAGGAGGTTGATAGACTGGCTGAGGATGAGCTGGAGCAGGGATGGTGACTGCTGCTATTGACCTTTGAGCATATTGGGGCCTGCCCCTGTTTGAATGGATGGCATTGGTCTTGCCAGTTCTTCTCGGGCCCGCAAAAGGTTTTCTTGTACTACTGGACGAGCTTGCACCATTGTCTGAGATCTTTCCCATTTTTAACAAGCTTTCAATTCTCTCCCCAGCTATGACAACATCTGCAAAGCTAGTAGAAGAGAAAGCAGCCAACCTGTCAATATATGTTCCCTGAAGGGTGTTCATGAACATATCTGCCATTTCCCGTTCAGACATAGGTGGTTGAACAGCAGCAGCCAGTTGCCTCCACCTTTGGGCATATTCTCGGAAACTCTCCCTCGAAGACTGTGACATTCCCATCAGGAGAGTCCTGTTGGGTGCCATGTCTAGATTATACTGATACTGTCTGATGAAGGCCTCTGCCAGGTCCTTCCAGCATCTAATTGTTGCTCTTGTCAGATGGGAATACCACTCCCTCGAAGCTCCAGTCAAGCTATCTTCAAAATAGAACATCCACAATTTCTCGTCCATGGTATAAGCTTTTAATCTCCCGAGAAAAGATTGTAGATGGGTCCGAGGACAAGAAGTCCCGTTATACTTTTCAAAACATGGAGGCTTGAACTTGTGGGGAATCCTAACCCCGTCTACCAAACCCATGTCCATGACGTCGAAGCCCAAAGAGTTTTGAGATTCTAAGGACCTCAACTTCTCAGCTATCTCATCCAACCGTCTATCGTATGCTTCTTCCCCAGCACCCATTACTGTGAACTGGTCTTCTTGAGGGTCTTCCTGTAATACCCTCCCTGCTGTGGCAGTCCCTTGTATATTGACAGGGATGTTGGCCTCTGGATGGAGATGGGGTCCAAAAACTGGGGGATTGACATGAGGTTGGACCCTCTCGTTGTTACTTGTGCCAGCAGTTCCCACATGGGGTTCCTCTTGATTCCTCCCTTCTACCAAAGCTCTGAGCCTCTCCTGGCTTTGAGCTAAGTTGTTCATTACTTCCATGAACTGTGTTATCTGAGTTCTCATCTCCAACCTTTCGTTGGCCATCTGGTTTCTGACCTCCGTAAGGTCCTGCTGCATCTGATCCATTTGAATTCCCGGAAGGTTGTTTCGGGTTGGATAACGGTGCGGACGGTTGAGGGGAAATACCCGGCGCCTAGCAATAGTTCCTGATGCATCACAACAGAGGTTAGCAACAATAAAACAAAACCTACAAAACAAGCAAAAGGTTAGCATGCAATGCAGTTATGCTTATTTGTTCTCAAGGTATCCGGTTTGGCCTTCGGTTTTGACCCTTCCAGACCCTTGAAGATGCTGTTGAATGTTGCTTCCGAAGTAAACTAACATGAATATATTACATAAGGTGAAATAATACAACTTGTTCATTTTACAACACTAGCCCCTTAAGGGGTCAAAATACATCACAAAAAGTAAAAGTACATGGAAAGAAAACAACAACAAACAAATGGTCAAACATCAAGACCAAACTCATCCTCACGAACTTCCTTGAGAAGTGCTTCGGTCACAGGATCAGCCGGACGCTCCGTGAGATTCCTGATGAGGAGATTCCGGGTCGCAACAGCTGCTGTTAGCTTCTTGTGCTGATTTTGTTCTTTGGACCTCTTCACCCCTGCTTTGATCTTCAGCTCTGACATCTCCCTCTGGGCTGCTGCCAGGGCTTCTTGTTGTTCTTTTGCATTAGCTTCAAATTGCTCCATCTTGTCTTGAACTCTCTTGTCCTCCAGAGTACGGGCCTCGGTGATCCTGACCCACCGGGCTTGACTCTCTTTCAAGTACAAGTCTGTCCTTGCTCTCTGGAACTGGGCTTCTTTGCAAGCATTCTTCAGAATTTGTTCACCAGCTTTAGACTTTTTGATATAATCCCCAGACTTTTCAATCTTAGTCAAATGCTCCACTCTCAACTTCTCCAATCTCTCAATCTCCCTCATACCTTCACTCCTTTCCCGGAGGGTCTTCTGCAAAGCCTGGGTTAGCTTCTCATTTCTTTCCTTCAAGCTCTCGAACTCCTCCAAACTGATGATGGCAGGGGGTGGTGCTGAAGATGATTCAGGCATGTCTTCTATGGTAAAGGGCATTCCAGAGAATTGGGCCCTAGCATAGGACCAATCATAGTATTGTGCTGATGCCACATTGTTACACTTCCCCAGAATGGTGACTCCCTTGGTTTGAACATTATCCCAGGCCCAGGCAGCCTGCCTAACAACAGCCAAACTAATCTTGTTCTCACAATAAAGGGTCTCCACCAAGTCCTGTGCCCTTGGAGTGTGGACTAGTGCATAGCCCAGTTGCCTTCTGAACAGCAGAGGATTGTAATTGATACTACCCTTAACTCCTATCAAAGGCACATTGGGAAAATGTCCACAGCTGGTGATGATATCCCTGCCCTTGGTGCTCTGAGTGCACCATCTGATATCTGCTGAAGTTAGAACAGTGAGTCTTTTAGCCCAGTTGCTCTGCTGATGAGGGTTTAAAAATGCATCTGTCCTGGGTAGGTGCCTGAGAAGCCAAGTGTGAAACAATGGAGCACAAAACCTCACTAACCTTTCCCTCTGCTTCTCATTCCTCTGATGCACTGAATAGTAAAGGTCCCCCAATAAAGTTGGCACTGGGTTCTTCAGGATGAACAGATGGATTGCATTCTTGCTAATGAATCGAGGCTCATCTGCAAACAATACAATTCCTTATATACTCAAGGCCAGTAAAGCACAAACAGCTTTCCATTCCCCCAGGGAAGCCTTCAGACTAGCTTGAGAAATTAAGAAGTCCAGATGAAAACCGAGGATTCCAGCTTTAGAGGTCATATGCTGCTCAACCAAAACAGGTTCCAGATGCAAAGCTTTTGCTACTTCTCCATTAGCAGGAAAGACCATCTCAGGGTTGAAAGGGATTCCACCCCTGATAGGCAAACCAACCAATGATGAGTATTCTTCTAACAGAGGGCCCAACTGAAAGTCTTGAAAGGTGAAACATCTCAATGGAGGATCATAAAACTGAATGCAGGTGTGGATGAGGCTCCTCTGTGAAGGGTCCAGATCCATAACCATGTCCAGTATATCTCCATAATGTTCCCTGAACAAAGGTATGTGATCTGGAGTGATCAGGGTCTGAATCCTCCTGATATCTGATAGCTCTGGCTGGAAGAAGTGATAGGTGATGTTGCTTTTCTTTGGAGCCATGATGACAAATATTGATGAAGATACTGAAGAGGAGGGCCACTGATTGGCTGGAATAGATAGCTGGTAGCAAGTGCTGATGAAGGCAGGTCAAAACTAAAGATGGGGTCAAAACCAAAACTAGATGAAGATGGATACCCTGAAACACAAATAAGCAAATGTTAATATGATGCAATGATTATGTATGCAAATGATATGCAAGGGTTTGTGACTGAGCTGGGTCTGATCAAAATGCCCTGATATAGGTCCAAGTGTGTTCAAGAATTCCAGTTGGAGGTCTATAAATCCAGTAACCAGGGTGGGGGACTCAAATAAAGAGCCACATGTCCAGGGTTTAGAATCACAAGAACTGTCCAACATGGAGTATTCTTAACAAATCAAAGTAACAGGGCATTCTGAGGTCAAGGTACCTGCAAACCTGTAAACAGCCCAACCCCCTCACAGGTGGTGTTCTATGTCGCTCCCGACAAATGAAAATGGATCAAATGAAGGTACAGACGCGAACGGTTGGCGAAAGGAACAGTGAGAACACACAGCCGTGAACTCACTGGAGATGAAAAGAGTCGCCAGCTAGGCATTTTTATCCCGGAGGAAAGGCAATGCTGCATAGACCTAGAAAGAAATGGATAAGACGGTTGCGAACCAGAGAGACTGAGAAAGGGGGTTGGTTACAACCTGGGAAGGTATTAGCACCCAGATTGTCCGTCGTACTCGACGGGATCCACGCTTGAAAGATTTGTGTTTTAAAGGGGTAGTGTCAGTGCAATCTGTGTGTAAAATAGCTGGAAAAGAATGTGTACAGGTGTTAGTGCAAAAGAAGTGAAGTGTAATATGTATAGTGTCAGTGTGAGATCAGGAATGAAATGCTCAAGAATATGAGGCTAAAGAATGAAGCTGGAAGGAGGGGGAATGAACAGAGACTTTTGTTCGATAACCGTTAAGTTATGCCTACGTATCCTCTCGTGCAATGAGGAAGTCAGAACACCGTAGTTCGACCCAAAGAGACTGAAAGATGAATTGACTTGTGAACTGCTTGCAGTCTATGCTCAAGTGTATGATCTGTCTGGCACAGATGCAAACTGTCTTGCATTAGACGGAAGAAGCAAGTTCTCGGTTGTGAGTGAAGATGATGAGAAAAGAATCCCGAAGGAGACGATTATTGTTTGTTCTTGTGTTTTCAGTCTTTTATTTCTTTTTGGAGTTTGTCATAAGATAATGAGCTTAAACCTAAATCAATGGATTTGGTAAACTCATCACATCATCCCTCTGATTAGGGGTAATGAGAATTACCTTAAGTGTGAAGTCAGATTCTCACACTTAATCACCTTTGATGTAGGGTTAAGATCATTAACCTACTTGTGATTAATTAGATGTTTTTGTGATTTTTGTTTAGTGTTAAGTAATGAGGTTAAGCCATAATCAGGGATTTAACAGGCTCACTACACTATCCTAAAAGAAGGATAATAGATGAGGGTGTTTAAGCTGAGGAAGGATCCTCAGCTTAATCCATGATTAGGGATTAAACCCATGACAGAACAAACCTTTGATTAAGTGGATTTTATTAATGATATGATGATGAAGTGTTTTTTATGATTTGTAAGACAACTTGAGGGGGACTTGTCCATTAACTTTAGGGTTAGTCCTTCTTAACCAATTAAGGAAGAATTAGAACCCTAATGCAAGGCCCAAGTTACAAGCTTGATGTCTTAGTGATTATTAGGATGGATTGATTAAGAGAGTTCAACACTTTAAGGGTCCAAGACTTAGGATTAAAGTTATACTCTCCATCCTAAAAAAAGGATGCAGGCATGATCTTAATCACAAAGTCTTAAAGCCTTGAGGGTTTAGTCCCTGATTATGAGGTGAGAAGAGGAGACTCAAAGAGAGACACAAAGGTAAAAACTATGGGGGAGACTAATCAAAACCCTAATTCATTATCATGCTTGGTTGGTCCTAATGTTTGTGAGGTTTTCAAGAACAATCTTCAGATGAACCACCAGGAAGCAGATGAAAGGATCAAGAGAAGCAAAGCAACTTGCTTCATTCAAGAAGTCAAGTCACTTGAAGAAAGAAAGTGGGAGAAACAAGAAAGAGCAAGCTCAATCTCAAACACATATAGAAATGCAGCAATGGATGCAAGAGAGATGAAAAGAAAAGTCATGAGAAGTGAAGGCAAATCCACTTCTCAAGTTACTTACCACCTGAAATGTTAGAAACAAATGCAATGCGATGCTAAATGAAATGAAATGACATGATGCTAAGCCAAACCAGAAGCATACACATGATGATTATGATGTTATGAGGTGCTGCAAACATGAGGCAAGACATGGGAATGTTCATACAAAGCCATGGATGCAAATGATGCAATGCTAAGGAGCATGAACAAGCATGAAATGTCATGAGGCATACAAGACAAATGGCTTGGTAAATATGTAATGCAATGATCAATGATGCTTCATACATGTCTTAAGATGTCAAATGAATCATGAGAATGCACAAAATACAATGACAAGTCATGTTATGCAAGGAAATGCAAGAGGGATGCAAATGAAAGCCCAAATTAGGGTTCATGGATCAAACATCAAACACAAACCAAAAACAGAAGCAAAACCCTAAAGTAAAAATGGAAAATGACACCCAAGGAAACCCTAGACCTATAATAAACCACTGCCCAAAGGGGAGCTCTCAACTCTCAACCAAACTCAAGTTATGAATTTTGCAAGTTATTAGGGTTTTTTAGGGTTTGTAACAAAACAAATGCCAATCAATTAGAAAATGCAAGATCAAATCATGGCCTTTTTATCTTTGAAAATACATGTCAAATGGAAAACAATGCAAAAAGAATCAATGTCTCAACCTTTACCAAAAGACAGAAATGAATTTTCAAACATATGATCAAAATAATGCACAAAATGTGATTTAATTCAATGAAAAATTCTTAAAATGCATCAAGATCAAAAAAGAAATTTGGTTTGAAGGTTGGACAATGTTTCTAAATGTCTTAGAACATTTCATGAATTTTTTTGTAATTTTTAAATACCTAAAAGTATTTTTAATTAATTAATTCTCATTAATCAATTAAAAATAATCTTTTAAATATTTAAAAATACTTTTTTAATGATAAAAAATAAAATAAAAATGTTTTTGTGTCATAAAAATTAATAAAACCTTAAAGAAAAAGTTTCATAATTTTTATGATTTTTTTGCTATTTTAAATAATTGATACAAATTAAATGAAAATAAATGAATTAAAAATTGAATAAAAAGAGAAGTAATCAGATTGGACGCGTGAGATTGATTCTGGGGATAAATTCATTGACCACGCGCCACATCCAATGGTCCACGTTTGAACTGACTAAATTAAATAAAATAAGATTAATTAACCCTAACACGTGGATTAGGGTTAATCAAACACATCTGGGCCACTCAATCTGGAGGGAAGTCAACAAGTCAGCGCATATCCACGGCCAGCATTCAAACTGTCATTAATTATGGGATTAAACCCTAATTACATTCAGGTGGCCGGAGAAGACCTCCGGTCATCTTCTCCGGCCAGAGGGTCACCTGAAAATCTTCAAGATCTCTCAAAACGCATCATAAATGAAAACTAAGCTATGGGAAATGATCTCCAACACCTCACGAACTAAACCCCTAAACTAAAACAAATTTATCTAACCTAAACAGGCTGAATCGAAGAAAACAAATTCTAGGGTTCGTGAGCTTCAAACAGCAATTAAACTCTCAAAACGCAACCATTTTCAAAACCAATGGTACCAGAATGACCAGCAAGACAAGTAGAGCAAGTTTGTAACAATCAAATTGATTTCTGGAAAAATTAATTTGGAGCTACCTGAGATTTGCAACCTTTGATTTTGGAACTTTCAGGCCTCTTCTCCTTGCTCAATCTGCTCCTCTTGGTCCTCCAAAGTTGCGTGAATGCTCAAATGGAATTTATATTTGTTGGATGATGAGTTTCGAAGAGAACTGCTTCTGCTCAGTCAACAATGGCAGATGAGTTCTTGGCACTTTCAGGCTGTGAAGAAGGGTCGTTTATGACCTATGAGGTGTGTTGAGAAGGCTTGTGGTGTTGGTTGATGTGTTTGTGGCTTGTAGAGAGAGATTCGATAGAATCTGCAGCATGAAGGTGAGCTATGGCAGATGGGGATTCAGGGTGTTTTTGGCTTTGTTTCTTGATGCTTTGTGTTCTATAGATCAAGGTGAGATGAATGGAGGCAAAAGTTTGGGTGTTTGCAGGCTGTGTAATGAAAATCGAATGAAGTTGCAAGTTGGGAGTTTTTTGTGTAAGTTGTGAATGTCAATCCTTCAGCCTTGGTTGCTATGTGATATGGCCAGCAAAATGAATGAATAAACAATTCTGATTGGCCTCTTGATGTGACATGGCCTGCTATGATAGGTGTGGCTACTTTTGCTCAAAATCCACTTTTGTGTAAGATAGGGCATGGTGAGGTGTTTAGGCCAGTACAAGGCATGGCTGGCGCAGCAAAAGGTGAGGGAAGGGCTAGCCAAAGTCAGCTTCCAATGCTGCAAGTTGTGGGAAGTGAATCATGAGCTTTTGCAAGTTGTTGTACTTTTGGTTCACATGTGATCTTTTGGCCAACCAAGCATGAAATCATGGGCATTCCTAGTCAAAAATCTAATTTTTGTGACTTAGAGAAAGTTCACATGCTGGTTTGACATGAGTTTGAGGCAGCAATTTGATTTGGTTCAAGACTTAGCAAAATTCCCACTTGGTGCATAACTTGAAAAACAATGATTTTTGGCAACTTTGCATGGCCATAACTTTTGATCCATGAAGAGTTAGATCATGTTCTTGTACTTTTTGAAAAGGGAAAGATGAGATCTACAACTTTCATGACCAAAGTTTTTCCATTTGAAGCCTTTTTGGATCATGAATCAAGGCTTGAAAATTGACCTAAAATGAGGCATTCTTGAAAAGTCAACAAAACCCAAAAAGTCAACTTTTGCAAAAACCCTAAATTCTTGATTTTTATGAACTTCAACCTTCTTCCATGATCAAATAAAGATCATATACACTCAAAATGATGAAGATCACCCATTGGTTGGGTCATTGGGGGCCTCAGATGCCCTGATTTTACACTGACTTGTCTGAAAAGTCAACTCTTGATCAGATGACTTCCCCATGGAATTTCTTCATGAAAATTGATATGCATACTCCCTATACCATATAAAGATCAATGGAAACAAGAATGACCAGAAAATTTGGGGTTATGGCCTCTGAAACCAAAACCCTAATTTTCAGTCAACTGTGCAGTTCATCCTGGCTCTGCATCCACTCAAACCCTAGTTCTTGTGATCCCTCTGCAATTTTGACTTTGTGAGGATGTAACATGATATAAGAACACCCATGGACCCCTTTGAGTTGATTAGTGGCCTTTGGAATGGCTCAAGATGCCCTGAGGTTGCTCAGATCACAAACCCTAGGTGCAGATGCCTTAGAAACTATCCAGTGAAACCAAATGAGACATGAGATGATGTGATTGTGTTTATGCATATGAGATGATCACAAGTCATGTGTGAATGGGTGAGGGCAAATTTGGGGTGTTTACAGCTGCCCCTATTCAAGCATGAGTTAGCTGTGCAGGATGTAAGTGACGGCTTAACAGGCAAACAAGATAACTTGTGGTTGAATACCAAAGACAGTCCAAAATTTGCACTCACTGGGGAGAAGAAAAGGGATATAGATTGTAAAAGAAAAATAAAGTATATTGTAAAGTGTAGGCGACGGAGGACGACCGTCGAGCAGAGGACGACTGCTGGGTAAGGGGCAATGACGGGGACGGCCGACATGCTGGGAAAGTGTGGAAAATAAAGCAATGACGGGGACGGCCGACATGCTGGGGATAAAAGGGTAAAGCTAAGACGGGGACGGCCGACTAGCTGGGGAAAATAGAATATTATGATGGGGACGGCCATCAAGATAAAGCTAAAGCATTCTCTGGGAATCAAATGAAACATGACGGGAACGGCCATCAAGTTCATAAGGTAGGTAAAATAACCAACGATGGGGACGGCCATCGGGCTAAAAGGAAAAGGGACCACGACGGGGACGGCCATCGGGTTAAAGAATAAATGAAATAAACAGATGATGGGGTACGGCCATCAAAGGTGAAGGACGATCACCTAGCAGGGGACGGCTGCTCTGTTGGGCATAAAAGAAATATGATGGGGACGACCATCAAAGGTGGAGGACGACCACCTGGCAGGGTACGGCTGCCAAAAAATATCAACGATGGGGACGGCCATCGGATAGAAAAGGTCAACGATGGGGACGGCCATCGGACGAGCATGATGGAGGACGACCATCAAGAAGTGGAGGACGACCACTCAGCAGGGGACGGCTGCTCTCAAAGTTTATCATAACACAGGATGAGTGTTAGACAACTAAAATCAACAATGGGGACGGCCATTGGATAAAGTGATGAAGGACGATCATCAAAGGGTGGAGGACGACCACCTAGCAGGGGACGGCTGCTAAAATCAACGATGGGGACGGCCATCGGATGAGCATGATGGAGGACGACCATCAAGAAGTGGAGGACGACCACTTAGCAGGGGACGGCTGCTCTCAGAGCTTATCATAACACAGGACGAGTGTTAGATAAAAAGAAAATTTGTTGGCAATCTACTGGGGAGATAGTAAACACGGACGAGCGTTTACATCCAAGAAACAAAAGGTATAAGTGTTTGGTATTGTGTATAGATTAAAGATGCGGACGAGCATCCTTAAGACTATGATACGGACGAGTATCATGTAGAAACAAACTGACACGTGCTCAGAGCTGATGATACGGACGAGTATCAACTGGTTAACAAGGAACACGGACGAGTGTTGCATCTGAAAGTATCCTTCTGGGGAATAGTAGACACAGACGAGCATCTATATTCACGAAGACATAAGTGTTTGACACGGTGTATGGATTAAAGATGCGGACGAGCATCCTTAAGACTATGATACGGACGAGTATCATGTAGAAACAAACATTAGACGCAATGTTCTGAGATGATGGTACGGACGAGTACCAACTGGTTAACAAAGAACAAGGACTACTGTCGAATCTGCGGGGATATACATGGTATATATAAGATACGGACGAGTATCTGAGTAGGTGTACCAATGAGTAGTGAGTATATAATGTATAGGTGAGTGTTTATCTGCTGGGGATATGACACGGACGGGTGTCAGGAAAGTGTATATACAAGTATAGGCGACCACGCTGGGGATATGACACGGACGGGTGTCAAGAAAGTGTATAGGTATATGTAAGTGCAAAGAGGGTGTCTTTGGCTTTCTGCTGGTGACACGACACGGACGAGTGTCAGGATGTATCTGCAATACTGGTGATCTTGGTTTGTAAAGTGTATTCAGGCAACCTGCTGGGAAATGATGATACGGACGGGTATCAAAAAGGAGATATGCACTGGTGTTTGTGATATGGGGCAACTGCTTTTGCTGGGACTCTGATGGGGATGTATTCTGTATGCTGACAGATTGTCAATATTTACAAGTGTTCAAATCACAACATGACTTATGATTATGCTATGCATTTGATTTTTTTGCCGTAATGCTCCGTATTAGACGGAATGCTACGCTCTGGGGGTGAATATGATGCGAATGCTATGATTATGCAAAGAGGCACCGATCCGGGATTCGGATCCCGTTGCTGCAAAGATCTCTGATCGATCTGCTTGGAGTGAACATCCCAGCTGGGGATGAGATCATTGATAGATCTGTAGTTGTATCTGCTTGGGGATATAGGTCACTGATCGACATATCCTCATAATGTGGGAGACCCAGCTGGGGTTCGTAGAGGCTTTCTTCACTCTGTTGTGACTTCTTCGTGCGTTGCTCTTCTGAATAGAGGCTGGGGACTCTGTGGGGATGATTCCCTGATTTGTACTCAGCTGAGGGCGAGATGACAACTCGGCTGGGGAGAGAGAGAGGCATCACTGAAAGATCTCCCTAGAAAATCTGTTACGGTGACTTCTTGACCCCGCCGGGGATAAGGGCATCTTCTGTGACACCTGCCCATTCTGATGGGGATAAGTAATAAGCGGCCAACTCAGCTGGGGAATTGTGAGAGGCAACTCAGCTGGGGATAGAGCATTCCCGATGCTGTATGTTGATTTGGCAACTTGCTGGGGAAGTGGGCACCTCCCAGGGCCGTGTGAGTTGACAACGATTCGTCAGTTGCTGAGACGTAACTTGCATGCCCCAGGTTGCATTCTGGATACCTGCAATCCTGCAAAGATAAGGAAACGTACAAAAGGTCCCGAGGTATCCTTTACCGGATTCCGTCATAGGAGACAAGTACTTTCGAGAGTAAGTATATTCCCTGTAAGCATGTGTCTTTATTTTTAGAGAGAGGCATCTGTACTTATGCAATTGTGTTTTTAGAGACATCAGACAACTCTTTGCAAAACATAAATGTAAAAACGAAACATGACTGAAAATTCGACTTTATTAATTTGCGTGCCCTGAATTGGCAAGATACAGTCAAAGAAACAATATCTCCTGAAATGAGGAGGTTGTTACAAATTGAGAAACAAAGTGCTGGCGGTGTTGATGACGCTTTGAGGAGCTTCCTCTCCTGCTATGACTCGTATGACAATGACGCTCTTCTCGTCTTGCTTTCTGGAGAGAGTTGATTCTGATTGCAGCTTGATCCCTTGGAGCTTACCAAGTTGTAGGTGATACAGACGAATTCAGAATGCAGTTGTTCGCTTATTCCCTTATTTTGCATGGATCGCCCTTTCGGGTTTTCAATCCATCGGGATACCCATTTTTGCCTGAGCTGTCCAAAGCGGCTTTTCAACTCAGCGGGTGTACATTTTTTCATTTATTTCCCTTACTTTTGCCCGAGTCTTTTATTCTGTTTTTGACTCGCCGGGATGCCCTATTTTTGCCTGGACTTACATTCTGTTTTTATGTCCAGCGGGTCATTTTATGCGAAGTATTTTTTAACTGCATCTGAATTCACAGGGGACGGGAAATCTTCACCATCCATGGTGCTGAGCATCAGTGCTCCACCAGAGAAGACTTTCTTGACGACGAATGGTCCTTCATAATTCGGGGTCCACTTGCCCCTGTGGTCTGTATGAGGAGGAAGGATTCTTTTCAGCACAAGATCTCCTACTTGGTACTCTCGGTGCCTGACTTTCTGATCGAAGGCTCTCTTCATTCTCTTCTGATATAACTGCCCATGACAGATTGCAGCCAATCTCTTCTCTTCGATCAGACTCAGTTGTTCGTATCGGGCCCGAACCCATTCTGCTTCACTCAGTTTAACATCCATTAATACCCGTAAGGAGGGTAGTTCAACTTCAACTGGTAGGACTGCTTCCATACCATACACAAGCTGATATGGCGTTGCCCCAGTGGATGTTCTGATTGACGTGCGGTACCCATGCAAGGCAAACGGTAGCATTTCATGCCAGTCTTTGTAAGTGACTACCATCTTCTGCACAATCTTCTTGATATTCTTATTTGCTGCCTCAACAGCGCCGTTCATCTTTGGCCTGTAAGGAGAAGAATTGTGATGTTGGATCTTGAAGTCCCGGCACAGCTCTGCCATCATTTTGTTGTTCAAGTTGGAACCATTATCAGTAATGATTCGCTCGGGCACTCCATACCGACAGATGATATCTCTTTTCAGAAATCGGGCTACCACTTGCCTTGTGACATTTGCATATGAGGCTGCTTCAACCCACTTTGTAAAATAATCGATGGCGACCAGGATGAATCTGTGGCCGTTCGAAGCAGTTGGCTCAATTTTGCCAATCATGTCAATGCCCCACATAGCAAAGGGCCATGGTGAAGACATTATGTTCAGGGGATTGGGAGGCACATGCACCTTGTCTGCATAAATTTGGCATTTATGGCATTTTCTGGCGTAAGCACAACAGTCTGCATCCATTGTGATCCAGTAATAGCCTGATCTTAACAACTTCTTAGCCATGGCATGCCCTCCTGCATGGGTACCGAAAGAGCCTTCATGCACTTCATGCATCAGTAGATCTGCTTCTGTCTTGTCAACACATCTGAGGAGTACCATATCAAAGTTCCTCTTGTATAAAGATCCATCAGTGTTCAGAAAGAAACTTCCAGCAAGCCTTCTCAAAGTCTTCTTATCATTGGAAGATGCCCCAGGCGGGTATGTCTGATCCTCCAAGAAGCACTTAATGTCGTGGAACCAAGGCTTATCATCTTTAGCAATATCTGCTGCAAATACATATGCTGGTCTATCAAGTCTCGATACTGAAATCTGAGGTACAAGGTTAGCGGCTTGAACTTTGATCATGGATGAAATGGTAGCAAGAGCATCCGCAAACTGATTCTCGTCCCGAGGGATATACTCAAGCTTGACTGTTGTGAAGAAAGTCAATAACCTTCTTGTATAATCCCTATAAGGTATCAGATGATCTTGGTGGGTGTACCATTTCCCGTTGGTCTGATTGACTACCAAAGCTGAATCTCCGAATACAGTCAATGTCTTGATCCTGAGGTCAATGGCTTCCTCAAGACCCATAATGCAAGCTTCGTATTCAGCTTCGTTGTTAGTGCAGTTGAAAGTGAGCTTTGCCGAGAAAGGCATGTGAACCCCTTTAGGTGTAATGAGTACTGCACCAACACCACGGCCATTCATGTTGACAGCCCCATCAAACATCATAGTCCATTCTTCTTCTGGGTCAGGCCCTTCAGTGTGAATAGGCTCTTCATGATCTTTTGCTTTAATGAACATGATGTCTTCATCAGGGAAGTCAAATCTCATAGGCTGATAGTCGTCAATGGGTTGCTCAGCAAGATATTCAGATAGTACACTGCCTTTGATGGCTTTCTGAGAAGTGTACTGTATGTCATATTCTGTAAGAATCATCTGCCATCTTGCAACCCGTCCGGTAAGAGCTGGCTTCTCGAAAATGTACTTAACTGGATCCATTTTTGAGATCAATAGAGTAGTATGGGCCAACATATACTGTCTCAGTCGGCGAGCAGCCCATGCTAAAGCACAGCAAGTTTTCTCGAGCAGTGAATAACGCTGTTCACAGTCGGTAAACTTTTTGCTTAGGTAGTATATCGCATACTCTTTTCGACCAGACTCGTCATGCTGACCTAGTACACACCCCATCGATTCTTCTAATACTGTCAAGTACATAATCAGTGGTCTTCCTTCGACTGGAGGCATAAGGATTGGAGGTTCTTGCAAATACTCCTTGATCTTGTCAAAAGCCTTCTGGCAATCTTCGTTCCACCTGACCGTTTGTTCCTTTCTTAGCAGCTTGAACAAGGGTTCACAGGTTGCTGTGAGGTGAGATATGAACCTTGAAATGTAGTTCAATCGACCTAAGAACCCTCGAACTTCTTTCTCAGTTTTCGGTGCAGGCATTTCTTGAATAGCTTTGACTTTATCAGGGTCAACTTCAATCCCTTTCTCACTTACAATAAAGCCCAGCAGCTTACCGGATCGCACCCCGAATGTGCATTTGTTGGGGTTCAACTTTAGTTGGTATTTCCTCAGACGCTTGAATAACTTGAGCAGATTCACCAGGTGATCTTCCTCTGTAAGGGACTTGGCGATCATATCATCCACATAACATTCGATTTCCTTGTGGATCATATCGTGGAATAATGTCACCATAGCCCGTTGATATGTCGCGCCAGCATTCTTCAGTCCGAATGGCATCACTTTATAACAGAACGTGCCCCAAGGTGTGATGAATGTTGTCTTCTCCATGTCTTCAGGTGACATCTTGATCTGATTGTATCCCGAAAATCCATCCATGAAGGAGAATACCGAGAACTGAGCCGTGTTATCCACCAATACATCAATGTGAGGTAATGGGAAATCATCCTTCGGGCTGGCTCTGTTCAGATCCCGGTAATCAACACACATTCTTACTTTGCCATCCTTCTTAGGCACAGGTACTATGTTAGCAACCCACGGCGGGTAGCTAGTCACAGCAAGGAACCCGGCGTCCCATTGCTTTTGTACCTCTTCTTTGATTTTCATAGCCATGTCTGGGCGAGTTCGGCGCAGCTTCTGCTTGACTGGTGGGCATTCTTCCCTCAAAGGCAGCTTGTGCACAACTATATCGGTGTCCAACCCTGGCATATCTTGGTAGGACCAAGCAAACACATCAACATACTCTTGAAGCAGATCTATCAGCTGTCTCTTCACTGAGTCTTGCAGGCAGGCCCCGATTTTGACTTCTTTCACGTCTTCCTCCGTACCAAGATTAATCACTTCAATCTCCTCCTGATGAGGAGTAATAACCTTTTCCTCTTGTCTTAACAACCTGGCTAGCTCTTCAGGAAGCTCATATTCTTCATCAACCCCTTCATCAGCTTGATTGATCGGATTGTCAAAGTCATACGATGTCTTAGCCGTGCTGTTGTCGGTGCTGTCAGGAAGGCACTCTCTGCAAGGGTTAAGTTGGTTCATTTTAGTGATTGATTTTAATCTTGCTTTAGAAAAAAAGTGAAATGAAGTTATCATTTTGAAAACACCGCCATTTATTTTTGTACAAAAAAGAAAAATGGAAAAACAGTGAACAAAAAAGAAAAAGACTCGTTTGCAAAAAGATTGTCTGATATTTCATTAATTTAATCCTGTTTGCACAAAAGTACAGATGGCCCTGATTACAAAATGAGTCTTGTCATCTTGGGCAAGATGCAAGACTTTGATGCATGCTTATAAAAATACAGGAAATAATAATTACTCTGCTCGAGTAACACTTATAATTCCCTGGGAAGACCAGTTCGAGACACTGCTCCCCGGGATCTTCGGACGAATCCAATTCTCCAGATTGCGCTCCTCTTCCAGCTCGTCTTCCAGACAGTTGATAGCATCGGGGGTAAGCATCCCCCCACTGACAAAACCAGGCTCTGCAGCAGCCTTTGCTTGATGTTGAGTTGGTTTGTAACCCAACCCAAATTTGTCTTTCTTCTCCTCCACAGCTAAGATCTTGCCCCAGCCTTGGGCAGTTCCTTCTTCAACAACCTTCCGGGCTTGTTGGTAAGATGACATGGAGATACCAGATACAACAGATGCTTCATTGACATTCAAGGCTTCAAAACCTTGGCTCATCGTTTCATGGATTTCTCCATCCATCTCAATGTATTTATAAGTAGCCAGATGGCTAACAAAAATGTCCTCTTCTCCACAGATTGTGACAACTTGACCCTCCCACTCAAATTTTAACTTTTGGTGAAGGGTAGACGTTATTGCGCCAGCGGCGTGAATCCAGGGTCTACCCAACAAACAGCTGTAGGCGGGCTGAATGTCCATCACATAAAAGATAGTTTTAAAGGTCTGTGGGCCAATTGTCACGGGCAGCTCAATCTCTCCCAGAACCGATCTCTTAGAACCATCAAAGGCTCTTACTACCAGGTTGCTGGGTCTCAACGCCAATCCATCATATTCAAGCTTCACCAGAGCCTTCTTTGGTAAGACATTCAGGGAAGAACCTGTGTCCACCAGCACATGAGAAAGGACAGCTCCTTTGCATTCCAGGGTTATGTGCAAGGCTTTGTTGTGATTGCGGCCATCCGCTGTCAAATCAGAATTGGTAAACCCTAGCCCATTGCTAGCAGTAACATTCCCAACCACCGTTTCCAACTGGTTGACAGTAATCTCCTCTGGCACGTAAGCTGCGTGCAGGACTTTCAGTAGTGCATTCCGATGGGCTTCGGAGCACATGAGCAGTGGGAGGATGGAGATTTTGGATGGAGTTTGGTGAAGTTGATCCACAACTTTATAATCACTCTTTTTGATGATCCTCATAAACTCATCAACTTCTTGATCAAATGGAGTCTTCAAGGCTTCTTTGGCAGCTGGATCTTCCTGCACCGGTCCTTTACCCTTTGCTTTGGCAGCAGCTTCTGCTTCGGCAGTAGGTCTTTGGACTTGTGAAGCGAAGAGACGTCCGCTTCGGGTGAAGCCTCCGCCTCCGCCCACATTATCAATTTGTGGTGCAGGTGCTGATGTTTCAAGAGTGATCCTTTTTCCTTCGCAGTACACGTCAGAGCCATAGTGCCAAGGGATGGCCCTATCGCTTTCATATGGTACAGGTCCAGGCACCGTGACGGTAACTGGACTGATTGCTGCTGCTGAAGGGACTGTTATTGTTTGTGGATCATAAAAGATTGTAACTGGTGCTCTAGTGGGAGCAGCACCTTCTGAATGATAAGCGGAATTGTTTTCTGGATCGTAGAATATGGTAACAGTGGAGACATCTTCGTGATTGTTTGCTGGAGTTGTAGGAGGTACCGTTGGAAGGACTGTTGTTGTTGTTGATGGAGAGTCGAAATGGAATGAAGCTGAAGTTGTAGCAGGAGAAACTGTTGAAAACTGATCATTGGGTAGAACAGATGAAGTACTTGCTGATGTTGCTGATGAATTGTTGGGAACAATTGTTGCTGTATTTGTAGGAGGATCTGAAACTGGTGTTGATGAAGTTGTCGGGTTTGCCGGGAATGATGTAGTGATCTGCAGTAAGCCACTCTGAATAAGGCTGTCAATGCCATTCCTCAAGTCTTCACACCCATTCCAAGAAATATTGCAGTAGGGGCACCCTAGTTCACACCCCGGAAATATATTGTTTTCACGGAGTTGAGCCTTGATTTCCACCAATGGTGTCCTGATCTGATCCACACCAGTTATCAAATAAGACGGTTGGTCTTCTTCGATAGCATTAATTCGGGGACCACCATGGTGTGGCATTGGATTTTTATTGACATTGGGTGGAGGTGCAAAATTCAGAGCCTTGGAGTCTACCAAGTCTTGTACCTTCATATGCAGAGCCCTGCATTTTTCTGTACTGTGGCCAGGTGCGTTGGAATGAAAAGCACACCTAGCATTGGAATCATAGTTTCTTGGTAGACTGTTGGGATCCGGAGGTGCCAACGTTCTTAGCTCAACTAGGTTGAGTTTCAGAAGTTGTGGCAGCAAGGCAGCATATGGCATTGGGATCGGGTCGATCACTCTGTTAGCTTGAGAGGGCCTCTGTTGAAATGGCCTCTGTTGATTGTTGTTGTTATTGTTGTTGTTGTAGTTGTTTCTTGGAGGATATTGATTCTGATGATACTGAGGTTGTTGTTGGAAGTTTTGTTGCGGAGGTTGGTAGACTGGCTGAGGATGAGCTGGAGCAGGAATGGTGACTGCTGCTATTGTTCTTGGAACATATTGGGGCCTACCCCTGTTGGAGTGAATGGCATTGGTCTCGCCAGTTCTTCTAGGGCCTGCAAAAGGCTTTCTTGTACCACTGGACGAACTAGCACCATTATCAGATATCTTACCCATCTTTAATAGGCTTTCAATTCTCTCCCCGGCTATAACAACATCTGCGAAGCTGGTGGAAGAGAAAGCAGCTAGCCTATCAATATAGGTTCCCTGAAGGGTATTCATGAACATATCAGCCATCTCTCTTTCAGACATAGGTGGCTGGACAGCAGCAGCAAGCTGTCTCCATCTTTGAGCATATTCTCTGAAGCTCTCTCTTGATGATTGTGACATCCCCATTAGGAGGGTCCTATTGGGTGCCATATCTAGATTATACTGATACTGTCTGATGAAGGCCTCTGCCAGGTCCTTCCAGCATCTTACAGTTGCTCTTGTCAGATGGGAATACCATTCCCTTGATGCTCCAGTCAAGCTATCTTCGAAGTAAAACATCCACAATTTCTCGTCCATCGTATAGGCCTTCAGCCTTCCCAAAAATGATTGCAGATGAGTCCGGGGGCACGAAGTCCCATTATACTTTTCGAAACATGGAGGCTTGAACTTGTGGGGAATCCTAACCCCGTCTACCAGCCCCATGTCCATGACGTCGAAGCCCAAAGAGTTTTGAGATTCTAAGGACCTCAACTTCTCAGCTATTTCTTCCAATCGTCTATCATATGTTTCTTCTCCAGCACCCATTACTGTGTATTGGTCCTCCTGAGGATCTTCTTGAAGTACTCTGGCTGCAGTTGCTGTTCCTTGAACGTTTGCAGGAATGTTAACCTCAGGATGTAGATGTGGACCAAACACAGGGGGGTTAACATGTGGTTGCACCCTTTCATTATTACTGGTGCCTGCAGTTCCTACATGAGGCTCCTCTTGAGTTCTCCCCTCTACCAGAACTCTAAGCCTCTCCTGGCTTTGAGCTAAATTATTCATCACTTCCATGAACTGAGTTATTTGGGTTCTCATCTCCACCCTTTCATTAGCCATCTGGGTTCTGGCCTCATTGAGGTCTTGCTGCAACTGGTCCATCTGGATGCCCGGAAGGTTGTTTCTTGTAGGGTACCTGTGTGGCCTGTTGAGAGGGAATAGCCTGCGGCGAGCAATAATTCCTGAATGTCACAACAGAGGTTAGAAACAATAAAACAAAACCTACAAAACAAACAAAAGGGTTAGTATGCAATGCAGTATGCTTATTTGCTATCAAGGTATCCGGCTTGGTTTTCAGTTTTGACCCGTCCAGACCCTTGAAGATGATGCTGTTGAAGTTGCTTTTGAAGTGAACCCAGATGGAAACAAACACAAATATATTACAAAGGTAAAATAATACAAATTGTTCATTTTTTACAACACCAGCCCTCTAAGGGGTCAAAAATACATCACCAAAAAGCAAAAGTACATGGAAAAGGAAAAAACAACAAGCAAATAATCAGACTCCAAGGCCAAACTCATCCTCGCGAACTTCCTTAAGAAGTGCTTCGGTCACAGGATCAGCCGGATGCTCCGTAAGATTCCTGATGAGAAGGTTTCTTGTTGCAACAGCTGTAGTCAACTTCTTGTTCTGGCTTTGGTCTTTAGATCTCTTCAATCCTGCTTTGATTTTCAGCTCTGATATTTCTTCCTGGGCTGCTGCCAGGGCCTTCTCCATCTGCTCCATCTTGTCTTGAACTCTCTTGTCTTCTAGAGTACGGGCTTCGGTGATCCGGACCCACCTGGCCTGACTCTCTTTCAAGTACAAGTCTGTCCTTGCTCTTTGGAACTGGGCTTCTTTACAAGCATTTTTCAGAATCTGCTCACCAGCTTTAGACTTGTTGATATAGTCTCCAGACTTCTCAATCTTAGTCAAGTGTTCCACTCTCAGCTTCTCCAATCTTTCAATCTCCCTTACACCTTCACTCCTCTCCCTGAGGGTCTTCTGCAGGGCTTGGGATAGCTTCTCATTTCTTTCTTTCAAGCCTTCAAACTCTTCCAAACTGACAGTAGCAGGGGGTGGTGCTGATGATGACTCAGGCATGTCTTTGATGGTGAAGGGCAATCCTGAGATTTGGGCCCTAGCATAGGACCACTCATGATATTGGGCTGATGCCACATTATTGCACTTCCCCAGAATGGTGATTCCCTTGGTTTGAACATGATCCCAGGCCCAGGCAGCCTGCCTAACAACAGTCAAACTGATCTTGTTCTCACAGTAGAGAGTCTCAACCAGGTCTTGTTCCCTAGGAGCATGAACCAGTGCATAGCCTAATTGCCTCTTGAACAGCAGGGGGTTGTAGTTGATACTTCCCTTAACTCCTACCAAAGGTACATTAGGAAAGTGCCCACAGCTTGTGATCATACCTCTGCCCTTGGTGCTCTGAGTGCACCATCTGATGTCTGCTGAAGTGAGAGTAGTGAGCCTCTTAGCCCAGTTGCTTTGCTGATGAGGATTTAGGAATGCATCTGTCCTGGGCAGATGCCTGAGAAGCCAAGCATGGAATAGTGGAGCACAACACCTCACTAGCTTACCCCTCTGTTTCTCATTCCTCTGATGTACTGAGTAATAGAGGTCACCCAACAAGGTTGGCACTGGGTTTTTCAGGATGAACAGGTGGATGGCATTCTTGCTGATGAATCTGGGCTCATCTGCAAACAACACAATTCCATATACACTCAAGGCCAACAATGCACAAACAGCTTTCCAATCCCCCAGGGAGGCCTTCAAACTAGCTTGAGAAATCAGGAAGTCCAGATGAAAACCAGGGATCCCAGCTTTAGAGGTCATATGCTGCTCAATCAAAGCAGGTTCCAGGTGCAAAGCTCTTGCTATCTCTCCATTGCTGGGAAAGACCATTTCAGGGTTGAAGGGGATTTCTCTTTTGATAGGCAAACCAACCAAAGATGAGTATTCTTCTAAGAGAGGCCCCAACTGAAAATCTTTAAAGGTAAAACACCTCAATGGGGGGTCATAGAACTGGATGCAGGTATGGATCAGGCTCCTCTGAGATGGGTCCATGTCTATAACCAAGTCAAGTATATCCCCATAATGCTCCCTGAACAGAGGTATGTGCTCTGGAGTGATCAGGGTTTGGATCCCCCTGATGTCTGATAAGTCTGGTTGGAAGAAATGGTAAGTGATGTTGCTTTTCTTTGGAGCCATGAGTGCTGAGGACTGAGTAGAATAAGTGCTGATGAAGATGCTGAGAAGTGGGCCACTGGCTGGCTAGTGCAAGTAACTGAAGTATATGGCTGACAAGCTGAAGCAAGATGCTGGTGGAGACAGGTCAAAACTGCAGATGGGGTCAAAACCAAAACCAGATAAAAGTGGATACCCTGAAACACAAATAAGCACATGTTAATATGATGCAATGAGGATGTATGCAAATGATATGCAAAGGGTTTGTGACTGAGCTGGATCTGGATAAACTGCCTTGGTATAGATCCATGTGTGTTCAAGAATTCCAGATGGAGGTCTATAAATCCGGTAACCAGGGTAGGGGACTCAAATAAAGAGCCACATGTCCAGGGTTTTAGAATCACAAGAACTATCCAACATGGAGCATTCTTAACAAAGTCAAAGTAACAGGGTATTCTGAGGTCAAGGTACCTGCAAACCTGTAAACAGCCCAACCCCCTCACAGGTAGTGATCTAGAACAAGGATCCTCAGACTTGGATCAGTTATGAGAAGTGTAAACACTTCTTACCCGGAGGTACAGTGTTTACAATAACCATAACAATTCCTCCTCTAATTCACCTCAATTTCTGAAGGTCAATACTAAAAGGTCATCCAGACTTAGCAGGCTTCCCAGATCCCCCTAGCACTACAGGAAATCCGTAGCACAGAGTTCTCAAGAAGAAACCCATATCTGAACCGTGTTTCATATTCCCGCACCAGACCGAAATGGAATGGGAAAGAATATGATTCACTCTAGCCTAGGTGTCACTCAGGTCCCAGGTGTAGGACCTTAACTCTCAATGAAATACCCACCCACCAAAAAACAAGGAAACCAGATCCAGCCAGCAACAGTGACAGTATGATATATACAAATGCAATAAAGAAAGCGGTAAATAAAGCTGTACAGAAAGCAATAAATAAAGCAAATATACAAACACAAATAACACATAACACCCCAATAAACACAAATCAATCAAGCGCTAGGAGGAACCCACAAAAAGAACCAGAAGCCCTGGTTGCAGTATAAGGGTCCCCAGCAGAGTCGCCAAGCTGTCGCTCCCGACAAATGAAAATGGATCAAATGAAGGTACAGACGCGAACGGTTGGCGAAAGGAACAGTGAGAACACACAGCCGTGAACTCACTGGAGATGAAAAGAGTCGCCAGCTAGGCATTTTTATCCCGGAGGAAAGGCAATGCTGCATAGACCTAGAAAGAAATGGATAAGACGGTTGCGAACCAGAGATACTGAGAAAGGGGGTTGGTTACAACCTGGGAAGGTATTAGCACCCAGATTGTCCGTCGTACTCGACGGGATCCACGCTTGAAAGATTTGTGTTTTAAAGGGGTAGTGTCAGTGCAATCTGTGTGTAAAATAGCTGGAAAAGAATGTGTACAGGTGTTAGTGCAAAAGAAGTGAAGTGTAATATGTATAGTGTCAGTGTGAGATCAGGAATGAAATGCTCAAGAATATGAGGCTAAAGAATGAAGCTGGAAGGAGGGGGAATGAACAGAGACTTTTGTTCGATAACCGTTAAGTTATGCCTACGTATCCTCTCGTGCAATGAGGAAGTCAGAACACCGTAGTTCGACCCAAAGAGACTGAAAGATGAATTGACTTGTGAACTGCTTGCAGTCTATGCTCAAGTGTATGATCTGTCTGGCACAGATGCAAACTGTCTTGCATTAGACGGAAGAAGCAAGTTCTCGGTTGTGAGTGAAGATGATGAGAAAAGAATCCCGAAGGAGACGATTATTGTTTGTTCTTGTGTTTTCAGTCTTTTATTTCTTTTTGGAGTTTGTCATAAGATAATGAGCTTAAACCTAAATCAATGGATTTGGTAAACTCATCACATCATCCCTCTGATTAGGGGTAATGAGAATTACCTTAAGTGTGAAGTCAGATTCTCACACTTAATCACCTTTGATGTAGGGTTAAGATCATTAACCTACTTGTGATTAATTAGATGTTTTTGTGATTTTTGTTTAGTGTTAAGTAATGAGGTTAAGCCATAATCAGGGATTTAACAGGCTCACTACACTATCCTAAAAGAAGGATAATAGATGAGGGTGTTTAAGCTGAGGAAGGATCCTCAGCTTAATCCATGATTAGGGATTAAACCCATGACAGAACAAACCTTTGATTAAGTGGATTTTATTAATGATATGATGATGAAGTGTTTTTTATGATTTGTAAGACAACTTGAGGGGGACTTGTCCATTAACTTTAGGGTTAGTCCTTCTTAACCAATTAAGGAAGAATTAGAACCCTAATGCAAGGCCCAAGTTACAAGCTTGATGTCTTAGTGATTATTAGGATGGATTGATTAAGAGAGTTCAACACTTTAAGGGTCCAAGACTTAGGATTAAAGTTATACTCTCCATCCTAAAAAAAGGATGCAGGCATGATCTTAATCACAAAGTCTTAAAGCCTTGAGGGTTTAGTCCCTGATTATGAGGTGAGAAGAGGAGACTCAAAGAGAGACACAAAGGTAAAAACTATGGGGGAGACTAATCAAAACCCTAATTCATTATCATGCTTGGTTGGTCCTAATGTTTGTGAGGTTTTCAAGAACAATCTTCAGATGAACCACCAGGAAGCAGATGAAAGGATCAAGAGAAGCAAAGCAACTTGCTTCATTCAAGAAGTCAAGTCACTTGAAGAAAGAAAGTGGGAGAAACAAGAAAGAGCAAGCTCAATCTCAAACACATATAGAAATGCAGCAATGGATGCAAGAGAGATGAAAAGAAAAGTCATGAGAAGTGAAGGCAAATCCACTTCTCAAGTTACTTACCACCTGAAATGTTAGAAACAAATGCAATGCGATGCTAAATGAAATGAAATGACATGATGCTAAGCCAAACCAGAAGCATACACATGATGATTATGATGTTATGAGGTGCTGCAAACATGAGGCAAGACATGGGAATGTTCATACAAAGCCATGGATGCAAATGATGCAATGCTAAGGAGCATGAACAAGCATGAAATGTCATGAGGCATACAAGACAAATGGCTTGGTAAATATGTAATGCAATGATCAATGATGCTTCATACATGTCTTAAGATGTCAAATGAATCATGAGAATGCACAAAATACAATGACAAGTCATGTTATGCAAGGAAATGCAAGAGGGATGCAAATGAAAGCCCAAATTAGGGTTCATGGATCAAACATCAAACACAAACCAAAAACAGAAGCAAAACCCTAAAGTAAAAATGGAAAATGACACCCAAGGAAACCCTAGACCTATAATAAACCACTGCCCAAAGGGGAGCTCTCAACTCTCAACCAAACTCAAGTTATGAATTTTGCAAGTTATTAGGGTTTTTTAGGGTTTGTAACAAAACAAATGCCAATCAATTAGAAAATGCAAGATCAAATCATGGCCTTTTTATCTTTGAAAATACATGTCAAATGGAAAACAATGCAAAAAGAATCAATGTCTCAACCTTTACCAAAAGACAGAAATGAATTTTCAAACATATGATCAAAATAATGCACAAAATGTGATTTAATTCAATGAAAAATTCTTAAAATGCATCAAGATCAAAAAAGAAATTTGGTTTGAAGGTTGGACAATGTTTCTAAATGTCTTAGAACATTTCATGAATTTTTTTGTAATTTTTAAATACCTAAAAGTATTTTTAATTAATTAATTCTCATTAATCAATTAAAAATAATCTTTTAAATATTTAAAAATACTTTTTTAATGATAAAAAATAAAATAAAAATGTTTTTGTGTCATAAAAATTAATAAAACCTTAAAGAAAAAGTTTCATAATTTTTATGATTTTTTTGCTATTTTAAATAATTGATACAAATTAAATGAAAATAAATGAATTAAAAATTGAATAAAAAGAGAAGTAATCAGATTGGACGCGTGAGATTGATTCTGGGGATAAATTCATTGACCACGCGCCACATCCAATGGTCCACGTTTGAACTGACTAAATTAAATAAAATAAGATTAATTAACCCTAACACGTGGATTAGGGTTAATCAAACACATCTGGGCCACTCAATCTGGAGGGAAGTCAACAAGTCAGCGCATATCCACGGCCAGCATTCAAACTGTCATTAATTATGGGATTAAACCCTAATTACATTCAGGTGGCCGGAGAAGACCTCCGGTCATCTTCTCCGGCCAGAGGGTCACCTGAAAATCTTCAAGATCTCTCAAAACGCATCATAAATGAAAACTAAGCTATGGGAAATGATCTCCAACACCTCACGAACTAAACCCCTAAACTAAAACAAATTTATCTAACCTAAACAGGCTGAATCGAAGAAAACAAATTCTAGGGTTCGTGAGCTTCAAACAGCAATTAAACTCTCAAAACGCAACCATTTTCAAAACCAATGGTACCAGAATGACCAGCAAGACAAGTAGAGCAAGTTTGTAACAATCAAATTGATTTCTGGAAAAATTAATTTGGAGCTACCTGAGATTTGCAACCTTTGATTTTGGAACTTTCAGGCCTCTTCTCCTTGCTCAATCTGCTCCTCTTGGTCCTCCAAAGTTGCGTGAATGCTCAAATGGAATTTATATTTGTTGGATGATGAGTTTCGAAGAGAACTGCTTCTGCTCAGTCAACAATGGCAGATGAGTTCTTGGCACTTTCAGGCTGTGAAGAAGGGTCGTTTATGACCTATGAGGTGTGTTGAGAAGGCTTGTGGTGTTGGTTGATGTGTTTGTGGCTTGTAGAGAGAGATTCGATAGAATCTGCAGCATGAAGGTGAGCTATGGCAGATGGGGATTCAGGGTGTTTTTGGCTTTGTTTCTTGATGCTTTGTGTTCTATAGATCAAGGTGAGATGAATGGAGGCAAAAGTTTGGGTGTTTGCAGGCTGTGTAATGAAAATCGAATGAAGTTGCAAGTTGGGAGTTTTTTGTGTAAGTTGTGAATGTCAATCCTTCAGCCTTGGTTGCTATGTGATATGGCCAGCAAAATGAATGAATAAACAATTCTGATTGGCCTCTTGATGTGACATGGCCTGCTATGATAGGTGTGGCTACTTTTGCTCAAAATCCACTTTTGTGTAAGATAGGGCATGGTGAGGTGTTTAGGCCAGTACAAGGCATGGCTGGCGCAGCAAAAGGTGAGGGAAGGGCTAGCCAAAGTCAGCTTCCAATGCTGCAAGTTGTGGGAAGTGAATCATGAGCTTTTGCAAGTTGTTGTACTTTTGGTTCACATGTGATCTTTTGGCCAACCAAGCATGAAATCATGGGCATTCCTAGTCAAAAATCTAATTTTTGTGACTTAGAGAAAGTTCACATGCTGGTTTGACATGAGTTTGAGGCAGCAATTTGATTTGGTTCAAGACTTAGCAAAATTCCCACTTGGTGCATAACTTGAAAAACAATGATTTTTGGCAACTTTGCATGGCCATAACTTTTGATCCATGAAGAGTTAGATCATGTTCTTGTACTTTTTGAAAAGGGAAAGATGAGATCTACAACTTTCATGACCAAAGTTTTTCCATTTGAAGCCTTTTTGGATCATGAATCAAGGCTTGAAAATTGACCTAAAATGAGGCATTCTTGAAAAGTCAACAAAACCCAAAAAGTCAACTTTTGCAAAAACCCTAAATTCTTGATTTTTATGAACTTCAACCTTCTTCCATGATCAAATAAAGATCATATACACTCAAAATGATGAAGATCACCCATTGGTTGGGTCATTGGGGGCCTCAGATGCCCTGATTTTACACTGACTTGTCTGAAAAGTCAACTCTTGATCAGATGACTTCCCCATGGAATTTCTTCATGAAAATTGATATGCATACTCCCTATACCATATAAAGATCAATGGAAACAAGAATGACCAGAAAATTTGGGGTTATGGCCTCTGAAACCAAAACCCTAATTTTCAGTCAACTGTGCAGTTCATCCTGGCTCTGCATCCACTCAAACCCTAGTTCTTGTGATCCCTCTGCAATTTTGACTTTGTGAGGATGTAACATGATATAAGAACACCCATGGACCCCTTTGAGTTGATTAGTGGCCTTTGGAATGGCTCAAGATGCCCTGAGGTTGCTCAGATCACAAACCCTAGGTGCAGATGCCTTAGAAACTATCCAGTGAAACCAAATGAGACATGAGATGATGTGATTGTGTTTATGCATATGAGATGATCACAAGTCATGTGTGAATGGGTGAGGGCAAATTTGGGGTGTTTACATTCTAAAACAAGGATCCTCAGACTTGGATCAGTTATGAGAAGTGTAAACACTTCTAACCCGGAGGCACAGTGTTTACAATAACCATAACAATTCCTCCTCTAATTCACCTCAGTTTCTGAAGGTCAAAACTAAAGGTCATCCAGACTTAGCAGGCTTCCCAGATAGCCCTAGCATTGCAGGAAATCTGCAACACAGAGTTCTCAAGAAGAAACCCATATCTGAACCGTGTTTCATATTCCCGCACCAGACCGAAATGGAATGGGAAAGAATATGATTCACTCTAGCCTAGGTGTCACTCAGGTCCCAGGTATAGGACCTTAACTCTCAATAGAACCCCACCCACCAAAGGAAAACCAAATCCAGCCAGCAGCATGACAGTATGATATATACAAAGTGCAATAAAGAAAAGCAGGAAGCAAACTGTACATAAAGCAAAATAAATACAAGCACAAATAAGCACATAACACCCCAGTAAACACAAATCAATCAAGCGCTAGGAGGAACCCACAAAAAGAACCAGAAGCCCTGGTTGCAATAACAGCATTCCCCAGCAGAGTCGCCAAGCTGTCGCTCCCGAAGATTTGCATCCCGGTACAAGCGCGAACGGTCGGCGAAAAGAACAATGAGAACACACAGCCGTGAACTCACTGGAGATGAATAGAGTCGCCAGCTAGGCATTTTTATCCCGGAGGAAAGGTAATGCTGCATAAACCTAGAAAGATACGGATAAGACGGTTGCGAACCAGAGAGACTGAGAAAGGGGGTTGGTTACAACCTGGGAAGGTATTAGCACCCAGATTGTCCGTCGTACTCGACGGGATCCACGCTTGAAAGATTGGTGTTTTAAAGGGGTAGTGTCAGTGCAATTTGTGTATCAAAGCTGGAAAGAATGCAAGTGTCAGTGTAAAAGGGATGTGTAGTGTATGAGTGAAGTGTCAGTATAAGAAAGAATGAAGTGCTCAAGATCATGAGGCTTAAAGAATGATGCTGGAAGGAGGGGGAATATACAGAGACTTTTGTTCGATAACTGTTTAGTTATGCCTACGTATCCTCTCGTGCAATGAGGAAGTCAGAACACCGTAGTTCGACCCAAAGAGACTGAAAGATGAATTGACTGATGAACTGCTTACTTGCCTATGTTCAAGTGTATGACCTGTCTGGCTCAGGTGCAAACTGTCTTGCATTAGACGGAAGAAGCGAGTTCTCGTTTATGAGTGAATGAGATGAGAAAAGAATCCCGAAGGAGACGATTATTGTTTGTTTTTGTGTTTTCAGTCTTTTATTGTTTTTGGATTTTGTCATAAGTTAATGAGCTTAAGCCTAAACCAATGGATTAGTAAACTCATCACATCTTCCCTCTGATTAGGGGTAATGAGAATACCTTAAGTGTGAAGTCAGCTTCTCACACTTAATCACCCTGATGTAGGATTAAGATCATTAATCTACTTGTGATTATTTAGATGTTTTTTGTTGCTTTTGTTTAGTGTTAAGTAATGAGATTAAGCCATAATCAAGGATTAAACAGACTCATTACACCATCCTAATAGAAGGATAATAGATGAGAATGTTTAAGCTGAGGAAAACTCCTCAACTTAATCCATGATTAGGTATTAAACTCATGACAAAACAAGCCTTTGATTAAGTGGATTTTATTTAATGGTATGATGATGAAGTGTTTTTTAGGGTTTTGTAAGACAACTTGAGGGGGACTTGTCCATTAACACTAGGGTTAGTCCTTCTTAACCAATTAAGGAAGAATTAGAACCCTAATGCAAGGCCCAAGTTACAAGCTTGATGTCTTAGTGATTATTAGGTGGATTGATTAAAGGATTTAAACACATTAAGGGTTTAACACTTAGGATTAAAGTTATACACTCCATCCTAATAGAAGGATGCAGGCATAAGCTTAATCACAAAGCCTTAAAGCCTTTAGGGTTTAGTCCCTGATTATGAGGTGAGAAGAGAAGACTCAATGAGACACAAAGGTAAAACTAAGTGAGGAGACTAATCAAAACCCTAATCATTGTCATGCTTGGTTGTTCCTAAGGTTTGTGAGGTTTAAGAGAGGAATCTTCAGAGGAACCACCAGGAAGCAGATGAAAGGGAGCAAAGAGAAGCAAAGTAACTTGCTTCATTCAAGAAGACAAGTCACTTGGAGAAAGAAAGTAAGAAGAAGAAGAAAGAGCAAGCTCAATCTCAAACACAAGATAAAATGCAGCAATGATGCATAAGAGAGATGAAAAGAAGTTGTGAGAAGTGAAGGCAAATTCACTTCTCAAAGTAACTTACCACCTGAAAAGTTAGTGAAAGGAATGCAAATGCAATGCAAAAATGAGATGAAATGACATGGTGAAAACCAAAACCAGAAGCATATATGAGATGATAATGATTCTATAAGATGCTACAAACATGAATCAAGGCATGAGGATGATCACATGAACAAATGGATGCAAATGGAGCAAGGTTAGAACCATGAACACACATGAAAAGCAATGAAATGCAAATGGCATACAACATGGCAAATGCAAGATGCAATGATCAAACATGCTTTCAATATGTTTTAAGATGTTCAATGAATCAAATGCATACATGAAATGTCATGACAAGTCAAGGTATGAGTGTGTCGCTCCCAAAGATTAGCATCCAGGTACAAGCGCGAACGGTCGGCGAAGGGAACAGTGAGAACACACAGCCGTGAACTCACTGGAGAATGAATAGAGTCGCCAGCTAGGCATTTTTATCCCGGAGGAAAGGCAATGCTGCATAGACCTAGAAAGATACGGATAAGACGGTTTGCGAACCAGAGAGACTGAGAAAGGGGGTTGGTTACAACCTGGGAAGGTATTAGCACCCAGATTGTCCGTCGTACTCGACGGGATCCACGCTTAAAAGATTTGTGTTTTAGAGGGGTAGTGTCAGTGCAATCTGTGTGTAAAGAGCTGGAAAGCAATGTACAGGTGTCAGTGTAAAGAAATGTGAGGGGTATAAATGATGTGTCTGTGTAGGGACAAAAATGAGATGCTCAAGAATATGAGGCTAAAAGAATGAGGCTAGAAAGAGGGGGAATGTACAGAGACTTTTGTTCGATAACTGTTAAGTTATGCCTACGTATCCTCTCGTGCAATGAGGAAGTCAGAACACCGTAGTTCGACCCAAAGAGACTGAAAGGAAATGACTGATGAACTGCTTGCTTGTCAATGCTCAAGTGTATGACCTGTCTGGCTCAGATGCTAACTGTCTTGCATTAGACGGAAGAAGCGAGTTCTCGGTTGTGAGTGAAGATGATGAGAAAAGAATCCCGAAGGAGACGATTATTGTTTGTTCTTGTGTTTTTAGTCTTTTATTTCTTTTTGGAGTTTGTCATAAGATAATGAGCTTAAACCTAAATCAACGGATTTGGTAAACTCATCACATCATCCCTCTGATTAGGGGTAATGAGAATTACCTTAAGTGTGAAGTCAGATTCTCACACTTAATCACCTTTGATGTAGGGTTAAGATCATTAACCTACTTGTGATTAATTAGATGTTTTTGTGATTTTTGTTTAGTGTTAAGTAATGAGGTTAAGCCATAATCAGGGATTTAACAGGCTCATTACACTATCCTAAAAGAAGGATAATAGATGAGGGTGTTTAAGCTGAGGAAGGATCTTCAGCTTAATCCATGATTAGGGATTAAACCCATGACAGAACAAACCTTTGATTAAGTGGATTTTATTAAAGATATGATGATGAAGTGTTTTTTATGATTTGTAAGACAACTTGAGGGGGACTTGTCCATTAACTTTAGGGTTAGTCCTTCTTAACCAATTAAGGAAGAATTAGAACCCTAATGCAAGGCCCAAGTTACAAGTGTAATGTCTTGATGATTATTAGATGGATTAATTAAGAGAGTTCAACACCTTAAGGGTCCAAGACTTAGGATTAAAGTTATACACTCCATCCTAAAAGAAGGATGCAGGCATGATCTTAATCACGAAGTCTTAAAGCCTTTAGGGTTTAGTCCCTGATTATGAGATGAGGAGAGATGACTCAAAAGAGACACAAAGGTAAAACTATGAGGGGAGACTAATCAAGACCCTAATTCATTGTCATGCTTGGTTGTTCCTAAGGTTTGTGAGGTTTTCAGGAACAATCTTCAAAGGAGCCACCAGGAAGCAGATGAACCAGATCAAGAGAAGCAAAGCAACTTGCTTCATTCAAAGAAGTCAAGTCACTTGAAGAAAGAAAGTGGGAGGGGAAAGAAAGAGCAAGCTCAAACTCAAACACATATAGAAATGCAGCAATGGATGCAAGATAGATGAGAAGAAAAGTTATGAGAAGTGAAGGCAAATTCACTTCTCAAAGTTACTTACCACCTGAAATGTTAGAAAGAAATGCAATGTAATGCAAGATGGGATAAAATGATATGATAAGTAAAAACCAGAAACATGTTGATGATGATGATGATGCTATGGAGTGCTATGAACATGAGACAAGACAATGAGATGTTCATACAAAGTTATGAATGCAAATGATGCAAGCTAAGGAACATGAACAAACATGAAACGTTATGGAACATACAAGACAAATGACATGGCAAATATGCAATGCAATGATCAATGATGCTTTATACATGTCTTAAGATGTCAAATGAATCATAAGAATGCACAAAATGCAATGGCAAATCATGTTATGCAAGAGAATGCAAGAGGGATGCAAATGAAAGCCCAAATTAGGGTTCGTGGATCAAACATCACACATAAACCAAAAACAGAAGCAAACCTTAACATAAAAAAAATGGAAAATGGTACCCAAAGAAACCCTAGACCTATAATGAATCACTGCCCAAAGGGGAACTCTCAACTCTCAACCAAACTCAAGTTATGATTTTTACAAGTTATTAGGGTTTTTTAGGGTTTGTAACAAAAGAAATGCCAATCAATTAGAAAATGCAAGATCAAATCATGGCCTTTTTATCCTTGAAGCTACATGTCAAATGGAAAACAATGCAAAAAGAATCAATGTCTCAATCTTCACCAATAGGCAGAAATGGATTTTCAAACTTATGAACAAAATAATGCATCAAAAATGATTTAATTCAATGAAAAATTCTTAAAATGCATCAAGATCAAAAAAGAAATTTGGTTTGAAGGTTGGACAATGTTTCTAAATGTCTTAGAACATTTCATGAATTTTTTTGTGATTTTTAAATACCTAAAAGTATTTTTAATTAATTAATTCTCATTAATCAATTAAAAATAATCTTTTAAATATTTAAAAATACTTTTTTAATGATAAAAATAAAATAAAAAATATTTTTATGTCATAAAAATTAATAAAACCTTAAAGAAAAAGTTTCATAATTTTTATGATTTTTTTGCTATTTTAAATAAATTGTACGAATTAAATGGAATAAATATGAATAAAAATCAAATGAAAATAAAAGTAAACAGAACGCGTGGCCAGGATTTGATCTGAGGGAGATTGGGTTGACTTGGCGCGCTATCTAGTGGTCCAGATTTAAACTTCCTAAATTCAGTTAATTAAACTAATTAAACCTAATTAAATTAATTAAGTGGAAATTAAGGTTAATGAAGCAATCTGGTCCCTTGGTCTACGCGCGGGAAGGGCAATCCAATGGCCCAGATTTAAAAAAACACTAATGACTGGCTAAACCCTAATTAGGGCAGGGTAAACTCAGACGGCCGGAACAGTGGTTCCGGTCGTCTTCTCCGGCGTATCACAAACCCTAGAAAACGATTCAGGCCACCATTCAACAAATTTCCTGCCCAGAAACAACCCCCCACCCTAACTAAACCTCAATCCAAGATCAAAATACATTTATCTAACATGAACAAAGAGAATCGAAACGAAACGCATTCACGGGCCAAGTTTCAGAGATGCATAAAATACTCATTTCCACACCATTTTTGATTCTAATCATATCACAGTGATCCCCAGAGCATGTATTTTTGATTTGTAACAAAAGAAACAGGTTTTAAAAGGTTTGAAGTTTGAGACCACCTGAGGTGACAAGTCCTGTTTCTGAGCTTCCAGAGCCGTTTCTTGATGCAAGCTAGCTCTAATGGATCCCCTGGTGTCAATGGCAAGCTTGAAATGAAGTTTAGCAAGCTATTTCAATGGCTACCAAACTGGTGTAGCAGAGAATGACCTTGGTGTACGGGCTGTTTTAGGCCAGTGTAATGGGTGGTTTGGACTCCTCTAAGTATGCCTGACTTGTTGGTGAAGGAAGATGAAGTGTTTGAGGGATGGACAGTGAGATTCGAAGAGGACTGGTTCTGAGGATGAAGAATGGTGAGGTTCAAATCAGGCTTGATTCAGGCCTGAGCTTTGATGGTTTAGGGCCTATGGAGTGTACTGAGTTTAGTGATGAAGAAAGTTTGGGAGTTTCTTGGCTGTGGAGGCAGATTCGATGGATTTTGCAATGTGAAGGGATTTTGTGTAAGTGATGAATGAGTTGGTTTCAGCCCTTGTTCTTGTTATGTTCCACTTGCAAAATGAAATGATAAACAATTCTGATTGGTTGCTTGATGTGACATGGCCTGCTATGATAGGTGAGGCTACTTTTGCTAAAAATCCACTTTTGTGTAAGATAGGGCATGGCTCAAAGTTAAGCAAGTACAAGGCATGGCTGGTGCAGCAAAAGGTGATGGATAGGCCTAGCAAAGCTCAGCAGCCAATGTCATAAGTTGGTGAAGTGGTCATGAGTGAAAATGCAAGTTGGCTAGCTTTATGGATTTTCATGAGAAAAGTCAAATTACATGAACCAAACCATGAGCAAACTTGGTCCATTTCTGATTTTTGTGACTTAGAGGATGTTCACATGCTGGTTTGTCATGAATTTGAGGCAGTAATCATGCATTGATTCAAGACTTAGCAAAATTTCCACTTGGTGCATAACTTGAAAAACAATGATTTTTGGCAACTTTGCATGGCCATAACTTTTGATCCATGAAGAGTTTGGTCATGTTCTTGTACTTTTTGAAAAGGGAAAAATGAGATCTACAACTTTCATGACCAAAGTTTTTCCATTTGAAGCATTTTTGGATCATGAATCAAGGCTTGAAAATTGACCTAAAATGAACCATTCTTGAAAAGTCAACTATGCCCAAAAAGTCAACATTTGCAAAACTTCCAAATTCTTGATTTTTATGAACTTCAACCTTCTTCCATGATCAAATAAAGATCATATACACTCAAAATGATGAAGATCACCCATTGGTTGGGTCATTGGGGGCCTCAGATGCCCTGATTTTACACTGACTTGTCTGAAAAGTCAACTCTTGATCAGATGACTTCCCCATGGAATTTCTTCATGAAAATTGATATGCATACTCCCTATACCATATAGAGATCAATGGAAACAAGAATGACCAAAAAATTTGGGGTTATGGCCTCTGAAACCAAAACCCTAATTTTCAGTCAACTGTGCAGTTCATCCTGGCTCTGCATCCACTCAGACCCTAGTTCTTGTGATCCCTCTGCAATTTTGACTTTGTGAGGATGTAACATGATATAAGAACACACATGGACCCCTTTGAGTTGATTAGTGGCCTTTGGAATGGCTCAAGATGTCCTGAGGTTGCTCAGATCAAAAACCCTAGGTGCAGATGCCTTAGAAACTATCCAGTGAAACCAAATGAGACATGAGATGATGTGATTGTGTTTATGCATATGAGATGATCACAAGTCATGTGTGAATGGGTGAGGGCAAATTTGGGGTGTTTACAGCTGCCCCTATTCAAGCATGAGTTAGCTGTGCAGGATGTAAGTGACGGCTTAACAGGCAAACAAGATAACTTGTGGTTGAATACCAAAGACAGTCCAAAATTTGCACTCACTGGGGAGAAGAAAAGGGATATAGATTGTAAAAGAAAAATAAAGTATATTGTAAAGTGTGGGCGACGGAGGACGACCGTCGAGCAGAGGACGACTGCTGGGGAAAGTGTGTAAAATAAAGCGATGACGGGGACGACCGACATGCTGGGGATAAAAGATAAAGCTAAGACGGGGACGGCCGACTAGCTGGGAAAACTAAGATAATATGATGGGGACGGCCATCAAGATAAAGTAGTAACATTCTCTGGGGATTGGTGAAACATGACGGGGACGGCCATCAAGTTCACAAAGGTAAAGTAACCAACGATGGGGACGGCCATCGGGTTAAAAAAGAAAAGGGACCACGACGGGGACGGCCATCGGGTTAAAGAATAAATGAAATAAACAGATGATGGGGTACGGCCATCAAAGGTGAAGGACGATCACCTAGCAGGGGACGGCTGCTCTGTTGGGCATAAAAGAAATATGATGGGGACGACCATCAAAGGTGGAGGACGACCACCTGGCAGGGTACGGCTGCCAAAATATCAACGATGGGGACGGCCATCGGATAGAAAAGGTCAACGATGGGGACGGCCATCGGACGAGCATGATGGAGGACGACCATCAAAAAGTGGAGGACGACCACTCAGCAGGGGACGGCTGCTCTCAAAGTTTATCATAACACAGAATGAGTGTTAGACAACTAAAATCATCAATGGGGACGGCCATTGGATAAAGTGATGAAGGACGATCATCAAAAGGTGGAGGACGACCACCTAGCAGGGGACGGCTGCTAAAATCAACGATGGGGACGGCCATCGGATGAGCATGATGGAGGACGACCATCAAGAAGTGGAGGACGACCACTTAGCAGGGGACGGCTGCTCTCAAAGTTTATCATAACACAGGACGAGTGTTAGATAAAAAGAAAATTTGTTGGCAATCTACTGGGGAGATAGTAAACACGGACGAGCGTTTACATCCAAGAAACAAAAGGTATAAGTGTTTGGTATTGTGTATAGATTAAAGATGCGGACGAGCATCCTTAAGACTATGATACGGACGAGTATCATGTAGAAACAAACTGACACGTGCTCAGAGCTGATGATACGGACGAGTATCAACTGGTTAACAAGGAACACGGACGAGTGTTGCATCTGAAAGGACTCTTCTGGGGAATAATAGACACAGACGAGCATCTATATTCACGAAGACACAAGTGTTTGACACGGTGTATGGATTAAAGATGCGGACGAGCATCCTTAAGACTATGATACGGACGAGTATCAGGTAGAAACAAACATTAGACGCAATGTTCTGAGATGATGGTACGGACGAGTACCAACTGGTTAACAAAGAACAAGGACTACTGTCGAATCTGCGGGGATGTACATGGTGTATATAAGATACGGACGAGTATCTGAGTAGGTGTACCAATGAGTAGTGAGTATATAATGTATAGGTGAGTGTTTATCTGCTGGGATATGACACGGACGGGTGTCAGGAAAGTGTATATACAAGTATAGGCGACCACGCTGGGGATATGACACGGACGGGTGTCAAGAAAGTGTATAGGTATATGTAAGTGCAAAGAGGGTGTCTTTGGCTTTCTGCTGGGATACGACACGGACGGGTGTCAGGACGTATCTGTAATGAAGGTGATTTTGGTTTGTAAAGTGTATTCAGGCAACCTGCTGGGAAATGATGATACGGACGGGTATCAAAAAGGAGATATGCACTGGTGTTTGTGATATGGGGCAACTGCTTTTGCTGGGACTCTGATGGGGATGTATTCTGTATGCTGACAGATTGTCAATATTTACAAGTGTTCAAATCACAACATGACTTATGATTATGCTATGCATTTGATTTTTTGCCGTAATGCTCCGTATTAGACGGAATGCTACGCTCTGGGGGTGAATATGATGTGAATGCTATGATTATGCAAAGAGGCACCGATCCGGGATTCGGATCCCGTTGCTGCAAAGATCTCTGATCGATCTGCTTGAAGTGAACATCCCAGCTGGGGATGAGATCATTGGTAGATCTGATAAGATGATGTTTGCTTGGGGATATAGGTCATTGGTTGACATATCCTTATAACACGGGACCCAGCTGGGGTTTGTAGAAGCTTTCTGTACTCTGTTGTGATCTTCTATGCGCCGCTCTTCTGGATAGAGGCTGGAGCTCTGTGGGGATGATTCCCTGATTTGTACTCAGCTGAGGGCGAGATGACAACTCGGCTGGGGAGAGAGAGAGGCATCACTGAAAGATCTCCCTAGAAAATCTGTTACGGTGACTTCTTGACTCCGCCGGGGATAAGGGCATCTTCTGTGACACCTGCCCATTCTGATGGGGATAAGTAATAAGCGGCCAACTCAGCTGGGGAATTGTGAGAGGCAACTCAGCTGGGGATAGAGCATTCCCGATGCTGTATGTTGATTTGGCAACTTGCTGGGGAAGTGGGCACCTCCCAGGGCCATGTGAGTTGACAACGATTCGTCAGTTTGCTGAGCCGTAACTTGCATGCCCCAGGTCGCGTTCTGGATACCTGCAATCCTGCAAAGATAAGGAAACGCACGAAAAGGTCCCGAGGTACCCCTTACTGGATTCCGTCATAGGAGACAAGTACTTTCGAGAGTAAGTATATTCCCTGTAAGCATGTGTCTTTATTTTTAGAGAGAGGCATCTGTACTTATGCAATTGTGTTTTTAGAGACATCAGACAACTCTTTGCAAAACATAAATGTAAAAAACGAAACATGACTGAAAATTCGACTTTATTAATTTGTGCGCCCTGAATTGGCAAGGTACAGTCAAAGAAACAATATCTCCTGAAATGAGGAGGTTGTTACAAATTGAGAAACAAAGTGCTGGCGGTGTTGACGACGCTTTGAGGAGCTTCCTCTTCTGCTATGACTCGTATGACAATGACGTTCTTCTCGTCTTGCTTTCTGGAGAGAGTTGATTCTGATTGCAGCTTGATCCCTTGGAGCTTACCAAGTTGTAGGTGATACAGACGAATTCAGAATGCAGTTGTTCGCTTATTCCCTTATTTTGCATGGATCGCCCTTTCGGGTTTTCAATCCATCGGGATACCCATTTTTGCCTGAGCTGTCCAATGCGGCTTTTCAACTCAGCGGGTGTACACTTTTTGTTTATTTTCCCTTATTTTTGCCCGAGTCTTTTTATTCTGTTTTTTTTTTTTTTTTTTTTTGACTCGCCAGGATGCCCTATTTTTGCCTGGACTTACATTCTGTTTTTATGTCCAGCGGGTCATTTTATGCGAAGTATTTTTTAACTGCATCTGAATTCACAGGGGACGGGAAATCTTCACCATCCATGGTGCTGAGCATCAGTGCTCCACCAGAGAAGACTTTCTTGACGACGAATGGTCCTTCATAATTCGGGGTCCACTTGCCCCTGTGGTCTGTATGAGGAGGGAGAATTCTTTTCAGCACAAGATCTCCTACTTGGTATTCTTGGCGCCTGACTTTCTGATCGAAGGCCCTCTTCATTCTCTTCTGATATAACTGCCCATGGCAGATTGCAGCCAATCTTTTCTCTTCGATCAGACTCAGTTGTTCGAATCGGGACCGAACCCATTCTGCTTCACTCAGTTTAACATCCATTAATACTCGTAACGAGGGTAGTTCAACTTCAACAGGTAGGACTGCTTCCATACCATACACAAGCTGATACGGTGTTGCCCCAGTGGACGTCCTGATTGATGTGCGGTACCCATGCAAGGCAAACGGTAGCATTTCATGCCAATCTTTGTAGGTGACTACCATCTTCTGCACAATCTTCTTGATATTCTTGTTTGCTGCCTCAACAGCGCCATTCATCTTTGGCCTGTAAGGAGAAGAGTTGTGATGTTGGATTTTGAAGTCCCGGCACAGCTCTGCCATCATTTTGTTGTTCAAGTTGGAACCATTATCAGTAATGATTCGCTCGGGCACTCCATACCGACAGATGATATCTCTCTTCAGAAATCTGGCTACCACTTGCCTTGTGACATTTGCATATGAGGCTGCTTCAACCCACTTTGTAAAATAATCGATGGCGACCAGGATGAATCTGTGGCCGTTCGAAGCAGTTGGCTCAATTTTGCCAATCATGTCAATGCCCCACATAACAAAGGGCCATGGTGAAGACATTATGTTCAGGGGATTGGGAGGCACATGCACCTTGTCTGCATAAATTTGGCATTTATGGCATTTTCTGGCGTAAGCACAACAGTCTGCATCCATTGTGATCCAGTAATAGCCTGATCTTAACAACTTCTTAGCCATGGCATGCCCTCCTGCATGGGTACCGAAAGAGCCTTCATGCACTTCATGCATCAGTAGATCTGCTTCTGTCTTGTCAACACATCTGAGGAGTACCATATCAAAGTTCCTCTTGTATAAAGATCCATCAGTGTTCAGAAAGAAACTTCCAGCAAGCCTTCTTAAAGTCTTTTTATCATTGGAAGATGCCCCAGGTGGGTACGTTTGATCCTCCAAGAAGCACTTAATGTCATGGAACCAAGGCTTATCATCTTTGACAATATCTGCTGCAAATACATATGCTGGTCTATCAAGTCTCGATACTGAAATCTGAGGTACAAAGTTAGCGGCTTGAACTTTGATCATGGATGAAATGGTAGCAAGAGCATCCGCAAACTGATTCTCGTCCCGAGGGATATACTCAAGTTTGACTGTTGTGAAGAAAGTCAGTAACCTTCTTGTATAATCCCTGTAAGGTATCAGATGATCTTGATGGGTATACCATTTTCCGTTGGTCTGATTGACTACCAAAGCTGAATCTCCGAATACGGTCAATGTCTTGATCCTGAGGTCAATGGCTTCCTCAAGACCCATAATGCAAGCTTCGTATTCAGCTTCGTTGTTAGTGCAGTTGAAAGTGAGCTTTGCCGAGAAAGGCATGTGAACCCCTTTAGGTGTAATGAGTACTGCACCAACACCACGGCCATTCATGTTAACAGCCCCGTCAAACATCATAGTCCACTCTTCTCCGGGGTCGGGCCCTTCAGTGTGAATGGGCTCTTCATGATCTTTTGCTTTAATGAACATGATGTCTTCATCGGGGAAGTCGAACCTCATAGGCTGGTAGTCATCAATGGGTTGCTCAGCAAGATATTCAGATAGTACACTGCCCTTGATGGCTTTCTGAGATGTGTACTGTATGTCGTATTCTGTGAGAATCATCTGCCATCTTGCAACCCGTCCGGTAAGAGCTGGCTTCTCGAATATGTACTTGACTGGGTCCATTTTTGAGATTAACAAGGTAGTGTGGGTCAACATATACTGCCTTAGTCGGCGAGCAGCCCACGCTAAAGCACAGCAAGTTTTCTCGAGCAGTGAATAACGTTGTTCACAGTCGGTAAACTTTTTGCTTAGGTAGTATATTGCATACTCTTTTCGACCAGACTCGTCATGCTGGCCCAGCACACACCCCATCGACTCTTCTAATACTGTCAAGTACATAATTAGAGGTCTTCCTTCAACTGGCGGCATAAGGATTGGAGGTTCTTGCAGATACTCTTTAATCTTGTCAAAAGCCTTCTGGCAGTCTTCGTTCCACCTGACCGTTTGTTCTTTTCTTAACAGCTTGAATAAGGGTTCACAAGTTGCTGTAAGGTGAGATATGAACCGTGAAATGTAGTTCAATCGACCTAAAAACCCTCGAACTTCTTTCTCAGTTTTCGGTGCAGGCATTTCTTGTATAGCCTTGACTTTATCTGGGTCAACCTCAATCCCCTTCTCGCTTACAATAAAGCCCAGCAGCTTACCGGATCGCACCCCGAATGTGCATTTGTTGGGGTTCAGCTTCAGTTGGTATTTCCTCAGACGCTTGAATAACTTGAGCAGATTTACCAGGTGATCTTCCTCTGTAAGGGACTTGGCGATCATATCATCCACGTAACATTCTATTTCTTTGTGGATCATGTCATGAAACAATGTTACCATAGCCCGTTGATATGTCGCGCCAGCATTCTTCAGTCCGAATGGCATCACTTTATAACAGAACGTGCCCCAAGGTGTGATGAATGTTGTCTTCTCCATGTCTTCAGGTGACATCTTGATCTGATTGTATCCCGAAAATCCATCCATGAAGGAGAATACCGAGAACTGAGCCGTGTTATCCACCAATACATCAATGTGAGGTAATGGGAAATCGTCTTTCGGGCTGGCTCTGTTCAGATCCCGGTAGTCAACACACATTCTTACTTTGCCGTCCTTCTTAGGCACAGGCACAATATTAGCAACCCACGGCGGGTAGCTAGTCACAGCAAGGAACCCGGCGTCCCATTGCTTTTGTACCTCTTCTTTGATTTTCATAGCCATGTCTGGGCGAGTTCGGCGCAACTTCTGTTTGACTGGTGGGCATTCTTCCCTCAGAGGCAGCTTGTGCATAACTATATCGGTATCCAACCCTGGCATATCTTGGTAGGACCAAGCAAACACATCAACATACTCTTGAAGCAGATCTATCAGCTGTCTCTTCACTGAGTCTTGCAGGCAGGCCCCGATTTTGACTTCTTTCACGTCTTCCTCCGTACCTAGATTAATCACTTCAATCTCCTCCTGATGAGGAGTAATAACTTTTTCCTCCTGTCTCAGCAACCTGGCTAGCTCTTCAGGAAGCTCATATTCTTCATCAACCCCTTCATCAGCTTGATTGATCGGATTGTCAAAGTCATATGATGTCATAGCTGTGCTGTTGTCGGTACTGTCAGGAAGGCACTCTCTGCAAGGGTTAAGTCGGTTCATTTTAGTGATTGATTTTAATCTTGCTTTAGAAAAAAGTGAAATGAAGTTATCATTTTGAAAACACCGCCATTTATTTTTGTACAAAAAGAAAAAATGGAAAAACAGTGAGCAGAAAAGAAAAAGACTCGTTTGCAAAAAGATTGTCTGATATTTCATTAATTTAATCTTGTTTGCACAAAAGTACATATGGCCCTGATTACAAAATGAGTCTTGTCATCTCGGGCAAGATGCAAGACTTTGATGCATGCTTATAAAAATACAGGAAATAATAATTACTCTGCTCGAGTAACACTTATAATTTCCTGGGAAGACCAGTTCGAGACACTGCTCCCCGGGACCTTCGGACGAATCCAAATCTCCAGGTTGCGCTCCTCTTCCAGCTCGTCTTCCAGACAGTTGATAGCATCGGGGGTTAGCATTCCCCCACTGACAAATCTTGGCTCTGCAGCAGCCTTTACTTGACGTTGAGTTGGTTTGTAACCCAACCCAAATTTGTCCTTCTTCTCCTCCACAGCTAAGACCTTGCCCCAGCCTAGGGCAGTTCCTTCCTCAACAACCTTCCGGGCTTGTTGATATGACGACATGGAGATTCCTGAAACAGCAGATGCTTCATTCACATTCAAGGCTTCAAAACCTTGGCTCATCGTTTCATGGATTTCTCCATCCATCTCAATGTACTTGTAGGTAGCCAGGTGGCTAACAAAGATGTCCTCTTCTCCACAGATTGTGACAACTTGACCCTCCCACTCAAATTTTAACTTTTGGTGAAGGGTAGACGTTATAGCGCCAGCGGCGTGAATCCAGGGTCTACCCAACAAACAGCTGTAGGCGGGCTGAATGTCCATCACATAAAAGATAGTTTTAAAAGTCTGCGGGCCAATTGTCACGGGCAGCTCAATCTCTCCCAGAACCGATCTCTTTGAGCCATCAAAAGCTCTAACCACCAGGTTGCTGGGTCTCAATGCCAATCCATCATATTCAAGCTTCACCAGAGCCTTCTTTGGTAAGACATTCAGGGAAGAACCTGTGTCCACCAGCACATGAGAAAGGACGGCTCCTTTGCATTCCACGGTTATGTGCAAGGCTTTGTTGTGGTTGCGGCCATCTACTGTCAGGTCAGAATTGGTAAACCCTAGCCCATTGCTAGCAGTAACATTTCCAACCACGGTTTCCAATTGGTTGACAGTAATCTCCTCGGGCACGTAAGCTGCGTGCAGTACTTTCAGTAGTGCATTCCGATGGGCTTCGGAGCACATAAGCAGTGAGAGGATAGAGATTTTGGATGGCGTCTGGTGAAGCTGATCCACAATTTTGTAATCACTCTTCTTGATGATCCGCATAAACTCATCAACTTCCTGATCAAATGGAGTCTTCAGGGCTTCTTTGGCAGCTGGATCTTCCTGCACCGGTCCTTTACCCTTTGCCTTGGCAGCAGCTTCTGCTTCGGCAGTGGGTCTTTGGACTTGTGAAGCGAAGAGACGTCCGCTTCGAGTGAAGCCTCCGCCTCCCCCCACATTATCAACTTGTGGTGCAGGTGATGATGTTTCCAGAGTGATTCTTTTCCCTTCACAGTACAAGTCAGAGCCATAGTGCCAAGGGATGGCCCTATTGCTTTCATATGGTACTGGTCCAGGCACCGTGACAGTGACCGGACTGATTGCTGCTGCTGAAGGGACTGTTATTGTTTGTGGATCATAAAAGATTGTAACTGGTGCTCTAGTGGGAGCAGCACCTTCTGAATGGTAAGCGGAATTGTTTTCTGGATCGTAGAATATGGTAACAGTGGAGACATCTTCGTGATTGTTTGCTGGAGTTGTAGGAGGTACCGTTGGAAGGACTGTTGTTGTTGTTGATGGAGAGTCGAAATGGAATGAAGCTGAAGTTGTAGTAGGAGAAACTGTTGAAAACTGATCATTGGGTAGAACAGATGAAGTACTTGCTGATGTTGCTGATGAATTGTTGGGAACAATTGTTGCTGTATTTGTAGGAGGATCTGAAACCATTGCTGATGAAGTTGTTGGATTTGCAGGAAACGATGTAGTGATCTGCAGTAAGCCACTCTGAATAAGGCTGTCAATGCCATTCCTCAAGTCTTCACACCCATTCCAAGAAATATTGCAGTATGGGCACCCTAGTTCGCACCCCGGAAATATATTGCTTTCACGGAGTTGAGCCTTGATTTCCACCAATGGTGTCCTGATCTGATCCACACTGGTTATCAAATAAGACGGTTGGTCTTCTTCGATAGCATTAATTCGGGGACCACCATGGTGTGGCATTGGGTTTTTGTTGACGTTGGGCGGAGGTGCAAAGTTCAAAGCCTTGGAGTCTACTAAGTCTTGTACCTTCATATGCAGAGCCCTGCATTTTTCCGTACTGTGACCAGGTGCGTTTGAATGGAAAGCACACCTAGCATTGGAGTCATAGTTTCTTGGTAGACTGTTTGGATCCGGAGGTGCCAACGTTCTTAGCTCAACCAGGTTGAGTTTCAGAAGCTGTGGCAGCAAAGCAGCATACGGCATTGGAATCGGGTCGATCACTCGATTAGCTTGAGAGGGCCTTTGTTGGAATGGCCTCTGTTGATTGTTGTTGTTGGAGTTGTTGTTGTTGTAGTTCCTTGGAGGACATTGGTTCTGCTGATACGGAGGTTGTTGTTGGAAGTTTTGTTGAGGAGGTTGATAGACTGGCAGAGGATGTGCTGGAGCAGGGATAGTGACTGCTGCTATGGACCTTTGAACATATTGGGGCCTACCCCTGTTGGTATGAATGGCATTGGTCTCGCCAGCTCTTCTAGGGCCTGCAAAAGGCTTCCTTGTACTGCTGGACGAACTGGCGCCATTATCGGAAATTTTACCCATTTTTAACAGGCTTTCAATTCTCTCCCCAGCTATAACAACATCTGCGAAGCTAGTGGACGAGAAAGCAGCCAACCTGTCAATATACGTTCCCTGGAGAGTGTTCATAAACATGTCTGCCATTTCTCTCTCAGACATTGGTGGTTGAACAGCAGCAGCCAATTGTCTCCATCTTTGAGCATATTCTCTGAAGCTTTCCCTTGACGACTGTGACATTCCCATTAGGAGAGTCCTGTTGGGTGCCATGTCTAAGTTGTATTGATACTGTCGGATGAAGGCCTCTGCCAGGTCCTTCCAGCATCTTACAGTTGCCCTTGTCAAGTGGGAATACCATTCCCTTGATGCTCCAGTCAAACTGTCTTCGAAGTAAAACATCCAGAGCTTCTCATCCATTGTATAGGCCTTCAGCCTTCCCAGAAACGATTGCAAATGAGTCCGGGGGCACGAAGTCCCATTATACTTTTCGAAACATGGAGGCTTGAACTTGTGGGGAATCCTAACCCCGTCTACCAGCCCCATGTCCATGACGTCGAAGCCCAAAGAGTTTTGAGATTCTAAGGACCTCAACTTCTCAGCTATTTCTTCCAATCGTCTATCATATGTTTCTTCTCCAGCACCCATTACTGTGTATTGGTCTTCTTGAGGGTCCTCTTGAAGTACTCTGGCTGCAGTAGCTGTTCCTTGAACGTTGGCAGGGATATTAACCTCAGGATGTAGATGTGGACCAAATATAGGGGGGTTAACATGTGGTTGCACCCTTTCATTGTTACTGGTGCCTGCAGTCCCTACATGAGGCTCCTCTTGAGTTCTCCCCTCTACCAGAACTCTAAGCCTCTCCTGGCTTTGAGCTAAATTATTCATCACTTCCATGAACTGAGTTATTTGGGTTCTCATCTCCACCCTTTCATTAGCCATCTGGGTTCTGGCCTCATTGAGGTCTTGCTGCAACTGGTCCATCTGGATGCCCGGAAGGTTGTTTCTTGTAGGGTACCTGTGTGGCCTGTTGAGAGGGAATAGCCTGCGGCGAGCAATAATTCCTGAATGTCACAACAGAGGTTAGAAACAATAAAACAAAACCTACAAAACAAACAAAAGGGTTAGTATGCAATGCAGTATGCTTATTTGCTATCAAGGTATCCGGCTTGGTCTTCAGTTTTGACCCGTCCAGACCCTTGAAGATGATGCTGTTGAAGTTGCTTTTGATGTGGGCCCAAATAGAAATCAACACAAACATATTACAAAGGGTGAAATAATACAACTTGTTCTTTTTTTACAACACTAGCCCTCTAAGGGGTCAAAAATACATCACCAAAAAGCAAAAGTACATGGAAAAGGAACAACAACAAGCAAATAATCAGACTCCAAGGCCAAACTCATCCTCGCGAACTTCCTTAAGAAGTGCTTCGGTCACAGGATCAGCCGGGTGCTCCGTAAGATTCCTGATGAGAAGGTTTCTTGTTGCAACAGCTGTAGTCAACTTCTTGTTCTGGCTTTGGTCTTTGGATTTCTTCACTCCAGCTTTGATTTTTAACTCTGAAATTTCCTCCTGGGCTGCTGCCAGGGCTTTTTCCATCTGCTCCATCTTATCTTGAACTCTCTTGTCTTCTAGAGTACGGGCTTCAGTGATCCGGACCCACCTGGCCTGACTCTCTTTCAAATACAAGTCTGTCCTTGCTCTTTGGAACTGGGCTTCTTTACAAGCATTTTTCAGAATCTGCTCACCAGCTTTAGACTTGTTGATATACTCCCCAGACTTCTCAATTTTAGCCAAGTGCTCTACTCTCAGCTTCTCCAATCTTTCAATCTCCCTTACACCTTCACTCCTCTCCCTGAGGGTCTTCTGCAGGGCTTGGGATAGTTTCTCATTCCTTTCTTTCAAGCCTTCAAACTTTTCCAAACTGACAGTAGCAGGGGGTGGTGCTGATGATGACTCAGGCATGTCTTTGATGGTGAAGGGCAATCCTGAGATTTGGGCCCTAGCATAGGACCACTCATGATATTGGGCTGATGCCACATTATTGCACTTCCCCAAAATGGTGATTCCCTTGGTTTGAACATGATCCCAGGCCCAGGCAGCCTGCCTAACAACAGCCAAACTAATCTTGTTCTCACAGTAGAGGGTCTCAACCAGGTCTTGTTCCCTAGGAGCATGAACCAGTGCATAGCCTAATTGCCTCTTGAACAGCAGGGGGTTGTAGTTGATACTTCCCTTAACTCCTACCAAAGGTACATTGGGAAAGTGTCCACAGCTTGTGATAATATCTCTGCCCTTGGTGCTCTGAGTACACCATCTGATATCTGCTGAAGTTAGGACAGTGAGTCTCTTAGCCCAGTTGCTTTGCTGATGAGGATTCAGGAATGCATCTGTCCTGGGTAGATGCTTGAGAAGCCAAGCATGGAATAGTGGAGCACAACACCTCACTAGCTTACCCCTCTGTTTCTCATTCCTCTGATGTACTGAGTAATAGAGGTCACCCAACAAAGTTGGCACTGGGTTCTTCAGGATGAACAGGTGGATGGCATTCTTGCTGATGAATCTGGGCTCATCTGCAAACAACACAATTCCATATACACTCAAGGCCAACAATGCACAAACAGCTTTCCAATCCCCCAGGGAGGCCTTCAAACTAGCTTGAGAAATCAGGAAGTCCAGATGAAAACCAGGGATCCCAGCTTTAGAGGTCATATGCTGCTCAATCAAAGCAGGTTCCAGGTGCAAAGCTCTTGCTATCTCTCCATTGCTGGGAAAGACCATTTCAGGGTTAAAAGGAATTTCTCTCTTGATAGGCAAACCAACCAAAGATGCATATTCTTCTAAGAGAGGTCCCAACTGAAAGTCTTGAAAGGTGAAACACCTCAATGGGGGGTCATAGAACTGGATGCAGGTATGGATCAGGCTCCTCTGAGATGGGTCCATGTCTATAACCAAGTCAAGTATATCCCCATAATGCTCTCTGAACAGAGGTATGTGATCTGGGGTCATCAGGGTTTGGACCCTCCTGATGTCTGACAAGTCTGGTTGGAAGAAATGATAGGTGATATTGCTTTTCTTTGGAGCCATGATGCTGAAGACTGGGTAGAGTGCTGATGACAATGCTGAAGTAGAGAAAACCACTGACTGGCTGGTGCTGAAGCAGACAGCTAAACTGAAGCAGATGCTGGTGAAGATGGGTCAAAGCTGCAGATGGGGTCAAAACCAAGAACCAGATGAAAATGGATACCCTGAAAAACAAATAAGCACATGTTAATATGATGCAATGAGGATGTATGCAAATGATATGCAAAGGGTTTGTGACTGAGCTGGATCTGGATAAACTGCCTTGGTATAGATCCATGTGTGTTCAAGAATTCCAGATGGAGGTCTATAAATCCGGTAACCAGGGTAGGGGACTCAAATAAAGAGCCACATGTCCAGGGTTTTAGAATCACAAGAACTATCCAACATGGAGCATTCTTAACAAAGTCAAAGTAACAGGGTATTCTGAGGTCAAGGTACCTGCAAGCCTGTAAACAGCCCAACCCCCTCACAGGTAGTGATCTAGAACAAGGATCCTCAGACTTGGATCAGTTATGAGAAGTGTAAACACTTCTAACCCGGAGGTACAGTGTTTACAATAACCATAACAATTCCTCCTCTAATTCACCTCAATTTCTGAAGGTCAATACTAAAAGGTCATCCAGACTTAGCAGGCTTCCCAGATCCCCCTAGCACTACAGGAAATCCGTAGCACAGAGTTCTCAAGAAGAAACCCATATCTGAACCGTGTTTCATATTCCCGCACCAGACCGAAATGGAATGGGAAAGAATATGATTCACTCTAGCCTAGGTGTCACTCAGGTCCCAGGTGTAGGACCTTAACTCTCAATGAAATATCCACCCACCAAAAAACAAGGAAACCAGATCCAGCCAGCAACAGTGACAGTATGATGTATATAAATGCAATAAAGAAAACAGTAAAGTAACTGTACATAAAGCAATAAACAAAAATAAATACAAGCACAAACAAGCACATAACACCCCAGTAAACACAAATCAAACAAGCGCTAGGAGGAACCCACAAAAAGAACCAGAAGCCCTGGTTGCAGTATAAGGGTCCCCAGCAGAGTCGCCAAGCTGTCGCTCCCAAAGATTAGCATCCAGGTACAAGCGCGAACGGTCGGCGAAGGGAACAGTGAGAACACACAGCCGTGAACTCACTGGAGAATGAATAGAGTCGCCAGCTAGGCATTTTTATCCCGGAGGAAAGGCAATGCTGCATAGACCTAGAAAGATACGGATAAGACGGTTTGCGAACCAGAGAGACTGAGAAAGGGGGTTGGTTACAACCTGGGAAGGTATTAGCACCCAGATTGTCCGTCGTACTCGACGGGATCCACGCTTAAAAGATTTGTGTTTTAGAGGGGTAGTGTCAGTGCAATCTGTGTGTAAAGAGCTGGAAAGCAATGTACAGGTGTCAGTGTAAAGAAATGTGAGGGGTATAAATGATGTGTCTGTGTAGGGACAAAAATGAGATGCTCAAGAATATGAGGCTAAAAGAATGAGGCTAGAAAGAGGGGGAATGTACAGAGACTTTTGTTCGATAACTGTTAAGTTATGCCTACGTATCCTCTCGTGCAATGAGGAAGTCAGAACACCGTAGTTCGACCCAAAGAGACTGAAAGGAAATGACTGATGAACTGCTTGCTTGTCAATGCTCAAGTGTATGACCTGTCTGGCTCAGATGCTAACTGTCTTGCATTAGACGGAAGAAGCGAGTTCTCGGTTGTGAGTGAAGATGATGAGAAAAGAATCCCGAAGGAGACGATTATTGTTTGTTCTTGTGTTTTCAGTCTTTTATTTCTTTTTGGAGTTTGTCATAAGATAATGAGCTTAAACCTAAATCAACGGATTTGGTAAACTCATCACATCATCCCTCTGATTAGGGGTAATGAGAATTACCTTAAGTGTGAAGTCAGATTCTCACACTTAATCACCTTTGATGTAGGGTTAAGATCATTAACCTACTTGTGATTAATTAGATGTTTTTGTGATTTTTGTTTAGTGTTAAGTAATGAGGTTAAGCCATAATCAGGGATTTAACAGGCTCATTACACTATCCTAAAAGAAGGATAATAGATGAGGGTGTTTAAGCTGAGGAAGGATCTTCAGCTTAATCCATGATTAGGGATTAAACCCATGACAGAACAAACCTTTGATTAAGTGGATTTTATTAAAGATATGATGATGAAGTGTTTTTTATGATTTGTAAGACAACTTGAGGGGGACTTGTCCATTAACTTTAGGGTTAGTCCTTCTTAACCAATTAAGGAAGAATTAGAACCCTAATGCAAGGCCCAAGTTACAAGTGTAATGTCTTGATGATTATTAGATGGATTAATTAAGAGAGTTCAACACCTTAAGGGTCCAAGACTTAGGATTAAAGTTATACACTCCATCCTAAAAGAAGGATGCAGGCATGATCTTAATCACGAAGTCTTAAAGCCTTTAGGGTTTAGTCCCTGATTATGAGATGAGGAGAGATGACTCAAAAGAGACACAAAGGTAAAACTATGAGGGGAGACTAATCAAGACCCTAATTCATTGTCATGCTTGGTTGTTCCTAAGGTTTGTGAGGTTTTCAGGAACAATCTTCAAAGGAGCCACCAGGAAGCAGATGAACCAGATCAAGAGAAGCAAAGCAACTTGCTTCATTCAAAGAAGTCAAGTCACTTGAAGAAAGAAAGTGGGAGGGGAAAGAAAGAGCAAGCTCAAACTCAAACACATATAGAAATGCAGCAATGGATGCAAGATAGATGAGAAGAAAAGTTATGAGAAGTGAAGGCAAATTCACTTCTCAAAGTTACTTACCACCTGAAATGTTAGAAAGAAATGCAATGTAATGCAAGATGGGATAAAATGATATGATAAGTAAAAACCAGAAACATGTTGATGATGATGATGATGCTATGGAGTGCTATGAACATGAGACAAGACAATGAGATGTTCATACAAAGTTATGAATGCAAATGATGCAAGCTAAGGAACATGAACAAACATGAAACGTTATGGAACATACAAGACAAATGACATGGCAAATATGCAATGCAATGATCAATGATGCTTTATACATGTCTTAAGATGTCAAATGAATCATAAGAATGCACAAAATGCAATGGCAAATCATGTTATGCAAGAGAATGCAAGAGGGATGCAAATGAAAGCCCAAATTAGGGTTCGTGGATCAAACATCACACATAAACCAAAAACAGAAGCAAACCTTAACATAAAAAAAATGGAAAATGGTACCCAAAGAAACCCTAGACCTATAATGAATCACTGCCCAAAGGGGAACTCTCAACTCTCAACCAAACTCAAGTTATGATTTTTACAAGTTATTAGGGTTTTTTAGGGTTTGTAACAAAAGAAATGCCAATCAATTAGAAAATGCAAGATCAAATCATGGCCTTTTTATCCTTGAAGCTACATGTCAAATGGAAAACAATGCAAAAAGAATCAATGTCTCAATCTTCACCAATAGGCAGAAATGGATTTTCAAACTTATGAACAAAATAATGCATCAAAAATGATTTAATTCAATGAAAAATTCTTAAAATGCATCAAGATCAAAAAAGAAATTTGGTTTGAAGGTTGGACAATGTTTCTAAATGTCTTAGAACATTTCATGAATTTTTTTGTGATTTTTAAATACCTAAAAGTATTTTTAATTAATTAATTCTCATTAATCAATTAAAAATAATCTTTTAAATATTTAAAAATACTTTTTTAATGATAAAAATAAAATAAAAAATATTTTTATGTCATAAAAATTAATAAAACCTTAAAGAAAAAGTTTCATAATTTTTATGATTTTTTTGCTATTTTAAATAAATTGTACGAATTAAATGGAATAAATATGAATAAAAATCAAATGAAAATAAAAGTAAACAGAACGCGTGGCCAGGATTTGATCTGAGGGAGATTGGGTTGACTTGGCGCGCTATCTAGTGGTCCAGATTTAAACTTCCTAAATTCAGTTAATTAAACTAATTAAACCTAATTAAATTAATTAAGTGGAAATTAAGGTTAATGAAGCAATCTGGTCCCTTGGTCTACGCGCGGGAAGGGCAATCCAATGGCCCAGATTTAAAAAAACACTAATGACTGGCTAAACCCTAATTAGGGCAGGGTAAACTCAGACGGCCGGAACAGTGGTTCCGGTCGTCTTCTCCGGCGTATCACAAACCCTAGAAAACGATTCAGGCCACCATTCAACAAATTTCCTGCCCAGAAACAACCCCCCACCCTAACTAAACCTCAATCCAAGATCAAAATACATTTATCTAACATGAACAAAGAGAATCGAAACGAAACGCATTCACGGGCCAAGTTTCAGAGATGCATAAAATACTCATTTCCACACCATTTTTGATTCTAATCATATCACAGTGATCCCCAGAGCATGTATTTTTGATTTGTAACAAAAGAAACAGGTTTTAAAAGGTTTGAAGTTTGAGACCACCTGAGGTGACAAGTCCTGTTTCTGAGCTTCCAGAGCCGTTTCTTGATGCAAGCTAGCTCTAATGGATCCCCTGGTGTCAATGGCAAGCTTGAAATGAAGTTTAGCAAGCTATTTCAATGGCTACCAAACTGGTGTAGCAGAGAATGACCTTGGTGTACGGGCTGTTTTAGGCCAGTGTAATGGGTGGTTTGGACTCCTCTAAGTATGCCTGACTTGTTGGTGAAGGAAGATGAAGTGTTTGAGGGATGGACAGTGAGATTCGAAGAGGACTGGTTCTGAGGATGAAGAATGGTGAGGTTCAAATCAGGCTTGATTCAGGCCTGAGCTTTGATGGTTTAGGGCCTATGGAGTGTACTGAGTTTAGTGATGAAGAAAGTTTGGGAGTTTCTTGGCTGTGGAGGCAGATTCGATGGATTTTGCAATGTGAAGGGATTTTGTGTAAGTGATGAATGAGTTGGTTTCAGCCCTTGTTCTTGTTATGTTCCACTTGCAAAATGAAATGATAAACAATTCTGATTGGTTGCTTGATGTGACATGGCCTGCTATGATAGGTGAGGCTACTTTTGCTAAAAATCCACTTTTGTGTAAGATAGGGCATGGCTCAAAGTTAAGCAAGTACAAGGCATGGCTGGTGCAGCAAAAGGTGATGGATAGGCCTAGCAAAGCTCAGCAGCCAATGTCATAAGTTGGTGAAGTGGTCATGAGTGAAAATGCAAGTTGGCTAGCTTTATGGATTTTCATGAGAAAAGTCAAATTACATGAACCAAACCATGAGCAAACTTGGTCCATTTCTGATTTTTGTGACTTAGAGGATGTTCACATGCTGGTTTGTCATGAATTTGAGGCAGTAATCATGCATTGATTCAAGACTTAGCAAAATTTCCACTTGGTGCATAACTTGAAAAACAATGATTTTTGGCAACTTTGCATGGCCATAACTTTTGATCCATGAAGAGTTTGGTCATGTTCTTGTACTTTTTGAAAAGGGAAAAATGAGATCTACAACTTTCATGACCAAAGTTTTTCCATTTGAAGCATTTTTGGATCATGAATCAAGGCTTGAAAATTGACCTAAAATGAACCATTCTTGAAAAGTCAACTATGCCCAAAAAGTCAACATTTGCAAAACTTCCAAATTCTTGATTTTTATGAACTTCAACCTTCTTCCATGATCAAATAAAGATCATATACACTCAAAATGATGAAGATCACCCATTGGTTGGGTCATTGGGGGCCTCAGATGCCCTGATTTTACACTGACTTGTCTGAAAAGTCAACTCTTGATCAGATGACTTCCCCATGGAATTTCTTCATGAAAATTGATATGCATACTCCCTATACCATATAGAGATCAATGGAAACAAGAATGACCAAAAAATTTGGGGTTATGGCCTCTGAAACCAAAACCCTAATTTTCAGTCAACTGTGCAGTTCATCCTGGCTCTGCATCCACTCAGACCCTAGTTCTTGTGATCCCTCTGCAATTTTGACTTTGTGAGGATGTAACATGATATAAGAACACACATGGACCCCTTTGAGTTGATTAGTGGCCTTTGGAATGGCTCAAGATGTCCTGAGGTTGCTCAGATCAAAAACCCTAGGTGCAGATGCCTTAGAAACTATCCAGTGAAACCAAATGAGACATGAGATGATGTGATTGTGTTTATGCATATGAGATGATCACAAGTCATGTGTGAATGGGTGAGGGCAAATTTGGGGTGTTTACAGAGTGCAAATGCAAGATGGATGCATATGGAAGCCCAAATTAGGGTTTATGAACAATACATCAAACAAAAACCAAAATCAGAAGCAAACATCAAGACAAAAAATTGAAAATGCACTCAAAGGATCCCTAATCCTATACTAACTCACTTCCCAAAGGAGAGGTTCCAATTCTTAACCTAATTCAAGTTATGATTTTCCTAAGTTTTCTAGGGTTTTAGGGTTTCTTAACAAGAAAAATGCCAATCAAATGGAAAATGCAAGATCAATTCATGACCATTTAATCTCACATACTACATGATATGCTAAACACAATGCAAAAAGAATCAAAGTCCAACTGTTCATGGTTAGGCAGAAATGATTTTTGGAAGTTTGGATCAAAATAATGCATCAAAATGATTTTTAATTCCATGGAAAATTCTCAAAATGCATCAAGATCAAAAAAGAAATTTGGTTTGAGGGTTGGACAATGTTTCTAAATGTTTTTAAATGTTTCATGAATTTTTTGGTGATTTTTAAATACCTAAAAGTATTTTTAATTAATTAATTTCCATTAATCAATTAAAAATAATCTTTTAAATATTTAAAAATACTTTTTAATGATAAAAAAAATAAAATAAAAATATTTTTGGGTCTTAAAAATTAATAAAACTTTTAAGAAAAAGTTTCATAATTTTTAAGACATTTTTGCTATTTTTAATTAATTATGCAAGTTAAATGAAATAAAATGAAATTAAAAAAAAAAAAAAAAGAAAAGTAATCAGGATGGAGGGCCAGGATGGGCTCTGGATTCAAATTGGTTGACTGGCGCGTGAATGGAGGGTCTGGATTCAATCTGGCCAAATTAATTTAATTACGAAATAATTAAAACTAATTAAGTGGATTAGGGCAAAATGACATGATCTGGACCATTCACTAGCGCGCGGGAAACAGCATCCAAGGGTCCAAGTTTAAAGTTCACTAATTAATGACAATTAGCCCTAATCACATTCAGGCTGCCGGAGAAGACCTCCGGTCGTCTTCTCCGGCGAGCAACTCCCCTGAAAACTTCCCAACTCACTCAAATCGTATCAAAAATGAAAACTAAGAACTGGGAAATGTTCCTTACACACTCACGAATCAAACCCCTCTCTCAAAACAAATTTATATTTCCTAAATAAGCTAAATCGAAGAGGATAAGAACTAGGGCACGCAAGCTTCAGAAGCAAATTAAATACTCATTTCAAAGCCATTTTCGAAACCAATGACATCAGGATGATCAGTGAAGCACATAGAACAAGTTTATAACATGAAAAATGATTTCTGGAAAAATAAATTTCAAGCTACCTGAGATCCGAAGCTTTCACTATGATGACTTTCTGGCCACTTCTCCTTGTGCAATCCACTCCACTTGATCCCTAGATGATGTTTGAATGCTCAAGAAGAGTTTATGTTGGTTGGATAGTGAGTTTCGAAAGCTCCTACTTCAACTCAGTCAGAAATGGCAATGGTGAAACAGGCAGCTTCAGGCCATTGTGAGGGGTTGTTTGTGATCCTGAGGGTGAATAGAGAAGGTCTATGGTGTTTGTTGGTATGTTTGTGAGCTATGGTGAGAGTTTCGAAGGAAACTGCAAAATAAGGTGAAGAATGGCAGTGGGATGTTCTTGCTTGTTTCAGGCCAGGCTCTTGGTGGTTTGAGGTCTATGAAGTGTGATGAGTTGAATGGTGAAAATGGTTTTTGTGTTTGCAAGCTGTGTAGGCAGATTCGAAGCAACTTGCAAGATGAGGTGTTTTTGTGAATGTGTTGTTGTGAATGGTTTCAGCCTTGCTTAGTGTTATGTCTAGCTTGCAAATGGAAAGTATAAACAAATCTGATTGGCTGGATGATGTGACATGGCCTGCTATGATAGGTAAGTCACCTTTTGCAAAATGTCAACTTCTTTGTAAGAGAAAGTATGGGCAGCTTCTAGGCTAGTACAAGGCTGGTTCTGGTGCAGCATGGTGAGGTGAGAAGCTAGCAAAGTGTAGTAACCAATGCAGCAAGTTGTAGGAAGTGATCATGAAGATTTTGCAAGTTGTGACTTTTTGGTTCACATGTGATTCCTTGGCCCAACCAAACATAAACCATGGGTCTTCTTGGTTCAATTCTGATTTTTATGACTTGGAGAATGCTTGCATACTGGTTTGAAGTGAACTAGAGGCTGCAAAAGGCATTGGTTCATGATCTTGCAAAATTTCCATTTGAAGCATGCCTTGAAAATCAATGATTTTAGCCAACTTTGTCACACCATAACTTTTGATCCAAGAAGTGTTTGATCATGTTCTTGTACTTTTTGAAAAGGGAAAAATGAGATCTACAACTTTCATGACCAAAGTTTTTCCATTTGAAGCATTTTTGGATCAAGAATCAAGGCTTGAAAAATGACCTAAAGTGAAGCATTCTTGAAAAGTCAACTATGCCCAAAAAGTCAACATTTGCAAAAACCCTAAATCCTTGATTCCTATGAACTTCAACCTTCTTCCCTGATCAAATAAAGATCATATACACTCAAAATGATGAAGATCACCCATTGGTTGGGTCATTGGGGGCCTCAGATGCCCTGATTTTACACTGACTTGTCTGAAAAGTCAACTCTTGATCAGATGACTTCCCCATGGAATTTCTTCATGAAAATTGATATGTATACTCCCTAAACCATATAGAGACCAATGGAAACAAGAATGACCAGAAAATTTGGAGTTATGGCCTCTGAAACCAAAACCCTAATTTTCAGTCAACTGTGCAGTTTAACCTGGCTCTGCATCCACTCAAACCCTAGTTCTTGTGATTCCTTTGCATTTTTGAATTTGAGGAGATGGAATATGATGTAAGAACACTCGTGGACCTCTTTGAAGTGATTGGTGATCTTTGGAGTGGCTCAAGATGCTTTGGGATTGCTCAGATCACAAACCCTAGGTGCAGATGACTTAGAAACTATGCAGTGAATCAAAAATGAGATGTGAGATGATATGATTGTGTTTGTGCATATGAAGTGATCACAAGCCATGGTGTGAATGGGTGAGGGCAAATTTGGGGTGTTTACACAAGGGCAAGAGGAACTTTGATGTGCTGCATACCTTTACTTTCTAGGTGGTTTATTTCTCACCTTCCTCGCTCCGTAATGAAGAATGAGCAAGGGTTCAGATGGTCCAAGAGGATCATGTCACTTTCTCACTCAGACATCCATTGGTGCTCCAGATCTATGGAGAATGTCACCATCATTGACCGTTGTGGGGAGTTTCCTAATGTGCCACTTCTAGGCATAAGAGGAGGCATCACCTACAACCCCTCCCTAGCTTTACGACAGTTTGGTTACGCCCGGAGTGATGGTCCACATGACATGTTGATTCAGGGCATTGTGTTTGATTACGACAACGATCTTCAAGGTTACCATCAGAGATTCATACGAGCTTGGGGAAAGGTAAACAGGATTGACAGCAAGACACTGGAGCCTAAGTGCACTATTCCTATGGAAGCTTATCTCAGATGGGTGCGATCTCGTGCTCAGACTCTCATGATGCCATATCCTGCCGTCCTACCAGTTACCATGGAACCTATTGCTGAAGGAGACACAGCTTATACTATCCTTCACCCAGACATGCCTACTGATAAGGAAGACTTGCAGAGATCATGGATCCAACTGAAGGAGCAAAGGGATACTTTCGAGGCTCATTACAAAGCAAGCCAAACAAGAATCCTAGAGCTAACAAAGCAACTTCACGAGGAACGAAACCTCAACTCATACCTCAACACAAAGAGGAAACGTCCATGGGAGACTTAAAACCCCATCTTTTGTACTTATTTCATTTCATTTTTGTAAGCCTAAAAGGCAAAACAAAGTTATTACTAATAAAAGTTTACTTTCGTGTTTGTCTAAGCAAATTTAAATCCTGCGGTCCTTGAAAACATTGCATATGCATTCCCATATCATTTCATTGCATCACAGGTTTATAATTGCGCACAGGTTTCTCATCTTATCGCTGTTTATTTCAGCAATGGTTCTTGAACAATCAGTTAAGGATCTCCAGGCACAAAATGCACAGTTCCAAGAGCTGATCCTGAATTTGTCCAAGGGGCAAGATGAATTGAAGGCACTGCTGGCCAAGAAGACTAAGAAGACTAGAAGGTCTGCTGGGTTGATCAACATGGGAAGGAGGTTCAAAGGTCTTGCCAAGACCAAAGAACCAGCTGAAGACTATGAATCTGAAGAATCTGAGCAAGAGGTAGGCAGTCTCCACCATACAATGGGGGACTCTGATTCTGAGGCTAACTACTACCATGAGCCTAATGAAGACAAATTCAAGATGCTGGTGGATAGGATGGATGCCATAGAGTTGCAGAAATCATCTGGGCTGGATTTTGAAGATTTGAGTCTGATATCTGGGGTTGTTATACCCATTGGTTTCAAGGCTCCTACCTTTGTCGTTTATGATGGGGTCTCTTGTCCCAAGCTGCATCTGAGGTCCTATGTCAGAAGAATTCAACCCCACACTGCTGACAAGAAGTTGTGGATCCACTTTTTTCAAGAGATCTTATCTGGAGCTCAGCTGGAGTGGTATTATCAGTTGGAGAGTGTCAACATCAGAGACTGGAATGATCTTGCTGAAGCTTTCTATAAGCAGTATCAATACAATGCTGACTTAGCCCCCACTCGCATGCAGCTTCAGAGCATGTCTATGGGTGCCAAAGAGAGTTTTAAAGAGTATGCCCAGAAGTGGAGAGATTTAGCTGGAAGAGTTCAACCCCCTTTGACTGATAGGGAATTGGTTGATATGTTCATGTGCACGCTGAATGGTCCGTTTTACAGTCATCTCATTGGAAGCTCATCATCTGGCTTCACTGAGTTGATCATGACAGGAGAGCGAGTAGAGAATGGTATAAAGAATGGTAAGATCCATGTGGGCACTTCTTCATCAGGTGCTGCAAAGAAGCCTCCCACTGGGAATAAGGAATCCAATGCTGTTTATGGTCAGCCTGATCGTAACAGAAGGCATCAGTCTGTTAGTGCAGTGCATATTTCAAATCCAACTCCTGCAACAACAGAGCAGCCACAGGGCAACCAACAGAGGGCTAGAAGACAGTTCACGAAGATCAACATGTCAATGGCACAGGCATTGCAACATTTGTTGAAGGCTGAACTTATTACTTTGAAAGAGGCTCCTCAGAATCCTAATGTTACCTCTCCCAGGTACAATCCCAATGCACGGTGTGCATACCATTCAAACTGTCAAGGACATGATACTAATAACTGCTGGATCTTGAAGAATAAAATTCAAGATATGATTGATGCTGGAGAAATTGAATTTGATCCTCCGGGTACTCCAAATGTGATTACTGCTCCAATGCCAAATCACGAGAAGACTGTCAATGCCATTGAGGAAGATCTACATGTCTATTCAGTTATGGAGTTGACCACACCACTGTCTGTTATCAAAAAGAGGTTAGTACAAGCTGGGATCTTTCCAGGTTGTCGTGAAGATTGTTTGTATTGTACCTATAAGCCGGATAGTTGCTTCATATTGAGAGATGGAATTCAACGTCTCATGGATAAATATACTATAGTGTTTGAGAGGACTCCGTCGTCTGTAGAAAGTATGGTGGATCATCTGACTCAAAGTAGGAAGATTGAAGAGGTTGACATGGTTGACAAAGTACCACTAAGAATCACTTCAAAGGGTCCCATTAAAATCACTCATCAGGGTCCAATCAAAATTACTGCTGAAGGTCCTGTGAAAGTTGTTGCTGAAGCCAGAGTAGCTCCTGTGGTCATTACTACTCCTGGTCCTATCCCATATACGTCTGACAAAGCTGTGCCTTGGCACTATGGGGCTGATGTTTACATCCATGGTGTTAAGCAAGAGCCTGTAGCTGATGTGCCTGTTGACATTGATAATATTGCTGGATCCAGCAAGATCACTCGTAGTGGAAGAGTCTTCTCTCCTCCAGTTACTTCTAAGAATGCAGTTACTCCTGCTGCTACTTCCACCACTGATGCTCGGGGCAAGGGTCCTGTTATTGAGCCTGTATCTACTGATGTGCCAGCTGCTGATGATCTATCTAAGCAGATGGAAGAAGTATTGAAAATCATTCGCAAGAGTGATTATGACATTGTTGATCAGCTGGGGCATACTCCCTCAAAGATTTCTATGCTGTCCTTGTTGTTATGTTCTGAAGCTCATGCAAAAGCCTTGATCAAGTTTCTGAAGACTGCTCATGTACCTAGTGCAATTTCTGTTGACCAATTTGAGAACTGTGTTGCCCACCTGACCTATGACAATGGGTTAGGATTTTCTGATGCTGATTTGACCCCTGCCAAGAGGGATCATAACAGGGCCTTACATGTTTCAATTGAATGCAGGGGCACTACCCTGTCACATGTGCTGATAGACAATGGTTCCTCTTTGAATGTGTTGCCTAAGGAAGTCCTGAACAAGCTGAGTCCTGAAGATGCTGTGCTGAAGCCCAGTAATATTGTGGTAAAGGCTTTTGATGGTTCTAGAAGAGTAGTACATGGAGAAATTGATCTTCCGATCCAAGTTGGTTCCCAGGTGTTTACTGCTACATTTTTTGTGATGGATATTCGTCCTTCGTACTCTTGTCTGCTTGGTCGTCCCTGGATCCATGGGGCAGGTGCTATAACCTCTACATTGCACCAGAAGTTGAGATATCCGGTGGATGGGAAGGTTGTTACTGTCTATGGGGAAGAAGAATACTTTGTCAGCCATGTGAATACCTTCAAGTATCTGGAAATGGAAGGTGAATACATTGAGACTCCGTGTCAGACATTTGAAGTGGTTCCCTGGGTTGTTAATGATTATATAGCTCCTCCTGTTGTGAAGAAGGTTCCTGTGGTCACCAGAAAGCCTCCAACAATGGCAATGGCTTCCCTCAATGATGCTAGAGCTGTGGTGGATGAAGGTGGTTGTACTATTTGGGGTCAGCTTCCTGATATTCCATACAAGTCTGACAAGTTTGGTTTGGGTTTCACTGCAGAGTCCCAGAAGGCTGTTCGTCGTGTTCGTGCTGCCTGTATCACTAATCAAGGGGTTGTGAAGGACCAGATTAATGCTGTGGGAGATCAAGATGAAGACTACAACTTGGATGCATGGATTTTTCCTACTGTGGGTGCTGGACTCAATAATTGGAAAGCTGAAGATGTTATCCCTATCTCCTTTAGTCAGGAGTAAATACTGTTACTGTGTTGTGTTTTTTTAAATTTGTAATTTCTGAACAATAAAACTTTCAAGCCATGTGCCTTACCCGGGGCACAATGGTGTGCTTGTTACGGGCTGTCATTTCATTTGCATACTTCATTCAATAAAATCAGTGGACGTTTCGTTTTCGTAAATATTGTGTTCCCTGTCTTTCTTTTTCTTTTATTTTTGTTTTATCAGCTATGTGTTCTTACACACACCCACATCACTAAAATGCAGATCCTCATCCACTCTGGATCCTGTTGATAACAGTTCTACTATTGCCAATTATAATTTCGAGAATCCGATCTATCAAACTGAAGACGGAAATAAGGACGATTGTGAAATACCTGTAGAGCTTGCTAGGTTGTTACAACAAGAAGAGAAAGAAATACAGCCACATGAAGAGCCAGTCGAAGTTGTGAATCTGGGAACTGAAGAAAACAGAAAAGAGGTCAAGATAGGGGCTGATTTAGAGGACAGTATCAGGAGCAGATTGGTTCAGATGTTACGTGACTATGTGGAGATCTTTGCTTGGTCTTATGAAGATATGCCAGGGTTGGATACAGACATTGTGGTTCACCGTTTACCAGTGAAAGAAGATTGTCGTCCAAAGAAGCAGAAGGTTCGTCGTATGCGTCCTGAAATGTCAGAAAAGATCAAGGCAGAGGTAATGAAACAGTTCAATGCAGGGTTCTTAGCAGTGACTTCTTATCCTCAGTGGGTTGCAAATGTGGTACCAGTTCCTAAGAAAGATGGTAAGGTGCGTATGTGTGTGGACTACAGAGATTTGAACAAGGCTAGCCCCAAAGATGACTTTCCACTTCCTCATATTGATATTCTGGTAGACAACACTGCTCAGTATAAGGTATTCTCTTTTATGGATGGTTTCTCTGGTTACAATCAAATCAAGATGGCACCTGAAGATATGGAGAAGACAACCTTTGTGACACAGTGGGGCACCTTTTGCTATAAGGTAATGCCATTTGGTTTGAAGAATGCAGGGGCAACATATCAGCGCGCTATGGTGGCTTTGTTTCATGATATGATTCATCATGAGATAGAGGTATATGTAGAAGATATGATAGCCAGGTCTCAGAATGAAGAGCAACATCTTGATCATCTGCACAAGTTGTTTGAGAGGTTGAAGAAATATAAGTTGAGGTTGAATCCAAACAAGTGTACTTTTGGAGTTAGATCTGGTAAACTCCTGGGTTTCATTGTCAGTGGAAAAGGTATTGAAGTGGATCCTGCGAAAGTGAAAGCTATACGAGAGATGCCAGCTCCCCGTACTGAGAAGGAGGTTAGAGGTTTCTTGGGACGAATGAACTACATTGCAAGATTTATCTCCCAATTAACTACCATCTGTGAGCCAATCTTCAAGTTGTTGAAGAAAGATCAGGTGGTGGAATGGAATGATGAATGCCAGACTGCCTTTGATGAAATTAAGAGATATCTGCTGGAACCTCCAATTTTGATGCCACCAGTGGATGGAAGACCCTTGATTATGTACTTAACAGTGTTAGACAACTCAATGGGGTGTGTGTTGGGGCAACATGACGAGTCTGGTCGAAAAGAGCAGGCAATATACTACCTTAGCAAAAAGTTTACCGACTGTGAAACAAGATACTCACTGCTCGAGAAAACTTGCTGCGCTTTGGCATGGGCTGCTCGCCGACTAAGACAGTATATGTTGTCTCATACTACCTTGTTGATTTCAAAGATGGATCCAATCAAGTACATATTTGAGAAACCTGCTCTCTCCGGAAGAATTGCAAGATGGCAAATGATCTTGACAGAATATGATATACAGTATACTACTCAGAAGGCCATCAAGGGAAGTGTTGTTGCTGATCATTTGGCTCATCAAGCAGTGGATGATTACCAATCAATGAATTTTGAGTTCCCTGATGAAGACATTATGATTATTACCAAAGAACCTGGACAATATGACGGACCTGAACAAGGATCCCGATGGACTATGGTTTTTGATGGTGCCTCTAATGCACTTGGTAATGGTGTTGGTGTTGTGATTAGTTCCCCTGAAGGTTGTCATACCCCGATTACTTCCAGACTTTGTTTCTATTGTACCAATAACATGGCTGAGTATGAGGCATGTATCCTGGGTATTAAAGCTGCTATTGATATGAAGATTCAGTTCCTTGATGTGTATGGAGATTCAGCATTGGTAGTAAGTCAGATTAAAGGAGATTGGGATACCAAGCATGATAACCTCATTCCTTACAGAGAGCATGTGTTGTCTTTGATCCCACATTTCAAAGAGATTACCTTTGAGCACATTCCACGAAGAGAGAACCAGTTGGCAGATGCATTAGCTACCATGGCATCAATGTTTGAGATCATTTGGGATGATGAGGCTCCCAAGATTACTATTGATAGGTTTGAAAAGCCTGCATACTGCAATGAGATTGACACTGAAGGGGCAGAGGAGAAGCCTTGGTTCTATGAAGTAAAAAGATATCTTGAAGCTCAGGAGTTCCCTGAAGGGGCATCTGTCAAAGATAGGAAATTTCTGAGAAGGTTTTCTGCTAAGTTCTTCTTGAGTAATGGCATTTTGTACAAGCGCAATCATGATTCAACTTTGCTTCGTTGTGTGGATAAGAAGGAAGCAATTGAGATTATGGAAGATATGCATGATGGGATTTTTGGCACTCATTCTAGTGGTCATACTATGGCAAAGAAGATACTGAGAGCAGGTTACTATTGGTCTACCATGGAAGCTGATTGCTATCAACACTCCAGAACATGTCACAAATGTCAAATCTATGCTGATAAAGTCCATATACCTCCATCACCATTGAATGTGTTGACTGCTCCTTGGCCCTTTGCCATGTGGGGCATTGATATGATTGGTGAGATCAAGCCTACTGCTTCTAATGGGCATCATTTCATCCTGGTTGCTATTGATTACTTCACGAAGTGGGTAGAAGCAACTTCATTCGCATCTGTTACTAAGAATGTTGTGGCTCGATTCATTAAGAATAATCTCATATGTAGGTATGGCATCCCTGAAAGGATTATCACTGACAATGGCTCTAATCTGAACAACACTATGATTACTAATCTCTGCACGCAGTTCAAGATTAAGCATCATAACTCTTCTCCGTATCGTCCGAAGATGAATGGGGCAGTTGAAGCTGCTAATAAGAACATTAAGAAGATTGTACAGAAGATGACTGTTACTTATAAGGATTGGCATGAGATGTTACCATTTGCTCTTCATGGTTATCGTACTACAATACGTACTTCGACAGGGGCAACCCCATTCTCCTTAGTCTATGGTATGGAAGCAGTTTTGCCCATTGAAGTTCAGATTCCCTCCTTGAGAATTATGAAGGATGCAGGCTTGGATGAAGATGAATGGATTCAGACCCGACTTGACCAGATAAATTTGATTGATGAGAAGAGGTTAGCAGCAGTTTGTCATGGCCAGATGTACCAGAAACGAATGATCAAAGCTTTTAACAAGAAGGTTAAGCCAAAGGTATATCAGGCCGGTGACTTGGTAATCAAGCGTATCATATTACCACAGGGTGATCCTAGGGGCAAGTGGACTCCAACATATGAGGGACCATTTGTAGTTAAGACAGTGTTCTCAGGAGGTGCCATGATACTGACTACAATGGATGGCGAAGACTTCCCACAGCCTGTAAACGCAGACATAGTTAAAAAATACTACGCATAAAAAGAGACCCGCTAGGTTGACAGGCCTAGGCAAAAATAAGGGCATCCCGGCAAACCAAAAGGGTTTGGGCAAAAATTAGGGATATATATAAAAAGATGTACACCCGGCAAGTCGAAAACCTGAAAAGGCGGCTTGGGCAAAAAAGGGTATCCCGGTGGATTGAAAACCTGAAAGGGCAATCCAGGCAAAAGTTAGGGATTAAAGCGTATGACTATGTCTCGTTTAGATCACCCATGAAACTGCAACCAGTTGTACTACTTATTCAAGCTCGAACAGATAAAGCTCAATCCAATCGTTTTCGTCTCAACAGCAGAAGATGAGATACTTGAAGATAATGGCAATAGTAGAATTGAAACTCGATAGGATTATTTCCCACATAGCTGATTCTCTTTGTTTTGTAAAAAACTTCATGACAAAATCCTCTTACTAGGGTTTATGTCTCCTTGTACAAACTTACCCGTGTATGGGTCACTTTTTGATATAAATAAATTCCATCTTTTGAATCCAGATTTACTTTTACCCTATTTACATAAGCGAAACGTCCATTGGTTGTGTTTGAATGTATGTATGCTTTTGAATATGATTAATGTTTACCAAAAATGCATGAATGCTTAATATGATTGATGTTTACCAGAAATGCATGAAAATGCAGTAAAAGTATTTACTAAGGACGAACGAAGGAAGGATTTCAACGAAGCTTCGCCGGTTCACCTTACAAGAAAACTACAAAACCCGCAGTAGGACGAATCCATCTTCATAAAGTCTCATCTCCCCTGGAATTTATATCCATCTCTTTTATCCTCATACGGATATACGAGAAATTACTTTCCAATAAGGGTACGACGAACGAAGACGGGAAATTATATCTGCCCTACCATCAAACGAAGACGAAGGTTATGTATACCTTACTATCCCCAACGTACGGGAAGTTACATATACCTTACTATCCCCAGCATACGGGAAGTTATCTATACCCTGTTATCCCCAGCATACGGGAGGTTATCTATACCCTGTTATCCCCAGCAGACGGAGGGTTATAATATATTCTTCAACAACGAATCGAGATTTATTTTCCCTGGCCAGCAGTTGTTATACGAAGATATCCAGGCGCTTCCGGCAGTATCATATCATACATACACCATTTACATCATACCATGACATACATATTCATAACATACATAGTACATTACCTAAGTACATCATATGATACATGCATACATAATGCATAAACTAATATTATTATACGGAATATCACCTTGTTTTCAGGTTAATTATCCAACAAAGAAACTTATGATCATCAGGATTGCTCTATCCTCCTGAAGACATGCTGTTACATCAGGATTACTCCAGTCTCCTGAAAGCATATCATTAATATCATCAGGATTGCTCTATCCTCTTAAAGACCTGCTGTTACATCAGGATTACTCCAGTCTCCTGAAAGCATATCATATTATTACCTCAAGATTGCTTCATCCTCTTGACAGTTATCATCATTGCCTCTGGACTGCTTCATCCTCCAAGACGTATTTCAGAAGAACAAATCCTGACGTTCTTTTTACCCATAAGAGCAAATCCTGACGCTCTTTTGGCCCATTGTTCAAGATATTTTCAGAGGAACTAATCCTGACGTTCTTTTGATCCTTAAGAGCAAATCCTGACGCTCTTTTAACCTCTTGTTCAAGACTCTTTCAGAAGAACAAATCCTGACGTTCTTTTGACCCTTAGGAGCAAATTCTGACGCTCTTTTGACCCCTGGTTCAAGACATTTTCAAAGGAACTAATCCTGACGTTCTTTTGATCCTTAAGAACAAATCCTGACGTTCTTTTGGCTCTTGGAGAATAGGCAAATGGTCTGTACAAAGATCCATTCCCTAATCCAAAATATTTCCAGAAGAGATAATCGCCACGAAGATTTATTTCTACTGGTCCATTCAACAACTCAAATCATGTTGCATAAATGATTCAGAGACGGCCTATACAAAGACCTAGTACTGAGATCCAGTATCAACACAAAGCTATCATCATATCCAGTTCTTTAGATGGCATCTCTAAGCCCATCCCCAGTTCTTCCAAGTGGCATCTTTAAGCTCACTCAATCATATTCAACTAGCCATGCACTGGTGAGTGCAAATTTTTGGGCTTTTGTGTTCAATCCCCTTCAACCTTCAAGGTCACGACTGGCAAATATACCAATCTAACCCCTCAGGTTTCAGAAAATTGAACAGGGGCAACTGTTGCACCCCAAAATTTGCCCTCACAATACAAGAACTTTGTGTGCTAAGAAGGTTCACAAGGTTCACAAGATTCACAATGTTTATATAACCTTTCATGAGGTTCATGAAGTCTACAAGTTACTTCTTGAAGGTTCACAAGGTTCACAAGTTTCACAGCATTTACAAGACCTTTCATGAGGTTCATGAAGTCTACAAGTCACTTTATGAAGGTTCACAAGGTTCACAAGTTTCTCAATGTTTATATAACCTTTCATGAGGTTCATGAAGTCTACAAGTTACTTCTTGAAGGTTCACAAGGTTCACAAGTTTCACAGCATTTACAAGACCTTTCATGAGGTTCATGAAGTCTACAAGTAACTTTATGAAGGTTCACAAGGTTCACAAGTTTCTCAATGTTTATATAACCTTTCATGAGGTTCAAGAAGTCTACAAGTTATTTCTTGAAGGTTCACAAGGTTCACAAAATTCACAATGATTACATAACCTTTCATGAGGTTCATGAAGTCCATAAGTCACTTCATGAGGTTCACAAGGTTCACAAGCCTCACAATACCTCCCATGAGGTTCACAAACATTTTATGATGGTTCACAAGGTTCACAAAGTTCACAATTGGTCAGAAGAGTTGACAATTCCCTCAGACAATGCACCTCCTAAGCAGTGCATCCAAAACTAGGGTTTTGACTTTAATCAGGCTAAATGGACTTCCAATACCTCAAGTGAGCTTCATAACATCTTATATGCATATAAGAACCCCCATGACAAGTTTCAAGACTTTTCTCAAAAGTTTGCTCAGTCAGATGATCAGATAAGTCAAAATCAGTCAATGCAGTCAGAAAGTCAAACTGAGGTCAACTGTGGTCAAACCAAAGTCAAACTTCATGATTTTTTGCCAACATCAATTATATGAAGTAAAATTCATCATTTGATCAAGGGTTGATCATGATTCATCAAGGAGATTCCAGATCAGCAATAATCAGGAGTTTCTAAATTAGGGTTTCCTTAGTAAAAGTCAACTAAACTTTGACCAGCCATAACTTTCACATACTTCATCACCAAGTCTCCATCCAAAGCTCATTTTGAAGGAAATTGAATTCTCTACAACTTTGATCTTGCAATTTAAGCCCAAAAATGCTTCATTTGGAAGATATGAGCTAAGACATTATAGGTCATTTCAAAAGTCAACAAAAAGTCAACAACTTCAAAAAGGGCATAACTTGAGATTGGTAAATGATATGGACCTGAAACCAATGGGGTTGTTTAGAGGACTCTTCAAACTTTCCAAAATGTCCAAGAACACCCTCATACCTTTAAAATTGAGGGAGATATTCCCTTGCAAAGTTGGGAAATTTTGTGATGGTTTATGATGAAAATGGGGGTCTAGAACCAATTCTTTCCAAATGGGCTTGCTAAATTGTGATCCAATCCATATCATATCATCATGCACGACCCAAATGACCAAAATTCAGAATTTTTATTATTTTATTTTTATTTATTTTTGATTTAATTCATAAAAATCATTTTAAATAAATATAAAATATGAAAATATATTATTAAAGGGAGATTTGGTTTCTAGAATATTTTAAATATTGATTGGAATTAAAAAAGAAGGAAATCATGAGATTGGTACAAGAATAGTAAGCTTTCATGAGCAAATATTTGAATTTCAAAGCCTAATCTTTTTCAATCTTCAAGTATCAAAACTTCCATACAATCATCCAATTTTTCTGACCTAAATGATTCACATATAAGTACTGATCACAACCCTAGCCCTCATAGACGATTTCCAGCAGCCAAAGGTAAGTCCACAAAGTCAAAAATTCACCAAAAACTCATATTCGGATTCTTCAATCCAGGGCATTTGAAGGTAAAGTAAGAACATAGAGATGTTCTTTGGACATTGTTGAAGCTAAACCATCACCCATATGCATCAATATCATCTCATATGGCTCTACCCGAATCAAACTTTGTCTTGAATTTAATTTTTTCGAATTCGATAACATGTGCATTATAAATTGTTTTTGATGACTGATATGTGTTTATCTTGATGCCTAGTACGATTCTGGACAAGAAACTTGAAGTTTCATGACCTAATGGACAAACGGCCATAGTTAGGGTTTCGAGTTCAAAAATGGGGTTCTTCGATTCACCCAATATAAATGTATTTTCTGGATATAATTGAACTGTACAGGTTGTAAGGAACTCAAAGGTGTCCTTGATTTGACAAAATGATGTTGTTTGATGGTAGTTCAAAAAACACAGGATGTGTGTGCATGAAAATTCGCAGGTGAATTTGTATGTGAAATCGCAGGTAAATTCGAAGGGTACAAGGAAGAAGATGACCTCTTCCCGCGCGTGATTTGAATTCAAATTATTTGTATAATATTTTATTGATTGTTTATTGTTTAAAATCACAACAACTTGTGTTGTCCCAGTGGTAAAACTGATGCGCGTATGTTGTGAGGGCACTAGTTCGATTCCTGGCTGGTGCATTGTTTTTGCTCTTATTTTTCAGGATAAAAGAAGACTTAATATATTATGGTTTCTTGCCATTATATTATCAGAAGGGCTCTCCCAGCCAGGCGGTTAAGCGTGTGTGTTATTGATCAAAGGTCCTGGGTTCAACACCACCCCAGGCCTTTTTATTTCTTTTATTTTCCAGGTTTTTCAGGCAAAGCACAAAACAAATTAAACCTCCTCCATTGTTGCCTGCGCGTGTGGTAGCCTGGTGGTGTTCCTTCTTGCTGGAAACCAAGCTGACCTGGGTTCAAACCCCAGTCAGGTAAGTTTTCACATTTTTTTTCTTTTTTATTTGTTTTAAGTATTATATTATTAAATTAAATCTTATGTATATGCTTTCTAAATAATAAATAATAATAATAAAGCATGGTTAATATTTTCTAAAATTCTAAAATATATAAATTTTCTAAAATTATTTTCTTTATCATATGTAAATGTAATATATGTATATTATTCAATAATTTTTATAGTTAAATTAGAAAACCCTAAAAAATTATTTTCTAAAACAAACCCTAATTTCCAAAACCCTAATTTTATAATTATAATATATATTTATTTAGTATAATTTTTGTAAATATAGTAATTAGTAGAAATTAAATTTTGTAAACATGATTAATTTTGTGAATATAATATTTAAAACTTATTTTCTCCTTATAATGTGTAAATATTGTTTTAATAAATAAATGTTAATATATGTTTAAAATGATTAAATTTGTAATGATTAAAATTTATAATTATATTATGTTTAAAAATTTTATATTATAGTAATTATTTAATTATTCATGTTTCTAAATAAATGCTTATATATTAAAATCCTATTTTGTGTTTATTATTCTAATCATGTCATTATAATATTTTTTATTTAATTTATTTTAATTATTGTTACTAACCATATTATTATTTATTATTCTTATTTATTATTATCTTATATTTTTATTATTTCTCTAACCTTGTTTATTTTTTTAATTATTATTATTTCACTAAATTTAGTTCTTTTATTTTTACTAACCTTATTTTTTAATTATATTTATCACTAACCCCTATTTGTTTATTTATTGCCTATTTATATTTTGCCAATTATTTTTGCTATTTATTTATTATTATTATAATCATGTAATTGCTTCTTGGTGTAATTTTGTAAATATTTAAATATTTAACTTTTATGTTATGGTTAGTAATTTAGGGAGTGCAAAACATGTATTCTATTAAAAATAAATTTAGCTCATTTTAATTAAAGATAATTAATATTAAACACTCACACACGTAAGTTGATTTTTAATCGCCATCCTACACTTTCTAAGGCTATCCCTCAATGTTGCCTACTAATAAGGTCAAGTGGGGTGTAAAAAGCAAGTCCCTTAAAAAGAAAAATCATCAAGTCCCTAATGGTTGCCTTTAAAAATCAAGTCCCTTTGAATAATGATGATAGTCCCTCCTATATGCTTAATACACCCCACAGTTGCCTTCATTAAACAGATGACCCTCACTTGTCCCTTACATCCAAGGTAATGACTACCTACTCCTTAATAGTAGGGATAGTCTTACCAATTAAAGGATAAAGAACAGAAAGACTTAAACTTTAGGGTAGGTTCCTCTTATGTACTTACTCACTCCATTTTTTTCAAACACTTAACCAATTTCAAAACAAATTTTCAAAAACAAGTTTTTACGCATCCGTACATGGATCATTATCAACTATTATGAAAATTTTTCTATTCACACACTACACTTTCAAAAACAATTCAAAAGTGAGCTAAGTAACTAAGAGCTCATGGATAACCATGGATGTAAAGGGTGCTAACACCTTCCCTTTACATAACCTACCCCCCGGACCCAAAAATATCTCTTAAGGTCTTTCATGTTCTTTTATACCCTTTCCTTTGGATAAAATAAAAGTCGGTGGCGACTCTTGCTATCCGCAACATAACAAAAGTCAGTTCTCCCACCGTGTTACAGTTGCTCCAAAAGACATCTAGTATGATGCCTCGAGATCTTCCTTGGACCACCCTTCTCATTACTGTGATGCCTCTTCGAATTTCTTCTTGGACCACCTCAAACTGGTAACGCTCAAGATTATGATGCCAATGCTCGCTGTGAGTATCACAAGGGTGCTCCAGGTCACACAATTGACAACTGCAGGTTATTCAAGCACAAGGTCCAAGATTTAATCGACTCTAAGGATCTCACCTTCACTCCGAGAAATGCAAATGTCCAGAACGATCCAATGCCGCCGCACGGTGCCAACAAGTAAAGACATTTGAAGGGGTTGTTGAAGATCAAGCTGAGTAGTCTCCAACTTTGAAGCATTCAATCAAGAGAAGTTCATTCCTCAAATCAAGGCAGCCAACGCCATTTATTATTTCCGCATTCCTGTTATTTTGTATTGTTTGTTAAGTACTATTTGCTTTGAACATTATCGTTTGTACTTGGTTATGTTAATGTTATGTTTATGCATGTTTTGAATTAATCTATTCGCATTCGCTCATTATTTATCATTTATCACAAAATCACAAAAATATTTCCCTCACTTCACTTTAGCAAATATTTGAGGGAGGATGATGAAAACGAAATACCCATAACTGTTGCGGTATGCTTTCGGATAAAACCTCGTCAATGATGTACATGCATTCTTTCAAATTACCAAATACTGGAGATATAAGGAGTTAATCCCTAGTCAACCACTTCGAACCTAGAAGTAGGAGTTTCTTTCGGATACAACCCTTACATTTAACCCGGGGCAGGGTAGTTGTTCAGTTAACATGACTACACCTTCAAATCGCAGGATGAGACATCCCGTCAGAGGACCATCAACAAATGACTTGGCAGTCACAATATTCAAGCAAAAAGAAAAAGAAAAGAAAAAACCACTAAGTTGAGCACCCGAAGGGAGACTTAGCCGGAAAAAAAACAAATCAAAAAGAGGAACTCAAATCCTCAGCAAAAGCCAAACAAATATCAGTGACCACCAAATCAAGAATCAAAGGGTCACCAGCAAAACAAAATGACTGTCATTTTCAAGCAAACTTTAAAGCTTAATCTTCACTCTTGCAAAGTCAAAACAAATGCATGTGTAAAGTCAACTGAACAATAGGACTGGAGAACATTACGAAGAAGGGTTGGGTACAAATCAAGCTTTGAGCCTTATATCTTTTATTTCTCAAACCATTAACCAGACCATGTTACAACCCTCGAAAGTCCTAATTGAGGCAGGTTTATTCTGAAAGCATGCTACCAGCAAGGTTGCGTAAATTGACTCCCATATATTTGCTAATATTCAATCTTGTTTGCACATTATTCTTGCTGCATCTTTCACGAACTTTCTAAATCAGCACCTCATTTGGACTAATAGTCCATTCGTCACACTATCATAATCATTCAAATAAATTGACTTTTTCAAAACTTACATGAACGTTGCATTAACATTACCATTTATGTATGAATAATTTAATTGCAAATCAGTGCTTGACATCAGTGCAATCCCAACAAGGGGCAATCAAAAGAGGAATTTGAATCAATACTTCTGTGAAATCAGCTCAATCAGGGGAAAAACACCTTCAACGGCCCAATCAAGGGCAAATCATCTTCCAACAGCTCAATCAGGGGCAGGCGCCTATCAAATCCAAATATTGGGGCAGACCATGCCATGGCCATTGTCAAAGCTTCCCCACCCGATTTATTTTTGATACCCTACGAGCAGGGGCAAGCAAACAAGGAGCAAATCTTCTTATCTCTTCTCCCCAGCCGAATAGGCAGTCCTTGCTAGACGTTGGTAACCATTCGAAGCAAAATCAGTCTTCATGTGTCAATTAAGTCGCTCCGCTCATCAGCAGATAACCAAGCTTGGAGCTTTCAGATCCATCTTCTGATCATACATCGTCGAAGATCGAGTGTCGGGGAATCAATCCATCCACCCACCCAAAGTCCAATTACCATTGGCAACTACCAGACCAGAAGTCCACCAAGCTGACACCTTTCATTTCAATCACTCATAGGCATCATTATGCATCATTATACGTCATACGCATCATTTACATCAATCATTTGCAACATATGCATCATATGCATGCCTAAATAAACCAGCTTTCCATATCCCCAACATTATCGAATTTATATCTCAGTGCATAAACATTCGCATCATATTTCCATCATTATGGGATACCATTTCAAAATTAGTCAGGCATAGTCGCATAACTCAGGATCCAGGATCAATCCAAGATTCCAGGCCTTTCCCTAGCGAAAGTCAGGATCCAGGGTCGATCGAAATTTCCAAAGATTCTCCAGGTGTTATTCAGTGGGCGCCCCCATTGGACATTTCTCTTCCAATTATTTAATTTTTCTATCTTTCGGCATCCATATCGACCTAGCTCGAGTGCCAAATTCGCATTATCATCCTTGCGGTGGTAAGCGATTATTTAATTTTCTGTTACTCAGCATCGACCTAGCATCGAGTGCTGGGGTCGCATTATCATCCTTGCGGTGGTAAGCGATTATTTAATTTTCTGTTACTCAGCATCGACCTAGCATCGAGTGCTGGGGTCGCATTATCATCCTTGCGGTGGTAAGCGATTATTTAATTTTCTGTTACTCAGTATCGACCTAGTTCGAGTGCTGGGGTCGCATTATCATCCTTGCGGTGGTAAGCGATTATTTAATTTTCTGTTACTCAACATCGACCTAGCATCGAGTGTTGGGGTCGGATTATCATCCTTGTGGTGGTAAGCGATTATTTAATTTTCTATCAACCTGTTTTTGTTTCGCATCACCTTCATTTTCCATGTTTAACCATAGATTTACTGCACATTTTCTTTTATCGGACGATTTGGAGTCTGTTAGTATCTAATTATCTTATACCTTGAAAGTTTGAACGTGAGCCAGTTCATCTTACTCGGTCTAAGCCAATTCGATAGGGGCATCTGTCATACCCCAAATTTGTCCTACCATTACTCTCATTTTTATTCTAGTTTTTCTAGCATCTTTGCATCATATCATTAGCATATTGTTGTGCATTAAAAAAAAGAGATTAAAATGTTATGTGTGTGTGCCTTGTTACTGTCACCTTTTTCTTCTTATTGTCTAAGCAGGTGTTCGTAAAATTCATGGTTTATTCAAAGTTATCATGGTTATTGGTTTTGCTTTATTATCAGGATTCAAGACGACTATATTCATTCCAAATCAAGATTCAAAATGGATTCTTTTTTTGGAGCACATCTATCTTGGTTATGGTGCTTTTCAAAGAAGACTCCAATATGGATTCTGATACATGATTTTCTTAAATGGCAAGATGTGTAATAATTATGTCTAAAATATGCTTTCAAGATCGAGTCAAAGAAAAGTCTCATTTTGGTGCTAGGGCAAGCATGGTAGCCATTCTGTTGCCAAGAGAATCCAATACTTTCATGTTCAAATTGCCTTCTAAGATTTTTTTGGTGCAAAGTTGCAAGTTTATGTATCCCGTGGAGTTGGTTCTACCTTAAGGCCATTATTGTTCAAAGTCAAAATGCAAAGTGAGCTATAAATCAAAGACCAAGCTGCAAGTTCATGTTAATTTGAAGTTTAGATTTTGAGCCACGTAAAAAAAAAGGGGAAGTCAAAGGCCTAGAATTCAAAATGCTAAACAATGATTCATTTGCTCCAAGGAAGATGCTATTCAAAGTCTAGAGATAGTATTACATGAAAATATGTTAAGCATTGAATATTTATCAAAGATTACAAATCAAAATCAATTGTTCATTTTAATACAAGTCAAAGCTAACAATTTCCAAAATTAAGATATGTCATACAAGCAGTGAGCTGTATCATATAATCAATGTTCATGTTATGCTTAAGGTACTAAATGGTCCAAGTCTTGTGCATCAGACTGCCTCCACAATCCCAAGCCCCATATTCATGCGTTACCGAGAATCTCGCCATAGCCATAGTCTTCTTCAGCATTGTGATAAGTATCCTACATCCACATTGTTCACCTGCAAGAACAAGAACAAGAAAATTCAACAAAATAACTCATTCAAGTCACAATTCAGTGGGATGTCATCTCCAATACACCACAAAATTCTGCACATAAATTTCAAAGAATTATTGGCAATGTAGTGACACCAACATAACAAAACATTTCATCCTCAGATCATTACCGACAACATCATCAAAAACACAGTAGAAACACCAAATTTAAGATGGAGTATGGCAGGAACATGGTAAACAATGACAGGGCATTAAACAATGCACAAATCTCAAGCACATTCTACCTAAGTTCAGGAAAGCAATTACCACAGGGAAATGATCTCGTTCAACTTTGTGACAAGAACGTTGCATCAAGCCCATGCCAAACTGATCTTCTCCACTCACAGAAACTTCCACAGGTTCTGAGATACCTGCGGAAAACGAAAACTGAATTAGCATTTCATTTCAGCTATTTCATGAATAAATATAAACCAGCCGTGGCAGGATTACATCAATTCGATGAGCCGAAACGCCATAAGTCCCTTCAAGGATCCAACAGTCCTATGCAATAATAAAATATAATAAATTTGAAACAACCAGAAGCATAATCAGGGCAGAGTCAGAGCAATTCTCCCTGAACATCAATTGCAACTGCTTGATTTAATGTCAGTTTTCAATGGCCCTAATTGAAAAATTCAAGTCATTTGAGAAAAGCTTGAGTATAAGCTTCAGCAGACACAACACAAACATCAAATATCAAAGTTAGAAATTCAGCAGCGAGAAAGTGAATGTACCATTCGTACCAAGCTTCAGTAGCAAAGATCATAACCAAAGGGATCTCATCACTTCACTGAGATATCAAGTTCCGAACCATCATCCCGCTTCATGCCGAGCCGTCACGAAAATACACAATAAAATGAAGCACACGGTTAGTTCAGTACAAAAAAATCATCACAAGTATAAAAGCAATTAAATGAGAAGGATGAGATATTTGGCAATAGGTCACAACAACAGAAAAAGAGCAAGCTCACCAAGGCCAAATTATCACAAAACCAATCTCTATTCGACCTCTCTATAAGTTGAGTTTCACCTCATGATTTTCCTGCAGCTACTTTCGTTTTCAGGCCTTCAAAATCTCATCCGTAAGCCATACTAGCAGGTCTGTACATAAGCAAGAGATGATGAAATATGAGATTATACCCTATTCCATGATATTTTAGACCTGTACAGTATTGACTGGGTTATAGTTTCACAAGACAGTGATCACAAAAACACACTCAGCCAAGTTTACATGAGTTCATCCGTCAAAGTTTCAGGGCAATGCAAGGATATGACAAGGATATAGCTTACCAAGCAGTGTTTATGTAGCTAGTTCGAACCGAGCGCTATACCAAGCCACCGTTCTTCGTGACGGTTCCTTCACCAAGAAAACAGAGGAAGTATCAGCCAAAACCTTCAAGCAAATCCATAAGTGATCTTCAAGATCGGATACACCAAGAAGTCAGAGAACAAGTTTCAGCAGTAAAAAACAGTTGTGGTATCAGTAAAAGTGAACTTACCTTTTCACAGTTGAAATTTACAGTGGGACCACAATAATTTCCATTCACTACAGACAAGCAACTCTGTGATTCACCCTTTTGGACCCCACACAATCCCGTAGAATTCCACTCCGAGATTCTTTCTAACGGTTTTGAGGAAAATCCCAGCTCACTCACACGATTTCTTGGTTGAATCCCTTAACCTCACATATGATCCTCTCATTCTCCCTATAAAAGCATTGACCTAATCATTGAAAAGAGAGAGAGAGCCGCACACAAAAAGCAAAAAAAAAGGACTAGCCACTACCTCCTTCACGATCAAACCGCTTTTCTTCATCACCACAAACATAACCCAGAAAGCCCCTCCAAATACAGATCGCAGAACCTCCGTCAGCCCATCTTCACCGAAACTCTCCACCATCGACCACCCTCATTCTCCTTAAACTAACATCACACAACTGAAACCAACCAACCTTGAATCCAAATGCCGCGCCATCACCATCACCACATCGTCTTCGCCGAACCTCACTGTCCAAAACAACCACCGCGAGTCAATCGCGCCGACCCCCTTTTCTGAAATCCCTAAACCGCCGGCCAAATCCTTCACCGCCAAAGTTGTCTGCACCGTGAATCGAGAGCAAAATCTGAGCCGCAACCGCGAAATCGCACAAAACCTGAACCACCGTTGCTTTTGTTGAGAGCGATAGCTTCGCAAATTTTTTCTTCCAAAAGCCGTGAAAATAAGGAACAGGGGTAAGGGCTGAGTTCTTCTTTTGAGTAGTGTAAAGTGGTGTTCTTTTGTTTTCACGTTTGCTTACTTATGCTTTTATTCATTTTTTTTATATAAATAAATATAGCTTTAAGGTTGAGTTTGTTTTTAAGCCGTTTATTGTTATTACATATATAATCTTCCTTTTTTTTATTGTTATGTTTATCTAATTTTATTTGTTTTTAGAAAAGGTTATATGATGTTGATCTTTTTTTATTTTTTTATTTTATTTTATTAAGCTTGTTTCAAGAAGAGAGTTACATTTGATTCTAAGTTTTGAAAAGAAACGTGTTTGTTTTGATTTCATTTGTATTTTAAGTTAATCAAATTTCTTTTTTTTATTATTTATTATTTTATTTTCTGATTTTTTTTGTTATGCGGGTTAAGGGTCCTAGGCCCAAGTTAATTTCTTATACACACACCCAACACAGTTGTTGCACCTCATCCACCTTTTTTTAATTATTATTAACATTACTATTTTGTTTAGGTATTTTTTATTTATTTATTTACATTTTAGTTTTTTATTTCTTTATATCATATTTTAGGTTTATGCTCTTGCAATTTTTTTTTCTCTCTTAGTTTTTGCTACTTATTTTATTTCTCTTTGATTGTTTTAGGGCCAATGATATATTAAACGGTCAATTTTTCGCCCGATTTTAATCGGTGATTTTTGGTCAATATGAGGCCTCCCTTGTATTTAATTTTTCATTTTATTATTCTGACAAAACAAACATGTAAATCAATTTAGTTTATTTTATTATTCTTAACATTATTTAATTTATTTAATTATTCAATTTAATTTAATTCTAGCAAATTCAATTTATTTAATTTATTTTCGTATTAAAAAATTACGTTTCGACTCCTTATAGAATGGTTCCCATTTTGAACCGATTCTAAGGCAGTTCACGAACAAAATTTCGTCGCGTCCCAAAAAGGTCCAACGCCTTCGAATAGTTGCGCTAGAAAAAAGGTCCAACGCCTTCGAATAGTTGTGTCCCGATTAAACAGGCCGAACGCCTTCGAATAGTTCAAACACACTGCACACACGCTTTCTCTTGGGCTAATTACAATGAGACCTCTTTATTTCATGCAATCCCCTGTATTTATTTTGTATCCCTCTCCCCTTACTTTGTACGTATTTTATTTTCCGCATTTTATTTAATCCTGAATCCTTGGTCCAACACCAAGAGATTGCACTTGCACACTTGCACTTTAGTCTTTCAGTTATTCGTTTCGTTTAGGATCCACTCCACCTTTGCGAGCCGAGCGCTTCGTGCCTCGCTAACAAAACCACAAAAATAGACTCCACTTGCATTTACCCTTTTAACCTCAAAAAACTAAAACATTTCGATTAGATCCAAACCCTTGATCCAACGTCAAGCGGCTTTAGGAAATAAAAACACTTTAATAATACGAGAAGATTTGTACGCCACGAGCCTTAAGCGGTAGAAAGGAGGATAATGAGCTCTCGTTACTCGCTCCGATTATTTCGACGCAGGACACTCGTCTTGTTGGGCGAGATAAACTATCCATAGTCTTTAGTGCATTTCAACTCCTGAACCCTTTCATCGACGGAAGGTAATAAAATCAACAACCATTACCCTTAGTAGGCCGAACTACGAGGCTCTGACTTTCCCATTGCACACGGGAGTACGTAGGCACGAGGATCTCAATCCTTGCCGAGCACCTAGGTTCAATCTAACTTATAATTCAACTCATTTCCCTCTAGCAAGCAATTCGTTTAAGCATAGACATCCTTTTGCGCGCGTTAACTTAGATGGTTCCCATCGAGTACGATGGATGTAGGGGGTGCTAATACCTTCCCCCTGCATAACCGACTCCCGAACCCAGGCAATGGTTCCGTTGACCTTTGTCCTCATCCTTCTCTTCCCGGGTTGTATCTATATCTTCCCTTTCCCTCTTCGGGAATAAATAGAATTAGGTGGCGACTCTTCAGTCCATCCGGCGCGCGGCTCCCGTCCTTTTGGATCGCGTGAGGTCGTATTTTTCGGGGTACGACAGCTGGCGACTCTGCTGGGGAATGGTTCACCCCTATGCGAGTCAAGCCTAGTCTAGGTTCCCGCGTTTGTTTGGATGTTTGCATTTATGCATTGCTTGTTTATTTTTATCGCTTTCTTTATCGCATTCCATTTTATATATCTTGCGGCTCCTTGGTACTATAATTTGGATCGATACTTTGCAAAAGAATTTGAGGGAAAAAGCTCTATGCCCGGGCTTGCGAGTACAAACTTAAGTTAGCGAGGTTGTGTAGTATGGGCTCCCGAGAGAACCACTCTCGTGGGTTGTCGATACGAAAACCTCACTTGGAGTAGATTCTAATGAGAATACTGACAACCATCGAGTCCTTGGCGTGTGTGCTCAGTTGCTTTCATTAGGATCATCAACTCTGAGAGCCTTTAGAACCTTTTGGTTAAAACATCGGTTGATGGTTGCGTAGTATTGGGCACCAGGGTTCACCCTCGCGTGGCTCGATACGAAAACCTCACTTGGAATAGACTTACTCAATGGAGTTGATTGACTGTCAAGAATGTATGAAATTGACACGTGCATCAAACAGTTGAGAAAGTTCCATAACTCCAAGACTTTGTTTAAACCTTGTGTCGATGATCACGTAGTATGGACTCCCGAGAAAATCTTCTCTCGTGGGTTGTCGATACGAAGATCTCACCCAAAATAGATTCATATGGCGGAGTCAATCAACCGTAATGCTTATGGCATGTGTGATGAATAGCCATATGAATTGATAACTTTGGGATCCCTAAAACTTTAGAGTCTACCAGTGAGTTCTTGATCTGAGTATCCTCCATCTGTACCTTGGACTCATGAGACCCTGATCTTGTGATCCTGGATTCTGACATTGCATATCATCTCATTTGCATTACTTATTCATATTGCATTTCATTCCAAAGCCAAAAAACTTATTTCCATGTTCCTCCATCTTCAGTAAATCAAGCTGGTTTCCCGACACCCGTATCGAGCTAGACGACCGTATTTAACTAGAGCCAACACTAAGAGACTGATGGAAGTGATTCAAGAAGAACAAGCTGCTATGAGGGAAGAGATTGACTCGGTCAAAGGCAAGATTGACCAGATTTATGAGACTTTGCAAGCTTTAGCAAGAATGGAAGAACGTCGCGAAGCTGCTGCCACAATGAACAATGCTCAAGTGCAAGGATCTACCTCACGAGCAATGCCTTCAGTTCCCGTTCCAAATCCTTTGGTATATGGTTTGCCTCCAGGCTTCACTCCCGCTGTTGAAGAGGTCACTTCCCAACCAATACCTGCTTCTGGTGTTACTGTTGGTGCTATTCCTCAAGCTCAACCTATTCCAACTCAAGTCCAGTTTCCTCAAACTGAAGAGAATCATCAAGTTGAGTATGAGATGCATACTGCTGTTCCAATCATCAATCCTCAGGCTGTTCAAGAGTCTGAAGCTATGAAGATGTGTCGCGAGTTAGCTGAAAAACTCTGAATCATAGAAGGACACAACTCAACTTCTCTGAGTGCCTCAGACATGTGCTTAGTTCCAGATGTTGTGATCCCTGCTAAGTTCAAACTTCCAGAATTCGAGAAATATAAAGGCCTCAATTGTCCTGAGCTTCATTTGAGAATGTACTACAGAAAAATGGCCGCTCATGCTAAAGATGACAAGCTCATGATCCATTGCTTCCAAGACAGCCTGTCTGGAGCGTCTCTAGAATGGTACATGCAGCTCGAACGCAACAATGTCCGTACTTGGCTTGAATTATCTGACGCATTCAAAAAGCAGTACAAGTACAACACGAACCTTGCTCCTAACCGTACTCAACTTCAGAGTATGTCTCAAAAGGAGAGCGAATCCTTTAAGGAGTACGCCCAACACTGGAGGGAGTTAGATGCCAGAGTGCATCCGCCATTGGTTGACCGTGAATTGATCGACATCTTCATGGGTACGCTACAAGGACAATATTACGAGAAGCTGATCAGCAGCGTATCTTCTGGATTTTCAGACATGGTGATGGTCGGAGAAAGAATCGAGGAAGGCTTGAAAAGTGGAAAGATCCAAGGAGGTTCTAGCAGCCAAAACAATGCCAAGAAACCTTTCAATGGGCACAAAAAGGGTGAAACAAATGCCATTTCTGCTGCAAGTGGGAATTTTCAACAGAGTGCACCTGCACCAGTTCCCTACTATCAGTACCCCTATGTTGCTACTGCACAATATACTCCTATGCCATATCAGCCAGTTCCTCCAATGCCTTATCAGCAGGCCTTTCAAGCTCTATTGCCGCCTCAGATGGCTCATCAACCACGTCCACCTCCTATGGTTGCAGCCGCGCAATATGCACCCAATCCATACCATCAACCAGCTTATCCACCACGGCCTGGTCAACAGCAACAACGCGCTCCTCAACAGCGTCCACCATATCAACAAAGAAGGCCTGAAAGAAACTTTGATCCATTGCCTATGTCATATGGAGAAATCTTTTACGGACTGATGGCAAAAGGAACTCTTGTGTTGAAGGACATGCCACCTCAAACTGGTAAAGCTCAAGATTATGATGCCAATGCTCGCTGTGAGTATCACAAGGGTGCTCCAGGTCACACAATTGACAACTGCAGGTTATTCAAGCACAAAGTCCAAGATTTAATCGACTCTAAGGATCTCACCTTCACTCCGAGAAATGCAAATGTCCAGAACGATCCAATGCCGCCGCACGGTGCCAACAAGTAAAGACATTTTAAGGGGTTGTTGAAGATCAAGCTGAGTAGTCTCCAACTTTGAAGCATTCAATCAAGAGAAGTTTATTCCTCAAATCAAGGCAGCCAGCGCCATTTATTATTTCCGCATTCCTGTTATTTTGTATTGTTTGTTAAGTACTATTTGCTTTGAACATTATCGTTTGTACTTGGTTATGTTAATGTTATGTTTATGCAGGTTTTGAATTAATCTATCCGCATTCGCTCATTATTTATCATTTATCATAAAATCACAAAAATATTTCCCTCACTTCACTTTAGCAAATATTTGAGGGAGGATGATGAAAACGAAATACCCATAACTGTTGCGGTATGCTTTCGGATAAAACCTCGTCAATGATGTACATGCATTCTTTCAAATTCCCAAATACTGGAGATATAAGGAGTTAATCCCTAGTCAACCACTTCGAGCCTAGAAGTAGGAGTTTCTTTCGGATACAACCCTTACATTTAACCCGGGGCAGGGTAGTTGTTCAGTTAACATGACTACACCTTCAAATCGCAGGATGAGACATCCCGTCAGAGGACCATCAACAAATGACTTGGCAGTCACAATATTCAAGCAAAAAGAAAAAGAAAAGAAAAAACCACTAAGTTGAGCACCCGAAGGGAGACTTAGCCGGAAAAAAAACAAATCAAAAAGAGGAACTCAAATCCTCAGCAAAAGCCAAACAAATATCAGTGACCACCAAATCAAGAATCAAAGGGTCACCAGCAAAACAAAATTACTGTCATTTTCAAGCAAACTTTAAAGCTTAATCTTCACTCTTGCAAAGTCAAAACAAATGCATGTGTAAAGTCAACTGAACAATAGGACCGGAGAACATTACGAAGAAGGGTTGGGTACAAATCAAGCTTTGAGCCTTATATCTTTTATTTCTCAAACCATTAACCAGACCACGTTACAACCCTCGAAAGTCCTAATTGAGGCATGGTTTATTCTGAAAGCATGCTACCAACAAGGTTGCGTAAATTGACTCCCATATATTTGCTAATATTCAATCTTGTTTGCACATTATTCTTGCTGCATCTTTCACGAACTTTCTAAATCAGCACCTCGTTTGGACTAACAGTCCATTCGTCACACTATCATAATCATTCAAATAAATTGACTTTTTCAAAACTTACATGAACGTTGCATTAACATTACCATTTGTGTTTGAATAATTTAATTGCAAATCAGTGCTTGACATCAGTGCAATCCCAACAAGGGGCAATCAAAAGAGGAATTTGAATCAATACTTCTGTGAAATCAGCTCAATCAGGGGCAAAACACCTTCAACGGCCCAATCAAGGGCAAATCATCTTCCAACAACTCAATCAGGGGCAGGCGCCTATCAAATCCAAATATTGGGGCAGACCATGCCATGGCCATTGTCAAAGCTTCCCCACCCGATTTATTTTTGATACCCTACGAGCAGGGGCAAGCAAACAAGGAGAAAATCTTCCTATCTCTTCTCCCCAGCCAAATAGGTAGTCCTTGCTAGACGTTGGTAACCATTCGAAGCAAAATCAGTCTTCATGTGTCAATTAAGTCGCTCCGCTCATCAGCAGATAACCAAGCTTGGAGCTTTCAGATCCATCTTCTGATCATACATCGTCGAAGATCGAGTGTCGGGGAATCAATCCCTCCACCCACCCAAAGTCCAATTACCATTGGCAACTACCAGACCAGAAGTCCACCAAACTGACACCTTTCATTTCAATCACTCATAGGCATCATTATGCATCATTATACGTCATACGCATCATTTACATCAATCATTTGCAACATATGCATCATATGCATGCCTAAATAAACCAGCTTTCCATATCCCCAACATTATCGAATTTATATCTCAGTGCATAAACATTCGCATCATATTTCCATCATTATGGGATACCATTTCAAAATTAGTCAGGCGTAGTCGCATAACTCAGGATCCAAGATCAATCCAAGATTTCAGGCCTTTCCCCAGCGAAAGTCAGGATCCAGGTGTAAACACCCCAAATTTTCCCTCACCCATTCACACCATGGCTTGTGATCTTTTCATATGCATAAGTTCAATCATAGCATCTCATATTGCATATTTGCTTCACTGCATTGGTTCAAAGTCATCTGCATCTAGGGTTTGTGATCTGAGCCATCCAAGGGCTATTTGAGCCACTCCAAAGGTCTTCAATCACTTCAAAGGGGTCCATGTACGTTCAAGCATCATATTGTATCCTCACAAAATCAAGAAAGTCAAAGAATCACAAGAACTGAGAATGGCATGGAAGCAGAGCCAGGTTTAACTGCACAGATGACCTAGAATTAGGGTTTTGGTTTTAAGGGCCATAACTCCAATTTTTTTGGTCATTCTTGTTTCTATTGGTCTCTATATGTCACAAGGATCATGGATATCAATTTTCATGAAGGAATTCCATGGGGAAGTCATTTGATTAATAGTTGACTTCTTGAGCAAGTCAGTGTAAAATCAGGGCATCTGAGGCCCCCAATGACCCAACCAAAGGGTGTTCATCATCATTTTGATTGTGTATGATCTTTATTTGATCATAGAAGATGTTAGGAGTTCACAAAATTGAAGAATTTCAAGCCTATTGCAAAGTTGCCTTTTTGGGAAAATGACTTGTAATGGAAACTTGCCATTTTGGGAAACTTTTTCAACCCTTGCTTTTTGATTCAAAAATGCTTCAAATGAGAAAACTTTGGTCATGAAAGTTGTAGAATGGATCATTCCCTTTTCAAAAAGTACAAGAACTCATTCTAATTCATTTTGGATCAAAAGTTATGGCTTGTCAAAGTTGGGAAAAATCACATAATTTCAAGTTATGCACCAAAGAGGCAAAGTTGCAAAACCACTTGCCAAGGAAAAATGAGACCTAAAAGTGACTTCTAATCTTTGCACAAACACAAACCAATGCCTAAAAGTCAGAATGCATCAAAGGTTTGCCCATTTTCATGACTTGTGGATCAAGAAATCACAAAAGGGGCAAAAAGTCACAAAGTTGCAATACATCATACAAACCCTAATCCACTTGCTAATTGGCTTCAAGACTGATCCCATGGTTCTCCTCATTCCTTGCTGCGCAGGACACCCCTATTGTCCTTGGCCTACCATTGACCCATACCTCTCTTACACAAAACTTGACTTTTTGCATAAAGACCCATACCAATCAAGCTAGGCCAGACCAACTCCTCTGACCTATCCAAGAGTGATAAGTGGACCAAATGCAACATAACACACCACATACACAAGCCTGAAGCTCTCTCCAAGCCATAGCACCAAGCTTTGCTCTCTTATGCATTTTCATTCGAAACACATCACACAAGCATCAAACATCAAAACAAACTCCATAGAACATCTCATCATGTCTCACTAATCATCCCTGACCCTTCACCTTGCCCTAAAACCCCCTGAAATCAAAACACGATTCTCACCCCTAACTGAACAGAACTCCATAAAACTCACAAATCAGCCACTTTCCAAGGAAGCTAAACCTCAAAGCATCTTCAGGAGGTCCATTGGAGAAGCTTTGAAGCAAGGAGGCAGCCTGAAAGCTCCAAACTGAAAGCTTCACTTCAGGTAGCTTCAAAATTTATTTTTTCCAGAAACCTTGTTTTAAGTTACTAAAATGATCTACATGCTTCCCTGAATACAATGAGCTTTGAATTTTTGAAAATGATGCAGAAATGAGGATGTATGGTTTGTCTGAAACTTTGCCCGAAAATTTGATTTTTGTTTGTTCTTCATGATTCATGAAAAATAAATAAGTTTTGTTGTTGGATTCTTGTTTAGGATGTTTGTTTGAGTTGATCTGGAGATTTTGGCATGTTTTAGTGAGGTTTTGAGAGAGATAGGTTGAAGGTCTCGCCGGAGAAGACGACCGAAAGTCTTCTCCGGCCACCTGAGGGTCATTAAACCCTAATCTGTGTAATTAACCAACTTTGAATTTGGACCCTGGATCCTGTTGACTTCCATTGACTCCCGCGTGAATGAACGCACCAGATCTTCCATTAAACCCTAATTCAGATTAATTAGGTTAATTAATTAGGGTTAATTTTGAATTTCCCAGAAGCAATCCCAGCCACTCAAACGCGCGCCAGTCAACTCCCGCGTGTTTAGTTTGAATCTCAGCCTTAGATCTTGCTTACTTTCCATTTAATTTCTTTTTTATTTCATTTTTATTCATTTATCTTTCACATTTATTTTAAAATAGTTAGAAAAACCCTAAAAATATTTCCCTTTGCATTTTTGTTTCAAATATTTTTCTCAATCAGAAAATGATTTTTATTTTATTTTTTGCATCAAAAAAGTATTTTTAAAATATTTAAATGTTATTTTTAATTGATTAAAGTCTTTTAATTAATTAAAAATACATTTAAGTTTCTAAAAATCACCAAAAAATTCACAGTATTTAGAAACATTTAGAAACATTGTCCAACTATCAAACCAAATTTCTTTTTTGTTCTTGATGCCTTTTGATCATTTTCATTGGATTTAATTTCATTTCAAGGCAATATTTTATGTCAAACTTCAAAAATTTCTTTCTGCCTAATCATTGAGAGTTGGATAATGATTCTTTTTGCATTGCATCTTGTATAGCATGTAGTTTATAGGATAAAATTGGTTTGAATTGATCTTGCATTTTCAATTTGTTTTGCATTTTTCTTGACAAGGTACCATAAAACCCTAGCAATCTTAGGAAATTCATAACTTTCATTAGGCTAAGAGTTGGATCCTCTCCTTTGGGCAGTGAGTTTGTATAGGTTTAGGGTATCTTTGATTATATTGTCAAATTTTTATCATGTCATTTGCTTCTGGTTTTGGATTTTTGCTTTGCATGATGCATGTAACCCTAATTTGTGCCTTCCTTTGCATCCTTCTTTCATTTGCTTGCATCCATTGACCTGCCATGACATTTTGTGCATTCTTTTAATTCATCTCTTAGCATCATTAACATCATGTAATTGCTTCTGACTTTGGTTTACATCATCACATTTCATCTCATTTGCATTGCATTTCATTTCTTATGCTAACTTTTCAGGTGGTAAGTTGTTTGAGAAGTGAATTTGCCTTCACTTCTCACATTCTCCTTTCATCTCTTTCATACTTTCTTTGCTGCATCTTGTATGTGTATTAGAGTGAGCTTGCTCACTCATGTTCATCTTACCTTATTTCTTCAAGCAACTTGTCTTCTTAAGTGAAGCAAGTTGTCTTGCTTCTCTTTGCTTCTTCCTCATTTCATCTGCTCCTCTCCTTGGTGGTTCTTTGAAGATCTTTCTCTTTTAAGCCTCACAAACCCTAGGATCTCCAAGCATGATAACAATTAGGGTCTTGATTAGTCCCCCATTTAGTTTTACCTTTGTGTCATCTTTGAGTCTTCTCCTCTCATCTCATAATCAAGGACTAAACCCTAAAGGCTTTAAGGCTTTGTGATTAAGCTTATGCCTGCATCCTTCTATTAGGATGGAGTGTATAACTTTAATCCTAAGTGTTAAACCCTTAATGTGTTTAAATCCTTTAATCAATCCACTTAATAATCACCAAGACATCAAGCTTGTAACTTGGGCCTTGCATTAGGGTTCTAATTCTTCCTTAATTGGTTAAGAAGGACTAACCCTAGTGTTAATGGACAAGTCCTCCTCAAGTTGTCTTACAAACCATAAAAATCATTTCTTCATCCTATCACTAACTGAAATCCATCTAATAAAGGCTTTGTTTTTTCATGAGGTTAATCCCTAATCATGGATTAAGTTGAGAAGTCTTTCTCAGCTTAAATGTTCTCATCTATTATCCTTCTATTAGGATGGTGTAATGAGTCCATTAAATCCTTGATTATGGCTTAAACTCATTACTTAACACTAAACAAAAACACCAAAAACATCTAAATAATCACAAGTAGGTTAATGATCTTAATCCTACATCATGGTAATTAAGTGTGAGATGCTGACTTCACACTTAAGGTATTCTCATTACCCCTAATCAGAGGGAGGATGTGATGAGTTTACCAATCCATTGGTTTAGGCTTAAGCTCATTAACTTATGACAAACTTCAAAAAGCAATAAAAGATTGAAAATTCAAAAACAAACAATAATCGTCTCCTTCGGGATTCTTTTCTCATCATACTCACTCACAAACGAGAACTCGCTTCTTCCGTCTAATGCAAGACAATTTGCACCTGAGCCAGACAGGTCATACACTTGAGCATAGGCAAGTAAGCAGTTCATCAGTCAATTTATCTTTCAGTCTCTTTGAGTCGAACTACGGTGTTCTGACTTCCTCATTGCACGAGAGGATACGTAGGCATAACTTAACAGTTATCGAACAAAAGTCTCTGTATATTCCCCCTCTTTCCAGCCTTATCCTTTAAGCCTCATGGTCTTGAGCATTTCATTCTTGTTCTTACACTGACACTTCATTTATACATCTCACATTCCTTTTACACTGACACTTGCATTCTTTTCCAGCTTTGATACACAGATTGCACTGACACTACCCCTTTTAAACACAAATATTTTAAGCGTGGATCCCGTCGAGTACGGCGGACAATCTGGGTGCTAATACCTTCCCAGGTTGTAACCAACCCCCTTTCTCAGTCTCTCTGGTTCGCAACCGTCTTATCCACATATTTTCTAGGTTTATGCATCATTTCCTTTCCTTCGGGATAAAAATGCCTAGCTGGCGACTCTATTCATTCCTTCCCTTTCGCCGACCGTTCGCGTCTGTACCCCTTCTGACCCGAGGTGTCATTTGGTGGGAGCGACAACTTGGAGACTCTGCTGGGGATACTTATACTGTAACCAGGGCTTCTGGTTCTTTTTGTGGGTTCCTCCTAGCGCTTGTTTGATTTGTGTTTACTGGGGTGTTATGTGCTAATTGTGTTTGTATATTTGCTTTATTTACTACTTTATGTACAGTTATTTATTGCTTTCTTTACAGCTTTATATATCATACTGTCATACTGTCATCTGGCTGGATCTGGTTTTTGTTTTGGTGGGTGGGGTTTCATTGAGAGATAAGGTCCTATACCTGGGACCTGAGTGACACCTAGGCTAGAATGGTTCATGTTCTTTCCCATTCCATTTCGGTCTGGTGCGGGAATATGAAACACGGTTCAGATGTGGGTTTCTTCTTGAGAACTCTGTGCTACAGATTTCCTGTAGTGCTAGGGCTATCTGGGAAGCCTGCTAAGTCTGGATGACCTTTATTATGACCTTCAGAAGCTGAGGTGAATTAGAGGAGGATCTTTTATGGTTATTGTAAACACTGTACCTCCGGGTTAGAAGTGTTTACACTTCTCATAACTGATCCAAGTCTGAGGATCCTTGTTTTAGAACACTACCTGTGAGGGGGTTGGGCTGTTTACAGGTTTGCAAGAACCCTTGGCCACACCATACCCTGTTACTTTTGTTTTGATTAAGAGTACTCCACTTTGGACAGTTCTTGTGATTTAACCCTGGACGTGTGACTCTTTATTTGAGTCCCCCACCTTGGTTACTGGATTTCTGAACCTCCATCTGGACTTCTTAAAACATACATGGGCCTTTTATATCAAGACAGATAATCAGATCCAGCTTGATCACAAACCCTTGCATATCATTTGCATACTCATCATTTGCATCATTTTAACATTTGTTTATTTGTCTTTCAGGGTATCCACATTATATCTGGCTTGGTTTTGACCCCTTCATCTGCATAGACCTCTGTTCATCAGTTATCTGCTTCAACTATCTCCATCAGTTGCCTGCTTCAGCTACCCCCATCACCATCCTCAGCCTATCAGTGGCTCATCTCCAGTATCAGTCTTCATCATCAGCATCTGTTTTCAGCTCTTCATCAGCAGTCATGGCACCCAAGAAGAGCAACATTTCATACCATTTCTTTGAGCCTGTGCTGGCTGGCATCAGGCAGGTCCATGCACTTATCACTCCAGACTACATCCCATTATTCAGAGAGCATTATGGAAGCATCCTGGATATGGTTATGGATATGGATCCTTCTCAGAGGAGTTTGATCCACACTTGCCTACAATTTTATGACCCTCCTTTGAGATGTTTCACTTTCCAGAACTTTCAGTTAGGACCTCTGCTGGAGGAGTTCTCATCATTGATTGGAGTACCTGTCAGGGGTAGTGTCCCCTTTAACCCTGAGATGGCTTCTCCCAGCAATGGAGAAGTGGCAAAGGCACTATATTTGGAGCCTATTTTGATTGAGCAGAACATGACCACAAAAGCTGGAATCCCTGGTTTGCACTTAGATTTTCTGACTTCTCAGGCTATCCTGAAGGCCTCCTTGGGAGAATGGAAGGCAGTTTGTGCATTATTAGCCCTCAGTATATATGGGGTTATACTTTTTGCAGATGAGCCCAAGTTTATCAGCAAGAATGCCATTCATCTCTTCCTTCTGAGGAACCCAGTACCCACATTGCTGGGAGATTTCTATTATTCTGTTCACCAAAGAAATGAGAAGCAGAGAGGAAAGTTGGTGAGATGTTGTGCTCCTCTATTTCACACTTGGCTGCTTAAACACTTACCCAGGACTGATGCCTTCTTGAACCCTCACCAACAGAAGAATTGGGCTAAGAGACTCATTGCTCTGACTTCAGATGACATCAGATGGTGCACCCAGAGCACCAAGGGCAGAGACATAATCACTAGCTGTGGGCAGTACCCCAATGTACCTCTAATAGGAGTGAAAGGTTGCATCAACTACAACCCTTTGCTGTTTAAGAGACAATTGGGCTATGCTTTGGTTCACCCTCCTAGAGTGCAAGACTTGGCTGAAACCCTGTATTGTGAGATAAAGCCTAATCTAGCTGTTGTCAGACAAGCATCCTGGGCTTCGGACAACATCTAGACCAAAGGGATGGCCATTCTTGGAAGATGCAATAATGTAGCTTCAGCTCAGTATTATGAATGGTCTCATGCTAGAGCTCAGATTTCTGGGATGCCCTTCACCATTGAGGATGCACCTGGACCATCCACAGTACCACCTCCAGCCACTGTCAGCCTGGAAGAATTTGAGAAGCTAAAGGAGAGGAATGAGAATCTGTCTCAAGCTCTGAAGAAGACCCTCTGGGAGAGGAGTGATGGTCGTCTAGACATTGAGAGGTTGGAGAAGCTTAAAGGGGAGCATCTGGCCAAGATTGAGAAAGCAGAAGACTACATCAAGAAATCCAGAGCTGGAGAGCAAATATTGAAGAATGCCTGTAAAGAGGCTCAGTTTCAGAAGGCTAGGACTGATCTCTATCTAGAGGAAAGTCAAGCTAGGTGGGTCAGGATCACTGAGGCTCGCACTCAGGAAGATAAGAGAACTCGAGCCAGGATTGAGTAGTTGGAGGCCAATGAGAAGAAGCAACAGGAGGCTTTGCTGGCAGCCCAGAAGGAAATTTTAGAATTGAAGCTTAGGGCTGGTTTGAAGAGGTCAAAGGACCAAGACAGGCACAAGAAGCTGACCACTGCCATTGCCACCAGAAACCTTCTTATCAGGAACATCACAGAACATCCGGTTGGTCCTGTAACTGAAGCACTTTTGAAGGAGGTTAAGGAGGACGAGTTTGGCTTAGATGTTTGATTACTTTGCTTGTTGTTATTTCCATTTGATGTACTTTTCTTTTATGTTGTATTTTGACCCCTCAGGGGCATATGTTTTAAAAACAAACTATGTATGGTTCACTATTTGTAATGTATTTGTCAGTTTGTTTCACTGAGTTTTTCTTTCTCTCAAGCAACATCAAAACATCTTCCTCAGGGTCTGGAAAGGTCAAAACCAAGAGCCAAGCCGGGTACCTTGGAAAGTAAATAAGCATATTGCATTGCATACTGACTTTTGTTTTGTTTTGTAGGTTTTTGTTTTGTTTGTTTCTAACTCTGTTGTGCTTCAGGAATTATTGCTCGCCGCCGGGTGTTCCCTCTCAACCGTCCGCACCGGTATCCTACTCGCAACAATCTTCCTGGTATCCAGATGGATCAAGTACAACAAGATCTGACAGAGGTCAGGACTCAGATGGCTAATGAAAGGCTGGAGATGAGAAACCAAATGACCCAATTCATGGAAGTAATGAATGGCTTGGCCCAAAGTTAAGAAAGGTTGGGGGCATTGGTAGAAAGACAAACCCCGGAAGAACCTCCTCTGGGAACTGGGGGAACAAGTAACAATGAAAGGGGTCAGCCTCATGTTAATCCACCAGTATATGGGCCTCATCTACATCCGGAAGTCAACATCCCGGGTAATGTGCAAGGAAATACTACTGGAGGAAGGATTTTACAAGAAGACCCCCAAGAAGAGCAGTTTACTGTAATGGGAGCTGGGGATGAAGTTTATGATAGGAGGTTTGATGAAATTGCTGAGAAGTTGAGATCTCTGGAGTCTCAAAATTCCCTAGGTTTTGATGTCATGGATATGGGGTTAGTGGACGGGGTAAGAATTCCCCACAAGTTTAAACCCCCGTGCTTCGAGAAGTACAATGGAACTTCCTGCCCACGAACTCACTTGCAGTCCTTCTTGGGAAGACTTAAGGCATATACCATGGATGAAAAACTGTGGATGTTCTATTTTGAAGATAGTTTGACTGGAGCTTCAAGGGAGTGGTATTCACACTTGACCAGGGCTACTATTAGATGCTGGAAGGACCTAGCTGAAGCCTTCATCAGGCAGTACCAATATAATCTGGACATGGCTCCTAACAGGACCCTCTTGATGGGAATGTCTCAGTCCTCTAGAGAAAGCTTCAGAGAATATGCCCAGAGGTGGAGACAGCTTGCTGCTGCTGTCCAACCTCCCATGTCGGAAAGAGAAATGGCCGACATGTTTATGAACACATTGCAAGGAACATATATTGATAGACTAGCTGCCTTTTCTTCCACCAGCTTCGCTGACGTAGTCATAGTTGGAGAAAGAATTGAAAGCCTTCTGAAGATGAGTAAAATTTCTGATAATGGTGCAAGTTCGTCAAGTAATCCCAGGAAGCCTTTTGTGGGACCTAGAAGAACCAGTGAGACAAATGCCATTCATGCTGGCAGGGGCAGACCTCAGTATGTCCACAGATCAGTAGCAGCTGTCACTATTCCAGCTCCGATTCCTCAGCAACCAACATATCAACCACAACAACAACCACATTATCAGCAGCAAGTTCAGTATCCACCACCGAGGACATACAACAACAACAACAACAATCAACAAAGACCTTTTCAGCAAAGACCATCACAGGCAAATAGGGTGATTGACCCTATCCCTATGCCTTATGCCGCTTTATTGCCACAACTCCTGAAACTTAACTTGGTTGAGCTAAGGACATTGGCACCACCAGATCCCTCCAATCTTCCAAGAAATTACGATGTCAACGCCAGATGTGCTTTCCACTCCAATGCACCCGGCCACAATACAGAGAAATGCAGGGCTTTACAAATGAAGGTACAAGATCTGGTGGATTCTAAAGCCCTCAACTTTGCACCCCCTCCAAGTGTCACCAAGAATCCCATGCCCAATCATGGAGGGCCAAGAATTAATGCCATTAAGGAAGACAAGCCATCTTTCTTAATCACCAGTGTTGGACAGATTCGGACACCTCTGGTCGAGATCAAAGCTCAGCTCCTAAAGTGCCAGGTGTTCCCCGGGTGTGAGCTCGGTTGTGGTTATTGTAACATTTCGGTCAACGAGTGTGATAATTTGAGAAGCGGCATAGATGGTCTTATCAAAAGTGGAATACTTCAGATCACAACAACGACACCTACAAACCCAGCAATCCCTTTGACAACAATTCTTGACTCTTCTACAACTGCAACAACAATCATTCCGACCAATTCATCAATATCATCAACAATGGCTCCGTCCATCACTTCAGCAAACCAGATGTCAACAACCATTTCTTCTACAACATCAGCACCCATTTATTCAGTAGGATCTTCTACAACGCCAACAGAAATTAACGAAGATATCCCAGCAGTCACCATTTACTATGATCCATCAGATGTTCCTCTAAACAACAACTTTCAGCAACAAACAGTGGCACCTCCTGCCAGGTCACCAGTCACCATTTACTACGATCCGCACACCGTTACAATACCCTCCTCTGCAGCAATCAGTCCAGTTACCATCACGGTTCCTGGACCCGTTGTTGCACCCCAAAATTTGCCCTCACAATACAAGACTTTGTGTGATAAGAAGGTTCACAAGGTTCACAAGATTCACAACACTTACAAGGCCTTTCATGAGGTTCATGAAGTCTACAAGTCACTTTATGAGGTTCACAAGGTTCACAAGATTCACAATGCTTACAAAACCTTTCATGAGGTTTATGAAGTCTACAAGTCACTTTATGAGGTTCACAAGGTTCACAAGACCTCCCATGAGGTTCACAGGGTTCACAAGACATCTTATGATGGTTCACAAGGTTCACAAAGTTCACAATTGGTTAGGAAAGTTGACAATTCCCTCATACAATGCACCTCCTAAGCAGTGTATTCAAAACTAGGGTTTTGACTTTAATCAGGCTAAATGAACTTACAAGGCTTCAAGTAAGCTTCATAACATCTTATATGTGTGTAAGAACCCCCATGACAAGTTTCAAGACTTTTCTCAAAAGTTTACTCAGTCAGATGATCAGATAAGTCAAAATCAATCAAAGCAGTTAAAAAGTCAAACTGAGGTCAACTGTGGTCAAACCAAAGTCAAACTTCATGATTTTTTGCCAACATCAATTATATGAAGTAAAATTCATCATTTGATCAAGGGTTGATCATGATTCATCAAGGAGATTTCAGATCATCAAGAATCAGGAGTTTCTAAATTAGGGTTTCCTCAGTAAAAGTCAACTGAACTTTGACCAGCCATAACTTTCACATACTTCATCACCAAGTCTCCACTCAAAGCTCATTTTGAAGGAAATTGAATTCTCTACAACTTTGTGTCTCACAAGCCAAGCCTAAAAATGCTTCATTTGGAAGGTATGAGCTAAGACATTATAGGTCCTTTTGAAAGTCAACAAAAAGTCAACAACTTCAAAAGGGAATAACTTGAGATTGGTAAATGATATGGACATGAAACCAGTGGGGTTGGTTAGAGGACTCTTCAAGCTTTCCAAAATGTCCAAGAACACCCCCATAGCATTAAAATTGAAGGGTGTGTGCCCTTGCAAAGTTGGGAAATTTTTGGTTGGTTTATGAAGAAAATGGAGGTCTAAAACCAATTTCTTCCAAATGGGCTTGCCAAATGATGACCCAATCCATACTATAACTTCATGCACGACCCAAGTCAATAAAAATCAGATTTTTTATTATTTTATTTTTATTTATTTTGATTTAATTCATTAAAAATCATTTTAAATAAAAATAAAATATAAAAGTCTAAGATTTAAATTGGATTAAGCTTCTAGAAAATCATAAATATGATTGGAATTGAAGGGGAAAGAAGATCATGTTGATTAGCCTAAAATAGAAGGTGTTTATACAAAAATATTTGACTTTTAAAGGCTTATCATTTTGAATCTTTTTAGATCAAATCTTCCACACAATGACCTAATTTTTTAACCTAAATGGATCATTCTATAAGTACTTGACACAAACCTAATGGAAGCCACGATTTCCAGCTCAAAAAGTGTAAGTTTGCATCTCACAAAAACCTCTCCAAACTCAAATTCGGTTTCAAGCTTCTCAAGCATTTGAAGGTATTTTGAGGACACAGCCGTGACCATTGGACATCACTGAATCATTACCAATCATTATTTGCATCAAAAGCATCATGAATCACTCAAACCGAATCAACATTGGCTTGAGTTTTTGAATTTTCGATTCCTTTAATTCATGACATATAAACTGTTTTTAACTATTGATATTTGTTTGTTAATGTGTGGGGGTTGTTTTTATGTGATTAGATTGAAGTTTCATGGCCGGTATCAAAAGTTACCATTGTTAGGGTTTCAACCTCAAGAATGGGGTTTTGCGTTTTACACCATTAATGAACAAACTAAGAACATGGCTAAACCGTACAAACCTTGGGTAATGAAAATATGTCACCAATTTGGAAGATGGTGATGGTTTATGTGCGATTCATGAAAAATAGGTTATCTGCCAATATTGTTTGTATGTAATTTCGTAGGAAAAGGTGAAAGAAAATTCGCAGGTAATATGAAAAAGATGAAGATCCTGCGCGCGTTTCTGGAATTTTAAATTTCATTTAAATATTTTATGTTTTGATTTCTGATTAATAACACAAGCCTGATGCTTGTCCCAGTGGAAGGAGGTGCGCGTGTATTGTTTGAGGACCTTGGTTCGAGTCCTGGCTGCAGCATTTTTCTTATTTTTGCCCTTTTAAATGTTAAACTTAAAATATAATGATTGGTAATGCCTATATTATCAGATGCGCTCACCCAGCAGGATTGGTAACATGTTTGTGTGTTGGTTTGAAAGGTCCTGGGTTCGATTCCCCCCCAGGCCTTTTGTTTTGTTCATTTTTTTTATGATTTTCAGGGTTAACGCACAAAAGCCAATGGACCCCATGTTTCTTCACCTGCGCACAGGCTGACCCAGTGGTAATGCATCATCCAGGTTCTGGGGGAGGTCCTGGGTTCAAATCCAGGCCTCCCCATTTTTTTTTAACCTAATTCTTTTTCTATTTTCTCTTTTCTTATTCTTTATTTCAATTAAATATTATATAATAAATTGTATATGATTAAAATTAATATTTTATTTTCTCAAATATAATTTATTTGTATATCTATATTATTATCTTACATAATTTATTTTATAAAAAAAAAATTGACTTAGTAATGTAAATTAAAATATAAACCCTAATTTATTTTCTTAAAAAATCTCTAATCTTGATATTTTTATTAAAACCCTAAAAATTTAATTCTATTTTATTATTTACTTTAATTATATATGTATTTCCATAATTTGTTTATAATCTAAATTTTGTATATGAATAATTTTTTTTTTATATATGTTTAGAAATAATTAAATCTATACTAATTTAATTTTGTAATTATAATTTTCATAATATGTTTATAATTAATTTTTCTATATAATTTACAAATCACTTAAAATTTTATAATTAATATAATTATTCATATTTTTTTATTAACCATTAAATTTTTGTTTATTATAATCTTTTTGTTTATTATTATTATTAACTATGTTTATTACTAACCCCATTTATTTTTAAATTGTGATTATTATTATTATTTTCACTAACCCCTCTTATAATTATTTATTTATTTATTTTTCTTATTGCTTATTTATTTATTTTGCTGTTATTTTAAATTGCTTTATTATTATTATTGTAATTGCTCCTGGATGTAATTGTTTGTAATATTTAAATTATTTATTTTTTATGCCATGGTTAGTAAATAGGGAGTGTAAACATGTTTGTATATTTAAATTTAATTTAGGTCATTTAAATTTAAAAGATAAATATTAAATTGAACACTCACACACGTAAGTCGATCTTTGATCGCCATCTCACTTTCTAGGGTTACCTCTCATTGTCGCCTAATCAAAAAGGTCAAGTAGGGTGTATACAGCAAAAGTCCCTTAAAAGAAAAGTCATCTAGTCCCTTAATAATAAAAGATCAAGTCCCTTAAACAGTTGCCTTCATAATGATCTTGTCCCTTTCGAATAATGATGACAGTCCCTCCAAAATGCTTAATACACCCTACAGTTGCCTTCATTTAAACAGATGTCTCTTTCATATGTCCCTTACATCCAAGGTAATGACTACCTATTCCTTAATAACAGGGATAGTCTTACCATTTAAAGGATTCAAGAACAGAAAGACTTAAACTTTAGGGTAGGTTCCTCATAGTTACTTGCTCACTATTTCAAAACAAATTTCAAATACTTCACAAATTTCAAACAATTTTCAAACACAAGTTTTTTACGCATCTGTACATGGATCATTATCAAACTCTTATGAAAATTTCTATTCACACACTTCACATTTTCAAAAACAATTCAAAGTGAGCTAAGTAACTAAGAGCCCATGGATAACCATGGATGTAAAGGGTGCTAACACCTTCCCTTTACATAACCTACCCCCCGGACCCAAAAATCTTTTAAAAGGCCTTTCCTGTTCTTTTATGCCTTTCCTTTGGATAAAATAAAAGTCAGTGGCGACTCTTGCTATCCGCAACATAACTAAAGTCAGTTCTCCCACCGTGTTACAGAACTGGCGACTCTGCTGGGGATTTAAATTTAAGAGGGGTACCCTTAGGAATTAGATCACTTTAAATTGTTTGCCTTGTTTGCTTTATATTATCTTGTTGGGGTGCTCTTATGTGTGAAAGGTCCTAACCCGGATCTAGTGTACCATAGGTAAATGGCAATAGACCAAGGAAACTGTACGACGTATATCGATATGGTTGATCTGATGGCCATAGTTAGTGTGACTTCTTGGTTGGTGCTTATGTTCCTTAAGTCAAGTTGAGGATAATATGAGGCTGCCATACGTTGTCAATACACTAACTAACTTTTAGAACCCTAGTCATCCCATCTTGGCCTTTAGAAAAGTAGTGAGATAACCGGCTTTGGTGCAGACTGAAGTTGGTTGATACTCGATGCTACACTCATTGATATCTTAAACTTGGAGGGTTTTGGTTGGCAAGTAAGTTGCCTACTGAACAACCACCCTTGTGAAGGATCAATGATATTGAGATCCCTTAGAACCTGGTTACTTTTGTAGGACAGGATGAACCATCTAACTTCAGGGGATGGTACTTACCTTTGAACCTCATGCAAGCCTTTAAACCTAGGGCTATTGTGTGACTTGTTTGTGTGTGCCACATGTTTGTGATTGAACATAACATCATGACATCATCATGCATCATAAGCATAGCATTTTCACTAACCATTTCAAGGACCAAAGGATTTATCTTTGTTCTTTGTTGCAGGTCATGGCTTCCGCTCGTAGAAACACCATCAGGATCAACTTTGTGGGCATACCTGCTAAGCTTAAAGAGTTGGTTTCTCAGGTGTCTGATCACTCCCAGTTCATCAAGAGACATGGTCACCTATTGGATCTAGTCACCTCAGGGTTCAATGAAGACATGATGAGTGTCCTGCTTCAGTTCTTTGATCCTAAGCACCATTGCTTCACATTCCCTGACTATCAGCTGGTTCCTACAATGGAAGAGTTCTCTAAACTTCTGGGTATACCTGTTCTTGATCAAAGACCCTTCACAGGCTTGGAGAAAGAGCTTAAACCAGAGGTTATTGCTGCAGCTCTACATCTGAAGAAGTCTGACATTGTTCTAGAAACGAGAAGCGGAGTCAAGGGTATTCTGGCTAAGGTATTAATGGATAAAGCTCAAGTGTTCTTGAAGGCCATGAGTTATGATGCTTTTGAGTAGATCTTAGCCTTGCTGATTTATGGCTTAGTATTGTTCCCCAATCCAGATCAGTTCATAGACGTTCATGCCATCAACATATTCCTGAGTCACAATCCAGTGCCTACATTGCTTGGAGACATTCTGCATTCTCTTCATACCCGTACTACAAGGGCAAGAGGAACTTTGATGTGCTGCATACCTTTGCTATCTAGGTGGTTTATTTCTCACCTTCCTCGCTCAGTAATGAAGAATGAACAAGGGTTCAGGTGGTCTAAAAAGATCATGTCACTCTCTCATTCAGATATTCATTGGTGCTCCAGATCTATGGAGAATGTCACTATTATTGACCATTGTGGGGAGTTTCCTAATGTGCCACTTCTAGGCATAAGAGGAGGCATCACCTACAACCCCTCTCTAGCTTTACGACAGTTTGGTTATGCTCGGAGCGATGGCCCACATGACATGTTGATTCAGGGCATTGTGTTTGACTACGACAACGATCTTCAAGGTTACCGTCAGAGATTCATACGAGCCTGGGGAAAAGTAAACAGGGTTGACAGCAAGACACTGGAGCCTAAGTACACTATTCCTATGGAAGCTTATCTCAGATGGGTGCGATCTCGGGCTCAGACTCTCATGATGCCATATCCTGCTACCCTGCCAGTTACCATGGAACCTGTTGCTGAAGGAGACACTGCTTATACCATCCTTCACCCAGACATGCCTACTGACATGGAAGACTTGCAGAGATCCTGGATCCAACTGAAGGAGCAAAGGGATACTTTCGAGGCTCATTACAAAAGAAGCTGTTGCACCCCAAAATTTGCCCTCACAATACAAGACTTTGTGTTCTAAGAAGGTTCACAAGGTTCACAAGTTTCCCCAACACTTACAAGGCCTTTCATGAGGTTCATGAAGTCTACAAGTTACTTTATGAAGGTTCACAAGGTTCACAAGTCCCACAATGCTTTCAATACCTTTCATGAGGTTCATGAAGTCTACAAGTCACTTCTTGAAGGTTCACAAGGTTCACAAGTTTCTCAACATATACAAGACCTTTCATGAGGTTCATGAAGTCTACAAGTCACTTCTTGAAGGTTCACAAGGTTCACAAGTTTCACAATGATTACAAAGCTTTCCTGAGATTCATGAGGTCTACAAAGCCACTTCATGAGGTTCACAAGGTTCACAAGCTTCACAATACCTCCTATGAGTATCACAAGACACTTTATGAAGAGTCACAAGGTTCACAAAGTTCACAATTGGTCAAAAGAGTTGACAACTCCCTCAAACAATGCACCTCCTAGGCAGTGCATCCAAAACTAGGGTTTTGACTTTAATCAGGCTAAATGGACTTCCAATACCTAAAGTGAGTTTCATAACATCTTATATGTGTGTAAGAACCCCCATGACAAGTTTCAAGACTTTTCTCAAAGGTTTGCTCAGTCAGATGATCAGATAAGTCAAAATCAGTCAAAGTAGTTAAAAAGTCAAACTGAGGTCAACTGTGGTCAAACCAAAGTCAAACTTCATGATTTTTTGCCAACATCAAGTATATGAAGTAAAATTCATCATTTGATCAAGGGTTGATCATGATTCATCAAGGAGATTCCAGATCATCAATAATCAGGAGTTTCTAAATTAGGGTTTCCTCAGTAAAAGTCAACTGAACTTTGACCAGCCATAACTTTCACATGCTTCATCACCAAGTCTCCATCAAAAGCTCATTTTGAAGTAAATTGAACTCCCTACAACTTTGATGTTGCAAGTTAAACCCAAAAATGCTTCATTTGGAAGATATGATCTAAGACATTATAGGTCATTTAAAAAGTCAACAAAAAGTCAACAACTTCAAAAGGGCATAACTTGAGATTGGTAAATGATATGGACCTGAAACCAATGGGGTTGTTTAGAGGACTCTTCAAGCTTTCCAAAATGTCCAAGAACACCCTCATACCTTTAAAATTTAGGGAGATGTGCCCTTGCAAAGTTGGGAAATTTTGAGATGGTTTATGTTGAAAATGGAGGCCTAAAAGTAATTCTTTCCAAATGGGCTGCCCAAATTGTGATCCAATCCATACCCTAGTACTATGCACGACCCAAACCATTGAAAATCTGATTTTTATTATTTTTATTTCTATTTAATTTGATTTAAATCATTAAAAATCATTTTAAATAAAAATAAAATATGAAGATTAAAGATTTTATTTGGATAATGCTTCTAGAAAGTCTTAATTGGTGATTGGAGTTAAGGAGGAAAGAAATCATAAGATTGATACAAGAATAGCAAGTCTTCATGAACAAATATTTGACTTTTACACCATGATCTTTTTCAATCTTTTTTGGATCAAATCTTCACACAACCAATGAGTTTTTCTGACCTAATTCACTCACATATAAGTATCAAGCATAAGCATAACCCTAGGACACGAATTCCAGCAGCCAAGGGTAAGTTTCAAAAATCAAAAATTCATCAAAAAAGTGAAATTCGGATTCCCTCTTCCAAGGCTCTAAAAGGTAAAATAAGAACATGGTTGGCTTCCTTGATCATCATGGAACATAACAAGATCATTACATTGCCTCATAGCATCACACATTGATGAACCCGAATCAAGTTTTACCTTGAATTTCAATTTTTCGATTCTACTTATTTGTGCATTATTAACAAATTTTGTTTGTGCTTTTGTGTTTGTGAGGTTCCAAGGAACGATTCTGGGCAATTAGATTGAAGCTTCATGACCTATATCACCCGCGACCATTATTAGGGTTTAGAGCTAAATTTTAGGGTTTGATGATTGAGCAAATATAAATGAATTCTGGACACATAAGAATGTTCTATGAGACCTAAGGATCATAAAACTGTAATCAATTTCATGAATCATTACTGTTTGGTGTGAGTTTGATTTTCGCAGGTCAAGAACCATGAAGAACTTGCAACAATATTCGCAGGAAAATTCAAAAGGAATTTCGCAGGAAATTTGGGGAAGAAGAAGGCCTCCCGCGCGTTTGAAAATTCAAATATTAATGAAATATTTTATCTTTAATTGTTAATTTGTTTATCACACGCGCGTGTGTGTCTCAGTGGTAAGGCTTGCAGGCTTGTTGGATGATGGCATGAGTTCGAATCTGGCTTGTACCATATTTTTTGTTCTATTTTTCAGGATAAAAGAAGATTGAATATATTATAGTTTCTTGCCATTCAATAATCAGATGGGCTCTTCCAGCCAGGTGGTAATGCGCGCATGCTTGTATACATGAGGTCCTGGGTACGATTCCCACCCCAGGCCTTTTGTTTTCATCATTTTTTCTGGATTTTTCAAGGCATGAAATAAAACCAATTGAAGCTCATTCATTGTCACCAACGCATGGTTGGTCTAGTGGAAAGTTTTTTGTACTGGCAGGCTTGAAGTCCTGGGTTCAAACCCAGCCAAGGTAAGTTCTAAATTTTTTATCATTTTTTTCTATTTTCTTTAATTAATTAGCTTATTTGTTTTATATTATTAATAAAAATCATATATATTCAAAATTCAAAATAATATCTTGTTCTCTAAAAATTCTAAATCTTCTATTTTTTTTTTATTTAATTCAAATATTTATTTTATTATTTTATGTAATTATAATATATAGGTATATATTAGTTAAAATAACTTTGTATCTAAATAAACCCTAATTTTTTTTAAAACAAACCCTAAAATATTTTCTAAAATAAAACCTAAATTCTATTTTTTTTTCTAAATAATTTTAGTTTCTAATTCTTAATGCAATTATTATGTATATTTATTTATTTAATATGATTCATGTAGATATAATTATAAATTATTTTTCTCATATAAGATGTAAAACATACTTCATGTTATTAAAAATTAAATCTTGTAATTAAAATATATCTAAAAAAATAAATTAATAATTTGTATTACTTAATTGTCTATATTCTTTCATATGATTAAATAATTGTTTATAATCTAACTTTTATTTATTATTCTAATTTTGTTCTTATAATATGTTACTAATTATATCTTACTAATCTCTCTTATTTTATTATTATTAACTTTTTGCTTATTATTTAAATATTATTATTTATCACTAACCCAATATTTATTTATTTATTGTGTATTATTTTGCTTATATATTTTTTTAATTTGCTTATTATTTATTTTTTGCTATTTATTTTAATTTGTTCATTATTATAATTATTATGTAAACGCTCCTGGATGTAAATTTTGTAATTATTATTTTTGCTATGGTTAGTAATTAGGGAGTGCAAAACATGTATTCAATTTAAAAATTAATTTAGATCACTTTAATCATAAGATAATTAAAATTGTACACTCACACACGTAAGTCGATTTTTAATCGCCGTCTCACTTTCTAAGGTTATCCCTCAAGTTGCCTAAATCATAAGGTCAAGTGGGGTGTATAAAGCAAGTCCCTCTAAAAATAAAAAATCATCAAGTCCCTCATGGTTGCCTTTACGAATCGAGTCCCTTCGAATAATGATGATAGTCTCTCCTATATGCTTATTACACCCCACAGTTGCCTTCATAAAAACAGAATGTCCCTCTCGTGTCCCTTACATCCAAGGTAATGACTACCTACTCCTTAATAGTAGGGATAGTCTTACCAATGAAAGGATAAAGAACAAGAAAGACTTAAAACTTTAGGGTAGGTTCCTCTTATGTACTTGCTCACTTCAAACTTTTCAAACACTTAACAAATTTCAAACAAATTTTCAAAAACAAGTTTTTACGCATCCGTACATGGATCATTATTAACTATTCTGAAAATTTTTCTATTCGCACACTACACTTTCAAAACACAATTCAAAAGTGAGCTAAGTAACTAAGAGCCCATGGATAACCATGGATGTAAAGGGTGCTAACACCTTCCCTTTACATAACCTACCCCCCGGACCCAAAAATATCTCTTAAGGTCTTTCCTGTTCTTTTATATCCTTTCCTTCTGGATAAAATAAAAGTCGGTGGCGACTCTTGCTATCCGCAACATAACTTAAAGTCAGTTCAACCACCGTGTTACAGAACTGGCGACTCTGCTAGGGATTTACTAAAAGAGGGGTACCCTTAGGAATTAGATCACTTTAATATTGTTTGCCTTGTTTGCCTTGTTTGCTTTACTTTACATTGTTGGGGTGCTCTTATGTGTGAAAGGTCCTAACCCGGATCTAGTGTACCTTAGGTAAATGGCAATAGACCAAGGAAACTGTACGACGTATATCGATACGGTTGATCTGGTGGCCATAGTTAGTGCGACTTCTTGGTTGGTGCTTATGTTCCTTAAGTCAAGTTGAGGATAATATGAGGCTGCCATATGTTGTCAATGCACTAACTAACTTTTAGAACCCTAGTTAACTCATCTTGGCCTTTAGAAGGTAGTGAGGTAACCGGCTTTGGTGCAGACTGAAGTTGGTTGACACTCGATACTACACTCATTGAGATCTTAAACTTGGAGGGTTTTGGTTGGCAAGTAAGTTGCCTTCTGATCAACCACCCTTGTGAAGGATCAATGATATTGAGATCCCTTAGAACCCGGTTACTTTTGTAGGACAGGATGAACCAACTAACTTCAGGGGAGGGTACTTACCTTAAACCCCATGCAAGCCTTTAAACCTAGGGCTATGGTGTGACTTGTTTGTGTGTGCCACATGTTTGTGATTGAGCATAACATCATGACATCATCATGCATCATAAGCATAGCATTTTCACTAACCATTTCAAGGACCAAAGGATTTATCTTTGTTCTTTGTTGCAGGTCATGGCTTCTGCTCGTAGAAACACCATCAGGATCAACTTTGTGGGCATACCTGCCAAGCTTAAAGAGTTGGTTTCTCAAGTGTCTGATCACTCCCAGTTCATCAAGAGACATGGTCATCTATTGGATCTAGTCACTTCAGGGTTCAATGAAGACATGATGAGTGTCCTGTTTCAGTTCTTTGACCCTAAGCACCACTGCTTTACATTCCCCGACTATCAGTTGGTTCCAACCATGGAGGAGTTCTCTAAACTTCTAGGTATACCTGTTCTTGATCAAAGACCCTTCACAGGCTTGGAAAAAGAGCCTAAACCTGAGATTATTGCTGCAGCTCTACATCTAAAGAAGTCTGACATTGTTCTAGAGACGAGAAGTGGAGTCAAGGGTATTCTTGCTAAGGTGTTGGTAGAGAAGGCTCAAATGTTCTTGAAGGCCATGAGCTATGATGCTTTTGAGGAGATCTTAGCCTTGCTGATTTATGGCTTAGTATTGTTCCCCAATCCAGATCAGTTCATAGATGTTCATGCCATCAACATTTTCCTGAGTCACAATCCAGTGCCTACATTGCTTGGAGACATTCTACACTCTCTTCACACCCGTACTACAAGGGCAAGAGGAACTTTGATGTGCTGCATACCTTTGCTTTCTAGGTGGTTTATTTCTCACCTTCCTCGCTCAGTGATGAAGAATGAGCAAGGGTTCAGATGGTCTAAGAGGATTATGTCACTTTCTCACTCAGACATTCATTGGTGCTCCAGATCTATGGAGAACGTTACTATCATTGACCGTTGTGGGGAGTTTCCTAATGTGCCACTTCTAGGCATAAGAGGAGGCATCACCTACAACCCCTCTCTAGCTTTACGACAGTTTGGTTACGCTCGAAGCGATGGTCCACATGACATGTTGATTCAGGGCATTGTGTTTGATTACGACAACGATCTTCAGGGTTACCGTCAGAGATTCATACGAGCTTGGGGAAAGGTAAACAGGGTTGACAGCAAGACACTGGAGCCTAAGTACACTATTCCTATGGAACCTTATCTCAGATGGGTGCGATCTCGTGCTCAGACACTCATGATGCCATATCCTGCCGTCCTACCAGTTACCATGGAACCTGTTGCTGAAGGAGACACAGCTTATACCATCCTTCACCCAGACATGCCTACTGATAAGGAAGACTTGCAGAGATCATGGATCCAACTGAAGGAGCAAAGGGATACTTTCGAGGCTCATTACAAAACAAGCCAAGCAAGGATCCTAGAGCTAACAAAGCAACTTCATGAGGAGCGGAATCTAAACTCATACCTCAACACAAAGAGGAAACGTCCATGGGAGACTTAAAACCCCATCTTTTGTACTTATTTCACTTTCATTTTTTGTAAGCCTAAAAGGCAAAACAAGTTATTACTAATAAAAAGTTACTTTCTTGTTTGTTTAAGCAAATTTAAATTCTGCGGTCCTTGAAAACATTGCATATGCATTCCCATATCATTTCATTGCATCACAGGTTTATAATTGTGCACAGGTTTCTCATCTTCTCGATGTTTATTTCAGCAATGGCTCTTGAACAATCAGTTAAGGATCTTCAGGCACAGAATGCACAGTTCCAAGAGCTGATCTTGAACCTGTCCAAGGGGCAAGATGAATTGAAGACACTGCTGGCCAAGAAGACTAAGAAGACTAGAAGGTCTGCTGGGTTGCTCAACATGGGAAGAAGGTTCAAGGGTCCTGTCAAGACCAAGGAACAAATTGATGACTATGAATCTGAGGAATCTGAGAAAGAGGGAGGCAGTCTCCACAACACTATGGGGGACTCTGATTCTGAGGCTAATTACTACCATGAGCCTAATGAAGACAAATTCAAGATGCTGGTGGATAGAATGGATGCTATGGAATTGCAGAAATCATCTGGGCTGGATTTTGAGGATTTGAGTCTGATATCAGGGGTTGTGATACCCATTGGTTTCAAGGTTCCTACCTTTGTTGTTTATGATGGGGTCTCTTGTCCCAAGCTACATCTGAGGTCTTATGTCAGAAGGATTCAACCTCACACTGCTGATAAGAAGTTGTGGATCCATTTCTTTCAAGAGAGCTTATCTGGAGCTCAGCTAGAGTGGTATTATCAGTTGGAGAGTGTTAACATCAAAGATTGGAATGATCTTGCTGAAGCTTTCTATAAGCAGTACCAATACAATGCTGACTTAGCCCCCACTCGCATGCAACTTCAGAGCATGTCTATGGGTGCCAAAGAAAGTTTTAAGGAGTATGCTCAGAAATGGAGAGATTTAGCTGGAAGAGTTCAACCCCCTTTGACTGACAGGGAATTGGTTGATATGTTCATGTGTACGCTGAATGGTCCGTTTTACAGTCATCTCATTGGAAGCTCATCATCTGGCTTCACTGAGTTGATTATGACAGGAGAGCGAGTAGAGAATGGTATCAAGAGTGGTAAGATCCAAGAGGGCACTTCTTCATCAAGTGTTGCAAAGAAGCCTCCCACTGGGAAGAAGGAATCCAATGCTGTTTATGGTCAACCTGATCGTAACAGAAGGCATCAGTCTGTTAGTGCAGTTCATATTTCAAATCCAACTCCTGCAACAACGGAACAGCCTCAGGGCAACCAACAGAGGGCTAGAAGGCAGTTCACAAAGATCAACATGTCAATGGCTCAGGCATTGCAACACTTGTTGAAGGCTGAACTTATTACCCTGAGGGAGGCTCCTCAAAATCCCAATGTTACCTCTCCCAAGTACAATCCCCATGCACGATGTGCATATCATTCAAACTATCCAGGACATGATACTAATAACTGCTGGGTCTTGAAGAACAAAATTCAAGATATGATTGATGCTGGAGAGATTGAGTTTGACCCTCCGGGTACTCCAAATGTGATTACAGCTCCAATGCCAAATCACGAGAAGACTGTCAATGCCATTGATGAAGACCTACATGTCTATTCAGTTATGGAGTTGACCACACCATTGTCTGTTATCAAAAAGAGGTTAGTACAAGCTGGGATCTTTCCAGGTTGTCGTGAAGATTGTCTGTATTGTACCTATAAGCCGGATAGTTGCTTCATTTTGAGAGATGGCATTCAACGTCTCATGGATAAGTATACTATAGTGTTTGAAAGAAGACCAGCATCTGTAGAAAGTATGGTGGATCATCTGACTCGGGGTAAGAAGATTGAAGAGGTTGACATGGTTGACAAAGTACCGGTAAGAATCACTTCAAAGAAGCCCATTAAAATCTCTCATCAGGGTCCAATCAAGATTACTGCTGAAGGTCCTGTGAAAAGTGTTGCTGAAGCCAGAGTGGCTCCTCTGATTATTACCACTCCTGGTCCTATTCCTTATACATCTGATAAATCTGTGCCTTGGCACTATGGGTCTGATGTTTACATCCATGGTGTTAAGCAGGAGCCTTTACCTGACGTGCCTGCTGACATTGATAATATTGCCGGATCTAGTAAGATCACTCGTAGTGGAAGAGTCTTCTCTCCTCCAGTTGCTTCTAAGAGTGCAGTTACTCCTGCTGCTACTTCCACCACTGATGCTCGGGGCAAGAGTCCTGTTATTGAGCCTGTATCTACTGATGTGCCAGCTGCTGATGATCTCTCTAAGCAGATGGAAGAGGTGATTATGACATTGTGGATACGCTGGGGCATACTCCCTCAAAGATTTCTATGTTGTCCTTGTTGCTGTGTTCTGAGGCTCATGCCAAGTCCTTGATCAAGTTTCTGAAGTCTGCTCATGTGCCCAATGCCATTTCTGTTGACCAGTTTGAGAATTGTGTTGCCCACCTGACCTATGATAATGGGTTAGGATTTTCTGATGCTGATTTGACCCCTGCCAAGAGGGATCATAACAGGGCCTTGCATATTTCAATTGAATGCAGGGGCGCTACCCTGTCACATGTGCTGATAGACAATGGTTCCTCTCTGAATGTGTTGCCCAAGGAAGTCCTGAATAAGCTGAGTCCAGAAGATGCTGTGTTGAAACCCAGTAATATTGTGGTAAAGGCTTTTGATGGTTCTAGAAGAGTAGTACATGGGGAAATTGATCTTCCAATCAAAGTTGGTTCTCAGGTGTTTACTGCTACATTTTATGTGATGGATATTCGTCCTTCATATTCTTGTCTGCTTGGTCGTCCCTGGATCCATGGGGCAGGTGTTGTGACCTCTACATTGCACCAAAAGTTGAGATATCCGGTGAATGGAAAAGTTGTTACTGTCTTTGGAGAGGAAGAATACTTTGTCAGCCATGTAAACACTTTCAAGTATCTGGAAGTGGAAGGTGAATACATTGAGACTCCGTGTCAGTCATTTGAAGTGGTTCCCTGGGTTGTTAATGATTGTGTAGCTTCTCCTGTTGTGAAGAAAATTCCTGTGGTCACCAGAAAACATCCAACAATGGCAATGGCCTCCCTCAATGATGCTAGAGCTGTGGTGGATGAAGGTGGTTGTACTATTTGGGGTCAGCTTCCTGATATTCCATACAAGTCTGACAAGTTTGGTTTGGGTTTCACTGCAGAGTCCCAGAAGGCTGTTCGTCGTGCTCGTGCTGCTCGTATCACCAATCAAGGGGTTATCAATGTTGTGGGAGACTATGATGAAGACTACAACTTGGATGCATGGATTTTTCCCACTGTGGGTGCTGGACTCAATAATTGGAAAGCTGAAGATGTTATCCCTATCTCCTTTAGTCAGGAGTAAATACTATTACTGTGTTATGTTTTTTAAGTTTGTAATTTCTTGAACAATAAAATTTTCAAGCCATGTGCCTTACCCGGGGCACAATGGTGTGCTTGTTACGGGCTGTCATTTCATTTGCATACTTCATTCAATAAAATCAGTGGACGTTTTGCTTTCGTAAATATTGTGTTCCTTGTCTTTCTTTTTCTTTTATTTTTGTTTTATCACCTATGTGTTCTTACACACACCCACATCACTAAAATGCAGATCCTCATCCACTCTGGATCCTGTTGATAACAGTTCTACTATTGCCAATTATGATTTCGAGAATCCGATCTATCAAACTGAAGACGGAAATGAGGACGATTGTGAAATACCTGTAGAGCTTGCTAGGTTGTTACAACAAGAAGAGAAAGCTATACAGCCACATGAAGAGCCAGTCGAAGTTGTGAATCTGGGAACTGAAGAAAACATAAAAGAGGTCAAGGTAGGGGCTGATTTAGAGGACAGTGTCAAGAACAGGTTGATCCAGATGTTACGTGACTATGTGGAGATCTTTGCTTGGTCTTATGAAGATATGCCAGGGTTGGATACAGACATTGTGGTTCACCGGTTACCAGTGAAAGAAGATTGTCGTCCAAAGAAGCAGAAGGTTCGTCGTATGCGTCCTGAAATGTCAGAAAAGATCAAGGCAGAGGTAATGAAACAGTTCAATGCAGGGTTCTTAGCAGTAACTTCTTATCCTCAGTGGGTTGCAAATGTGGTACCAGTTCCTAAGAAAGATGGTAAGGTACGTATGTGTGTAGACTACAGAGATTTGAACAAGGCTAGCCCCAAAGATGACTTTCCACTTCCTCATATTGATATTCTGGTAGACAACACTGCTCAACATAAGGTATTCTCTTTTATGGATGGTTTCTCTGGTTACAATCAAATCAAGATGGCACCTGAAGATATGGAGAAGACAACATTTGTGACACAGTGGGGCACTTTTTGTTATAAGGTGATGCCATTTGGTTTGAAGAATGCAGGGGCAACATATCAGCGTGCTATGGTGGCTTTGTTTCATGACATGATTCATCATGAGATAGAGGTATATGTGGATGATATGATAGCCAGATCTCAGAATGAAGAGCAACATCTTGATCATCTGCACAAATTGTTTGAGAGGTTGAAGAAATACAAGTTGAGATTGAACCCAAACAAGTGTACTTTTGGAGTTAGATCTGGTAAACTCCTGGGTTTCATTGTCAGTGGAAAAGGTATTGAAGTGGATCCTGCAAAAGTGAAAGCTATACGAGAGATGCCATCTCCCCGTACTGAGAAGGAGGTTAGAGGTTTCTTGGGACGACTGAACTACATTGCAAGATTTATTTCCCAATTAACTACCATCTGTGAGCCAATCTTCAAGTTGTTGAAGAAAGATCAGGTGATGGAATGGAATGATGAGTGCCAGACTGCCTTTGATGAAATCAAGAGATATCTGCTGGAACCACCAATTTTGATGCCACCAGTTGATGAAAGACCCTTGATTATGTACTTAACAGTGTTAGACAACTCAATGGGGCGTGTATTGGGGCAACATGACGAGTCTGGTCGAAAAGAGCAGGCAATATACTACCTTAGCAAAAAGTTTACCGACTGTGAAACAAGATACTCACTGCTCGAGAAAACTTGCTGCGCTTTGGCATGGGCTGCTCGCCGACTAAGACAGTATATGTTGACCCATACTACCTTGTTGATTTCGAAGATGGATCCAATCAAGTACATATTCGAGAAACCTGCTCTCTCCGGAAGAATTGCAAGATGGCAAATGATCTTGACAGAATATGATATACAGTATACTACTCAGAAGGCCATTAAGGGAAGTGTTGTTGCTGATCATTTGGCTCATCAAGCAGTAGATGATTACCAGTCAATGAATTTTGAGTTCCCTGATGAAGACATTATGATTGTTACCAAAGAACCTGGACAATATGACGGACCTGAACAAGGATCCCGATGGACTATGGTTTTTGATGGTGCCTCTAATGCACATGGTAATGGTGTTGGTGTTGTAATTAGTTCCCCTGAAGGTTGTCATACCCCGATTACTGCCAGACTTTGTTTCTATTGTACCAATAACATGGCTGAGTATGAGGCATGTATCATGGGTATTAAAGTTGCTATTGATATGAAGATTCAGTTCCTTGATGTGTATGGAGATTCAGCCCTGGTAGTGAGTCAGATTAAAGGAGATTGGGATACCAAGCATGATAATCTCATTCCTTACAGAGAGCATGTGTTATCTTTGACCCCATATTTCAAAGAGATTACCTTTGGACATATTCCACGGAGAGAGAATCAGCTGGCAGATGCATTAGCCACCTTGGCATCTATGTTTGAGATCAGTTGGGATGGTGAAGCTCCCAAGATTACCATTGATAGATTTGAAAAGCCTGCATACTGCAATGAGATTGACACTGAAGGGGCAGAGGAGAAGCCTTGGTTCTATGAAGTGAAAAGATATCTTGAAGCTCAGGAATTCCCTGAAGGGGCATCTGTCAAAGATAGGAAGTTCCTGAGAAGGTTTTATGCTAAGTTCTTTCTGAGTAATGGCATTCTGTATAAGCGCAATCATGATTCAACTATGCTTCGTTGTGTGGATAAGAAGGAAGCAACTGAGATTATGGAAGAGATGCATGATGGGACCTTTGGCACTCATTCTAGTGGTCATACTATGGCAAAGAAGATATTGAGAGCAGGTTACTATTGGTCTACCATGGAAGCTGATTGCTATCAACACTCCAGAACTTGTCACAAGTGTCAAATCTATGCTGATAAAGTTCATGTACCTCCATCACCATTGAATGTGTTGACTGCTCCTTGGCCCTTTGCCATGTGGGGCATTGATATGATTGGTGAGATCAAGCCTACTGCTTCTAATGGGCATCATTTCATCCTGGTTGCTATTGATTATTTTACAAAGTGGGTGGAGGCAGCTTCATTTGCATCTGTTACTAAGAATGTGGTGGCTCGATTCATTAAGAATAATCTCATATGTAGGTATGGCATCCCTGAAAGGATTATTACTGACAATGGCTCTAATCTGAACAACACTATGATTACTGATCTCTACACGCAGTTCAAGATTAAGCATCACAATTCTTCTCCGTATCGTCCAAAGATGAATGGGGCAGTTGAAGCTGCTAATAAGAACATCAAGAAAATTGTACAGAAGATGACTGTTACTTACAAGGATTGGCATGAGATGTTACCATTTGCTCTTCATGGTTATCGTACTACAATACGTACTTCAACAGGGGCAACCCCATTCTCTTTAGTCTATGGTATGGAAGCAGTTCTGCCCATTGAAGTTCAGATCCCCTCCTTGAGAATTATGAAGGATGCAGGCTTGGATGAAGATGAGTGGATTCAGACTCGACTGGACCAGATAAATTTGATTGATGAGAAGAGGTTAGCAGCAGTTTGTCATGGCCAGATGTACCAGAAACGGATGATCAAAGCTTTTAACAAGAAGGTTAAGCCAAAGGTATATCAGGCTGGTGACTTGGTAATCAAGCGTATCATATTACCACAGGGTGATCCTAGGGGCAAGTGGACTCCAACATATGAAGGACCATTTGTAGTCAAGACAGTGTTCTCAGGAGGTGCCATGATACTGACTACAATGGATGGTGAAGACTTCCCACAGCCTGTAAACGCAGACATAGTTAAAAAATACTACGCATAAAAAGAGACCCGCTAGGTTGACAGGCCTAGGCAAAAATAAGGGCATCCCGGCAAACCAAAAGGGTTTGGGCAAAAACTAGGGATATATATAAAAAGATGTACACCCGGCAAGTCGAAAACCTGAAAAGGCGGCTTGGGCAAAAAAGGGTATCCCGGTGGATTGAAAACCTGAAAGGGCAATCCAGGCAAAAGTTAGGGATTAAAGCGTATGACTATGTCTCGTTTGGATCACTCATGAAACTGCAACCAGTTGTACTACTTATTCAAGCTCGAACAGATAAAGCTCAATTCAATCATTTCCGTCTCAACAGCAAGAAGATGAGATACTTGAATGGCAATAGTAGAATTGAAACTCAATAGGATTGTTTCCCACATAGCTGATTTTCTTTTGTAAAACTTCATGACAAAATCCTCTTACTAGGGTTTATGTCTCCTTGTACAAACTTACCCGTGTATGGGTCACTTTTTGATATAAATAAATTCCATCTTTTGAATCCAGATTTACTTTTACCCTATTTACATAAGCGAAACGTCCATTGGTTGTGTTTGAATGTATGTATGCTTTTAATATGATTAATGTTTACCAGAAATGCATGTATGCTTAATATGATTGATATTTACCAGAAATGCATGAAAATGCAGTAATAGTATTTACTAAGGACGAACGAGGGAAGGATTTCAACGAAGCTTCGCCGGTTCACCTTTACAAGAGAGTTACAAACCCTCAGTAGGGCAAATTCATCTTCATAAAGTCTCATCTCCCCTGGAATTTATATCCATCTCTTTTATCCTCATACGGATGTACGGGAAATTACTTTCCAATAAGGGTACGACGAACGAGGACGGGATGTTATACTTATCCTACTACCAAACGAAGACGAAGGGTATATATACCTTACCATCCCCAGCATACGGGAGGTTATATATACCTTGTTATCCCCAGCATACGGGAGGTTATATATACCTTGTTATCCCCAGCATACGGGAAGTTATATATACCTTGTTATCCCCAGCATACGGGAAGTTATATATACCTTGTTATCCCCAGCAGACGGAGGGTTATATATTCTTCAGCAACGAATCGGGATTTCTTTTCCCTGGCCAGCAGTTGTTATACGAAGATATCCAGACGCTTCCGGCAGTATCATATCATACATACATCATTTACATCATACCATAGCATATACATCCATAGACATATAGTACATTACCTAAGTGCATCATATCATACATGCATACATAAAACATAAACTAATGTTATTATACAGAATGCTACCTTGTTTTCAGGTTAATTACCCAACAAACAAACTTATGATCATCAGGACTGCTCTACCCTCCTGATAAGCTTCTTATTACTTTGGGACTGCTTTATCGTCACCTCAGGGTTACTTTATCCTCCTGATAACTTCTCATGACTTCAAGACTGCTTTAGAGTTATCATTATTGATTGCTCTATCCTCCTGAAAACATATTATTATTTCAAGACTGCTTTAGAGTTATCATTATTGATGGCTCTATCCTCCTGAAATCATTACTTCAAGACTGCTTTAGAGTTATCATTATTGATTGCTCTATGCTCCTGAAATCATATTATTACTTCAAGACTGCTTTAGAGTTATCATTATTGATGGCTCTATCCTCCTGAAATCATTACTTCAAGACTGCTTTAGAGTTATCATTATTGATTGCTTTATCCTCCTGAAATCATATTATTACTTCAAGACTGCTTTAGAGTTATCATTATTGATGGCTCTATCCTCCTGAAATCATTACTTCAAGACTGCTTTAGAGTTATCATTATTGATGGCTCTATCCTCCTGAAATCATTACTTCAAGACTGCTTTAGAGTTATCATTATTGATCGCTCTATCCTCCTGAAATCATATTATTACTTCAAGACTGCTTTAGGGTTATCATTATTGATTGCTCTATCCTCATGAAGACATGCTGTTACATCAAGATTACTCCAGTATCCTGAAAACATATCATCAATACCTCAGGACTGCTCCAGACTCCTGACAGCTTTCATTATACCTCCATATTTTGGACTGCTTTATCTTCCAAGAAATATATCTGAAGAACTTTCCCCTAGTGGCATCTTTAAGCCCACTCAATCATATTCAACCAACCATCAATATCATTCTATGCACTGGTGAGTGCAAATTTTTGGGCTTTTGTGTTCAATCCCCTTCAACCTTCCAAGTCACGACTGGCAAATATACCAATCTAACCCATCAGGTTTCAGAAAATTGAACAGGGGCAGCAGTTACACCCCAAAATTTGCCCTCACAATACAAGACTTTGTGTTCTAAGAAGGTTCACAAGGTTCACAAGTTTCCCCAACACTTACAAGGCCTTTCATGAGGTTCATGAAGTCTACAAGTTACTTTATGAAGGTTCACAAGGTTCACAAGTCCCACAATGCTTTCAATACCTTTCATGAGGTTCATGAAGTCTACAAGTAACTTCTTGAAGGTTCACAAGGTTCACAAGTTTCTCAACATATACAAGACCTTTCATGAGGTTCATGAAGTCTACAAGTCACTTCTTGAAGGTTCACAAGGTTCACAAGTTTCACAATGATTACAAAGCTTTCCTGAGATTCATGAGGTCTACAAAGACACTTCATGAGGTTCACAAGCTTCACAAGCTTCACAATACCTCCTATGAGTATCACAAGACACTTTATGAAGAGTCACAAGGTTCACAAAGTTCACAATTGGTCAAAAGAGTTGACAACTCCCTCAAACAATGCACCTCCTAGGCAGTGCATCCAAAACTAGGGTTTTGACTTTAATCAGGCTAAATGGACTTCCAATACCTCAAGTGAGTTTCATAACATCTTATATGTGTGTAAGAACCCCCATGACAAGTTTCAAGACTTTTCTCAAAGGTTTGCTCAGTCAGATGATCAGATAAGTCAAAATCAGTCAAAGTAGTTAAAAAGTCAAACTGAGGTCAACTGTGGTCAAACCAAAGTCAAACTTCATGATTTTTTGCCAACATCAAGTATATGAAGTAAAATTCATCATTTGATCAAGGTTTGATCATGATTCATCAAGGAGATTCCAGATCATCAATAATCAGGAGTTTCTAAATTAGGGTTTCCTCAGTAAAAGTCAACTGAACTTTGACCAGCCATAACTTTCACATGCTTCATCAACAAGTCTCCATCCAAAGCTAATTTTGAAGGAAATTGAATTCCCTACAACTTTGATGTTGCAAGTTAAACCCAAAAATGCTTCATTTGGAAGATATGATCTAAGACATTATAGGTCATTTAAAAAGTCAACAAAAAGTCAACAACTTCAAAAGGGCATAACTTGAGATTGGTAAATGATATGGACCTGAAACCAATGGGGTTGTTTAGAGGACTCTTCAAGCTTTCCAAAATGTCCAAGAACACCCTCATACCTTTAAAATTTAGGGAGATGTGCCCTTGCAAAGTTGGGAAATTTTGAGATGGTTTATGTTGAAAATGGAGGCCTAAAAGTAATTCTTTCCAAATGGGCTGCCCAAATTGTGATCCAATCCATACCCTAGTACTATGCACGACCCAAACCATTGAAAATCTGATTTTTATTATTTTTATTTCTATTTAATTTGATTTAAATCATTAAAAATCATTTTAAATAAAAATAAAATATGAAGATTAAAGATTTTATTTGGATAATGCTTCTAGAAAGTCTTAATTGGTGATTGGAGTTAAGGAGGAAAGAAATCATAAGATTGATACAAGAATAGCAAGTCTTCATGAACAAATATTTGACTTTTACACCATGATCTTTTTCAATCTTTTTTGGATCAAATCTTCACACAACCAATGAGTTTTTCTGACCTAATTCACTCACATATAAGTATCAAGCATAAGCATAACCCTAGGACACGAATTCCAGCAGCCAAGGGTAAGTTTCAAAAATCAAAAATTCATCAAAAAAGTGAAATTCGGATTCCCTCTTCCAAGGCTCTAAAAGGTAAAATAAGAACATGGTTGGCTTCCTTGATCATCATGGAACATAACAAGATCATTACATTGCCTCATAGCATCACACATTGATGAACCCGAATCAAGTTTTACCTTGAATTTCAATTTTTCGATTCTACTTATTTGTGCATTATTAACAAATTTTGTTTGTGCTTTTGTGTTTGTGAGGTTCCAAGGAACGATTCTGGGCAATTAGATTGAAGCTTCATGACCTATATCACCCGCGGCCATTATTAGGGTTTAGAGCTAAATTTTAGGGTTTGATGATTGAGCAAATATAAATGAATTCTGGACACATAAGAATGTTCTATGAGACCTAAGGATCATAAAACTGTAATCAATTTCATGAATCATTACTGTTTGGTGTGAGTTTGATTTTCGCAGGTCAAGAACCATGAAGAACTTGCAACAATATTCGCAGGAAAATTCAAAAGGAATTTCGCAGGAAATTTGGGGAAGAAGAAGGCCTCCCGCGCGTTTGAAAATTCAAATATTAATGAAATATTTTATCTTTAATTGTTAATTTGTTTATCACACGCGCGTGTGTGTCTCAGTGGTAAGGCTTGCAGGCTTGTTGGATGATGGCATGAGTTCGAATCTGGCTTGTACCATATTTTTTGTTCTATTTTTCAGGATAAAAGAAGATTGAATATATTATAGTTTCTTGCCATTCAATAATCAGATGGGCTCTTCCAGCCAGGTGGTAATGCGCGCATGCTTGTATACATGAGGTCCTGGGTATGATTCCCACCCCAGGCCTTTTGTTTTCATCATTTTTTCTGGATTTTTCAAGGCATGAAATAAAACCAATTGAAGCTCATTCATTGTCACCAACGCATGGTTGGTCTAGTGGAAAGTTTTTTGTACTGGCAGGCTTGAAGACCTGGGTTCAAACCCAGCCAAGGTAAGTTCTAAATTTTTTATCATTTTTTTCTATTTTCTTTAATTAATTAGCTTATTTGTTTTATATTATTAATAAAAATCATATATATTCAAAATTCAAAATAATATCTTGTTCTCTAAAAATTCTAAATCTTCTATTTTTTTTTATTTAATTCAAATATTTATTTTATTATTTTATGTAATTATAATATATAGGTATATATTAGTTAAAATAACTTTGTATCTAAATAAACCCTAATTTTTTTTAAAACAAACCCTAAAATATTTTCTAAAATAAAACCTAAATTCTATTTTTTTTTCTAAATAATTTTATTTTCTAATTCTTAATGCAATTATTATGTATATTTATTTATTTAATATGATTCATGTAGATATAATTATAAATTATTTTTCTCATATAAGATGTAAAACATACTTCATGTTATTAAAAATTAAATCTTGTAATTAAAATATATCTAAAAAAATAAATTAATAATTTGTATTACTTAATTGTCTATATTCTTTCATATGATTAAATAATTGTTTATAATCTAACTTTTATTTATTATTCTAATTTTGTTCTTATAATATGTTACTAATTATATCTTACTAATCTCTCTTATTTTATTATTATTAACTTTTTGCTTATTATTTAAATATTATTATTTATCACTAACCCAATATTTATTTATTTATTGTGTATTATTTTGCTTATATATTTTTTTAATTTGCTTATTATTTATTTTTTGCTATTTATTTTAATTTGTTCATTATTATAATTATTATGTAAACGCTCCTGGATGTAAATTTTGTAATTATTATTTTTGCTATGGTTAGTAATTAGGGAGTGCAAAACATGTATTCAATTTAAAAATTAATTTAGATCACTTTAATCATAAGATAATTAAAATTGTACACTCACACACGTAAGTCGATTTTTAATCGCCGTCTCACTTTCTAAGGTTATCCCTCAAGTTGCCTAAATCATAAGGTCAAGTGGGGTGTATAAAGCAAGTCCCTCTAAAAATAAAAAATCATCAAGTCCCTCATGGTTGCCTTTACGAATCGAGTCCCTTCGAATAATGATGATAGTCCCTCCTATATGCTTATTACACCCCACAGTTGCCTTCATAAAAACAGAATGTCCCTCTCGTGTCCCTTACATTCAAGGTAATGACTACCTACTCCTTAATAGTAGGGATAGTCTTACCAATGAAAGGATAAAGAACAAGAAAGACTTAAAACTTTAGGGTAGGTTCCTCTTATGTACTTGCTCACTTCAAACTTTTCAAACACTTAACAAATTTCAAACAAATTTTCAAAAACAAGTTTTTACGCATCCGTACATGGATCATTATTAACTATTCTGAAAATTTTTCTATTCGCACACTACACTTTCAAAACACAATTCAAAAGTGAGCTAAGTAACTAAGAGCCCATGGATAACCATGGATGTAAAGGGTGCTAACACCTTCCCTTTACATAACCTACCCCCCGGACCCAAAAATATCTCTTAAGGTCTTTCCTGTTCTTTTATATCCTTTCCTTCTGGATAAAATAAAAGTCGGTGGCGACTCTTGCTATCCGCAACATAACTTAAAGTCAGTTCAACCACCGTGTTACAGAAGCCAAGCAAGAATCCTGGAACTAACAAAGCAACTTCATGAGGAACGGAATCTCAATTCATACCTCAATACAAAGAGGAAACGTCCATGGGAGACTTAAAACCCCATCTTTTGTACTTATTTCATTTTTTGTAAGCCCAAGAGGCAAAACAAATTTATTACTAATAAAAGTTTACCTTCTCGTTTGTTTAAGCAAATTTAAATCCTGCGGTCCTTGAAAACATTGCATATACATTCACATACCATTTCATTGCATCACAGGTTTATAATTGTACACAGGTTTCTCATCTTCTCGCTGTTTATTTCAGCAATGGCTCTTGAACAAACAGTTAAGGATCTCCAGGCACAAAATGCACAGTTCCAAGAGCTGATCCTGAACCTGACCAAGGGGCAAGATGAATTGAAGACACTGCTGGCCAAGAAGACTAAGAAGACTAGAAGGTCAGCTGGCCTGATCAACATGGGAAGAAGGTTCAAAGGTCTTGCCAAGACCAAGGAACCAGTTGAAGACTATGAATCTGAAGAATCTGAAAAAGAGGGAGGCAGTCTCCACAATACTATGGGGGACTCTGATTCTGAGGCTAATTACTACCATGAGCCTAATGAAGACAAATTCAAGATGTTGGTGGATAGAATGGATGCTATGGAGTTGCAGAAGTCTTCTGGGCTGGATTTTGAAGATTTGAGTCTGATATCAGGGGTAGTCATACCCATTGGTTTCAAGGTTCCTACTTTTGTTGTTTATGATGGGGTCTCTTGTCCCAAGCTGCATTTGAGGTCTTATGTCAGAAGAATCCAACCCCACACTGTTGATAAGAAATTGTGGATTCATTTTTTTCAAGAGAGCTTATCTGGAGCTCAGCTGGAGTGGTATTATCAATTAGAGAGTGTCAACATCAGGGATTGGAATGATCTTGCTGAGGCTTTCTATAAGCAGTATCAATACAATGCCGACTTAGCTCCCACTCGCATGCAGCTGCAAAGCATGTCTATGGGTGCCAAAGAAAGTTTCAAGGAGTATGCTCAGAAGTGGAGAGACTTAGCTGGAAGAGTTCAACCCCCTTTAACTGACATGGAATTGGTTGATATGTTCATGTGTACGCTGAACGGTCCTTTTTACAGTCATCTCATTGGAAGCTCATCATCTGGCTTCACTGAGTTGATAATGACAGGAGAACGCGTTGAAAATGGTATAAAGAGTGGCAAGATCCAAGTGGGTACTTCTTCATCAGGTGCTGCAAAGAAGCCTCCCACTGGGAAGAAAGAATCCAATGCTGTTTATGGCCAGCCTGATCGTAATAGAAGGCATCAGTCTGTGAGTGCAGTTCATATTTCAAATCCAACTCCTGCAACAACAGAGCAGCCACAGGGCAACCAACAGAGGGCTAGAAGGAAGTTCACAAAGATCAACATGTCAATGGCTCAGGCATTGCAACACTTGTTGAAGGCTGAACTTATTACTTTGAAAGAGGCTCCTCAGAATCCTAATGTTACCTCTCCCAGGTACAATCCCAATGCACGATGTGCATATCATTCAAACTGTCAGGGACATGATACTAATAACTGCTGGGTCTTGAAGAACAAAATTCAAGATATGATCGAGGCTGGAGAGATTGAGTTTGACCCTTCGGGTACTCCAAATGTGATTACTGCTCCCATGCCAAATCACGAGAAGACTGTCAACGCCATTGATGAAGATTTACATATCTATTCAGTTGCAGAGTTGACCACACCATTGTCTGTCATCAGGAAGAAGTTAGTACAAGCTGGGTTCTTTCCGGGTTGTCGTGAAGATTGTGTCTATTGTGAGTATAATCCAGATTGTTGTTGGAGGTTGAAGGACGGAATTCAACGTCTCATGAATAATTACACCATAGTGTTTGAAAGGAGACCATCGTCTGTAGAAAGTATGGTAGATCATATTACGCAAGGTAAGAAGACTGAAGAAGTTGACATGGTTGATAAAGTGCCGGTGAGGATCACTTCCAAAGGTCCTATTAAAATCACTCATAGGGGTCCAATCAAGATTACTGCTGAAGGCCCCGTGAAGGTTGTTGCTGAAGCCAGAGTGGCTCCTATGGTCATTACTACTCCTGGTCCTATTCCGTATACGTCTGATAAAGCTGTGCCTTGGCATTATGGGTCCGATGTCTATATCCATGGTGTTAAGCAGGAGCCCTTAGCTGATGTGCCTGTTGATGTTGACAATATTGCTGGATCCAGTAAGATCACACGAAGTGGAAGAGTCTTCTCTCCTCCAGTGACTTCCAAGAATGCAGTTACTCCTGCTGTTATTTCCACCACCGATGCTCGGGGCAAAGGTCCTGTTATTGAACCAGTACCTACTGATGTACCAGCTGCTGATGATCTCTCTAAGCAGATGGAAGAAGTATTGAAAATCATTCGCAAGAGTGATTATGACATTGTTGATCAGTTGGGGCATACTCCCTCAAAGATTTCTATGTTGTCCTTGTTATTATGTTCTGAGGCTCATGCCAAGGCCTTGATCAAGTTTCTGAAGACTGCTCATGTACCCAATGCAATTTCTGTTGACTAGTTTGAGAATTGTGTTGCCCACCTGACCTATGATAATGGGTTAGGATTTTCTGATGCTGATTTGACCCCTGCCAAGAGGGATCATAATAGGGCTCTGAATATTTCAATTGAATGCAGGGGCACTACCCTGTCACATGTATTGATAGACAATGGTTCCTCTTTGAATGTGTTGCCCAAGGAAGTCCTAAATAAGCTGAGTCCTGAAGATGCTGTGCTGAAGCCCAGTAGTATAATGGTGAAAGCTTTTGATGGTTCTAGAAGAGTAGTGCATGGAGAAATTGATCTCCCAATCAAAGTTGGTTCTCAGGTTTTCAATGCTACTTTTTATGTCATGGATATTCGTCCATCATATTCTTGTTTGCTTGGGCGTCCCTGGATCCACGGGGCAGGTGCTGTAACATCTACATTACATCAGAAGCTAAGATATCCGGTAGAAGGGAAAGTTGTCACTGTCTATGGAGAAGAAGAATACTTTGTCAGCCATGTGAATACCTTCAAGTATCTGGAAATGGAAGGTGAATATGTTGAAACTCCGTGTCATACATTTGAAGTGGTTCCTTGGATTGTTAATGATTATGTATCTCCTCCGGTTGTCAAGAAAGTTCCTGTGGTCACCAGAGTACCTCCAACAATGGCAATGGCCTCCCTCAACGATGCTAGAGCTGTGGTGGATGAAGGTGGTTGTACTATTTGGGGTCAGCTTCCTGATATCCCATACAAGTCTGACAAATTTGGTTTGGGTTTCACTGCAGAGTCCCAGAAGGCTGTTCGTCGTGCTCGCGCTGTTCGTATCACCAATCAAGGGGTTATGAAAGATCAAATCAATGTTGTGGGAGACTATGATGAAGACTAAAATCTAGATGCTTGGATTTTTCCTACTGTGGATGCTGGACTCAATAATTGGAAAGCTGAAGATGTTATTCCTATCTCCTTTCGTCAGGAGTAAATACTATTACTGTGTTGTTGCTTTTAAGTTTTTAATTTCTTGAACAATTGAACTCTTAAGCCTTGTGCCTTACCCGGGGCACGATGGTGTGCTTGTTACGGGATGTCATTTCATTTGCATACTTCATTCAATAAAAATCAGTGGACGTTTCGTTTTCGTAAATATTGTGTTCCTTGTCTTTCTTTTCTTTTATTTTTGTTTTATCAGCTATGTGTTCTTACACACACCCACATCACTAAAATGCAGATCCCCATCCACTCTGGATCTTGTTGATAACAGTTCTACTATTGCCAATTATAATTTCGAGAATCCGATCTATCAAACTGAAGACGGAAATGAGGACGATTGTGAAGTACCTGTAGAGCTTTCTAGGTTGTTACAACAAGAAGAGAAAGCTATACAGCCACATGAAGAGCCAGTCGAAGTTGTGAATTTGGGAACTGAAGAAAACAGGAAAGAAGTCAAGATAGGGGCTGATTTAGAGGATAGTGTCAAGAGCAGATTGGTTCAGATGTTACGTGACTATGTAGAGATCCTTGCTTGGTCTTATGAAGATATGCTAGGGTTGGATACAGACATTGTGGTTCACCGTTTACCAGTAAATGAAGATTGTCGTCCAAAGAAGCAGAAGGTTCGTCGTATGCGTCCTGAGATGTCAGAAAAGATCAAAGCAGAGGTAATGAAACAGTTCAATGTAGGGTTCTTAGCTGTGACTTCTTATCCTCAGTGGGTTGCAAATGTGGTACCAGTTCCTAAGAAAGATGGTAAGGTACGTATGTGTGTGGACTTCAGGGATCTGAACAAGGCTAGCCCCAAAGATGACTTCCCACTTCCTCATATTGATGTTCTGGTAGACAACACTGCTCAGCACAAGGTATTCTCTTTTATGGATGGTTTCTCTGGTTACAATCAAATCAAGATGGCTCCTGAAGATATGGAGAAGACAACATTTGTTACACAGTGGGGCACTTTTTGTTATAAGGTGATGCCATTTGGTTTGAAGAATGCAGGGGCAACATATCAGCGTGCTATGGTGGCTTTGTTTCATGATATGATTCATCATGAGATAGAGGTATATGTAGATGATATGATAGCCAGGTCTCAGAATGAAGAGCAACATCTTGATCATTTGCATAAATTGTTTGAGAGGTTGAAGAAATACAAGTTGAGATTGAACCCAAACAAGTGTACTTTTGGAGTTAGATCTGGTAAGCTCTTGGGTTTCATTGTTAGTGGAAAAGGTATTGAAGTGGATCCTGCAAAAGTAAAAGCTATACGAGAGATGCCAGCTCCCCGTACTGAGAAGGAGGTTAGAGGTTTCTTGGGACGATTGAATTACATTGCAAGATTTATTTCCCAATTAACTGCCATCTGTGAGCCAATCTTCAAGTTGTTGAAGAAAGATCAGGTGATGGAATGGAATGATGAATGCCAGACTGCCTTTGATGAAATCAATAGATATCTGCTAGAACCTCCAATTTTGATGCCACCAGTTGATGGAAGACCCTTGATTATGTACTTAACAGTGCTAGACAACTCAATGGGGTGTGTATTGGGGCAACATGACGAGTCTGGTCGAAAAGAGCAGGCAATATACTACCTTAGCAAAAAGTTTACCGACTGTGAAACAAGATACTCACTGCTCGAGAAAACTTGATGCGCTTTGGCATGGGCTGCTCGCCGACTAAGACAATATATGTTGACTCATACTACCTTGTTGATTTCGAAGATAGATCCAATCAAGTATATATTTGAGAAACCTGCTCTCTCCGGAAGAATTGCAAGATGGCAAATGATCTTAACAGAATATGACATACAGTATACTACTCAGAAGGCCATTAAGGGAAGTGTTGTAGCAGATCATTTGGCTCATCAAGCAGTGGATGATTACCAGTCAATGAGTTTTGAGTTCCCTGATGAAGACATTATGATCATTACCAAAGAACCTGGACAATACGACGGACCTGAACAAGGATCCCGATGGACTATGGTTTTTGATGGTGCCTCTAATGCACTTGGTAATGGTGTTGGTGTTGTGATTAGTTCCCCTGAAGGTTGTCATACCCCGATTACTGCCAGACTTTGTTTCTATTGTACCAATAACATGGCTGAATATGAGGCATGTATCCTGGGTATTAAAGCTGCTATTGATATGAAGATTCAGTTCCTTGACGTGTATGGAGATTCAGCCCTGGTAGTTAGTCAGATCAAAGGAGATTGGGATACCAAGCATGATAATCTTATTCCTTACAGAGAGCATGTGTTGTCTTTGATCCCACATTTCAAAGAGATTACCTTTGGACATATCCCACGAAGAGAGAATCAGTTGGCAGATGCATTAGCCACCATGGCATCTATGTTTGAGATCAGTTGGGATGATGAAGCTCCCAAGATTACTATTGATAGATTTGAAAAGCCTGCATACTGCAATGAGATTGACACAGAAGGGGCAGAGGAGAAGCCTTGGTTCTATGAAGTGAAAAGATATCTTGAAGCTCAGGAGTTCCCTGAAGGGGCATCTGTCAAAGATAGGAAGTTTCTGAGAAGGTTTTCTGCTAAGTTTTTTTTGAGTAATGACATTTTATACAAGCGCAATCATGATTCAACTTTGCTTCGGTGTGTGGATAAGAAGGAAGCAACAGAGATTAAGGAAGATATGCATGATGGGATTTTTGGCACTCATTCTAGTGGTCATACTATGGCAAAGAAGATATTGAGAGCAGGTTACTATTGGTCTACCATGGAAGTTGATTGTTATCAACACTCTAGAACATGTCACAAGTGTCAAATTTATGCTGATAAAGTACATATACCTCCATCACCATTGAATGTGTTGACTGCTCCTTGGCCCTTTGCCATGTGGGGCATTGATATGATTGGTGAGATCAAGCCTACTGCTTCTAATGGGCATCGTTTCATCCTGGTTGCTATTGATTACTTCACAAAGTGGGTAGAGGCAGCTTCATTTGCATCAGTTACCAAGAATGTTGTGGCTCGATTCATTAAGAATAATCTCATATGTAGGTATGGCATCCCTGAAAGGATTATTACTGACAATGGCTCTAATCTGAACAACACTATGATTACTAATCTCTGCACGCTATTCAAGATTAAGCATCACAACTCTTCTCCGTATCGTTCAAAGATGAATGGGGCAGTTGAAGCTGCTAATAAGAACATTAAGAAGATTGTACAGAAGATGACTGTTACTTACAAGGATTGGCATGAGATGTTACCATTTGCTCTTCATGGTTATCGTACCACAATATGTACTTCAACAGGGGCAACCCCATTCTCCTTAGTATATGGTATGGAAGCAGTTCTGCCCATTGAAGTTCAGATTCCCTCCTTAAGAATTATGAAGGATGCAGGCTTGGATGAAGATGAGTGGATTCAGACTCGACTTGACCAGATGAATTTGATTGATGAGAAGAGACTAGCAGCAGTTTGTCATGGCCAGATGCACCAGAAACGAATGATCAAAGCTTTTAATAAGAAGGTTAAGCCAAAGGTATATCAGGTTGGTGACTTGGTAATCAAGCGTATCATATTACCACAGGGTGATCCTAGGGGCAAGTGGACTCCAACATATGAAGGACCATTTGTAGTCAGGACAGTGTTTTCAGGAGGTGCTATGATACTCACTACAATGGATGGTGAAGACTTCCCGCAGCCTGTAAACGCAGACATAGTTAAAAAATACTACGCATGAAAAGAGACCCGCTAGGTTGACTGGCCTAGGCAAAAATAAGGGCATCTCGGCAAACCAAAAGGGTTTGGGCAAAAATTAGGGATATATATAAAAAGATGTACACCCGACAAGTCGAAAATCTGAAAAGGCGGCTTGGGCAAAAAAGGGTATCCCGGTGGATTGAAAACCTGAAAGGGCAATCCAGGCAAAAGTTAGGGATCAAAGCGTATGACTATGTCTCGTTTGGATCACCCATGAAACTGCAACCAGTGGTGCTACCTAATCAAGCTCGAACAGATAAAGCTCAATCCAATCATTTCCGTCTCAACAGCAGAAGATGAGATACTTGAAGATAATGGCAATAGTAGAATTGAAACTCAATAAGGATTATTTCCCACATAGCTGATTTTCTTTGTAAAATTTTATGACAAAATCCTCTTACTAGGGTTTATGTCTCCTTGTACAAACTTACCCATGTATGGGTCACTTGGTTTATATGAATAAAATTCCATCTTTGAATCCAGATTTACTTTTACCCTATTTACATAAGCGAAACGTCCATTGGTTGTGTTTGAATGTATGTATGCTTTTGAATATGATTGATGTTTACCAGAAATACATGTATGCTTAATATGATTGATGTTTACCAGAAATGCATGAAAATGCAGTAATAGTATTTACTAAGGACGAACTAGGGAAGGATTTCAACGAAGCTTCGCCAGTTCATCTTAACAAAACAGCTACAAACCCTCAGTAGGACAAATCCATCTTCATAAAGTCACATCTCCCCTGGAATTTATATCCATCTCTTTTATCCTCATACGGATATTCGGGAATTTACATTCCAATAAGAGTACGATGAACGAAGACGGGAGGTTATATCTAACGAAGACGAAGGTTATGTATACCTTACTATCCCCAGCAGACGGGAGGTTATATATACCTTGCTATCCCCAGCAGACGGGAGGTTATATGTACCTGGCTATCCACAGCAGACGGGAGGTTATGTACCTTGCTATCCACAGCCTACGGGAGGTCATATATACCTTGCTATCCCCAGCAGACGGGAGGTTATGTATAACATATTATCAAACAAGACGGGACTGAGTTCCTCATATTCCTCAGCAACGAATCGGGATTTATTTTCCCAGGCCAGCAGTTGTTGTACGAAGATATCCAGACGCTTCAGGCAGTATCATATCATACATACATCATTTACATCATACCATATTATACATATACATGAATGCATAATACATTACATAAGTGCATCGTATCATACATGCATACATAATGCATAAACTAATATTGTTATACAGAATGCTACCTTGTTTCCAGGTTAATTCTCCAGCAAACAGACTTGTGATTATCAGGACTGCTTTATCCTCCTAAAAGTTATCATCCCTCAGGATTGCTTTATCCTCCTGAAAGCTTCTTGTCCCTCAGGATTGCTTCATCCTCCTGAAAGCATATCATCCATCAGGACTGCTTTATCCTCCTGAAAACTTCTAGTACATCAGGACTGCTTTATCCTCCTGAAAGCATCACTACATCAGGACTGCTTTATCCTCCTGAAAGTTTATTATCTCATCAGGACTGCTTTATCCTCCTGAAAGCATACTATTACCTCAGGATTGCTTCATCCTCCTAATAGCTCATCACTACCTCAGGATTGCTTCATCCTCCTGAAAGATTATTATTACCTCAGGACTGCTTTATCCTCCTGACAGCTTCTTGCACCTCAGGATGTTGTTTATCCTCCTGAAAGCATATTATCTCCTCAGGATTGCTTTATCCTCCTGAAAGCTTATTATTACCTCAGGATTGCTTTATCCTCCTGAAATCATATCATTACCTCAGGTTTGCTTCATCCTCCTGAAAGCATATTATCAATATCTCAGGACTGCTTTATCCTCCTGAAAGCTTATTATTACCTCAGGACTGCTTTATCCTCCTGAAAGCTATTATTATACCTTCATATTTTGGACTGCTTTATCCTCCAAGAAATGTATCTGAAGAACTTTTCTCCAAGTGGCATCTTTAAGCCCACTCAAGCATATACAACCAACCATCAATATCAGTTTACGCACCGGTGAGTGCAAATTTTTGGGCTTTTGTGTTCAATCCCCTTCAACCTTCCAGGTCACGACTGGCAAATATACCAATCTAACCCCTCAGGTTTCAGAAAATTGAACAGGGGCAGCTGTTGCACCCCAAAATTTGCCCTCACAATACAAGACTTTGTGTGCTAAGAAGGTTCACAAGGTTCACAAGATTCACAACACTTACAAGGCCTTTCATGAGGTTCATGAAGTCTACAAGTCACTTTATGAGGTTCACAAGGTTCACAAGATTCACAACGCTTACAAAACCTTTCATGAGGTTCATGAAGTATACAAGTCACTTTATGAGGTTCACAAGGTTCACAAGACCTCCCATGAGGTTCACAAGGTTCACAAGACATCTTATGATGGTTCACAAGGTTCACAAAGTTCACAATTGGTCAGGAAAGTTGACAATTCCCTCATACAATGCACCTCCTAAGCAGTGTATTCAAAACTAGGGTTTTGACTTTAATCAGGCTAAATGAACTTCCAAGGCTTCAAGTAAGCTTCATAACATCTTATATGTGTGTAAGAACCCCCATGACAAGTTTCAAGACTTTTCTCAAAAGTTTACTCAGTCAGATGATCAGATAAGTCAAAATCAGTCAAAGTAGTTAAAGAGTCAAACTGAGGTCAACTGTGGTCAAACCAAAGTCAAACTTCATGATTTTTTGCCAACATCAAGTATATGAAGTAAAATTCATCATTTGATCAAGGGTTGATCATGATTCATCAAGGAGATTTCAGATCATCAAGAATCAGGAGTTTCTAAATTAGGGTTTCCTCAGTAAAAGTAAACTGAACTTTGACCAGCCATAACTTTCACATACTTCATCACCAAGTCTCCACTCAAAGCTCATTTTGAAGGAAATTGAATTCTCTACAACTTTGTGTCTCACAAGCCAAGCCTAAAAATGCTTCATTTGGAAGGTATGAGCTAAGACATTATAGGTCCTTTTGAAAGTCAACAAAAAGTCAACAACTTCAAAAGGGCATAACTTGAGATTGGTAAATGATATGGACATGAAACCAGTGGGGTTGGTTAGAGGACTCTTCAAGCTTTCCAAAATGTCCAAGAACACCCCCATAACATTAAAATTGAAGGGTGTGTGCCCTTGCAAAGTTGGGAAATTTTTGGTTGGTTTATGAAGAAAATGGAGGTCTAAAACCAATTTCTTCCAAATGGGCTTGCCAAATGATGACCCAATCCATACTATAACTTCATTCACGACCCAAGTCAATAAAAATCAGATTTTTTATTTTTTTATTTTTATTTATTTTGATTTAATTCATTAAAAATCATTTTAAATAAAAATAAAATATAAAAGTCTAAGATTTAAATTGGATTAAGCTTCTAGAAAATCATAAATATGATTGGAATTGAAGGGGAAAGAAGATCATGTTGATTAGCCTAAAATAGAAGGTGTTTATACAAAAATATTTGACTTTTAAAGGCTTATCATTTTGAATCTTTTTAGATCAAATCTTCCACACAATGACCTAATTTTTTAACCTAAATGGATCATTCTATAAGTACTTGACACAAACCTAATGGAAGCCACGATTTCCAGCTCAAAAAGTGTAAGTTTGCATCTCACAAAAACCTCTCTAAACTCAAATTCGGTTTCAAGCTTCTTAAGCATTTGAAGGTATTTTGAGGACACAGCCGTGACCACTGGACATCACTGAATCATTACCAATCATTATTTGCATCAAAAGCATCATGAATCACTCAAACCGAATCAACATTGGCTTGAGTTTTTGAATTTTCGATTCCTTTAATTCATGACATATAAACTGTTTTTAACTATTGATATTTGTTTGTTAATGTGTGGGGGTTGTTTTTATGTGATTAGATTGAAGTTTCATGGTCGGGATCAAAAGTTACCATTGTTAGGGTTTCAACCTCAAGAATGGGGTTTTGCGTTTTACACCATTAATGAACAAACTAAGAACATGGCTAAACCGTACAAACCTTGGGTAATGAAAATATGTCACCAATTTGGAAGATGGTGATGGTTTATGTGCGATTCATGAAAAATAGGTTATCTGCCAATATTGTTTGTATGTAATTTCGCAGGAAAAGGTGAAAGAAAATTCGCAGGTAATATGAAAAAGATGAAGATCCTGCGCGCGTTTCTGGAATTTTAAATTTCATTTAAATATTTTATGTTTTGATTTCTGATTAATAACACAAGCCTGATGCTTGTCCCAGTGGAGTCCTGGCTGCAGCGTTTTTCTTATTTTTGCCCTTTTAAATGTTAAACTTAAAATATAATGATTGGTAATGCCTATATTATCAGATGCGCTCACCCAGCAGGATTGGTAACATGTTTGTGTGTTGGTTTGAAAGGTCCTGGGTTCGATTCCCCCCAGGCCTTTTGTTTTGTTCATTTTTTTTATGATTTTCAGGGTTAACGCACAAAAGCCAATGGACCCCATGTTTCTTCACCTGCGCACAGGCTGGCCCAGTGGTAATGCATCATCCAGGTTCTGGGGGAGGTCCTGGGTTCAAATCCAGGCCTCCCCATTTTTTTTAACCTAATTCTTTTTCTATTTTCTCTTTTCTTATTCTTTATTTCAATTAAATATTATATAATAAATTGTATAGGATTAAAATTAATATTTTATTTTCTCAAATATAATTTATTTGTATATCTATATTATTATCTTACATAATTTATTTTATAAAAAAAAAATTGACTTAGTAATGTAAATTAAAATATAAACCCTAATTTATTTTCTTAAAAAATCTCTAATCTTGATATTTTTATTAAAACCCTAAAAATTTAATTCTATTTTATTATTTACTTTAATTATATATGTATTTCCATAATTTGTTTATAATCTAAATTTTGTATATGAATAATTTTTTTTTATATATGTTTAGAAATAATTAAATCTATACTAATTTAATTTTGTAATTATAATTTTCATAATATGTTTATAATTAATTTTTCTATATAATTTACAAATCACTTAAAATTTTATAATTAATATAATTATTCATATTTTTCTATTAACCATTAAATTTTTGTTTATTATAATCTTTTTGTTTATTATTATTATTAACTATGTTTATTACTAACCCCATTTATTTTTAAATTGTGATTATTATTATTATTTTCACTAACCCCTCTTATAATTATTTATTTATTTATTTTGCTTATTGCTTATTTATTTATTTTGCTATTATTTTAAATTGCTTTATTATTATTATTGTAATTGCTCCTGGATGTAATTGTTTGTAATATTTAAATTATTTATTTTTTATGCCATGGTTAGTAAATAGGGAGTGTAAACATGTTTGTATATTTAAATTTAATTTAGGTCATTTAAATTTAAAAGATAAATATTAAATTGAACACTCACACACGTAAGTCGATCTTTGATCACCATCTCACTTTCTAGGGTTACCTCTCATTGTCGCCTAATCAAAAAGGTTAAGTAGGGTGTATACAGCAAAAGTCCCTTAAAAGAAAAGTCATCTAGTCCCTTAATAATAAAAGATCAAGTCCCTTAAACAGTTGCCTTCATAATGATCTTGTCCCTTTCGAATAATGATGACAGTCCCTCCAAAATGCTTAATACACCCTACGGTTGCCTTCATTTAAACAGATGTCTCTTTCATATGTCCCTTACATCCAAGGTAATGACTACCTATTCCTTAATAACAGGGATAGTCTTACCATTTAAAGGATTCAAGAACAGAAAGACTTAAACTTTAGGGTAGGTTCCTCATAGTTACTTGCTCACTATTTCAAAACAAATTTCAAATACTTCACAAATTTCAAACAATTTTCAAACACAAGTTTTTTACGCATCTGTACATGGATCATTATCAAACTCTTATGAAAATTTCTATTCACACACTTCACATTTTCAAAAACAATTCAAAGTGAGCTAAGTAACTAAGAGCCCATGGATAACCATGGATGTAAAGGGTGTTAACACCTTCCCTTTACATAACCTACCCCCCGGACCCAAAAATCTTTTAAAAGGTCTTTCCTGTTCTTTTATGCCTTTCCTTTGGATAAAATAAAAGTCGGTGGCGACTCTTGCTATCCGCAACATAACTAAAGTCAGTTCTCCCACCGTGTTACACCCGTTCCATATGAAAGCAGTAATGCCATACCTTGGCATTATGGCTCTGATCTCTACTGCAACGGGGAGAAAATCACTTTGGATTCTTCAACCTCTTCTCCACAGATTGATAATGTTGGGGGAGTCGGAGGCTTCACCAGAAGCGGACGCCTTTTTGCCTCACAATTGCAAAGACCTAACGCCGAAGCAGAAGCTGCTGCAAAAGCAAAGGGGAAGAGTGTGATACCGGAAGAACCAATTATCAAAGAAACTCAGAAGACATCTTTTGAGCAAGATGTAGACGAGTTTATGAGAATTATAAAGAGAAGTGATTACAAGGTGGTGGATCAGCTTCACCAAACTCCCTCAAAGATCTCCATATTATCCCTGTTGATGTGTTCTGAAGCTCACAGGAATGCATTACTAAAAGTCTTGCACGCAGCATACGTACCAGAAGAGATCACTGTTAATCAGCTAGAAACTGTGGTGGCGAATGTCAATACTAGTCATGGACTGGGCTTTACCAATGTTAACTTAACAACTGAGGGACGTAACCACAACAAGGCTTTACACATCACCCTAGAGTGCAAGGGTGCTGTTCTATCCCATGTACTGGTGGACACTGGGTCTTCACTCAATGTTCTACCAAAGAAAGCCTTGGTGAAGCTGGAGTATGATGGCTTGGCACTGCGTCCAAGTAATTTAGTGGTGAGAGAATTTGACGGCTCTAAGAGATCAGTGCTTGGAGAGATTGATCTACCTTTGATGATTGGCCCGCAGACCTTCAAAATTACCTTCTATGTGATGGATATTCAGCCGGCCTACAGCTGTTTTTTGGGTAGACCCTGGATCCATGCCGCTGGCGCTGTTACGTCTACCCTTCACCAGAAGCTGAAATTCGAGTGGGAAGGCCAGATCATCACCATCTGTGGTGAAGAGGATATCTTTGTTAGCCATCTGGCTACGTATAAGTACATTGAGATGAATGGAGAGATCCATGAAACCATGAGCCAGGGGTTTGAGGCCCTGAACATTAATGAAGCATCTGCTGTACTGGGAACCTCCATGACGTCTTATCAGCAAGTCAGGAAGGTTGTTGAAGAGGGTACTGCCCAAGGCTGGGGCAAGCTGCTGCCCGTGGAGAAGAAGGAAGACAGATTTAGGTTGGGTTACAAACCAACTCAACAAGATCAATCAGAGGCTGCCAAGAAGCCCAGTTTTGTCAGCGGGGGAATGCTCACCCCGGATGCAGTGAACAACTTGGAAGATGAGTCGGAAGATGAGCGCAACCTGGAGAGCTGGATACGTCCAAGGATCCCGGGGAGCCGTATCTCAAACTGGTCTTCCCAGGAAATTATAAGGGTTACTCCTGCAGAGTAATTATTATTTCCTGTATATTTTAAGCATGCATCAAGTCTTGCATCTTGCCCAAGATGTCAAGACTCATTTTGTAATCAGGCCATCTTGTAATTTTGTGCAAACAGATCAATCAATGAATATCGGACATCTTTTGCAAATGAGTCTTTTTCTTTTCCGCTCACTGTTTTTCATTTTTCTTTTTGTACAAAAATAAAATGGCAATGTTTTCCAAAATGATAACTTCATTTCACTTTTTCTAAACAAGATTAAAATCGATCACTAAAATGAACAATCTAAACCCTTGCAGAGAGTGCCTTTCAGACTGCACCGACAACAGCACAGCTATGACTTCGTATGACTTTGACAATCCACTCAATCAAGCTGATGAAGGGGTTAAAGAAGACTATGAGCTTCCTGAAGAGCTAGCCAGGTTGTTAAGGCAAGAGGAGAAGGTTATCACTCCTCATCAGGAGGAGATTGAAACGGTTAATCTTGGTACCGAAGAAGATGTGAAAGAAGTTAAGATCGGGGCCTACCTACAAGATTCAGTAAAAGAACAACTGATTGATATGCTTCGGGAGTATGTGGACGTCTTTGCTTGGTCTTATCAGGATATGCCAGGGTTGGACACTGATATTGTCATGCACAAGCTGCCTTTAAAAGAAGATTGCCCACCGGTTAAGCAGAAACTGCGCCGCACTCGCCCAAATATGGCGATGAAGATTAAAGAAGAGGTACAAAAGCAGTGGGACGCCGGTTTCCTTGATGTGACTAGCTATCCTCCGTGGGTTGCTAATATTGTACCTGTGCCTAAGAAAGATGGCAAGGTGAGGATGTGTGTGGATTACCGGGATCTGAACAGAGCCAGCCCGAAAGATGATTTCCCTTTACCTCACATTGATGTATTGGTTGATAATACGGCTCATTTCTCGGTGTTCTCCTTCATGGACGGATTTTCAGGATACAATCAGATCAAAATGTCGCCTGAAGACATGGAGAAGACAACTTTCATCACACCCTGGGGCACGTTTTGTTATAAAGTGATGCCATTTGGACTGAAGAACGCTGGGGCAACATATCAACGGGATATGGTAACATTATTCCACGACATGATCCATAAATAAATAGAATGTTATGTGGATGACATGATTGCCAAGTCTCTCACAGAAGAAGACCACCTGGTAAATCTGCTAAAGTTATTCAAGCGTTTGAGGAAGTACCAACTGAAGTTAAACCCCAACAAGTGCACATTCGGGGTACGGTCTGGTAAGCTGCTGGGATTATTGTAAGTGAGAAAGGGATTGAAGTTGACCCTGATAAAGTTAAAGCCATTCAAGAAATGCCTGCACCAAAGTCTGAAAAAGAAGTTCGAGGGTTTCTAGGTAGATTGAACTACATTTCAAGGTTCATATCTCACCTTACAGCAACTTGTGAGCCTTTGTTCAAGCTATTAAGAAAAGAACAAACAGTCAGGTGGAACGAAGACTGCCAGAAGGCTTTTGACAAGATCAAGGAATACTTACAAGAGCCTCCAATCCTTATGCCTCCAGTTGAAGGAAGACCTCTAATCATGTACTTGACAGTATTAGAAGAGTCAATGGGGTGTGTGTTGGGCTAGCATGACGAGTCTGGTCGAAAAGAGTATGCAATATACTACCTAAGCAAAAAGTTTACCGACTGTGAACAACGTTATTCACTGCTCGAGAAAACTTGTTGTGCTTTAGCGTGGACTGCTCGCCGACTAAGGCAGTATATGTTGACCCACACTACCTTATTGATATCAAAAATGGACCCAGTTAAGTACATATTTGAGAAGCCAGCACTTACCGGACGGGTTGCAAGATGGAAAATGATCCTCACAGAATATGACATCCAGTACACATCTCATAAAGCCATCAAGGGCAGTGTACTGTCTGATTATCTTGCTGAGCAACCTATTGACGATTACCAGCCTATGAGATTTGACTTCCCTGATGAAGACATCATGTTCATAAAAGCAAAAGATCATGAAGAGCCTGTTCACACTGAAGGGCCTGACCCAGAAGAAGAATGGACTATGATGTTTGACGGGGCTGTTAATATGAATGGTCGTGGTGTTGGTGCAGTACTCATTACACCTAAAGGAGTTCACATGCCTTTCTCGGAAAAGCTCACCTTTAACTGCACTAACAACGAAGCTGAATACGAAGCTTGTATTATGGGTCTTGAGGAAGCCATTGACCTCAGGATCAAGACTTTGACTGTATTTGGGGATTCAGCTTTGGTAGTTAATCAAACCAACGGCAAATGGTATACACACCAGGATCATCTGATACCTTACAGGGATTATACAAGGAGGTTATTGACTTTTTTTACAACGGTCAAGCTTGAGTATATCCCTCGGGACGAGAATCAATTTGCAGACGCTCTTGCCACCATTTCATCCATAATCAAAGTTCAAGCTGCCAACTTTGTACCTCGGATTTCAGTGTCCAGACTTGACAGACCAGCATATGTGTTCTCAGCAGATGTTGTTAAAGACGATAAGCCTTGGTTCCATGACATTAAGCGCTTCTTGGAAGATCAAACATACCCACCCGGGGCATCTTCCAATGATAAGAAGACTTTGAGAAGGCTAGCTGGTAGTTTCTTCCTGAATGCCGATGGTTCCCTGTACAAGAGAAACTTTGATATGGTACTCCTCAGATGCGTTGATAAGACAGAAGCAGGCTTGCTGATGCACGAAGTGCACGAAGGATCCTTGGTACCCATGCAGGAGGGCATGCAATGGCTAAAAAGTTGTTAAGATCAGGCTATTACTGGATCACAATGGATGCAGACTGTTGTGCCTATGCCAGAAAATGCCATAAATGCCAGATCTATGCGGATAAGGTGCATGTGCCTCCCAATCCTCTGAATGTGATGTCTTCACCCTGGCCCTTTTCCATGTGGGGCATTGATATGATTGGCAAGATTGAACCGACCGCTTCAAAAGGCCACAGATTCATCCTGGTAGCCATTGACTATTTTACCAAGTGGGTTGAAGCAGCTTCCTATGCAAATGTTACAAGGCAAGTGGTAGCCCAATTTCTGAAGAGAGATATTATCTGTCGATACGGAGTTCCCGAGCGAATCATTACTGATAATGGTTCCAATTTAAATAACAAAATGATGGCAGAACTGTGCCGGGACTTCAAGATCCAACACCACAATTCTTCTCCTTACAGGCCAAAGATGAATGGCGTTGTTGAGGCAGCTAATAAGAATATCAAGAAGATTGTGCAGAAGATGGTAGTTACCTACAAAGACTGGCATGAAATGCTACCATTTGCCTTGCATGGGTACCGTACGTCAATCCGAACATCCACTGGGGCAACACCATATCAGCTTGTGTATGGTATGGAGGCAGTCCTACCTGTTGAAGTTGAATTACCCTCCTTACGGGTGTTAATGGATGTTAAGCTGAATGAAGCAGAATGGGTCCGATCCCGATACGAACAACTGAACTTGATTGAAGAGAAGAGATTGGCTGCAATCTGTCATGGGCAGCTGTATCAGAAAAGAATGAAGAAAGCCTTCGATCAGAAAGTCAGGCTCCGAGAATACCAAGTAGGAGATCTTGTGCTGAAAAGACTCCTCCCTCCTCATACAGACCACAGGGGCAAGTGGACTCCGAACTATGAAGGACCATTTGTAGTAAAGAAAGTTTTCTCCGGCGGAGCACTCATGCTCAGTACTATGGATGGTGAAGACTTCCCGTCCCCTGTGAATTCAGATGCAGTTAAAAAATACTTCGCATAAAATGACCCGCTGGACATAAAAACAGAATGTAAGTCCAGGCAAAAATAGGGCATCCCGGCGAGTCAAAAAACAGAATAAAAGACTCGGGCAAAAATAAGGGAAAATAAAAAAAAATGTACACCCGCTGAGTTGAAAAGCCGCATTGGACAACTCAGGCAAAAATGGGTATCCCGATGGATTGAAAACCCGAAAGGGCGATCCATGCAAAATAAGGGAATAAGCGAACAACTATACTCTGAATTCATCTGTATCACTTACAACTTGGTAAGCTTCAAAAGGATCAAGCTTCTTTCAGAATCAGCCTTCTTCAGAAAGTAAGATAATAAGAACGTCAAATGTCATACGAGTCATAGCAAAGGGAAGCTCCTTGAAGCGTCATCAAGATTGCCAATACCTTTTATTTCTCAATTGTAGCAATCTCCTCATTCTAGGGGATTTGTTTCTTTGACTGTATCTTGCCAATTCAGGGCACACGAATTAATGAAATCAGATTTTCAGTCATGTTTCGTCTCGTACATTTTATTTTCATTTTGCAAGAATGTCCGATGTCTTTAAGATACTGATTGCATAAATACAGATGCTTCTCTTCTAAAATACGTGCTTGCAGGAAATATACTCACTCCCAGGGGTGCCTAAACTCTTATGATGGAATCTGGTAAAGGATACCTCGGGATTACTTGTGCGTTTCTCTGACTTTTCAGGATTGCAGGTATTCGAAGCGCAGCATGGGGCATGAAAACTTCATCCCAGCAAGCTGGCAAATCATTATCTACTCAGTCTTAGCACCGGAGGTGCTTTCTCCATAGCTGAGTTGCCATTTGTTATTTCCTCCTCGGCCAAGTACAAAAGCCAGGGAACCATCTCCCCACAGAGTTTCAGCCCCTATCCGGAAGAGCAACGTCTGAAGATCTCACAACAGAGTGAAGAAAGCTTCTACAAACCCCAGCTGGGTCCCTCACTACCAAAGATAGGTCTATCAGTGACCTATTTTCCCCAAGTAGAGTCATATATGTCAGATCCATCGATGGTCTCATCCCCAGCTGGGATGTCCACTCCAAGCAGATCAGCCAGAAATCTTCGCAGCAACGGGATCCGAATACCGGATCGGTATCTTTGCATAATCATAGCATTTGCATCATATTCTCCCCCACAGAGCGTAGCATTCCGTCTAATACGGAGCATTACGGCAAAAATCAAACATATTGCATAATCATAAGCCATGTTCTGAATCAAACACTCGTGAATACTGGCGATCCATTCAAGATATACAGAAAACTCCCTGGATTCCCCGGCAGAGAGCCAAGGCACTTTCCCTAAAGATACAGATACTTCCTGACACCCGTCCGTGTCATATCCCCAGTAGAAAGCCAAAGCGCCCCCTTTGCACTCACAGATACTTATACACAACTTCCTTGGGAAACCATATACTTGTCTATATTGCACTTTTCTTCTTTTGACACTCGTCCGTGTCACTCTCCCCAGCAAGTTAAACACTCGTGTACACCACTCATACTTGTTGCTCCTGTTTCACCCATACAGATACCCGCCCGTATCTTGTATATACCACTACTTAAACCCCCACAGATCCGACACTCGTCCGTGTTCTTTGTTAACCAGTTGATACTCGTCCGTATCATCATCTCAGAACATGCGTCAAGCGTTTGTTTCTACCCGATACTTGTCCGTATCGTAGTCTTAAGGATGCTCGTCCGCATCTTTCATCTATACACCGTGTCAAACACTTATGCCTTCTTGAATTTAGACACTTGTCTGTGTCTATTATTCCCCAGAAGAGTCCCCGCAGAATCAATACTCGTCCGTGTTCTTTGTTAACTAGTTGATACTCGTCCGTATCATCATCTCCGAACATGTGCCAGCATTTATTTCTACCTGATACCCGTCTGTATCATAGTCTTAAGGATGCTCGTCCGCATCTTTAATCTATACGCCGTACCCAAACACTTATACCTCTCATTCCTTGGATATAAACACTCGTCCGTGTTTACTTGTCCCAACAAATCCCAGTGAACTATTTCTTTTCTATCTGACATTCGTCATATGTCATGATACTTTCGGCAGCCGTACCCTGCCAGGTGATCGTCCTTCACCTTTGGATGACCGTCCCTCATCCTTTCCCCAGCGGAGTCTCCGTTATTGAAACCCTTTTCTATCTGGCATTCGTCCTATGTCGTGATATTTAGCAGCCGTCCCCTGCTAGGTGATCGTCCTTCACCTCCTGATGATCGTCCTTCATCATTTTATCCGATGGCCGTCCCCATCGTTGACCTTGTTATCTGACATTCGTCCTATGTCATGATAAACCCCGAGAGCAGCCGTACCCTGCTGGGTGATCGTCCTTCACCTCTTGATGATCGTCCTTCATCATGCTTATCCGATGGCCGTCCCCGTCGTTGACCTTTTTATACGACATTTGTCCTATGTCGTGGTACATTCGGCAGCCGTACCCTGCTCGGTGATCGTCCTTCACCTTAGATGAACGTCCCTCATCTTATCCCCCAATAGAGCAGCCGTCCCCTGCTAGGTGATCGTCCTTCACCTTTGATGACCGTACCTCATCATTTATTTCATTCATAATCCCCAGAGAGTTTTGTATCTTTACCTGATGGTCGTCCCCATCCTAATCTCTTATACCCCCAGCTAGTCGGTCGTCCCCGTCTTTGCTTTATCTCCCGTTTCTTCCCCAACATGTAGGTCGTCCCCGTCATTGCTTCATCCCCAACAGTCGTCCCCTGCCCGACGGTCGTCCTCCGCCGCCCGCACTTTATAAGCATAATTTATTTTCTTTTACAATCTATATCCCTTTTCTTCTTCATTCTGTGAGTGCAAATTTTGGACTGTCTTTGGTATTCAACCACAAGTTATCTTGTTTGCCTGTTAAGTCGTTGCTTACATTCTACACAGCTAACTCATGCTTGAATAGGGGCAGTTGTAAACACCCCAAATTTGCCCTCACCCATTCACACCATGGCTTGTGATCTTTTCATATGCATAAGTTCAATCATAGCATCTCATATTGCATATTTGCTTCACTGCATTGGTTCAAAGTCATCTACATCTAGGGTTTGTGATCTGAGCCATCCAAGGGCTATTTGAGCCACTCCAAAGGTCTTCAATCACTTCAAAGGGGTCCATGTATGTTCAAGCATCATATTGTATCCTCACAAAATCAAGAAAGTCAAAGAATCACAAGAACTGAGAATGGCATGGAAGCAGAGCCAGGTTTAACTGCACAGATGACCTAGAATTAGGGTTTTGGTTTCAAGGGCCATAACTCCAATTTTTTTGGTCATTCTTGTTTCTATTGGTCTCTATATGTCACAAGGATCATGCATATCAATTTTCATGAAGGAATTCCATGGGGAAGTCATCTGATAAATAGTTGACTTCTTGAGCAAGTCAGTGTAAAATCAGGGCATCCGAGGCCCCCAATGACCCAACCAAAGGGTGTTCATCATCATTTTGATTGTGTATGATCTTTATTTGATCATAGAAGATGTTAGGAGTTCACAAAATTGAATAATTTCAAGCCTTTTGCAAAGTTGCCTTTTTGGGAAAATGACTTGTAATGGAAACTTGCCATTTTGGGAAACTTTTTCAACCCTTGCTTTTTGATTCAAAAATGCTTCAAATGAGAAAACTTTGGTCATGAAAGTTGTATAATGGATCATTCCCTTTTCAAAAAGTACAAGAACGCATTCTAATTCATTTTGGATCAAAAGTTATGGCTTGTCAAAGTTGGGAAAAATCACATAATTTCAAGTTATGCACCAAAGAGGCAAAGTTGCAAAACCAGTTGCCAAGGCAAAATGAGACCTCAAAGTGACTTCTAATCTTTGCACAAACACAAACCAATGCCTAAAAGTCAGAATGCATCAAAGGTTTGCCCATTTTCATGACTTGTGGATCAAGAAATCACAAAAGGGGCAAAAAGTCACAAAGTTGCAAAACATCATACAAACCCTAATCCACTTGCTAATTGGCTTCAAGACTGATCCCATGGCTCTCCTCATTCCTTGCTGCGCAGGACACCCCTATTGTCCTTGGCCTACAATTGACCCATACCTCTCTTACACAAAACTTGACTTTTTGCATAAAGACCCATACCAATCAAGCTAGGCCAGACCAACTCCTCTAACCTATCCAAGAGTGATAAGTGGACCAAATGCAACATAACACACCACATACACAAGCCTGAAGCTCTCTCCAAGCCATAGCACCAAGATTTGCTCTCTTATGCATTTTCATTCGAAACACATCACACAAGCATCAAACATCAAAACAAACTCCATAGAACATCTCAGCATGTCTCACTGATCATCCCTGACCCTTCACCTTGCCCTAAAACCCCCTGAAATCAAAACACGATTCTCACCCCTCACTGAACAGAACTCCATAAAACTCACAAATCAGCCACTTTCCAAGGAAGCTAAACCTCAAAGCATCTTCAGGAGGTCCATTGGAGAAGCTTTGAAGCAAGGAGGCAGCCTGAAAGCTCCAAACTGAAAGCTTCACTTCAGGTAGCTTCAAAATTTATTTTTTCCAGAAACCTTGTTTTAAGTTACTAAAATGATCTACATGCTTCCCTGAATACAATGAGCTTTGAATTTTTGAAAATGATGCAGAAATGAGGATGTATGGTTTGTCTGAAACTTTGCCCGAAAATTTGATTTTTGTTTGTTCTTCATGATTCATGAAAAATAAATAAGTTTTGTTGTTGGATTCTTGTTTAGGATGTTTGTTTGAGTTGATCTGGAGATTTTGGCATGTTTTAGTGAGGTTTTGAGAGAGATAGGTTGAAGGTCTCGCCGGAGAAGACGATCGGAAGTCTTCTCCGGCCACCTGAGGGTCATTAAACCCTAATCTGTGTAATTAACCAGCTTTGAATTTGGACCCTGGATCCTGTTGACTTCCATTGACTCCCGCGTGAATGAACGCACCAGATCTTCCATTAAACCCTAATTCAGATTAATTAGGTTAATTAATTAGGGTTAATTTTGAATTTCCCAGAAGCAATCCCAGCCACTCAAACGCGCGCCAGTCAACTCCCGCGTGTTTAGTTTGAGTCTCAGCCTTAGATCTTGCTTACTTTCCATTTAATTTCTTTTTTATTTCATTTTTATTCATTTATCTTTCACATTTATTTTAAAATAGTTAGAAAAACCCTAAAAATATTTCCCTTTGCATTTTTGTTTCAAATATTTTTCTCAATCAGAAAATGATTTTTATTTTATTTTTTGCATCAAAAAAGTATTTTTAAAATATTTAAATGTTATTTTTAATTGATTAAAGTCTTTTAATTAATTAAAAATACATTTAAGTTTCTAAAAATCACCAAAAAATTCACATAGCATTTAGAAACATTGTCCAACTCTCAAACCAAATTTCTTTTTTGTTCTTGATGCCTTTTGATCATTTTCATTGGATTTAATTTCATTTCAAGGCAATATTTTATGTCAAACTTCAAAAATTTCTTTCTGCCTAATCATTGAGAGTTGGATAATGATTCTTTTTGCATTGCATCTTGTATAGCATGTAGTTTATAGGATAAAATTGGTTTGAATTGATCTTGCATTTTCAATTTGTTTTGCATTTTTCTTGACAAGGTACCTTAAAACCCTAGAAATCTTAGGAAATTCATAACTTTCATTAGGCTAAGAGTTGGATCCTCTCCTTTGGGCAGTGAGTTTGTATAGGTTTAGGGTATCTTTGATTACATTGTCAAATTTTTATCATGTCATTTGCTTCTGGTTTTGGATTTTTGCTTTGCATGATGCATGTAACCCTAATTTGTGCTTTCCTTTGCATCCTTCTTTCATTTGCTTGCATCCATTGACCTGCCATGACATTTTGTGCATTCTTTTGATTCATAATACATCTTAGGATATATTAGAACCATGTTTGATCATTGCATATTTCATTTTCCATGTTGTATGTTCATTACATTTCATAACTTTTCATGTACTTTCATGGTTCAAAACATGCCTCATTTGCATCTCTATGTTTGTTTGATCATTCTCATGCCTTGCCTCATGTTTGTATCATCTCTTAGCATCATTAACATCATGTAATTGCTTCTGACTTTGGTTTACATCATCACATTTCATCTCATTTGCATTGCATTTCATTTCTTATGCTAACTTTTCAGGTGGTAAGTTGTTTGAGAAGTGAATTTGCCTTCACTTCTCACATTCTCCTTTCATCTCTTTCATACTTTCTTTGCTGCATCTTGTATGTGTATTAGAGTGAGCTTGCTCACTCATGTTCATCTTACCTTCTTTCTTCAAGCAACTTGTCTTCTTAAGTGAAGCAAGTTGTCTTGCTTCTCTTTGCTTCTTCCTCATTTCATCTGCTCCTCTCCTTGGTGGTTCTTTGAAGATATTTCTCTTTTAAGCCTCACAAACCCTAGGATCTCCAAGCATGATAACAATTAGGGTCTTGATTAGTCCCCCATTTAGTTTTACCTTTGTGTCATCTTTGAGTCTTCTCCTCTCATCTCATAATCAAGGACTAAACCCTAAAGGCTTTAAGGCTTTGTGATTAAGCTTATGCCTGCATCCTTCTATTAGGATGGAGTGTATAACTTTAATCCTAAGTGTTAAACCCTTAATGTGTTTAAATCCTTTAATCAATCCACTTAATAATCACCAAGACATCAAGCTTGTAACTTGGGCCTTGCATTAGGGTTCTAATTCTTCCTTAATTGGTTAAGAAGGACTAACCCTAGTGTTAATGGACAAGTCCTCCTCAAGTTGTCTTACAAACCATAAAAATCATTTCTTCATCCTATCACTAACTGAAATCCATCTAATAAAGGCTTTGTTTTTTCATGAGGTTAATCCCTAATCATGGATTAAGTTGAGAAGTCTTTCTCAGCTTAAATGTTCTCATCTATTATCCTTCTATTAGGATGGTGTAATGAGTCCATATTAAACTCATTACTTAACACTAAACAAAAACACCAAAAACATCTAAATAATCACAAGTAGGTTAATGATCTTAATCCTACATCATGGTAATTAAGTGTGAGATGCTGACTTCACACTTAAGGTATTCTCATTACCCCTAATCAGAGGGAGGATGTGATGAGTTTACCAATCCATTGGTTTAGGCTTAAGCTCATTAACTTATGACAAACTTCAAAAAGCAATAAAAGATTGAAAACTCAAAAACAAACAATAATCGTCTCCTTCGGGATTCTTTTCTCATCATACTCACTCACAAACGAGAACTCGCTTCTTCCGTCTAATGCAAGACAATTTGCACCTGAGCCAGACAGGTCATACACTTGAGCATAGGCAAGTAAGCAGTTCATCAGTCAATTTATCTTTCAGTCTCTTTGAGTCGAACTACGGTGTTCTGACTTCCTCATTGCACGAGAGGATACGTAGGCATAACTTAACAGTTATCGAACAAAAGTCTCTGTATATTCCCCCTCTTTCCAGCCTTATCCTTTAAGCCTCATGGTCTTGAGCATTTCATTCTTGTTCTTACACTGACACTTCATTTATACATCTCACATTCCTTTTACACTGACACTTGCATTCTTTTCCAGCTTTGATACACAGATTGCACTGACACTACCCCTTTTAAACACAAATCTTTTAAGCGTGGATCCCGTCGAGTACGGCGGACAATCTGGGTGCTAATACCTTCCCAGGTTGTAACCAACCCCCTTTCTCAGTCTCTCTGGTTCGCAACCGTCTTATCCACATATTTTCTAGGTTTATGCAGCATTACCTTTCCTTCAGGATAAAAATGCCTAGCTGGCGACTCTATTCATTCCTTCCCTTTCGCCGACCGTTCGCGTCTGTACCCCTTCTGACCCGAGGTGTCATTTGGTGGGAGCGACACCAGGGTCGATCGAAATTTCCAAAGATTCTCCAGGTGTTATTCAGTGGGCGCCCCCATTGGACATTTCTCTTCCGATTATTTAATTTTTCTATCTTTCGACATCCATATCGACCTAGCTCGAGTGCCAAATTCGCATTATCATCCTTGCGGTGGTAAGCGATTATTTAATTTTCTGTTACTCAACATCGACCTAGCATCGAGTGCTGGGGTCGCATTATCATCCTTGCGGTGGTAAGCGATTATTTAATTTTCTGTTACTCAACATCGACCTAGCATCGAGTGCTGGGGTCGCATTATCATCCTTGCGGTGGTAAGCGATTATTTAATTTTCTATTACTCAATATCGACCTAGTTCGAGTGCTGGGGTCGCATTATCATCATTGCGGTGGTAAGCGATTATTTAATTTTCTGTTACTCAACATCGAACTAGCATCGAGTGTTGGGGTCGGATTATCATCCTTGTGGTGGTAAGCGATTATTTAATTTTCTATCAACCTGTTTTTGTTTCGCATCACCTTCATTTTCCAAGTTTAACCATAGATTTACTGCACATTTTCTTTTATCGGACGAATTTGGAGTCTGTTAGTATCTAATTATCTTATACCTTGAAAGTTTAAAAGTGAGCCAGTTCATCTTACTCGGTCTAAGCCAATTCGATAGGGGCATCTGTCATACCCCAAATTTGTCCTACCATTACTCTCATTTTTATTCTAGTTTTTCCAGCATCTTTGCATCATATCATTAGCATATTGTTGTGCATTAAAAAAAAGAGATTACAATGTTATGTGTGTGTGCCTTGTTACTGTCACCTTTTTCTTCTTATTGTCTAAGCAGGTGTTCGTAAAATTCATGGTTTATTCAAAGTTATCATGGTTATTGGTTTTGCTTTATTATCAGGATTCAAGACGACTATATTCATTCCAAATCAAGATTCAAAATGGATTCTTTTTTTGGAGCACATCTATCTTGGTTATGGTGCTTTTCAAAGAAGACTCCAATATGGATTATGATACATGATTTTCTTAAATGGAAAGATGTGTAATAATTATGTCTAAAATATGCTTTCAAGATCGAGTCAAAGAAAAGTCTCATTTTGGTGCTAGGGCAAGCATGGTAGCCATTCTGTTGCCAAGAGAATCCAATACTTTCATGTTCAAATTGCCTTCTAAGATTTTTTTGGTGCAAAGTTGCAAGTTTATGTATCCCGTGGAGTTGGTTCTACCTTAAGGCCATTATTGTTCAAAGTCAAAATGCAAAGTGAGCTATAAATCAAAGACCAAGCTGCAAGTTCATGTTAATTTGAAGTTTAGATTTTGAGCCACGTAAAAAAAAAGGGAAGTCAAAGGCCTAGAATTCAAAATGCTAAACAATGATTCATTTGCTCCAAGGAAGATGCTATTCAAATTCTAGAGATAGTATTACATGAAAATATGTTGAGCATTGAATATTCATCAAAGATTACAAATCAAAATCAATTGTTCATTTTAATACAAGTCAAAGCTAACAATTTCCAAAATTAAGATATGTCATACAAGCAGTGAGCTGTATCATATAATCAATGTTCATGTTATGCTTAAGGTACTAAATGGTCCAAGTCTTGTGCATCAGACTACCTCCACAATCCCAAGCCCCATATTCATGCGTTACCGAGAATCTCGCCATAGCCATAGTCTTCTTCAGCATTGTGATAAGTATCCTGCATCCACATTGTTCACATGCAAGAACAAGAACAAGAAAATTCAACAAAATAACTCATTCAAGTCACAATTCAGTGGGATGTCATCTCCAATACACCACAAAATTTTGCACATAAATTTCAAAGAATTATTGGCAATGTAGTGACACCAACATAACAAAACATTTCATCCTCAGATCATTACCGACAACATCATAAAAAACACAGTAGAAACACCAAATTTAAGATGGAGTATGGCAGGAACATGGTAAACAATGACAGGGCATTAAACAATGCACAAATCTCAAGCACATTCTACCTAAGTTCAGGAAAGCAATTACCACATGGAAATGATCTCGTTCAACTTTGTGACAAGAACGTTGCATCAAGCCCATGCCAAACTGATCTTCTCCACTCACAGAAACTTCCACAGGTTCTGAGATACCTGCGGAAAACGAAAACCGAATTAGCATTTCATTTCAGCTATTTCATGAATAAATATAAACCAGCCGTGGCAGGATTACATCAATTCGATGAGCCGAAACGCCATAAGTCCCTTCAAGGATCCAACAGTCCTATGCAATAATAAAATATAATAAATTTGAAACAACCAGAAGCATAATCAGGGCAGAGTCAGAGCAATTCTCCCTGAACATTAATTGCAACTGCTTGATTTAATGTCAGTTTTCAATGGCCCTAATTGAAAAATTCAAGTCATTTGAGAAAAGCTTGAGTATAAGCTTCAGCAGACACAGCACAAACATCAAATATCAAAGTTAGAAATTCAGCAGCGAGAAAGTGAATGTACCATTCGTACCAAGCTTCAGTAGCAAAGATCATAACCAAAGGGATCTCATCACTTCACTGAGATATCAAGTTCCGAACCATCATCCCGCTTCATGCCGAGCCGTCACGAAAATACACAATAAAATGAAGCACACGGTTAGTTCAGTACAAAAAAATCATCACAAGTATAAAAGCAATTCAATGAGAAGGATGAGATATTTGGCAATAGGTCACAACAACAGAAAAAGAGCAAGCTCACCAAGGCCAAATTATCACAAAACCAATCTCTATTCGACCTCTCCATAAGTTGAGTTTCACCTCATGATTTTCCTGCATCTACTTTCGTTTTCAGGCCTTCAAAATCTCATCCGTAAGCCATACTAGCAGGTCTGTACATAAGTAAGAGATGATGAAATATGAGATTATACCCTATTCCATGATATTTTAGACCTGTACAGTATTGACTGGGTTATAGTTTCACAAGACAGTGATCACAAAAACACACTCAGCCAAGTTTACATGAGTTCATCCGTCAAAGTTTCAGGGCAATGCAAGGATATGACAAGGATATAGCTTACCAAGCAGTGTTTATGTAGCCAGTTCGAACCGAGCGCTATACCAAGCCACCGTTCTTCGTGACGGTTCCTTCACCAAGAAAACAGAGGAAGTATCAGCCAAAACCTTCAAGCAAATCCATAAGTGATCTTCAAGATCGGATACACCAAGAAGTCAGAGAACAAGTTTCAGTAGTAAAAAACAGTTGTGGTATCAGTAAAAGTGAACTTACCTTTTCACAGTTGAAATTTACAGTGGGACCACAATAATTTCCATTCACTACAGACAAGCAACTCTGTGATTCACCCTTTTGGACCCCACACAATCCCATAGAATTCCACTCCGAGATTCTTTCTAACGGTTTTGAGGAAAATCCCAGCTCACTCACACGATTTCTTGGCTGAATCCCTTAAGGACTAGCCACTACCTCCTTCACGATCAAACCGCTTTTCTTCATCACCACAAACATAACCCAGAAAGCCCCTCCAAATACAGATCGCAGAACCTCCGTCAGCCCATCTTCACCGAAACTCTCCACCATCGACCACCCTCATTCTCCTTAAACCAACATCACACAACTGAAACCAACCAACCTTGAATCCAAATGCCGCGCCATCACCATCACCACATCGTCTTCGCCGAACCTCACTGTCCAAAACAACCACCGCGAGTCAATCGCGCCGACCCCCTTTTCCGAAATCCCTAAACCGCCGGCCAAATCCTTCACCGCCAAAGTTGTCTGCACCGTGAATCGAGAGCAAAATCTGAGCCGCAACCGCGAAATCGCACAAAACCTGAACCACCGTTGCTTTTGTTGAGAGCGATAGCTTCGCAAATTTTTTCTTCCAAAAGCCGTGAAAATAAGGAACAGGGGTAAGGGCTGAGTTCTTCTTTTGAGTAGTGTAAAGTGGTGTTCTTTTGTTTTCACGTTTGCTTACTTATGCTTTTATTCATTTTTTTTATATAAATAAATATAGCTTTAAGGCTGAGTTTGTTTTTAAGGCGTTTACTGTTATTACATATATAATCTTCCTTTTTTTTATTGTTATGTTTATCTAATTTTATTTGTTTTTAGAAAAGGTTATATGGTGTTGATCTTTTTTTTTTTTTTATTTTTATTTTATCAAGCTTGTTTCAAGAAGAGAGTTACATTTGATTCTAAGTTTTGAAAAGAAACGTGTTTGTTTTGATTTCATTTGTATTTTAAGTTAATCAAATTTCTTTTTTTATTATTTATTATTTTATTTTCTGATTTTTTTTGTTATGCGGGTTAAGGGTCCTAGGCCCAAGTTAATTTCTTATACACACACCCAACACAGCTGTTGCACCTCATCCACCTTTTTTTAATTATTATTAACATTACTATTTTGTTTAGGTATTTTTTATTTATTTATTTACATTTTAGTTTTTTATTTCTTTATATCATATTTTAGGTTTATGCTCTTGCAAGTTTTTTTTTCTCTCTTAGTTTTTGCTACTTATTTTATTTCTCTTTGATTGTTTTAGGGCCAATGATATATTAAACGGTCAATTTTTCGCCCGATTTTAATCGGTGATTTTTGGTCAATATGAGGTCTCCCTTGTATTTAATTTTTCATTTTATTATTCCGACAAAACAAACATGTAAATCAATTTAGTTTATTTTATTATTCTTAACATTATTTAATTTATTTAATTATTCAATTTAATTTAATTCTAGCAAATTCAATTTATTTAATTTATTTTCGTATTAAAAAATTACGTTTCGACTCCTTATAGAATGGTTCCCATTTTGAACCGATTCTAAGGCAGTTCACGAACAAAATTTCGTCGCGTCCCAAAAAGGTCCAACGCCTTCGAATAGTTGCGCTCGAAAAAAGGTCCAACGCCTTTGAATAGTTGTGTCCCGATTAAACAGGCCGAACGCCTTCGAATAGTTCAAACACACTGCACACACGCTTTCTCTTGGGCTAATTACAACGATACCTCTTTATTTCGTGCAATCCCCTGTATTTATTTTGTATCCCTCTCCCCTTACTTTGTACGTATTTTATTTTCCGCATTTTATTTAATCTTGAATCCTTGGTCCAATGCCAAGAGATTGCACTTGCACACTTGCACTTTATTCTTTCAGTTATTCGTTTCGTTTAGGATCCACTCCACCTTTGCGAGCCGAGCGCTTCGTGCCTCGCTAACAAAACCACAAAAATAGACTCCACTTGCATTTACCCTTTTAACCTCAAAAAACCAAAACGTTTCGATTAGATCAAAACCCTTGATCCAACGTCAAACGGCTTTAGGAAATAAAAACACTTTAATAATACGAGAAGATTTGTACGCCACGAGCCTTAAGCGGTAGAAAGGAGGATAATGAGCTCTCGTTACTCGCTCCGATTATTTCGACGCAGGACACTCGTCTTGTTAGGCGAGATAAACTATCCATAGTCTTTAGTGCATTTCAACTCCTGAACCCTTTCATCGACGAAAGGTAATAAAATCAACAACCATTACCCTTAGTAGGCCGAACTACGAGGCTCTGACTTTCCCATTACGGATATATATAATGATCCATGTACGGATATATATAAAGCCTTTGTTTTGAAAATTGTTTGAAATGTGAAGTGTATTTGAAATGTTTTGAAAAGGTGAGCAAGTACATAAGAGAAACCTACCCTAAGTTAAATTTTTTCTGTTCTTAAATATCCTTTAAATGGTAAGACTATCCCTATTATCAAGGAATAGGTAGTCGTTACCTTGGATGTGTGAGGGACAAATGAAGGGACAACTGTGATTAGGAAACTGTAAGGTGTATTTAGCAATTCGAAGGGACTTATCATCTTTATTCGAAAGGGACAAGATCATTTACGAAGGCAACCATGAAGGGACTTGATCTTATTATCTGTTAAGGGACTAGATGATATGAGAGAAGGGACTTTACTTTACACCTTACTTGACCTTTTTGTTTATGCAACATGAGAGGTATCCTTAAGAATGTGAGATGGCGATCTAGGATCGACTTACGTGTGTGCGTGTACAAATTCAAGTATTTATCTTACAAATTAGTGATCTAAATTCAATTTTAAGTACAAACATGTTTACACTCCCTATTTTACTAACCATGGCAATTTAAATAAATAATAAGAAATTCTACAACTATTACATAATGGGTACAATTACATTATAATAATAAAATAATTTAAATAAATAAGCATATAATAAATAAATAAATAAATTGGTTAGTAATAATAAACAAAAATAAATATAAGAAGGTTAGTATAACAATATAATATAGAAACAAATTAAAAAATCAAAATTAAATAAATAATTATTTTTAAGAGTTTTAATAAAAGAAATAAATAGTAAATATTATATACTAATAAACTATGATTAATAGTCTAATTATTTAATTTTATATACATATTATAAAAATATTTATTAATTATAATTAAGTAAGCATAAATTAAACTCATAAAATAAAGTTAGGGTTTTTAATTGTTTAGAAAAAATAAATTAGGGTTAATTACTTAATTAAATTATTTACATATATATAAACAAATTACATATAATAATTATAATATATATATATATATATATATATATATATATATATATATAATTAAAATTTACAAACAAATATATTGAGATTTATAAGATAATTAGGGTTTATAAAAAAATTAGGTTTTTTACATATAAAATTTTAGGGTTAATTATTTAATATAAATATAATTAAATTATTTATCTAAAAAACATATAACATTAATAATATACAATAAAATAAATATTAAATAATTTTAGGAATAAAGTTTAATTTTTTAGAAATATAAGTTTTTGAATTGTGTACAAGAAAATAATATAACTATTTTATTATAAACATGTATTATTAATTAAATTAATATTAATATAAACAAAAATTAAATAAAATAAGAAAAAGTGAGAAAAAGAACTTACCTGGGGCTGGGATTCGAACCCAGGCCCTAGGCTTTGCATCTCTAAGACCAGCAAGCTCTCCACCAGGCCAGCGCGCGTTTGGTGATAGTGGATGGGTACGAATCATTATATTTTAAACCTGGAAAATAAATGGATAAAACGCAAAAAATTTGGTGAAGCTGGGACTTGAACCCTGGACCCTTTACTCACATGCGCACACCTTAACCAACTGAGCCAAGCCTTCATTCTGAAATATATTTACAAACAAAAGATAATAAAATAAACATGTTTTTTAAATCAGGTTTTCGCGCCAGCTTCATCTTCTTCTTCCTCCAGACCTGGGAACTTTGCTGCGAATTTTATTACAAACTTTCCTGCGAATTCAGGTTTGTAGCAAAACCTACGAATCTCAATCATCATCAAAACTGCAAAATTTCATCAAATTAAAAGTACAAACCAGATCCAGGGGTTGATTAGAATTGATCTATGGTTTTAGATTTCATTTATCATTGATGAATCGTGAAACCCTAAACCTTGGCCGAAACCCTAAAAATGGTGGATCATTCATTCTGTATCAAAACTCAAATCAAAGCATCCAGAAACAATTGTTAGTTCATCACAAACAAGAATCAACAGTCAAATGCAATTTATTTTACACCAATGTATGAAAACGAAAAACTCATGAATGTCAAAAAAATTTGATTCGGTTTGGCCAATTCATGGGCTTTTAGATGCATATGATAATTGGTATATGTTCAGTGATGTATAGGGAAGAGATTAGCATGCTCCATTCACCTGAAAAACCACCAAATGTTAGAATCCGAATTTCAAAAATATGATGAATTTTGAAAGTTTGAAAGTGGTTTTAGAGGCTGCCAAAACTCGTCCCTTTTGTTGTGATATGTTCCTCTATATGTAGTGAATCAAATTAGGTTAAAAATTGTTATGGTTCTTTGGATTTTTGGATCATTTGAATATTGAGAAAGATATGTCATGAAATTTGAATATTATTTGATCTAACATTGCTATTTTAGGACAATCATTATAACTTGTGTATCAATCTGATCCAAATGATGTTTATGACTTTCTAGAAACAAAATCCCCTTTTAAATATTTGATTTTATATTTTATTTCAATTTAAATGGTATTTTAATGAATAAAATTCAAATAAATATGAAACAAAAAAAATAAAAATCAGAAAATAAGTGGGTTGGGTCGTACTTGGTGTTTTTATAAAGATGGGATGGCAATTTGGTGGGCTCATTTAGCAAAAATTTGATTTTAGGCCTTATTTGCTTCATAAACTTCCCTAAAATTTCCCAACTTTGCAAGGACACAAATCCTTCAATTTTAATGCTATGAGGGTGTTCTTGGATATTTTGGAAAGCTTAAAGAGTCCTCTAACCAACCTCATTGGTTTCATGTCCATATCTTTTACCATTCTCAAGTTATGCTCTTTTGAAGCTGTTGACTTTTTGTTGACTTTCAAAAGGACCTATAATGTCTTAGCTCATACCTTCCAAATGAAGCATTTTTGGGCTTGGCTTGTGAGACACAAAGTTGTAGAGAATTAAATTTCCTTCAAAATTAGCTTTGGATGGAAAAAATTTGATGAAGCATGTAAAAGTTATGGCTGGTCAAAGTTTTGTTGACTTTTCCTGAGGAAACCCTAATTTAGAAACCCCTGATTCTTGATGATCTGAAATCTCCTTGATGAATCATGATCAACCCTTGATCAAATGATGAATTTTACTTCATATACTTGATGTTGGCAAAAAATAATTAAGTTTGACTTTGGTTTGACCACAGTTGACCTCAGTTTGACTTTTTAACTGCTTTGACTGATTTTAACCTATCTGATCATCTGACTGAGCAAACCTTTGGGAAAAGTCTTGAAACTTGTCATGGGGATTCTTGAACACATATAAAATGTTATTAAGCTCACTTGAAGTCTTGGAAGTCCATTTAGCCTGATTAAAGTCAAAACCCTAGTTTAGGATGCATTGCTTAGGAGGATGCATTGTCTGAGGGAAATGTCAAATCTTCTGACTAATTGTGAACTTTGTGAACCTTGTGAACCTCATGAGATGTCTTGTGAACCTTGTGAAACTTGTGAGTCTCTTAGTATACAATGACTTGTCTTGTGGAGGGCAAATTTTGGGGTGTAACAGTGCGAATATGATTGGTTGATTTTTTAATGAACGATTATTTAAAATTCTTTCTAACTGCTAAGCATTGGCTTATTTACTCGTGATAGGAGGCTGAAGCGCTAGTTTGTCTGCGAGATAGAAAAAGCTTTAAACAATGTTATTTTTGAAGACATATTTGATCTTAATTAAGGTGTTTTAAGAATGAAAGGGCGAATGAATCACGTCCCGTGGGGCTAGCCTTAGGAATGATCCACTCAAGAACTTGTGGAATGCTAGACTCCAGAATTCAGTTCTTTCATTATTTGATATGTAATTAAGTGTCTTGAAAAACAAGAGGGTGAATGAATCACGTCCCGTGGGGCTGACCTCAGGAATGATCCACTCAAGAATTATGTGGAATGCTAGACTCAGAATTCAGTTCCTCCGTTTAATTAATACAAAAAATGATTTGTATTTGTTGGGTATTGTCGCTCCCGGGATTTTCATCCTAGTACAAACGCGAAAGTGGCGCGGAAAAGGTAGAGTCGCCAGCCAATCAATTTTTATCCCGAATGAATGGGAAAGGTAATGCTGCACAAACCTGAGGAAGAAAGAAATGACAAGGCCTTGCGAACCAAAGATCTGGGTTCGGGAGTCGGTTACGACATGGGAAGGTATTAGCACCCTAGACCGTTCGCCGTATCCGACGGGATCCATGCTTGTTTGTCTGTTTCAAAGGGTGAGAAAATAACTGCTGCTTAATATAAGAACTGCTAACTGGAAATGGAATGAGAAAGGGGATTGGAAAAGAAAAGGGAAAGAAAGGGGGAAATGTAGTGAAAATAAAGAATGTGCTCGGGGAAATGTTGAGAAAAAACAATATCATTGACTTGGGGGGTCAAACGGAGACAAATATCAACTCGGGGATTGAGAAAGTAAAGAAAAAATCATTGACTCGGGGGTCAAGAAAAAACACCAACTCGGGGGTTGAGGAAATAACTAAAACGACGTCGACTCGGGGGGTCGAGAAAACAAGTCAACTCGGTGGTTGAGGAAAATAACTAAAATGACACCGACTTGGCGGTTGAGAAAACAAGTCAACTCGGCGGTTGAAGAAAATAACTAAAACGACATCAACTCGGCGGTCATGAAAACAAGTCAACTCGGCGGTTGAGGAAAAATAACTAAAACGACATCGACTCGGCGGTCGAGAAAACAAGTCAACTCGGAGGTTGAGGAAAATGATGACAACATTGACTCGGGGGTCAAACATAATACAAAAACGATGACTCGGGGGGTCAAGAAACCAAAGGCAAACAAAATTGACTCGGGGGTCAAAAAACACATCAACTCGGGGGTTGAGGAAAAGGAAATATTCAAAGTATCCGAAGTGATAAATCAATAGGTTCAAATGTAACTATTGACACTAAGGATAAAGAAGACAAACACAACGATTAGACAGCGACTCTATGCGACCAACTGATACTGGGAGTAAAGATAGATCAACGGCTCTAAGCGACCGGTTGGCACTAAGAATAAAGGTAAGAAATGTTTAGGTTTTCAACAAGATAAAACATCAAACCTCTGGAAATTCCTTAAACGAAGAGTCAAAAGAAGACCTTCAGGAACCATCAGGAAAACACAGGTATGTGCCAAATAAATGGACTTAGACTACAAGCAAAGGGGTTCACGACCAGCTCAACGGATTCGTGCCAAAGAGAATTGGACTTTTAAGGAGACCTTTGTAATGACATTGTAAAAAGCGCTTCTGCAATCTTGAGACTTCTTAGGGAGACAAAAGGCTACATGTCAGAAGAAGTTTGTTTTGCAAGGTATGACTCTTTTTACCGTGGGTAGATGCTCAATGAATAAGATGGTAGCAGGGCTTAACTCCAAGAGCAAAGCGACTTGACTAACGCATGAGAATGGTTTATGCACTGACATCAAAAGTTTCCAAATATGCCCATGCATGGGTATTGGATGGAAGGGTTTTTTTTTTGCAAAAGACTTTCTAGAAGGGGACAAAGATGACGACATGATTCCCGACACTTGTCTTGAGCTCAAAGTCTATTGTCGCATAAGGCCTGCTTGAACAACTTGAAAGCATGGAAAAGATTTGCCCTAGTGTAAGTCATATTACCCCCGAATCAATGGTCTTTGCACATATCCTCTTCACAAAAAGGTTTGGAAACAACTTGTCATGACATGGCCTTTGATACGGTTGCCCCAATGCTTGAATACTAGAGATTTTCCCTTGGTTATCTGATCCTTGATTGGCCATTGAACTCTTGAACTGTTTGTGATAGCTGACTCTAGTCTGAGTTTTGAGAAAGGTTGAACCTCTGAGTAGTTGACTCCTGAAGAGATTGATTCAAATTAACTGATTTTTGAAGTGGCTGCCCCTGGCTGAGCCTCTCTTACCAAGTAGAATTCCCTAACTGGTTGCATTCGTTGGGATTCCCTTGATACTGAATTGTTTTGCAAATACACATTATTCATTTAAGAAATTGGAAATTTTAATGCAACATTTATGCAAGTTTTGAAATCACAATTTATTGGTATGATGGTGATATACAGTGGAGTTGATCGAAACAACAAAGTGGATCTAGCCATTTATGGAATGGCAGATGAAGTGATCAATACAAATGATTAGCAAAGATCGTTAGGAGTCAGGTTAACACAACCTTGTTGTAGTATGCTCTCGAAATAAACCCTGCCTCAATTAGGTCTTTTAAGGGTTGTATCGTGGCTTGGTTCACGGTTTATGAAACAAAGGATAAAGACTCAAAATTTAATTTTACCCACCCAATCTTCGTGATGAACTCCGATCCTACGTTCAGTTAAATTGACAAACGCATTCATATCTCAAAAGTTTTTTGATGGTGCATGATAAGGAACATGATTTAAAAGTGATGGCAGCTACCTTGCTTCACCTCTGCTTTATTGAGGACTTCATGACTTCTTTTTCTTGACTTGATTTCATTGAGATGCCCTAGAATTTTTTTGCCTAAGTCATATTTTCTGGTTTTTAACTTAGCGGGCTTTTCTTTGTATTTCTTTTTTCTTTTCTATCTTTTGTTGAACGGTTGTAGCTACCATTTTATTGGAGGATAGAGAACGAATACTAAAAACTTTTGATCCTTCACGACTTCTTTGATGTGCGAAGGAAAATATGTAGCTGATCCTTCTTGAGTGATGGACTGAATCTCTTGAAGATTGAATGCAAACTGAACCGACTACCTTGCCCCAGGTTTAAAATTAAGGGGTTTTTCACTTTTTGAGAAAAGGACTCCTACTTCTAGGCTCAGAGGGGTTAGCAAGGGATTATCTTCCTTATTTCACTAGTGTTTGGGAATTTGAAACAATGCTTGTACATCATTGGCAGGGTTTTAAATGAGAGCATACAAGTGGAGAATTCAGGTTTCTGGTTTTCATCATCCTCCCTCCAATCTTTGCTAAAACAAAAGTTTGATAAATAAAATGAGAGGAATATATTTTTTTATTTTATAACAATGAAAGAAAACGAGTGAATACAAATGGATCGATTCAAAAGATGCATAAACATTTCATTAATCTTGCCAATTCAGAAACAAAAATGCTAACAAGCAAATACAAAATCAACATGCAAAGAAAATACAACAATGCTAAAACAAACAGGGGATTGCCAGCTTTAGGGAATTGAACTTACTTCTTCAGAGTTAGAGGTCGTCATGCTCATTGGGATCGGTGCACCAATCCTCTTCACACCCCTTCTTGACAATTTCTTCCATAGCATAAACTGATGGACCCGCATGACCAGACGAAGGGTTGATGTTGATGTGAAGACCTTGAGGCGTGAATGAGATGGACTTTAACTCAATCAAATCCTGAACCTTGTTCTGGAGTTGTTTGCAATCTTTAGTTGAGTGTCCTGGTGCATTGGCATGGAAACCACATTGGGCATGAGGATCAAATCTTGGTGGGTATGGAGGAATCACTGAATTTAGTTTCTTCGGCTCTACCAATCCACTATCGATCAAACGTGGCAGTATGTGACTGTATGGCATTGTCAAAGGATCAAACTGCCTCTTTGGCTTCTTAGTGTATTGGTGACGTTGCTGAGGAGCGTGTTGCCGTTGGTATGGCTGTTGTTGTGGCATCTATTGTTGATGACATACAGGAGGATATTGACCATGTAGAGGAAATGACATCATATATGTAGACCCAAAAGGTTGTTGACTTTGAACAGATGACACATATGTATGTTGATAGTATAGCACTGGATGTGGAGCTAGGGGAGCTTCCTCAATGGAATCAGTCTCATCCTTTTCATCCTTTTGGGAATCACTAAGAGATTCATTCTCAATGCTCTAGAGACTAAAGGTACCTTGGATTCTTCCACTATTTAGACCAACCTCAATACGTTATCCCATTTTCACCAGGTCAGAGAAACTTGTTGATACGGTGCCTACCATCTTTTCAAAGTATAGGCTTTGTAGAGTATCCATAAATAGGTCAACTAACTCTTTCTCTGAGAGTGGCGGTTGGGCACGGTCGACAAACTCTTTCCATCTATGGACGTACCTTTTGAATGACTCATTACTTTCTTGAGATATGTCCTTCAAGTGAAAGCGACTGGGAGCTTCTTCTAAATTGTATTGGTATTGCTTCACAAAAGCATTGGCTAGGTCCAACCATGACTGAATATGACTTATTTCCAATTCCATGTACCAATTCAATGGTGCCCCACTCAAACTGTCTTGGAAGCAGTGAATCATCAACTTATCGTCAAAAGCATATGCAGTCATTTTTCGACAGAATATCACCTAATGGTGCTTCAGACAACTATCCCCTTTGTACTTCTGAAAGTTAGGTGCTTCAAATTTCGGAGGTATAACCAAACCAGGTACTAAGCACATGTTTAAAGCATCCAGGTCAAAAGCGTTATGCCCCTCTATGACTTTGAGTCTTTCATTCAGCATCCGATATTTCTCAGTTATCTCAACAACTTCTGGTCTCATGATTTTCCTTACTGGGATTGCCCCTTGGGAATTTGCCTCAGAGAACCCAAAGCTTTGATACTCAACGACATCGTGAGGTAAGGAGTTTCCATCTCAAATAATGGTATGCTCTTGAATAACGGGTGCCTCAACTGGGATCCTTGCAGGTTGAGGTTGAACAAGGTTGTTCACTTGAGGTGGAAAGACATCTTCAGTTACGGCAGTCTGTTGAACATTATCCCCTTCCTTGTCAAAGTTGTCACGACATCCATGAGTTGGTTCAATTGGTCGTTTATCAAATCAAAGTCTCCCCTTAACGCAATCTGCTTTTGTCCTCCAGGGTCCATGATCAATCAAAAACTACTCAAGTCCAATGTAGGTGTCAGGAAATCAGCTGCGGGTTATGGACACAAGACGAGGGTGAGCTTACTCTGAGAAAAGAAAATGATATGCAATGAAGATGCAATGGTGTGCAAATGGATGCAATGCAAGTATGCTTAGGACCATAAGCACAAACAGAATCGAAACCTTGAATAACTCAAAACTTCCTATTTGATCCCAGAATAGAAACTGGTTCTTAATAGTTGATCCCAGAATCACATCCCTTTCATGAATCAAGTCACGCGACAGACTAGCTCCGTTATGACAAGATCTACGAATAGGCCTACTATCTGGGGGAGCTTTCATGCTAGGGCCTCAAGAAACGGGTTCTTGGAGACTAACACTAATAACTACCAATTCTAACCTAGGTGTTCTCTCTTCTTTTTCCAAAGCTTAGCTTTTACTTGTGATATAACCCAAAGATCCCACAAATAAATAACAAGCATATAAGAGAAAGCAAATAAAGAAATAAACAAACAAATATAACAAACATAGAAAAGACAAATAAGACAAGATCAACAATTAAATGCACAATTAGATAAGTTAGGTTCGACTCTCTCTAGCATGGAGCTATATCCCCAACAGAGTCGCCAAGCTGTCGTACCTCAAAAAATACGATCCTCGCGATGGACGTGGAAAGAACAATAGAGTCACCACCTAATTCTATTTATTCTAACTAAAGAAAAGGGAGATATAGATACAACCTAATAAGGATAAAAAATGATAAACGAAACCAAATTCAAAGTTCGGGAGTCGGTTATGCAAGGGAAGGTATTAACACCCCTCACGTCCGTTGTACTCAACAGGAACCTCTTAGTCTAACTATGCGATTTAATGTTGATTTATGTCTATTGTCTTCTAAATGTTTATTAAGTTGTTTGTTTAAAGAGATATTATTATTATTGTTGTTATTATGACGGAGAAAAGATTAAATTTATTATTGTGCTTGCGAAGGATTAAAAATCCTTGTGCCTACGTATTCCCCTGTGCCATGGGAAAGTTAGAGCTTCGTAGTTCGTGCGACTACAGTTGGTTGGTTTTTTAATGAACGATTATTTAAAATGCTTTCTAACTGCTAAGCGTTGGCTTATTTACTCGCGATAGGAGGCTGAAGCGCTAGCTTGTCTGCGAGATAGAAAGAGCTTTAAACAATGTTCGTTTTAAACACATATTTGATCTTAATTAAGGTGTTTTAAGAATGAAAGGGAGAATGAATCACGTCCCGTGGGGCTGGCCTCAGGAATGATCCACTCAAGAACCTGTGCAATGCTAGACTCCAGAATTCAGTTCTTTCATTATTTGATATGTAATTAAGTGTATTGAAAAACAAGAGGGCGAATGAATCACGTCCCGTGGGGCTGGCCTCAGGAATGATCCACTCAAGAACTATGTGGAATACTAGAATCCAGAATTCAGTTCCTTCGTTTAATTAATAAAAAATGATTTGAATTTGTTGGGTATGTTTTAAGTTGTAATTGAAAAAAAAAGACAAGTCGCCATCTTTAAGGGAGGTATCTCACATATTTCACCACAAACAGTTAAGGGAGAAAATAGAAAACGGAAGAAGCTTCAAACTTGGATATATGATCAACAAGTGATTGCCACATTCTTCCTTGAGAAAAATTGTTTGAGTAAATTGATTTGTTTGTGTTTGTGGGAATAGGAGAAATATCTTTCCTACGGAGATGAATCATGTCTCATCTTTTGAGTTGTTAAGTTTAAGTGTTTTAAATACGAAAAAATGAATGGATCACGTCCCGTGGGGCTGGCCTCAGGAATGATCCACTCAAGAACCCGTGGAATGCTAGACTTCAAAATTCAGTTTCTTCGTATAATTAATTAGTTTGAATGCTTTGTTAAGTTAGAAAAATTAGATGGCGATGCGTATGGAATATGCAAGTGAAATTGCTCGGTGTTGGACCGAAAGTTCGCGAATAAAATAAAAGCAATAAATACGGAGAAATAAATGAATTGCGTACAATGTAATCCGGAGAGGGATACATGATAATTTACACGGGATTGCGATGAAATAAAAGGTCTCATTGTAATTTTCCCAAGGGAAAGCGTTCATGCGGTGTATTAATTATTCGGAGGCATCAAAATGTCGCTCGTTTACTACCTTGGAACCGATTCAATTATTAGAACGGTTTTGTAAGAAGTGGAGCATTATTATTGTATAGAAATGCAAAAATACAAATGAATAAAATAAATAGATTAGATAAAATAAAATAAATTATAAAATAAATTAAATTAAATAAAATGGTCTCATATTGGTCACAACTTGTCGATTTAATCGGGATCGACTTAATCAGACTTTTTGTTATATCATCGGTCCAAAAGATAGATAATAAAAAATAAAGAGGAATAAAATAATAGATCCAGAAAATATTTATAAGAACAAAATAAACTACTAAATAAAAAAAATGATAGAAACTTTACCCAAAAATGTAAACAAAACACAAGTAGATGAAAAATAAATAGAAACTAATATAAAACAAGGTGGTGTCGCTGCAGTCAATGGGCGTGTATAAAAAATCAGATGTTGGGCTTAAAAGCCCAATCAGTCATGACACGTAAAACAAAATGGGTGCAACGGTATTAATCAGGGGGTGCACAAGAAAAATCCAGTGGGCTAAGACCCGAAAATCCACAACAAATAATTATGTTCTCTTTTTAAAAAAAAAACAGACATTAAAAAAAAAAGGAAAATAACTTAACGATAAAAGAACAATTCATTAGAAGGGTTTTATAAAACAAAATAAAAATTGAAAAGTTCATAGGGAAGCATAAACACGGTTTCCACGGTTCATTTCCATCGCCATCTCCCTCTTGATTTGGTCTCTCTCACTCAGTGATTCCTCTTTTTTACTGTCGTTCACCACTCTCTCTAAACACGGTCTATTGCTCTCTCATCACTCTCTTCACGCGACAATGATGGTTTTGGATTCAGATTCGCGGTGGTGGTTTGATGTTTTAATGGAGGTCAAAAAGGTATTGTGGTGGAGGTGGTGGTGGTGATCGATGTTTTTCACGGTTTTTTTCGGTTGTGATTTATGTATGGTTTCGTGGATTCGGTTTCGTTTGAGATTTTCTGAGATTTGGTTTTTGTTTGGCTGGTGGTTGTAGGCGCGACGGTGAGTTTTCTCAGGAATGTGATTGGTCCGGTTTGTGTGGTTCGGCGGATGTTGACGGTTTGAATGGGTGGCTCGGTTTGGAGATGGCGGAAGTTTTAAGGCGGTTTCGGAGGTTTTGGGTTTATGGCGAAGCGTGGGTTGCAAGCGGCGGTCACGGTTTTGTCTCGGAATTTGGTTCTGCAATTTCTGTGAGGATTTGGGGGTTTAATGAAGGTTCGACTTATCTCTCAAGCGGATTTTTGTTTTTGTTTTCTGGTTTTTGAGTGCTTGAAGATTGAAGAATAGTTTAGGGATTTTGTTCGCGGTTTGTTACAGGGTGTTGTTTCGTTTTTTATGATGGCGAGTGATGTGGATGCCGAAGAAGAGGGGGTTTGAAGGCTATTTGAAAATGAGACGGGAGTTGTTGCGGTGGAAGTGGTGATGGTTGGTTCGAGATTTTTTTATTTGAGGAAGAAAGGGTCTACCGTGATGATGAAGAAGAGGTATGGAGGTTTTGTGTTTTTTTTTCTTCTTTTTTCCTGTGCGTTTCCCCCCTTTGTGTTTCTGTGTTCTCCCCCTTTTAACATAAACTTCTCTCTTCTTCTTCTTTTTATTTCTTTTTATTTTTTAAGTTTTCAATTTTTTTATCCGTTATATTGTTTAATCTTTTTCAATGCAGGTTGTGTGTAGAGATAGCAGAAGACCTTTTTTTTTTTTTTTTTTTTCAGATTTTGGTTATCACAATTTGGTGAAAGATTTGGAGTAGAGTATGGATGGATCAATGTTGCAGGTTTTGGCTGTATTGGTGTAGGTAGAGTTTTTGCAAGTTTTGTGGCATATTGATGCAAAGTTTGGGAATTTTTTTTTAATATAACATAGTTTATAAAATAAAATTCCAAAATAACATATATTTGGAAAAAATTACCAAACTAACATAGTTTGGTAACATTTTCGCCAAATGGTTTGTTGAATATGTGATATTGTTCAATAGTTCTCCAAATGAAATGGCGAATGCATGCATGCAAACAACCAATTCGCCAAATGGTTTGGCGAATGCATGCAACACATAAACCAATTCGCCAATTGGAATGTTGTGCATGTGTTATGTGCTTTTCTTTCATTATATATACATATATATATATATATATATATATATATATATATATATATATATATATATATGTATAAGTATATATATATATATATATATATATATATATATATATATATATATGTATGTATAAGTATATATATATATATATATATATATATATATATATATATATATATATACTTATACATATATATATATATATATATATATATATATATATATATATATATATATATATACTTATACATATATATATATATATATATATATATATATATATATATATATATATAAGTATATATATATATATATATATATATATATATATATATATACTTATATATATATATATATATATATATATATATATATATATATATATGTATGTATAAGTATATATATATATATATATATATATATATATATATATATATATATATATATATATATATATAAAAGTATGTATATATAAATATATATATATATATATATATATATATATATATATATATATATATATATATATTTATATATGTATATATAAATATATATATATATATATATATATATATATATATATATATATAAAAGTATGTATATAAATATATATATATATATATATATATATATATATATATATATATATATTTATAAATAAGTATATTAAAGAAAATTATAGATAAAGAAAATTAAAGAATATGAGAAAGAGAAATATATATTAAAAGAAAAATTATTATTAATTAATCAAGAACGACATTACAAAAATTAATTTCCCGCCCGATCTAACTGCCCCCCAGTACCACATCCACGGGGATGACCCCGTCTTCGAACCCTACCACCAGGTTGTCGAGGTTCCGCTTGTATTTGTGTGTTTGGTGGAGGCGGTTGTTGTTGAGTCCATGATTCAGCCTGTCCCCAATTACGTGGAAGGTTGCTGCCAAAGGCGCTGCCGTAACTGAGTTGTGTGCCCATGTTTTCAAAGCTGGGTCGGATGGGTTGGGCTGGGTTGGATTGGGTTGGGTGAGGACGATAGGCTTGACCAAACGAGGATATTGCCTCGTTTTGAGAACGAAACAAAGGTGGGGGGCTATAGGTTGGTGTGGACATGAAGGGGTTGTCGGGGGTATAGTGGTGTTGGTAAGGCTCTTGATGTTGTGATTGGGTTTGTGGCATGAAGGGGTTATGTGTTTGGATGAATGGCCTTTGGGTGTTTGAACTCGATGGCTGGAATTGGGTGGGGTAGTCATGTTGTGGAGTTGGTGGTTGGGCGTATGCTGCGGCCTGGGCGCGGGGGTCAATCAAGTATGGGTTATCAGACACCCATTGTTGCATAGTAACTGACCTAAACCAAACTAAATATTCTCTAGTTGGTCTGACGTTTTGCAGCACCTGGTCAGTTAGGACATGTTGGCGTCGATCCCTCCATTGTTGACGTAACTCCCTTGCAAAGTCTCTCCAATCTTCCATGTTCCACATGTCACTTACTCTTTTCAAATGCCAATTTCCCAAACATGTCGGAGGGCCTGGAATATCCTGTTGCATTCCGAACTGCATCTTCACCCGATCTGTTTGGTGCATTTCAATTGTAGTGAAGCGGATGATTGGAGTTTTTGCCGTCCAAATTTCAGCATCTTCCGGGTTAGGCTCATGGTCGAGGGCTAAATATGGGCGCCAGATGAACTACGGAAAAAAAAAATTCGGTTAGTATAAAATTATTTTAGTTAATAAAATGCAATAAAACGGAAAAATATTTTTTATATGTGACAATACCTGATCGATCCCCACGTGGTCTAACAACTGGCGATATAGAACGATAGAACTTCTTGGGTTTCTACTATAATCCATCCCAAGATCGGACCAGCTAAGCACAACAAATTAAAACACATTTAGATACAATAACAATTTAAATATTTAAAATTTAATATGTTTGGAAATAAAAAATAAAAGTGGACTTACTGGTTTGTGTAGGGGAACGGGCATGGATTCATGTTGCGTGGGGCAAGCATCGGCAGTCTGGAATACCCCCAAGCTTGTAACAAAAATTCACACCCATAAAAGGTACAAGTATCCTTTGCGGCATTTTTACAAAGGCTACTGTACAAGTGTGCCAAAACAGCTGAACCCCAACTGTATGTATTTACATTGTTGATATTTCGCAACAATGGTAAATACATCATGTTTATTGTGTTCCCGGTACCGTCGGGAAATAAAAAATGACCAAATAAAAGCATAATATAACACCGAGTTTTTTGCATTATTTCTAACTCGGTTGAATCTTCAGTTAAAATAAAACT